>CM073598.1:10903800-12103800 GCA_037074985.1 Solanum bulbocastanum
ACGTCCCAACCTACTCATGAAACTTGTGCCCCAAAAATGGCTACAAATCAAGTTTTTATCAAACCAAATCAACCTAAATATTTAATTTAGCTCAAGGGTTTACAATAGGGAAATAAAGAGAAGTTTGTAGAAATTACCAAGAGAAACGGAAGATTCAACCACCCTAAATGAGCCCACCAACTATCCTAACGCGCTCCAATAAGAATCACCCAAAATCGATAAAAAATGCTCCCAAAATCCCCCCTCCAAAAACTAAGTTGGAATGGGTAAAAGAGGCTTCCAATATCTAATTAAAGACACTCCCAGGCATCCCATTGACCTTCACGAACGCGGCGTGAGGCTCGCAAGCACTAAGGCAAAGTGAGCACCCCTCCACAAATGTGGCCAAGGGCCCATGAACGCGCAAGCAAAATTAGTGCTGCACCAGCAACACTACATCAACAACACTAAGGCAGAAAAATCCTCTTTTGGGGTCCGAAACTCATTTGGAGTCCCATCAATGCAAACCAAGTATGCTACTAGACTAGAAACGATATTCCGGACGCAGCGGAATCAATGAAACAACCAATAGAGGTTGTCTCATTAAAATGTTAACCAAGTCAACACTTACAAATAATTAATAAAAAAATGCTAAAAGCCATAAAGTCATCCCAATAACCTCGAAAACCAAACCAAGTGTCATTCTAGACCAACTCAGCATTCCCGAACTAACTGTGCTAACACATTTGATTCTAAGTGCATTTACCTAGAAAGTTGACAGAATTCAAAGGGAAAACTTAAAGGCTAAAATGCCTAATCACACCAACGCCAAACGAAAGCGTCAAAACCCAAATCGATCATCTCACTAGACCAAAGTGACCCTTATAGAGCTGACAAAACTAACAAAATTTCAATCTGACATTAAAATCTCCGAATGTTGACTAAAGTCAACTCTTTAAGCATAAGACCACCAAACACTAAAAAACTAACATAAAAATCAACCGACTACCCTGAGAAGAATGCCACTCATCCTGGCACCACACAAAAGCCAGAAGAAAGCCACGTGATGGGGCAAAATAGTAATATCATGCAATATAGAAATAACCTCGAGGATCAATAGAAGAATTTGTCTTATATACACATTATAGAAAACTTATTAAACACAACTCAATTTTGTCAAGAGAAAGGAATAATGATGTAGCTTGTTTGTGGGTTTGTAAGTAAAATTGGAAAAAGTTCATGTTCTAACTATGAAGTGATTAAGATTAAGTATTGACAAGATTTCATTCTTAGTTGAAGATGGAGACATGTGCTTATTCTTTCCAATATCTTCCGTAAAGGAAAATCAAGGCTTTTTTATTAGAACTTATTACAACTGATCTATATATTAGGTCTTTGTAATGTTTCCTGTGAGTTTACAAGTTGAAAGATGTGCTTGAAGTTTTGTGTGATCTCCCAAGCTGAAGGTCTTCATAATATTTTCAAGGAACAATTGGTAATATAGTGAGCCAACCAACAATAATAATATTTTCAAAAAATGAAACTAAATAACAAACATCACAGGGGAAAATTATCATGAGTAAATTAAAAGCTTCACTAAGCTTATAAACACGTCATAAACATCATACCATAAGCTTGTGTAATACCTTAGACGTTGGAAAAGGTTGAAGCGGGTTTAACAGGCAGGTCGTCATGCCTTAGATCAACCATAAACCCTCCACAGTTGGATAAACAATCTATGGAAGGGCTCACTGACTGTATAGGGGAAGCGGGTTGACCATTTAAGGTAACCATGAAGTTGGTCCATCTGTACAAATCCCTTCACAGAACGTGAAGGGCTAAACGATCCGTGAAGGCTTCTATATTAGTCACCATTTTTAAGTCAGGGCTATTTTAGTCTTTCCATATGTGTTTAATACCTAAACTATTTCATTTTAACCCCTATTCTAAGTCATTTATAAATGATTTAAGCCTTAAAACTACCCATCCTAAATCATTCCCTTAAATCATAAATTTCCCTCCAAGTTATTCTCCAAAATTCTCTCTATAGCTAAGGAAAAAGAAGCTAGGCTTTTAACCAAGGATCTCCAATTCACCATAGATTTTGGGCCTTGATCACTAAGGTATGTTAGTATTCATCTATGTAGTCCTTTCTGATGAGTCCACGATTTGGACTCATTTAGGACTTTATTTAAATAAATTTAGTGTCCTCAAATGCATATTTTGTGCCAATAACTGATGTAAATCCTTGAATTTCAAGTAATTGGATTGAGGAACAAGGCATGGACACTATTGATAAAAAAAGGAACAAGGCAACTGAAAGAACGAAGAAAAGAAAGCCTGAGGATAGCCTAACCTATTGGGCGAGTCGCCAAATAGCTATGGTTTCGCCTAATACATTCGTGTTTTTGGCTTGCTCGAGAGAGAGGTTTTGAAATGAAGATTACTAATTCGATGGTTTGTAGGTATTGGGTTGTCATGGGTTTAGCTTGAAAGAGTGAACCCTAAATCATTTTCCACACATTCAGGTCGAGAGAGTGAATGGACTAAAGCGTAGGCTGTTCTTAATAGCTACTTATTGGTGTTCGAAAAAAACTAATTTGATTCGGGGTAAATTGTTCAAGAGAAAGTTTATCCCACTAAAGTCTAGCTTATTCACTAATTTACAGCTATTCACTATTAATTACAATTAGCCAATTGTCTATCTTAGCCCATAGTCCAATCACATCCCAAGAATCCGTCTCTATACTTTCTATTTTTGTGTTATTTGCTGTTGTAGCTGATAGTTGAAACCAAATCCCCTTGATATTTGACACTTGTGTCACCCCAAATTTGAACCATGCTTTTATTCGTAAATGTTGTTTTTTAGCTATAATTGACTTGAGCATGTTCTTTCTTACCTATTGATTCTCAATTACAAACCACTCCCTTGGGACTTGACCCCAACTCACTACTTGGGTTATATTACTACTTACGATTGTTGGCACTTAGTATTGGATAAAATGTCCTTATACGTGAAATCAATTTCCTCCATAGGGTCCCTAAGATCTTCCAATTTTACAAGTTAAATTCTTAATTCAAAGTTAGGGATTTATTCAATATTGATGCGTTCTTTCCAATTATGATTCAATTGATTCTTTTATATCTTTTAATGCATGAATTGTAGTATTTACATGATTTTGAGTTGAATTCATGTGAAACCATATATGATCCATGATCTTTTTTGACTATGAACCAATGATGAAGCCTATGAACTATGAATTTAAGAAGATATGCATGCTTTTATGAAATTGATGTAAATGATTTGAGGATGCTTTGAGATGAAAGTATTAATGTTGTTGTGAAAGGTTTTCTTACATATAACTATGATCATGATTGTGAAAGATTTTCTAACATAAGGGTTCATAAGATTGAAAGGTTTTCTCACCTAAGTTGAAACAAGATTTAAGAAGTTATCCTAAATGAATTTAGCTTGGATTGGTAACTTAATTGTGTATATTTATGGATGATGAATTAAGTGTGCTTAGTTACTATTCCGTGGGATTTTACTTAGCACCGAGCAGGCTTTTGGTATAACGGTTTTCTTTAAGCATCTGTGGACCTTTATTAGCACCCTAAGTCCGAGAACTATGTGCCACCATAGGATATCTTAGCTAGTGGATCCACGTAAGGTAGAAGCTAAGGTTGTTGCCTTGGCAAGAAATGATATCTCTTTTCAGTGTGGGATAGACACTGGATTCCATGTTATAGCTCACATGGTCTATGTCAATTAATGGTAAACTTTCTACAATAATGAACTAAGGTTACTTTCAAAGTATCTCACCAAGTGTTTTAATATGTTAAGCTTGCATTGACCATGATTTTTGACTTGTGTTTTCTAACCCTTTTATCTTATGATTTCATTTGGTCATTGTAGGTCATGTAAAGTCCTTTTTAGCATGATTTGATAACTTTTATGCATTACTATCATACTTAGTACATTTCATGTACTAATACATACTTGTTCCAACATTGTTTCTCTGATGTAGGGTCCGACACTCCTACCTCACACGCTTGTGGCTAGTTGATCTCTCTCTCTCTTGGCACTCAAAGATTGGTGAATATCATGTTTCGAGGTCCGAGACACTTTTATTACTTTCCTTTATCAGATTTCAAAAATTTGTATGAGGTGTATGGGTTACTCCCCAACAACTTCTTTTTGATGTGGTAGATGGCTTATTGAGACTATGTTAGAATTCAACTGTGTCAAACTCTTTTATGGCATAAGATTGCTACTTTTGAAATCTTTATTTCTATTATGAGCCATACTTAGTTCTACGGGTCATAGACACAGTCATACATTCAATTCATAGAGTTGGAAATAGACTTGAACAAGACGATTGGGTTTTTCGGGTCATAAAAGGTTGAACGAGTCGTAGTTTGACACTTGTATATTGTTGAGTGAATTGTCATTGTTAGACCTGTCCTACAAGATGTTGTGCCCTAGCTTCTTCACACTCTTATGCATTTATAGATTTCTAAATGGTCTTCTCAAGCTCCGGGTGATAAGGTATCAACGGTTCACCCGAACTGCAGATACTTGACATAGACTAACATGTACCATTCAAAAATAGAAGCAAAAAACAAAGGTAAAAATATTAAATAAGACTAAGAGTGAAATAAACACACTCGAGTTAATTGACAACTATATTTTCGACAGCGCGCAAAAATTTGATACACCCAAAGTACACCTCCAGTTAAGAAGTGTAATACAATCGTTGTCAAATATAGAACTCAACTAGGTTGGGGTCGAATCTCATAGGGATTAAGGCAAAAACTAAGTCATATGTGATTATTTTACTATATTAGCCACTTATTTCCATAAAAAGGAGGTTGTATGAATTATTTATCATTCAATATCAATTTCAACTATGTAACAATCACAATATTTTAACAAAAGAGGACTTAATTAAGAAATAAACTAGAGTTGCATTCACCATGACTAATTTAAGATGATTTCTAGTAAAAAATTCTTCTAGTGCTAGATGTGTAAGCATATCAAACATAGTACTTCATATAATTACTTCTTGATCTGATTGAATGAATGTCACTCTTATTTTTTTTGAACTAAGAGTGATGACAGTAAAAATATCAACAATTATGCTAAGTTGGTTAACCTTGCCACAACATCAACTATTAGACAGGGGTTAGAAGCCTCGAATCCTTGTTATTGATATTTTCCGCTGGTTTTATACTCGTTTACTCAACTAAGTTTAACCTAAGGCAGGTTCTAATATTTTTCACCATGAGAAATCGTCTTACATGAAAGAATTTATGATATACATGTTTACACCATACAAATTTGAAATGAAAATCACCTTAACAATTATGTCAAACTGCCATAGATCACGCAACCCCTAGTTGTTAAATTTTTATATTCATAAGAGAAGATTCAACTTACAAAGTGAAAACAAAAATCCAATATTGAATTTCAAAATCAAGATAATCTCTCAAAATCTTCAAAGTAACATAATATTCTCAGTTGTTTTCCGCTAGAACGAATCACAATGAAATAAAACCTAGAATCTCATATTTATTATCCGGGAGATTTGAAATTAAAAATAAAATTTGGAATCCCGCTATGTTCACTGAGATCCCATCACAAGTGTGATGGTCTGTCACTCTCAAATAGTGGCTGCCTCATTTCTAGTGCTTTTGGCAATGGCTTTAACGATTTATCAATGCCTTGATGACTTGTCATTTTGGCTGTTGGTAGACTTCCCAAATCATGTCACACTGTGTGATGGTCCATCAAATGTGTGATAGACTGTCGGGCACTCCGTCGTACTACATTTTAACACACTTTTTTCCTTATTCTTACCTCGATTTAATTTCTTGTACGAAAGATATAAAAAAGTATCAAATAAAACAAACATTGCTTAAGAACTTACATTTATAAATAGTTAAAATTGCCAAATGTGTCATCTAATTCTGGCTCATCAATTCTCTACAACCTTATGAATTAGAATTTGATTATAAATTAATACTTGTCTGGTTAATGTTCTCTCATATTCCCTGTGAATTCGAACCCAAGCTTGTTAGGTTACTATTCTTGCATAGACCATGTTACAACATTTGAAGGTGTATCTTTAGCCTATCACCTATCGACAAACACCTAAAGTTGACATCAATTTTCACTCAAACACCTTAACTACACATGTTGTACTGCCCCATTGTACCATTTTTTACACTTTTGTTGACTTGGCAAATTATGTGCTTATCACAATAAAGTGAACTTGAAAAGGCCAAAAAACTATTTTCTTTTCCAGATTTGTTTTTCATTAAAGCCTAAAAGTTTCAAAGGGATTTTAATTTTTTTTGGTGAAAAAATTCAAGAATTTTTGTTTGTATTTTTGCAAATATTACTATTTTTAAGTTTCTTATTTTGTTTGTTTAGTATATGTTTTTTCTTTTTGAATTTTTGTAATACCTCGAAAATTGGAAAGCCAAAGTTGGAAAGGAAAGATGTCACTTTGGGCTACTGGTTTAGTCCTACGAGACGAATCTATAGTTCATAGAAGTTTCCATGGGTCGTAGGTGGTACTCATAGGAATGATGTTGAGATTTGGGAAATTCAAGTTTTTGAGGTTTGAACTACGGATGAATATGATGAGCTTTAGGTAGGTTGATGAGTTGTAGATGGGTTCTATATAAAGGTTCCAGACTTAGTGAAATTTTGAACTTAAACTTAGATTATATGGATATGGTCTATGGACAGTAGGAATTTAGACAGACCATAGAAAAGTCTCTTGGAAAATAAGGTGAAATTTAGATTTCTTAAGTTGGTTCCACAGTTGACTAGTACGGACCATAGGTCCAAACCGTAGGAACCATACTGCAGTTCTTTTTAAAGGTATTTGGGTCTTTTCCTATGCATCTAATATCTATACTATGTATTTTGACCACTGTTTAAGCCCTATAACTACCCTTCCACCCTTGAAACTTCCCCAATTCTCCCATTCACTCAAACCCTCAAATCCAATCCTTATTCATCCCCTCCAATTCTCCCCTAAGGTCAAGAAGAAGACTAGGGCTTCCCAACATCAAACCTCCAATTCCTAATTTTCTTTTGGGATTTGAATAGCAAGGTATGTAAGGTTTCACAAATGGGTTCCATTCAACCTTTGAGCCCCAAGATTTCTCAATTCTCCAAAGTTTAATTTCGCCAAAACAATATCGATTGGGCTTCATTCAATTCCTTATGGGTTCTAATTATGTTGATTCGGTTGTTTAATTTTGATCTTATTTTGATTTTTTAGCTTAATTACATGTTTTCCAATTGAAATCACATGAACCCATGATCATGAATTTTGACTATGAACCCTAAAAGACACGAATTTATGAAGAGATTATAAATCTATGATTAATGTTTACATGAAGTTATGCATGATATCTGAAAAGGATTGTTTTATGAATTAGGATGCTTTAAATGAGAATTAATGAAATTGTGAAAGAATTTTCTCACATATCAAGAAACATGGATTGGTGAAAGGTTTTCTCGCATATGTTTGATTCAAGATTTAATGAGCTACTTTATGATGTTTTGAGATTGGATTAGTATTTGGAGTGTACTTCTCCATGGATAATGATATGTTTATGAAATTGACTATTCCGTTGGGATATAACTTAAAATCGAGAAAACTTTTAGGTGGAGGCTCAAATAGGGTGGTCTCTAGTAGCAACCTCTAGTTCCAAACTACGTGCCCCCATATGATTTCCTTAAATGGTCTAGCTAGTGGATCCACCTATAACATATGATATGATACAGAGTTCTATCATGGAAAGAAGTCTCTCCCTTTTTGATGTGGGAGTTACATCAGATTCGATGTTATTTGCGAGCATGGTCTATCTCGGTTAAAGCTAATATCCCACAAAACAAACTAAGTTGTCCTTAAAGATTTATGAAATTTTCCTTATGATTTTAAGATCCATTGACCATTTTCATTATTTATGATGTTTCTCTAAAGATTTTACTATGCTTATCTTTGTCATGCATATCATCTTTTCGATTGTTTCCCTTTATGATCATGTTTCATAGTGTTATGCATATTCCTCCTACTTAGTACATTTCATGTACTAATGCGTACTTGTGCATACATTTATTAATAATGTAGGGTGTGCCGCTTCCTCTCCGTACACTCGTGGCTAGTTGTTGATCACTTGAAGTTCTAAGAGTTGGTGATCCCTTATGTTTCGAGGACCATATTGCCTTTACTTAATTTACCTATGTTCTAGTTTTTAGACATTGTACGTGGTGTACATGTTACGCCCCGACCACTTCTTTTGAAGTAGCTTGTCAAGACTATGGTAGATATTTGCTTTAATACTAGACTCTTTTATTCATATGAGAATCTTTACTTTCATCTATCATATTACGTATATGTATACCAAGTGGCTTGTGTAGAGCCTCTCGGGTCCTATACGCCATGTCACATCTAGGGTATACTTTAGGTCGTGAAAAACTTGATATTTTGAGCATAAGGTTTTAGAAAAAGGTCCTAGGAAGTATAACAAGCTGCATTGAGTAGAGTCTTGTTCATGAGTGTGAAGCGCATCACATTTATGAATAAGAGGCTACAAAACGTTTAGTAAACTTCACTTCTTTCCATAGAAGGAATGTGGAGCCTGAGGTTCCTCAAGTTTCGATTAACCCTTTGAATGAGCAAGCGACTCTTGCCGAATTTTGAGCCGTTTTCTATGTATTAGCTCAAGCTATGACGACTCAAGAAAATAAAGAAGTTTTGCTCCCGTGAGCCAAAATGTTGGTACGAAGGTGACAAGTATAAGAGACTTCACTAGGATGAATCCTCCATAGTTCCATGGTTCCAAGATTGATGAGGATCTTCAAGAGTTTATTGATGAGTTGTACAAAATAGTGGGAATTATAAGATTTTATACGGTAGAGAAGGTAGAATTGGCCGCTTATTAATTAAAGGGTGTTGCTCAAGTATGGTTCGAACAATGGAAAAATGAGAGGGTGGTTGATTGGGCCCTCTTGATTGGGAGAAATTTAAGGGAGCTTTTCTTGATCATTTATTTTCTCTTTAAATGGGAAAAGCGAAAGTGCTTGAGTTCATTAATCTTCGATAAGAGAATATGAGTGAGGAGGAGTATGATTTAAATTTCACTCAATTGGCTAGGTATGCTCCGACTATGATTGCCGAATCTAGGGCAAGGATGAGTAAGTTTTGTCGGGTGTTTTTGACTTGGTTATGAAAGAGTGTCGTACCACCATGTTGATTAAGGAAATAGAGATATCTATCACGACCCAGGGTACCCCCTAGATATAACATGACACATAGAACCCCGAAAGGCACCATGTAAGCCACTTAGCATATCATAACATAAAGCATTAGAACAATAAGAGTAAAAGCAACACATTTCAAGTCCAAAATTTTCATAAAGGAAAGCGGAAGTCTAGACTTGTCTCAATTAGCCATCTATTACAATACTTGAATAAAAAATAAGGACACATCCCATACTACAAAATCCGAAAGGAAAATACATTAGTGAAACTACTAAGATAACATCCGTCCTTGAATCACGAGGACTCACCAGCAAGCAATAAGAAATGATCAATTCCAAGCTCTATCCACAATGAGGACTGCCTTGAGAACCGGACCCTACACTTGGGAAAAATGTAGGAAAATATGGGTTAGTAGAAAAATGCAGGAAAATATGGGTTAGTAGAAAAATGCACTAAGTATGATAGCCATGCATAAAAACATTGAAAACATGCAAAAAGGGACATTTTAGTTGAATGCAAGAAATTTACTAAGTTAAAGCATCATTTTGAAGATAGTGGAACGACACAAGTCACATGCAAAAACAATTCGTAGGTCATCATATCATAGGAGGAACATATCATAAATACCCTCAAAGCATACTTGTGCAATGCATGAATAAGATCTCATAATCTCACCCATACTAAGTAAAGGTTCTTGAGTAGCCATAGTTCATAATTCATGTTCTTGTTCATAGTTCGTAAGTCATAGTGGGAATAAGCCTTAACCGACATAGACCATGTAAGCTTAACATGGAATTTGGTGTTACCCATACCGAAAAAGGTTGTCCTACTTGCCTAAGGTAGAACCATGGTTTATTAGCTTTAGGTGGATATACTAGCTAAATATCCTACGTGGGCACGTAGTTTATGGGATAAGAAGATTGTTACTAGAAACCTGAACTCAACTAAGGCAGAAGGTCTCCATCTCATGAGATACATACTTTGGGAACCCGGACTCAACTAGTGAAGAAGGTCCCATTGGGAAGCCAGACTCAACTGCTTCCATCTCATATTCAATATCCACTCGGTGATAAGCATTACTTTCCATGGATTACATATTTATCTTGTCTTAAGTTCATATTTATGAAAGAATGCCTTGACACTCAATCCAACATAATTCATAAGATAACTCATAGATTAAATAGGTAAGAATAGCCTTTCAACCTTGGAATCATCATATAGTGAGAAAACCTTTCACATCATATCATATTCATGCATAAGTGTGTATATGTGAATAACCTTTCAACAACACAACAATTAGATCATAATCGTGTTCACTTTACTCTCAAAATGTTTACAAAACACATACATAAATCTCATAATCATGCATAATCCTCATACTTTACCCTTCAAAGATCAAGGATCACATTCAATCAACACATCTAGAATTACTACTTTAGACATGGATAATAACATGGTTCAGATAACTCAATTACTACAAGCATAATCTCATAATATCCTTCTTTTATAAATTCACCCACATCAGAAGATCATAAATTGGGAATATAGGGATTTCATGGATTCATGGGAGATTTCATCATAAAAATCATGATAATAATCAATTCAATCATAACATAAAGTAATTAAATAATTAAAATCGTTTTTGAAAATAATCCATGACTTGGAGTCAAAATCCAAGCTTTTAGGGAATCACTAGTTTTGAAATTGAATTTGGAGGGACTCCATGGATGAAAGCTATCCATGGATGAAGGACTACCATACCTTAGCTATGAATCTTCAAAGAAATTTAGTATAAAAGCTTTCTCCTTCAAATCCTTGCTTCAATTTCCCTCTTCTTCTTCCTTGGAGTTCTAGAGAGAGAATATTTTGGAGAGGATGAGTTCTTTTGGGATTTTTAGAATAATGCCTTGGATGCCTTAATTTGATGAATTAAAAACCTTTTATAGTTAGTCTAATTTAATGTAAAACGACGTCACTTAGTATTAATTAAAACCAGAAATTCCCACAATGCCCCTAAGTGTAACAGCCTAAAGGCAGTCCCCTCACCCACGACCACACGACCACGGTCCATGGATGGACCCACGTGGCATGTTGGTGCACCATGGGTGGAGGTTTTGTGGCTTGTTTTCAGGGTTATGACTCACGACCCCTCACCTACGGGGCATGGGTTGACTCACGAGGTATGAGTCCCCCTGTATAGGTAACTGCCAGGCAACTTTCCAAGGGTTCTCCTCAAGTCCCTTGGTTGGTCCTTAGGGGTCATACCTTGATGTTCTAACACGAAACCCTTTATTTTTAGGTACGGGTAGGTGAGTTTACGACTCTAACCCTCATGTTAAGCCCTAGTTTATCCTACTATATTCCAAAGTGTTACAATATCTACCCCTTGGGAACATTCGTCCTCGAATGACAATCTAGACACCTTACAAAATTAAACACTCAAAACAAGCAGCCCAACATGTATGAAATAAAAATTAATGCACAATTCAAAGGTGGAAACTTCAACTCCAACTCAAACATAATCAATGCATCACAAGGAAGTAGGAACTACATTTAACAGCCCATTATGCATGAAACTCAACATTTCTCATATTCATAAGAGGAAGTACCTTCTCCAAACTAAAAGCATGCTCAACACAATATCATAGAGAAAATATGCAATTCATTCTCAAAAGCATACTAAAGCATGTTCATCAACTCATCTCGTGAAGTTAAATAGGCAACTCATACTTAAATGCACAATAACATGAGGAAGATAAATCATGAAAACTCATTTTCTTACTAAACATGAATTTTTCAAGAACATGCATATCATAGGAAATCATGGAAAAACTCATTTAACACACATGACTCCCAAAATACTAAAACTTAAAGGGAACTATTTACCTCAAGCTGGAATAGGAGTAGAAGGAAAGAGATGAGGATATCGGGACATCATATCGGCTTCTGCCTCCCAAGTAGCACCCTCAACTAAATGATTCCTCCATAAAACCTTCACGGAAGCTATTTCCTTGTTTCTCAATCTCTTGACTTGCTAGTCTAGGATATCTACTGGAACCTCTTCATATGAAAGACTTTCGTCAACTCCCTTATAGGGGAATAATGGATACCGGATCTCCAATACACTTCTTAAGCATAGAAACATGAAATACCAGATGAACCGGGGCCAACTCATTTGGTGAATCCAACTCATAGGCAACTTTACCAACTCGTTTCAAAATTTGATATGGGCCAACATACCGGGGACTAAGTTTCCCTTTTTTGCCAAATCTCATCACACCCTTCATGGGTGAGATTTTCAAATAGACCCGATCATTAACTTCATATTCTAGATCCCTTCTTCTCACATCGGCATAGTACTTTTGTCTACTTTGAGCCATTCTTAAACTCTTTTTAATAAGGCGAACTTTCTCAATGGCTTCAAAAATTAGCTCGGGACCTATCAAAGCAATTTCACCTACCTCAAACCAACCAACTGGAGGCCTACATCTCCTACTATACAAGGCTTCAAAGGGAGCCATACCAATACTTGAGTGATAACTATTATTGTAGGCAAACTCTATTAATGGTAACTAGTCATCCCAATTACCTTTAAAATCTATCACGCATTCCCTCAATGTGTCCTCTAAGGTCTGAATGGTGTGTTTTGCTTGACCATTCGTTTAAGGGTGGAAAGCGGTGCTAAGCTTCACCTTAGTACGAAGCCCTTTTTGGAATGACTTTCAAAAGTGCAATGTAAATTGAGTACCCTGATCGAAAATGATAGATAGAGAAACTTCATACAATTTCACTATTTCTCTTATATACAACTTGGCATAGTCTTTCGTCGAAAAAGAAACTTTGATAGGAATAAGTGGGCGGATTTTGTCATCCGATCTATAATCATCCAAATAGAATCATGTTGCCTTCGAGTGCGAGGAATACCTACAATAATGTCCATATTTACATCTTCCCACTTCCAAGTGGGGATACTTATATTTTTGGATGAGCCTCCCTTTCTTTGATGTTCAACCTTAACTTGTTGACAATTAGAACATTTGGCTACAAATCCTGTAATAGCTTTCTTCATACCGTTCCACCAATAGACTTCTCGTAGATCACGGTACATCTTGGTGGATCTTGGATGAATCGAATATCGAGAACTATGACCTTCCTCTAGAATTTGTTCCCTCAAACCATCAACATCTGGAACACATAACCGACCTTGGTACTTTAGGACTTCATTTCCCCCTTGGGAGAAAGCCTCTACTGACTTTTTGAGTACTGATTCTTTCAACTCAACTAACATATGATCAAGGCCTTGTTTAGACTTTACATCCATCATAAAGGACGATTCAGAACTATTATGGACCATGACACCACCCTTAGTGCAGTCCACTAGTTGAACACCTAGTCGGGCCAACCTATGCACATCATGAACCAAATCTTTCAATTCATCCTCTACATGGGCCACACTACCCATGAAAAATCTACCAAGTGCATCTGCTACCACATTAGCTTTGTCGGGGTGATAAAGGACACTCATCTCATAATCCTTCAACAATTCTAACCACCTTTGTTAATGAAGATTCAAGTCCTTTTGACTAAACACATATTGAAGACTTTTGTGATCGATAAAAACATCCACATGGACCCCATACAAATAATGGCTCCATATTTTCAAGGCAAACATAACCGCTACTAATTCAAGGTCATGGGTAGGATAATTCTTCTCATGGACTTTAAGTTGCCTTGAAGCATAGGCAATCACCATTTTGCATAAGTACACATCCCAACCCAACTCTAGAGGCATCACAATCTACCCATGGGCAATCTACTAAGTGCATCCACTACCACATTAGCTTTGCTGGGGTGATAAAGGACACTCATGTCATAATCCTTCAACAATTCTAACCACCTTCGCTGACGAAGATTCAAGTCCGTTTGACTAAACACATATTGAAGACTTTTGTGATCGGTTAAAACATCCATATAGACCCTATACAAATAATGCCTCCATATTTTCAAGGCAAACACAACCGCTGCTAATTCAAGGTCATGGGTAGGATAATTCTTCTCATGGACTTTAAGTTGCCTTGAAGCATAGGCAATCACCTTACCATTTTGCATAAGCATACATCCCTAACCAGCTCTAGAGGCATCATAGTACACTACAAAACCATCCTTACCTTCTAGTAAAGTCAACACTGGGGTGGAATTAAGTCTATATTTCAGCTCTTGGAAACTTTTATCACAAGCTTCCGACCACACAAACTTAGCTTTCTTTTGAGTCAAGGCCATCAAAGGAGAAACAATGGAAGAAAATCCCTGAACAAACCTTCTATAGTAACTGGCCAAACCCAAAAAGCTTCTAATATTGAAAGGAGTTAGAGGTTTAGGCCAATTCTTGACCACATCCATCTTCTTAGGATCTACCTCAATACTCTTGATTGACACAATTTGACCAAGGAAAGCTACGGATTCTAGATAAAATTCACACTTCAAAAACTTTGCAAAAAGTTGGTGGTCTTTAAGAATTTGAAACACAATTTGCAAATGGTTCACATGTTTATTTTCACTCATTAAATAGATCAAATTATCATCGATAAACACAATTACAAACATGTCTAGGGATTACATAAACACTCTATCCATTAGGTCCATAAATGCTGTTGGGGCATTAGTTAGGCCAAATGACATCACAAGAAACTCATAATGTTCATACTGAGTTTAGAAAGCCATCTTGGGAATATCACAACCTCTTACCCTCAACTGGTAATACCCCAAACGAAGATCAATTTTTGAGAAGTAACTAGCCCCTTGAAGTTGATCAAACAAGTCATCGATTCTCGAAAGGGGATGTTTATTCTTAATGATCACTTTGTTCAATTGATGATAATTGATGCACATTTTAAGAGACCCATCCTTCTTTCTAACAAACAACACTGGAGCACCCCAAGGAGAGATACTCGATCGAATGAAGCCCTTATCTAATAAATCCTTTAGTTGATCTTTCAACTCGGCCGGAGCCATTCTATAAGGAGGAATGGAGATAGGTTGCATATCTGGTAAAAGGTCAACACCAAAATTTATTTCCTGCTTGAGAGGAATACCTGGCAAATCATCGGGGAAAACTTCCAAGAACTCGTTCACTATCGGAACCAACTCTAGAGAAAGGATTTCAGACTCAACATCCATTACCCTAACAAGATGGTAAATACACCCTTTTGAGATCATCTTCCTCGCTTTAAGATAAGATACAAATTGACCTCTAGGGATAGAATTTTCCCCCTTCCACTCTAGAATAGGCTCATTTGGAAATTGGAACCTAACCATCCGAGTCCTACAATCAATAGAGGCATAACATGCATACAACCAATCCATACCAAAAATCACATCAAAGTCTAACATGTCTAACTCTACCAAATCTACCAAAATAACTTTATTGGACAAGGAAATGGGACAACTTCTATAAACCCAATTAGCCACCACCGAGTCATCAACCGGGGTATAGACCGAAAAAGGTTCTACTAATACTTCGGGGAGTATTTCAAACTTCATGGCCACAAAAGGTGTCACATAGGACAAGTAGCACCGGGATATAACAAGTCATATACATCAATAGAAAAGACTTTTAACATATTGGTCACCACATCCGGGGAGTTCTCTTGGTCACCTCGGGATTGAAGAGCATAAAAGTGGTTTTACTTTTGGGCATTGGAGTTTGAGCCGCTTGGAGGAGCTTGTTTATCTTTTCTTTCTTTAACCTTGAGAATCGATAGATCTCTTATCTTGTGGCCAACCTTTACACAACCATAACACCCATCGGTGCCAACTAGGCACTTAATATTATATTTTTTCCCATATTTGGCACAAGTAGGCCTTGCCATAGTAGGTCCCTTCCCATTACTTCCTAGAGATTTAGGGTTAGACACCCTATCCTTGTTGACCCTTGGGGAAGCATTTGAGGAGCCATGGTTGGATGACCTTTGTTTGAACCTTGGTCGACATTGTCCATCGGACCTAGCATTAGAGAAGTTCCCATCACCTGTTCTAGCTCTTTTTACCTCTCTATTCTTTTCCTTGAGTTTGGAATTTTTAATTTGTTGAGAATACACCATAAGCCTTGGGATATCCATGTCATGGAAAAGCATTGCCGTACGACACTATTTTTCAACCAAGTTGGACACACCCGACATAAACCTACTCATCTTAGCCCTTGAGTCCGCCACCATGGTTGGAACATATTTGGAGAGTTGGGTGAACTTTAGAGCATACTCTTTAACACTCATACTTCTTTGACACAGGTTGATGAACTCTTGTACCTTAACCTCCCTCAACTCCTGGGGGAAGAACCTATCAAGAAATATCTTTTTGAACAATTCCCATTCTACCGGGCCCGTTCGTAAGGGTCTCTCACCCTTTCATTGATCATACCAAACATGAGCTATATCTTTTAGTTGGTAGGTGGCTAACTCCACCTTCTCTTCTGAAGACACCCCCATAATAGCAAGAACTTTATAAACAACATCGATAAACCTTTGGGGATTCTTTTCCACTTTAGAGGCATAAAATTTGAGAGGGTTCATTCGAGCAAAATCCATAACCCTTGAAGCAACCGAATTCACATTAGGATTCACCGGGGTTACAATTTCTCTAATGGCTTAAGCCGTCATGGCTTGACCCAACATTTGGAAAGTAGACCTAAACTCTGCATGGGTCACATTCTTAACCACGGGATCAACACGAAGCTTAATTAGCTTAAAGAGGAGCTCCTTGATTCACATTCTCATCCTCTATCCTTCTAGCATTAGCCTTCGTGTATTCATATCCTAAAGACACAAGAGAAGGATTAGAAGAGGGACTTTATAGAGTTAAACTCTAAGGCACGACTCAAGAGTAATGAAAGAAGTGAGCTTTACTAAACATCTTATAGCCTCTCATTCATAAGTGTGGTGTGCTTCACACTCATGAACAAGACTCTACTAGACATGACTTATGAAACATAATCCTAGAATCATTCTAAATATTGTGCTTTGATTACCAAGTTTGTCACGACCCAGAGTACCCCTTAGATGTAACATGACACATAGAACCCTGAAAGGCACCATGTAAGACACTTAGAATATCATAACATAAAGAATTAGAATAATAAGAGTAAAAACAATGCATTTCAAGTGCAAAATTTTCATAAAGGAAAGCAGAAGTCTAGACTTGTCTCAATTAGCCATCTATTACAATACTTGAATAAAAAATTGGGATACAACCATACTACATAATCTGAAAGGAAAATACATGAATGAAACTACTAAGATAACATCCTTCCTCGAATCATGGGGACTCACCAACAAGCAAGGAGAAATGATCAATTTCAAGCTCTAGCCACAATGAAGACCGCCTTGAGAACCAAAGCCTACACTAGGGAAAAATGTAGGAAAATATGGGTTAGTACAAAAATGAACTAAGTATGATAGCAATGCATAAAAACATTGAAAACATGCAAAAAGGGATATTTTAATTGAATGCATTCAATTTACTAAGTAAAAGGATCATTGATCATTTTGAATATAGTGTAACAACACAAGTCACAAACATAATGAACTCATAGATCATCATATCATAGGAGGAACATATCATAAATACCCTCAAAGCATACTTGTGCAATGCAGGAATAAGATCCCATAATCTCACCCATACGAAGTAAAGCTTCTTGAGTAGCCATAGTTCATAATTCATGTTCTTGTTCATAGTTCATAAGTCGTAGTGGGAATAAGCCTTAACCGACATAGACCATGTGAGCTAAACATGGAATTCGGTGTTACCCACATTGAAAAGGTTTGTCCTACTTGACCTAAGGTAGAACCATGGTTTATTAACTTTAGGTGGATCTACTAACTAAATATCCTACGGGGGTTGGGGGGGGCACGTAATTTGTGGGATAAGGAGATTGTTACTAGAAACCCAGAATCAACTGAGGCAGAAGGTCTCCATCTCATGAGATACATACTTTGGGACCCCGGACTCAACTAGTGTAGAAGGTCCCATTGGGAAGCCGGACTCAACTTGTATAAAAGCTTCCATCTCATATTCAATATCCACTCGGTGCTAAGCATTAATTACCATGGATTTCATATTTAATTTTGTCTTAAGCTCATATTTATGGAAGATGTCTTGACACTCAATCCAACATAATTCATACGATAGCTCATAGATTAAATAGGTGAGAATAGCCTTTCAACCTTGGAATCATCATATAGTGAGAAAACCTTTCACATTATATCATATTCATGCATAAGTATGTCTATGAGAATAACCTTTCAACAACACAACAATTAGATCATATCATGTTCACTTTACTCTCAAAGTGTTCATAAAGCACATACATAAATCTCATAATCATGCATAATCGTCATACTTTACCCTTCAAGGATCAAGAATCACATTCAATCAACACATCTAGAATTGCTACTTTAGACATGGATAATAACATGATTCAAATAACTCAATTACTACAAGCATAATCTCATAATATCCTTCTTTCATCAATTCACCTACATCACAAGATCATAAATTGGGAATATGGGGATTTGATGGATTCATGGGAGGTTTCATCATAAAAACCATTATAATCATCAATTCAATCATAATATAAAATAATTAAATCATTAAAATCATTTTTGAAATGAATCCATGACTTGGAGTCAAAACCCTAGCTTTTAGGGAATCATTAGTTTTGAAATTGAATTTGGAGGGACTCCATGGATGAAAAATATCCATGGATGAAGGACTAGCATACCTTGGCTATGAACCTTCAAATAAATTGAGTAGAAAAGCTTTCTCCTTCAAACCCTAGCTTCAATTTCCCTTTTCTTCTTCCTTGGAGTTCTAGAGAGAGAATTTTTGGATAGGATGAGTTCTTCTAGAATTTTTAGAATAATGCCTTGGATGCCTTAATTTGATGACTTCAAAATATTTTATAGTTAGTATGATTTAGTGTAAAATAACGTCACTTAGTATTAATTAAAACCCATAATTCCCACAATGCCCCTAAGTGTAACTGCCAAAAGGAATTTTCAGGACTCACTCACAACCACACGACCACGGTCCATGGATGGACCCACATGGCATGCTGGTGAACCGTGGGTGGAGGTTCTGTGGCCTATTTTCAGGGTCATGACCCATGACCCCTCACCCACGGGGAGTGGACTGACTCACCAGGCGTGAGTCCCCCTTTGTGGGTCACTGCTAGACAACTTTCTAAGGGTTCTCCTCAAGGACCCTTGGTTGGTCCTTGGGGGTGGTACCTTGACTTTCTAACATGAAAACCTATATTTTTAGGTATGGGGAGGTGCGTTTACAACTCTAACCCTCATGTTAAGCCCTAGTTTAGCCTACTAGTTTCTGGAGTGTTACAATCTCCCATTTGATGATACATGCCCACCAAATTGAAGAGGAGAAGCTCAGGGAAAGGGCAAAAGAGTCCAAAGAGGGAAAGGACCGGTGATGATGTCTTTTATTATTCTAGGTTTGGTGGATAACGTTATTCAAGATAACAACAAAGGTTTTAAGGTCAAGGTTCTTCTAATTCTCCGACTCTTAAGTTCAACAAAGATAAGGTGTCTAATCTTAAACTTCAAGGAGGCGATGGAAATGAATCTTCTATTCCAGCTTGCCAAACATGTGGTAAGAGTAACTTGGGTGAATTCCTAGCAGGGATGGATAGTTGCTTTAGTTATGGAAAGAGTGGTCACAAGGTGAAAGATTTTCCGTTGCAAGCTATCAAGGGTAATAATGGTAGGCAAGCTCAGCCTAGTGAATCTGGTTTGAGTGTTCCTCGTCAGAATATATTTTATGCTCTTTAGACGACAGGATCATGAGAGTTCTCCAAATGTGGTGACTGATATATTGAAAGTGTTTCACCTTGATATTTATGCCTTACTTTATCCAGGTGCTACATTATACTTTGTTACTCCTTATGTGGCCTTGAGATTTGATGTTGGTCCTAAAATACTTTCTAACCCCTTTCATGTCTCTACTCATGTTGGTGATTCTATTGTTGCTAAGAGAGTTTATAGAAATTGTCCTATTTATATTTCTCATAGTCACTCATGTTATCTTGTAGATCTTGATAAGTTAGATTTTGATGTTATTCTTGGGATTCATTGGCTACATGCATGTTAGGCTTCCATAGATTATATAACTAGATTGGTCACATTCAAGATTTTGAATGAACCTATCATGTCATAGGAAAAGGGAAATTATGCTTTTAAGGGTCAATTCATATTTATCCTAAAAATCTAAGAAAATGATTTCTAAAGGTTGCATTTATCATCTTGTTTGGGTTAGGGATACAAATTCTTAAACCCCTACTCTTGAGTAAGTTTTGAATGTAAATGAGTTTTAGAAGTGTTTCTAGCTGATCGTCCTAGTACTCATCTTGAAGGGAAATAGGTTTTGGTATTGACCTTCTCCCAAATACACAACATATGTCTATTCCCCCCTACTGTTTGGCCCCGATAGAACTTAAGAAATTAAAGGTTCAATTGAAGGACTTGTTTGATAAGAGTTTTATTAGACTATCTCTCTATGGGGTGCTTGAGTATTGTTTGTCTGAAAGAAGGATGGTTCCCTTCAAATGTGCATTGACTATCGACAATTTAATAAGGTCTTTGTAAAGAATAAGTATCCTATTTCAATGATAGATAATTTGTTTAACCAACTCCAAGGAGCGAGTTACTTGACCTTTGGTCGGGTTACACTAATTCAGAGTGAAGGAGAGTGAGATTCAGAAGATGAATTTTCAAATTCGGTATAGTCATTATGAGTTTTTTTGTAGTGTCTTTTATTGTGATTAATGCCCAACGACGTATATGGATTTGATGAGTAGGATCTTTAAAAAATATCTTAACATGTTTGTGATTGTGTTTATTGAAGATATTTTGATTTACACACGAAGCGAGGATGAGCATATTGAGCATTTAAGGATTGTGTTGCAAATTCCCAAGGACCGTGAATTGTATGCTAAATTTAGCAAATGTGATTTTTGGTTGAAGTCCACTGCTTTCCTTGTACATATTGTCTCTAGTGAAGGAACTTGTAACACCCCAAATTTAGAAAGAACTAAATGCAGATTTTCAGAAGTTGCAGGTGCCACCAACAGAGGCCACCTATGGACTGTAGGTTGACCCATGGACCGTATGTAGGTTCCATGGTTAGAAACCTAACTCCTTCCTAGAACCCATCCAGAAATTCAGCTAAAAGTCTATCCACAGCTGGACCAACGAATCGTAGGTCAGACCACAGGCCGTGGTCCAAGTCCGTGGATCGACACCTTCAGAAGCCCCTTTCTGAAGCCAAACGATGGTTGACCAGGATGGACCGGTGGTCCAACCACGGTCTTTCGGTCAGGCCTATCGATTTGCCTCGATAATTTTTAAGTCAGGGGTCATTTGGTCTTTTCCCTATGAGTTGGACACCTAAAATACGCTGTTTAACCCTAAAACTACACCGTTTTGGTAAGTTTTAGCCTATAACTTAATTGGATTTTACCCTAAGCGGCTCATTCACCTAATTTCACCAAAATAGGAGCAAAAATAAGAGAATTTAAGCGTTAGCATCCTCAAGAACAGCAACAAGGTTTTCTTCAGTTCCAGCCTTGAAATCGAAAGATTTCTTCAATTCATCACTAGGTATGTGGGATTTCACTAGTGGGTTCCTTTCATCCATTAGGTCCCTAGAATTCTGTCAGATTCTTGATTCTCTTCATTCTGTTTAGACCTAGGCTTTCTAGAACTTCAAATAATTGTTGTGATTTAGTTGTTAGAGTAATCCTAATCAGAACATTACATTTTCGTAACCATTTTCCTTAATTCTTGCATGAAATTCAGAACCCTAGTTGTGTAGATTCATTTAGTTCATGAATTACACTTGCTCGGTCAGTTTATACAGATATACATTCCTCAGTTTTCAAATATTTCATTATCAGTACTTAATGTTGCATTTTCAGTTAGCATGTTAGAATCTTGAGCTATCCAGTTTATTTCAGTTGAGTTGTATAGTACACATTCTAGTTGGGAGTAGGCTTAATACTGAGCTAAACTAAGGTCAGTCACCCTCATAGTCCCAGAACTACGTGCCCTTGTAGGTTAAGTCCCCTCTGTGGGCATCATATCTAGTGATCACGCCAGTGATGCCTTTATACCCCTAGCAAGGTATATTGGGTCCTTTCGATAGGGCGTATACATTAGACTCCATGTTTAGCTCACATGGTTTTATGTCAGTTATTAGTAGCTCCCACAGTTAGATTCTAGTGCATTGACCAGGTTACTAGTTATATTTCAGTATTCAGTTTCACCATGTTATGTACTTGGTCATTACATTCTTCAGTTTTAGTATATATATATATATATATATATATATATATATATTATCATGTTCATATTATATCGTTACTCAGTATATTTTGTTCAGTTAGGTGTATTTATTCAGTGTTATCCTATCTTGCATGCTCAGTACCTTTCAAGTACTGAGCTTACTCTGTGCTAAATCTTCTCGTGATGTAGGTTCAAGTCCTCAGCATTCTAATCACATGTAGATCGATTCCCAATCCGTATTGAGCAGCATCAGTGGTGAGTCCTCATTCTTTGAGGACTATTGACATGTTTTTTATTCATTTTTTTTTTTAGTTTCAGTTTTGCTAGAATTAACTGGGGGCATGTTTCAACATCTCTAGTCAATTAGAGGCTTATTTCAGACATAGTTAGAATCAATTCTAGTATTTTGAGTTATAATCCAGTATTGTAAACTCTTATTCAGTATGTTATTTAGACCAGTATTGGGTATTTCCCCATCTCAGTTTATCTTATGATTTAAGCTTCCTCATAGTATCCCTTAATTCAGTAAATTGGTTATATGCTTATGATATGCCAGCTCAGGGTTAGCTTGGGGTCACTCATTATCCTAAGTCCCGTGTTTACGTTAAGGGGGTAGCCTCGGGGAGTGACAAACTTGGTATTAGAGCATTAGATTTAAGAGTCCTAGGATGTCTAAAAAACCAAACTAAGTAGAGTCCCTATCATGAGTGTGAAGCGCGCCACACATATGACAGGAAGGCTATGAAGTGTTTTAGGAAAAACTTCATTTTTTTGTTATTCTTATCATGCGTGGGTATGATCTCCTTTATAACTCAACGTTATGCATTTCAGATCATGCCTCCTCGTAGAGCTTATGCAAGGAATGCTAATGCCCGCAATGCTAACGCAACTCCTCCAGTCACAGACCATAACGTTTTGAATGCAGAGTTTCGAAACACTATTCAGCTTTTGGCTCAGAGTGTAGCCAACCAAAACAATTAGTAGGTTCCAATTCTTACTAATGGTAATAGTGGATCAGTGACAGCTAGGGTCCGTGATTTTGTTAGGATGAATCTACCTAAGTTTCTAGGCTCGCAAGTTGGTGAAGAGCCCCAAACCTTTATTGATGAGGTCAAGAAGATCTTTGGAGTGATGCAAATGACTAAAAATAATAGGGTAGAGTTGTCATCCTACCAGCTCAAAGGTGTAGCTCATATTTGGTTCACTCAATGAAAGGAAAATAGGGTGAGAATACAGCTCTTTTGAGTTTGGAGTGTTTTACTAGAGCTTTTTTGGACAGGTTCTTTCCAAGAGAGTTGAGAGAGGCTAAGGCACATGAATTCATGAATTTGAGACAAGGTTCTATGTCAGTTCAAGAGTACGGACTTAAGTTCAATCAGCTCTCCAGGTTGCTCCACATATGGTTATGAATCCCAGGGCACAAATGAGTAAGTTCCTATTTAGGGTATCGGACTTGGTGAAGACAGAGTGAAGAAATGCTATGTTGTTGGAAGATATGAACATCTCTAGGCTCATGACTCATGCTCAGCAGGTTGAGGGAGATAAGCTTAGAGAACTAGCTAAGGACAACAAGAAGGCTAGAACAGGGAATTATGAGTACTCTCATAAAAAATCAGGTGGTGGAAATCTCTCGTAGTTTAAGAAAAAATCTTCAGCTCCAGCACCTTCATCAGCTAGTGCTTTATCCCCCAGATTTCAATAGGATCAAAGAGGTAGGGCATGAGGCTCTAAGTCTCAGGGGAGTGTTTCAGGTACTGAGACCTACCCAACAGGTCCAAAGTGTGGTAAGAACTATTCAGGTGAGTGTCTTGCAGGAAAGGATGGATGTTTTGGGTGTGGTGAGACTGGTCACAAGTTGATGGATTTCCCCTCTTCTAAACATAGATATGGGTAACACTAACAAGGCTCATTCTATCGCTTCAGTAGCACTAGCAGGTCACCCAACTCAGTAGGGTACTTTATCTGGTACAGGTGGTGGTCAGCACTAGAATAGGTTGTATGCTCTGCAGGCTCACCAGGATCAGGAAGATTCCCCTGATGTGGTTATTGGTATGTTGCGAATATTTTATTTAGATGTTTATTCTTTGTTAGTTCCAGGGTCTACTCTCTCCATTGTAACTCCCTATATAGAAGTAAACTTCTATGTTAGTCTAGAAAATCTCTCTAAACCCTTCTCAATCTCTACTCCAGTGGGTGACCCAGTCATAGCTAAATGGGTATATAGAAATTTCCCTATCACAGTCTCTTTGAAAGTCACCTCAGCAGATCTTGTAAAGTTAGAAATGGTAGACTTTGATATCATTCTAGGCATGGATTGGTGTTAGAAATGGTAGACTTTGATATCATTCTAGGCATGGATTGGTTACATTCCTGTTATGCCTCAGTCGATTGTAGAACTAGGATCGTTCATTTTTAGTTTCCAAGCGAACCAGTCTTAGAATGGAAGGATAGTAGCTCAGTGTCTATGGGTCGATTCATTTCCTACCTTAAGGCCACAAAGATGATCTCTAAGGGGTACCTCTATCATCTAGTTTTGTTTAAGGATTCCAACTTTGAAACCCCAATTCTTGAGTCAGTGGCAGTATGAAACTCCAATTTTTGAGTCAGTTCCAATAGTGAATGAGTTCCTAAAAGTGTTTCTAGAAGATCTTCTCGGAGTTCCTCCTGAAAGGGAAATCAACTTCGGAATAGATCTTCTTCCAGATACACAACCTATCTCTATTCCTCCTTACAGAATGACTCTAACTAAGCTTAAGGAATTGAAGAAGAAGTTGAAAGACCTTCTTGATAAGGGTTTCATCAGACCTAGCATTTCCCCACGGGGTGCACCAGTGTTGTTCGTGAAAAGAAAAGATGGTTTTCTCAGGATGTGCATTGACCATCGGTAGTTGAATAAAGTCACAATCAATAATAAGTAACCTATCCCTAGGATTGATGACTTGTTCGATCAACTTCACGGTGCTAGTTATTTTTTGAAGATAGACCTCAGATCTAGTTATCATCAACTCAGAGTCAGAGATAGTGGCATCCCGAGAACAGCCTTTAGAACTAGGTATGGTCATTATGAATTTGTAGTTATTTCATTTGGACTAACCAATGCTCCTGCAACTTTCATGGATTTAATGAATAAGGTGTTCAAGCAACATTTGGACTTGTTCATTATTGTTTTTATTGATGATATCCTCATTTACTCTAGGGATGAGGAAGAACATGTGACTCATTTGAGGGTTGTCCTACAAACTCTCCAAGATCACCAGTTATTCACTAAGTTTAGCAAATGTGAGTTTTGGCTACAATCAGTTGCTTTCCTTGGTCATATAGTATCTAGCAAAGAGATCCGAGTAGATTCTTAGAAAATAAAGGCAATGAAACAATGGCCCAGACCTACCTCTCCAATAGATATCAAAAGTTTCTTAGGTTTAGCCGGTTATTACAGAAGGTTCGTGGAAGGATTTTCATCCATAGCTTCTCCATTGACTAAGTTGACTTAGAAAAAGGTGAAGTTTCAGTGGTCAGATGAGTGTGACAAGAGCTTCTCAGAACTGAAAACCAGGTTGACTACAACTCCTGTTTTGACTCTACAAGAGGGTTTAGATAGTTATGTAATATATTGTTATGCGTCCACAGTCGGCCTAGGTTGTGTGCTGATGCAGCGAGGTAAGGTTATAACTTATGCTTCTAGACAACTTAAGGTGCATGAGAAGAACTATCCTACTCATGACCTCGAGCTTGCAGCCGTAGTATTTTCCCTAAAGATTTAGAGGCATTACTTGTATGATGTTCACATAGATGTGTTCACATACCATAGCGCCTTCCAGTATGTGTTTACCCAGAAATAGTTGAATCTTCGCCAAAGGATATGCCTTGAATTCCTCAAAGACTATGACATGAATGTGCTTTACCATCCTGGTAAGGCTAATGTAGTGGCTGATGCTCTTACCAGACTGTCTATTAGTAGTGTAGCGCATGTTGAGGAAGAAAGGACTGAATTAGCAAAAGATGTTCATTGGCTTGCTCGCTTAGGAGTTTTCCTTATGAACATATTAGATAATGGTGTGATGGTTCAGTATAGGTTAGAATTTTCATTGGTAGCGGAGGTTAAAGAAAAACAAGAAAGTGATCCTATATTGCTTCAATTTAAGGGTGCAGTTCATCAGCAGAAAGTTAAGGTTTTATCCCAAGGGGGAGATGGTGTGCTTCGCTACCAGGGTCGTTTATGCATAGGTGAGTTGAGACAGCCTATCCTCACAGAGGGCCAAAAATCCAAGTATTTTATTAATCCAAGTGCCACTAAGATGTAATGTAATATGTAGGAAGTCTTTTGGTGGAATGGCATGAAAAGGGATATAGCAGATTTTGTGGCTAAGTGCCCTAATTGTCAGCAGGTGAAGGTAGAAAATCAGAAACCAGGAGTTATGACAACAATATATTAACATTCCTACATGAAAGTGGTGAGTCCACAAATTGGACTCATTTAGGACTGCATTTTGATAGAATTAGTGTCCTCATATGCATATTTTGTCTTAATATTTGATCAAAACCCTTAAGTTTCAGGTATTTGGAGTTTAAGGGAAAGCATGGACACTACTTAGCAAAAAGGAACAAAGGCAGCTGAAAGAATGAAGAAATGAAGATCTGAGAATCACCGAACCCATTGGACGAGTTGCTAAAAGGTCTTACCTCTCCTTTTGTTCCAGTGTGCTAAGCCCTAAAAGAAGGGATCAAATCGGTGGTGAAAAGGAGCAGTCGGTGTGTTGCCGAGCAGTTCTGTGAAGCAGTACTATGTCGCCTAATAATCTAAAACACGACGATGCTAAAGGGTAGAACAAGACGATGATGAAACCTACCAAAGGGCGGATCGCCGAGTTAATTGGTGATCTCGACTAACGGCACCGAATGATCCACTGCAACACAAATTTTTGAAAACTATAAATACTCGTTGAGAGTTGTAGCTTAATATCAAATTTTTAATATAGAATTTCTAACATAAAATTTTGAGTTCTAAGTTTGGAGAGGGTTTTGAAGAACTAGAAGATTCAAAGCGCTTCAACTCTAAGAATTTGGACTTGGGTCTTGTGGATTCTTCACTCTTGGCTTGTTTTGAGACTTAAATCTTCATACCTATTTGAATGCAAACTCATATTAGTATAAATTTCTATCTCTTTTACATGCCTAGCTAAAACCCCAATTCTTGGGGTGTGATTTGGTGAATATGGGTTAGATTATCTGTTGGGTCTTGCTTGTTGATGATTTATTTTTTGTTTAGATGTGATTTCGTTTAGTAGTTGTGGTGGAACTTAATGAAATTGTAGTTGCAAATACGATTTCACCTTTGTGTTTTCGGCTTGCTCGAGAGAGAATCGTAAAACTAGGACTAATAAATTGATGACTGGTGGGATTGGGTCGACATGAGGTTCAGCTTGAGAGAGTGAATGGGCTAAGGCGGAGATTTTTCTTCATGTGGCAACTCTGTGTTCGAGAGAAACTGAGTTGATTCGAGGTAAGTTACTCGAGATAGAATTTACCACCACTATATTCTAGCCTAGTCACAAATATTCAACGAATTTATTATCAAAAGCATGTACCTAATAGTTTAGTTTATCCCATATTCCTATCACATACCAGGAACCCTATCTCTTTGATTAGTATTCTTTGCATTTTTGCTGTTTTTGTTTACTTATGACAAACCCCTTTTGATAATTAACACTTGCGTCGCCCCTTAAATTTAACATGTTTATGTTCGAAAATGTTTTTAGCTATGACTAATTAGAACTAAATTTTATTTTTCTATTAATTCTCAAGCCCACTCCCTTGGGACCCGACCCCAACCCTTAGTTGGGTTACTTTACTATTGTACGATTGTAGACACTTGCATTGGAAGTTGTGTCTTGATTATGCAAATATCAAAATGGCGCCGCTATCGGGGAGTGGTGTTATTTGAGAATTCTTAGTTTAGTAAAATTTTTTGCTCTTCTTAGTTGTAGTTCACTTACTTAATTTTCAGTTTTATTTCTATTGTTTATGTTGAAAACAGAAAGCATGAGTGTTAATGGCAGCAATGGCAGCCAGGTGGGCCACCAAGATGACATCATAAATCTCAACGATGTCCAAGATCCCAACATTAATGACCCCCATCTCATGGGAGGTATTGGGGCTATCCATTTACCTCCAGACGAGGGACATGCAGTGTTCCACATAATGAGCACTATATTGCAACTCTTGCAACTAAAAGGACTTTTTAGTGGATTGGCCCATAAGGATACTCACGATCTTCAAAACTTCGTGGATATGTGTGGACCATTCTCTTTCAAAAACATCTCTCAGGAGTCAATTCAGTTAAGGCTATTCCCTTTCTCGTTGATGGGAGAGTCGTGCAAGTGGCTGGTGGAGTTGCCTCGCGAATCTATCACTTTTTGGGAGGAATTGGTAACAACATTTAATGTGTGATTTTTCCCTCTTTAGAAGATGATTACTCTTCGGGATAGTATCCAAAGCTTTAAGCATTTGGAGGGTGAGCCAATCCATTAGACGTAGCTGTGATTTAAAAAGTTTGTACTACAATACCCGACTCATGGTCTTTCCGACAGTGTCTTGCTACATTACTTTTATCGAAGCCTGGATTCGGTAAACAAAGATGTCGCTGATCAACTTTCACTTTTAGGCCTGATGCAACAACCGTATGCAGTTCCCACCTCTTAGATGGCATGACGACCATCAATATGGCATGGTAACTCATGAAGATCAAGTCTCTCTTTTCACATTCAAGCTATCTAAGGAGCAGATGGAAAAAGATAATGAGAGTGACCAAAACATGGCTAAGATCATGACATAGCTTGAAATTTTATCTTAAAATGTCATGGGGGCTGGTGCCCATGGTGTTAACACTGTGGAGGTCAGGTGTGTAAATCCTGAGGAGGTAAAATTTGAAGCTTTGTATAATGAGGAAGTGAACTTCCTAGCCAACCAAGACGGTGGTTATCGTTCAAACTACCCAAGGCAGGGTGGTAACCAAGGTAGGGCTAGAGATAAAGGATGGAAGAATCATGAATAGAGAGACCAAAATCCTAATTGGAAGGATGGGGAGAAGGACAGGTATGTGCCTTCCCACAAGCACCAAAAGCTAAAGGATTTAGAGGGTGGTAGGTCTGAGGATATGCTTTCTTGTATCCCCAATAAAGTTGAAAGATCAGACAAGATCTTGAAAAAGATGAAAGAGGATGTGTCGACCCTTAACCAAATCGTTATCTCCCATTCAGTATCAATCAAGCGGCTGGAGACCCAAATGGGTCAGATGTCGTCTCATCTAAATCCAAGACAGAAAGGAGTTTACCTAGTGACACTATGGTCAACCCTAAATATGAGATTTGAAGGTGGACTTGCGTCATTCCACGACGTTAACTAAGGCACTGTTTGGGAGGAAACCCAAAGCCCTTTTTATTGTTTTAAGTTTGTTTTAAAAATAATGGTGTGTTGGTTGTGCAGGCTAAAGTGTGGCAAGTATTAGGAAATAAGGAGTTTAGTGAACAAAAAGCTTCATTTGGTGATTTGCTGAAGATATTGGTGACCCCGATCTAGTCCACCGTTGAGCTTAAGGTAACTTTAAGTTAGAACCTATAAAACTCGATGAGCCCAAGAAATTGTTGGCGAATCGCAAACCTGTCCGACGATTCTAATCTTACCGCTGTTTAGATTCCCAACATTGACTGGGAGTTCTATAAAACTCGGCCAGGTAAATGATGATTCGGCGTGTCGCTGAATGATTCGACGATCATGGCTAATGTCGCCGAATGAGTGAAAACTGGATGATCTTTAAAAGCAAAGGTTTAAATTACTTAAACTCCTTAAAGCTCCCTCATTGTTCATTCTTCAAACTCATACCTGCACCTCTACTTTTATATCTCTGCATCTATATTGTATGTTGGTTATTAAGTTGTGCTCAGAGTTGGATTGCATTGCCGCCTAGTATCTCAATTGCATCCAACTCGGCACCAAGGTTAGTTTCCAAGTCCTAAGCTTCTTGTATTTAAAGTTATACTCAAATAAAATGGCATTACTTTGATGATGTGTGCTGGGCCTCTCTGGTAGGGTTAGAATATTTGTTTGCCTGTTAGGTTCACAAATTTTGCCCGTACTAAGCTAAATAGTTAGTTCCTGAAGGCTGCGCTTTAAATTGGATGAAAAATCATGGGTTGTGCATAATTATCACTGGGTCTAAGCCTAATTTGAGTTGTGCATGCCTTAATTTGGTTTTCGAGGGTTGCAGGGTTGAATTCGGGAAGTGGGGTTGAAAGCAGGCACGCTGGGTCATTTGGCGAGCTGAGTCGAGCTCGCCGAACCACCGGCGGTTTGCCTAACATCCCCATCTCGCCTTTAATTTAATGCTAAATATGATATTGAATTCTATAAATTTTGAAGAGAAGCTTGACGCTGCCGAACACATTCAGCGTCTCACCGAAAGACTTCTGGTTTGCCCTTTTTCTGCACCCTTGTATTCTCTATGCACTGCACTCGGCGAAACACCTAAGTAGTTGCGCGCTTCACCAACTGGTTTGGCAAAGTAATTTTGCAATTGATCTGCCTTGCTTTTTTCTGAATACTTTCTAACTTTTTCTCGAAACTTTGTTGAAATGGCTAGACTGAAAGTAGCTGGAAGAGATATGCCACCCCGACAAACAAGAGAAATTTTTTTTAGGAAAAATATAAAGCCAACAAATCCTCCCAAAACGGATAATGAGGGCAAGAAGCCCAGTGCTAGCAAGATAACAAATCCCCGAGACCCCACTATACCCTCGTGGAGACGTGGATTCTTCACATCTATCCACTCCTTGTTGGCGGCTCATGACTTGGACAATCTTAGTAAGCCAGCTGCCGCTGAATCTTTTGAAGAAGCTCCGGGGGCCATTATCAAATTCCAAGTCGACACATCGGGCACTAATGCCGAGACAGATGGAGCGACTGTGTAGACAGGATTTTTCTCTACCTCCCTCTCTGTTTTTCCTTATTCTAAATTCTGGATATTCTGTTATTTGCATTTGAGGACAATTATTTTTTTTGGTTTGTGGAGGGGTGAGACCCGCCTTTGTGTGCCACTCGTGAATCATGTTTTGTTTGAGGATTTGGGTTGTAAGCTATAATGTTGTGTTAATCACTACTTTCTGTGGATGTTCGAGCTTATGGCTCCTTTTATTTTAAATTGCAAAATGATTTTGACTCGATTGAAAATTTTTGCCACCTCTCGTGTGTTGAATGTGGCTATTCTTTTGCAAAATTTAAGTCTCGATTTCGTCAATATCAATGAATTGAATAGTGCTCATGATCGAATGAATATGAATGTACGGCTACGATAAGACAAAATGAAGTTGCATAGACAATATGTGAACTCTTTGCATCTCGTTGTGATTAGCCATGTATCAAATTAATTCTCTTGTAATGACCGTTGCACACTAGCAAAAGTGTGCAGTCTTGTTTGACTTTAGTGTCGATGTCTTGTGTGATGAGCTTACTGTGAACCATGCATGATAGATCCTAGAATTTGCCCCGTTGATTTGATCGACTAAGTAAGACTATATCTTGATATGATATTAGGCAACTTTAAAGAGTGTGAGCCAATTTGACATATACCTTTTTGTGGCCTACCTTGTGAGCATATGTGAACCTCCCCTTGAGCCTTACCTTTCTTTAGAAGAAACTTGATGAAAACTAGACCTTTCTTTATCCATTACCCATAATCCTCATGAAGTTGTGGTTAGTTGAATAGCCAGCTTAGGATAAAAGCCTAAGTTGGGGGTGTAGTGAAAAGATAAGGCAAATCAAGAAGTGCAAGAAATTCCCTCTTACCTATGGTTTTGAGAAAAATGGAACCCCTCCATAAAAAAAAAAGAATGAAAAAGAAAGTTGTGGAATAAAGTACAAAAGAAATGAGGTTTCCAAACAATCCATGGAAAGCGAATAATAGGATGACTTATGAGCATTAAAGATAATGATGAAGGAAAAGAAAATGAAGTGTTGTGAGCACCACGTTTCTTGAGGATGAAATCACTAAGCCTAAATGACCATACCTTTGCACTTAGCCCCATTATAAGCCTTGAAAGACCTGTTTGATCTTGAGTAAGCCAAAACAAATGTTGATTGGAAAATACGGGCAAACTTTTGGGTGAAAACATGCATTGTGTTCTTCTTAGTGAGAGTGAGCGTTGCATTTGATTTCGGAACGTTAAATGATTAAACCTTTATGGGTGTGTATGGAATCATCCTTTTTGCGAGGGCGTTCGAATACTTTTGTTGAGCTCGAACATGCATTTGAAACAAGTATTGCGAGCTTGAGAATCTTTGAGAATGGTGTGTCACGACTTGAATCTTTGGGTACACATTTGATCTTTGCATAAGTAACTTGATTCTTATTGTGTGCATTCATGATTGAGTCTTGTGTAGCACTGTTCAAGACCTTCTTTTTGAACGGTTGAGCTTGAGTTTGCTTGAGGACAAGCAAAAGTTTAAGTTAGGGGTGTTGATGAGTCCACAAATTAGACTCATTTAGGGCTGTATTTTGATATAATTAGTGTCCTCAAATGCATATTTTGTCTCAATATTTGATGAAAACCCTGTTTTGGGTTTTTGGAATTTGAGGGAAAGCATGAACACTACTTAGCCAAAAGGAACAAAGGCAGCTGAAAGAACAAAGAAACGAAGATTTGAGAATAGCTAAACCCATTCGGCGAGTTGCCAAAAGGTCTTACCTCGCCTTTTGTTCTAGTGTGCTGAGCTCTGAAAGAAAGGATTAAATCGGCGATGAAAAGAGCAGTCGGCGTATCGCCAAGCAGTTCCGCAAAGTAGTACTATGTTGCCCAATGATCCAAAACACGATGATGCTGACGGATAGAGCAAGACGACAATGAAACCAACCGAAGGGTGGATCGTCGAGTTAATCGGTGATCTCAACTAACGGCGCCGAATGATCCGCTGCAGCAAAAATTTTTCAAAACTATAAATACTCGTTGAGAGTTGTAGCTTAATATCATATTTTTAATATAGAATTTTTAACATAGAATTTTGAGTTCTTAGTTTGGAGAGGATTTTGAAGTACTTGAAGATTCAAAGGGTTTCAACTCTAAGTATTTGGACTTGGGTCTTGTGGATTCTTCACTCTTGGCTTGTTTTGAGACTTAAATCTTCATACCCATTTGAATGTAAACTCATAATGGTATAAATTTTTATCTCTTTTACATGCCTAGCTAAAACCCCAATTCTTGGGGTGTGATTTGGTGAATATGGATTATCTGTTAGGTCTTGCTTGTTGATGATTTATTTGTTGTTTAGATGTGATTTCGTTTAGTAGTTGTGGTGGAACTTAACGAAATTGTAATTGCAAATACGATTTCACCTTTGTGTTTTCGGCTTGCTCGAGAGAGAATCGTAAAACTAAGACTACTAAATTGATGGCTGGTGGGATTGGGTTGACATGAGGTTCAGCTCAAGAGAGTGAACCCTAGTCCTTTTCCCACACACTTAGCTCGTGAGAGTGAGTAGGCCAAGGCAGAGGCTATTTTTCATGTGGTAACTCTATGTTTGAGAGAAATCGAGTTGATTTAGGGTAAGTTGCTCGAGAGAGAATTTACCCCCACTATAGTCTACCCTAGTCACAAATATTCAACGTATTTATTATCAAAAGCATGTACCAAATAGTTTAGTTTATCCTGTATTTCTATCACATCCCAAGAACCCCATCTCCTTGATTAGTACTCTTTGCATTTTTGCTGTTTTTGTTTACTTGTGACAAACCCCCATTGATAATTGACACTTGCATCACCCCTTAGATTTAACATGTTTGTATTCGAAAATGTTTTTAGCTAATACTAATTAGAACTAAATTTTATTTTTCTATTAATTCTCAAGTCCACTCCTTTGGGACTCGATCCCAACCCTTGGTTGGGTTACTTTACTATTGTACGATCGTAGACATTTGTATTGGAAGTTGTGTCTTATATACTATAACATCAGGAAGCGGGAAGTGATCAACATGGACTTCATTACAGGTTTACCTCGTACTCATAGACAGGATGACTACATTTGGGTAATAGTAGACAGAATTACTAAGTTTGCACATTTCTTGGTGGTTAGGACTGCATATTTGATGGAGGACTACACCAAGCTTTACATTAATGAGATAGTCAGGTTGCATGAGGTTTCTTTGTCTATTATCTCAAATAGAGGTCCTTAGTTTACCTCTAATTTCTGGAAGTCATTTCAGAAAGGTCTTAGTACTCAGGTTAATCTTAGCACAAAATTTCATCCATATACGGATGGTCAGGCATAGTGTACCATTCAGACCTTAGAGGACATTTTTAGAACTTGTGTGATCGATTTGAAGGGTAGTTAGGATGATCACCTTCCTCTTATAGAGTTCGCCTACAATAATAGCTACCATTCCAACATTCAGATGGCCTCTTATGAGGCATTATATGTGCGTAGATGTAGATCTCCAATTAGTTGGTTTGAAGTAGGTGAAGCAGCCTTAATAGGGCCAGATTCAGTTCATGATGCTATGGAAAAAGTTCAGCTCATCAGAGATAGACTTAAGACAGCCCAGATTCGCCAGAAGTCCTATGCAAGTGTAAGGAGAATGTACTTAGAGTTTGAGATAGATGATTGGGTTTTTATGAAAGTGTCACCTATGAAGGGGGTGATGAGATTTGGCAAGAAAAAAAAGCTCAGTCCTAGATATGTAGGTCATTACAGAATTATGAAAAGGGTTGGTAAAATGTCTTATGAGTTAGACTTACCAGCAGAACTAGCAGCGGTACATCCGGCCTTTAACATTACGCTGTTGAAGAAGTGTGTGGGTGATACAGCATCCATACTACTATTAGAAAGTGTGGCTATGAAGGATAGTCTCACTTATGAAGAGGTGCCAATTGAAATTCTTGATCGTCAGGTTCGAAGGTTGAGAAACAAAGAAGTCGCTTCAGTTAAGGTTTTGGGGAGGACTCAGTCCGTAGATGGAGCTACTTGGGAAGCAGAAACAACCATGAAGGCCAAGTATCCACATCTCTTTCCTTCCTATTCAATTCCATCTTGAGGTAATAGCTCCTCTCTAGTCTTTCAGTTACTCTTGCATAAATTCAATTTTAGTATCATGTTTCTTCAGTTATACTTTCTTTTTCAGCATATTTGCATGTTCTTAGAACTTAGTTCAGTCAGATTTCAGTTTTCAGTATTTAGTGGTAGGGTTTGCAGCTCATTCCCTCCATTTTCCCAGCAAGTTTAGTCTTCATTCGAGGATAAATGTTCCTAAAGGGTATATAATGTAACACCCCAGATTCATAAAGGACTAAATGTAGATTTTCAGAAGTTGCAGGTGCCACCAACGGAGGCCACCTACGGACCGTAGGTTGACCCACTGATCGAAGGTGGGATCAGTGGTTAGCCACCTCAACTCCTTCCCAGAACCCCTCTACAAATTCAGCTAAGGGTCGACCCATGGCCGGACCTACGGACCGTAGGTCAGACCACGGGCCACGGACTAGGTCTATGGATCGACACCCTCAGAAGCCCCTCTCTGAAGCCAAATAATGGTTGACCAGGACGGACCGTAGGGCCAACCACGGTCCGTCGGTCAAGCCCGTCGATTGGCCCTCATAATTTTTCAATCAGGGGTCTCTTAGTCTTTTACCTATGCGTTGGACACCTAAACTACGTGGTTTAACCCAGTTTTAGCCTAGTAACTTAATCAGAGTTTACCCTAAGTGACTCATCCACCTAATTTCACCAAAACTAAAGCAAAAAGAAGAGAATTCAGGCGTTGGCATTCTCAAGAACAACAACAAGGTTTTATTCAGTTCTAGCCTTGAAATCGAAAGATTTCTCTCTGAAATTCATCACCAGGTATGTGGGATTTCACTAGTGGTTACTTTCACCCATTAGGTCCCTAGAATTCAGTCAGATTCTTGATTCCCTTCATACTGTTTCGACTTAGGGTTTCTAGAACTTCAGATAATTGCTGTGATTTAGCTGTTAGAGTAATCCTAATTAGAATATTATATTTTCGTAACCATGTTGCTTAATTCTTGCATGAAATCAGAACCCTAGTTGTGTAGTATTCGTTTAGTTCATGAATTACACTTGCTAGGTCTGTTTATACAGATATACATGCCTCAGTTTTCAAATGTTTCATTATCAGTACTTAATATTACATTTTAAGTTAGCATGTCTGAATCTTGAGCTATCCAGTTTATTTCAGTTGTGTTGTATGGTACATATTCTAATTGGCAGTAGGCTTAATACCGAGTTGGACTAGGGTTAGTCACCCTCATAGTCCCAAAATTACGTGCCTCCATAGGTTAAGTCCCCTCTGTGGGCATCATATTTAGTGATCACACCAATCATGCCTTTATACCCCTGGCAAGGTATATTGGGTCCTCTCGATGAGGCGTATACATCGTACTCCACGTTTAGCTCACGTGGTTTTATGTCGGTTATTAGTAGCTCCCATAATCAAATTCTAGTGTATTAACTAGATTACCTGCTACATTTCAGTATTCAATTTCAGCATGTTATGTACTTGAACATTACATTTAGTTCAGTTCATTTTTAGTATATCTCAGTATCTTTATCATGTTCATATTATATTGTTGCTCAGTATATTTTGTTCAGTTATGTATATTTGTTCAGCGTTATCATATCATGCATGCTCAGTACCTTTCAAGTGCTGACGCATACTCTGCGCTACATCTTCTCGTGATGTAGGTTCAGGTCCTCTTCAGATCATATGTAGATCGGTTCCCAATCCGTATTCATCAGCATCAGTGGAGAGTCCTCATTTTTTGTGAACAATTGACATGTTTTCTATTTAGTTTTTTTTTTTTTTAAGTTTTAGTTTTGCTAGAGTTAGCTGTGGGCATGTCTCAGCATCTCTAGTCTGTTAGAGGCTTATTTCAGACATAGTTAGAATCAGTTCTAGTATTTTGAGTTATAATCAAGTATTGTAAACTCTTATTCAGTATGTTATTCAAACCAGTATTGGGTATTTCCCCATCTCAATTATCTTATGATTTAAGATTCCACATAGTATCCCTTAATTCAGTAAATTGTTTATATGCTTATGATATGCCAGCTTGGGGTTAGCTTGGGTCACTTATGATCCTAAGTCCCGTGTTTATGTTAAGGGGGTAGCCTCGAGGCGTGACAATATTCAAGTCGATCCTAAGAAAATCAAGATGGTTAAAAATTTTCCTAGACTGTTGTCCGCTTCACATATATGGAATTTCTTTGGTTTGACTGGTTACTATAGAAGGTCCATAGATGGATTTTCCTCTATTTCTTCACCTTTGACAACATTGACTCAAAAGAAGGTGAAATTCCTTTGGTTGGAAGCTTTTGAGAAGAATTACAAGGAATTAAGGGATAGACTCATTTTGTCCCGTACATTGACATTATCAGAAGGATCAATGGTTTTGTGTATTATTGTGATGATTTAGGAATTGGTCTTGGTTGTGTTTTGATGTAACATGGGAAAGTTATTGCTTATGCTTCAAGAAAATTGAAAGTGCATGAGGAGAATTATGTGACTCATGATTTAGAATCAGTGGCGGTAGTGTTTTCTCTAAATATTTGGAGGCATTACCTATATGGTATTCATGTGAATGTGTTCACTAACCACAAGATCTTGAAATATGTGTTCACTCAAAAGAATTTGAATGTTCACCAAAGGAGATAGCTTAAGTTATTGAAATATTATAACAAGAGTGTCATCTATCACCCCGAAAAGGCAAATGTAGTGGTAAATGCTCTTAGTCTGCTATTAATGGAAAGTGTTGCTCATGTTAAGGATGATAGGAAGGAGTTAGTTCGTGATGTTCATAGATTTGCCTGATTAGATGTTCGCTAGGTTGATTCAAATAAGGGTGGTGTTATTGTTCATAATGAATTGAAATCGTCTTTTGTATCGAATGTGAAGGACAAGCAAAATCTTGATAATGTTGGTTGACTTGAAAAAGTCAGTTTTCGAAAAATCCATTGAGGCATTCTCCAAAGGGGTAGATGGTGTCCTTCAATATCAAAGTCGATTATGTGTTCTAAAGGTTGATGAGTTGAGGAATCATATTCTGATAGAAGCTCTTACTTCTCAGTATTCTATTCACTCGAGAGCCACCAAGATGTCCTGTGATTTACGAGAAATCTATTGGTAGAATGGGATAAAGAAGGATATTGTAGAATTTGTAGCTAAATATCCAAATTATCAACAAGTGAAAGTTGGACATAAAAAACCGGGTGGTTTGGCTCAAGACATTAGCATTCCTACATGGAAGTGTGAAAATTTGAATATTGACATCATTACGGGTTTACCTTGCACTCATTATTGGTTTGATTCTATTTAGGTTATTATGGATAAAATGACAAAATCGACTCACTTTCTTCCCATTAAGATTCCTTCTCATCGGAAGACTATGCCAAGCTTTATATTCAAGAAATGGTAAAGTTGCATGAAAAGACCTTGTCTATTATCTCCGATCGTGGTACTTAGTTTACATCATAGATTTGAAAGTCGTTTCAGCAAGGTCTTGGTACTCAAGTGAAACATAGCATGAATTTTAACCCTAAGACTGATGGGCAAGCTAAACGTACCATTCAAACTATAGAAGATATCTTAAGAGCTTGTGTGATTAATTTAAGGGTAATGAAAATGATCATTTGCCCTTGATTGAGTTTGCTTATAATAATAGATATCATTCTAGCATTGGGATGGCTCTGTTTGAGACTCTTTATGGTAGGATGTGTAGGTTTCCTATTGGTTGGTTTGAAGTTGGTGAGGTTGCTTTGATAGGGCGTGAGTGGTACATGAGGCTGTGGAAAAGGTCTGACTTATTCGTGAAAGTTTGAAAATGGCTCAAAGTCGACAAAAGTCTTATTCCGATGTTAGAGAAGAGAGCTTGAATTTAATGTTGATGATTAGTTCTACTTGAAAATTTCACCCATGAAGGGTGCAATGATTTGTAAAGAAGGGGAAGTTTAGTCCCCGTTATGTGGGCCCATATAGAATATTGAGGCATATTGACAAAGTTGTTTATGAACTTGAATTTCCTAATGATCTAGCATTGGTACATTCGGTATTCCATGTCTTTTTGTTAAAGAAATGTGTTGGAGATACGACACCTATAGTTTCTTTAGAAGATTTGGAAGTTAAAGGGAATCTTTTCTATGAAGAGGTTTTAGTTGAAATTTTAGATCGAAAAGTTTAGAAGTTGAGAAATAAGGAAGATGCTTCCGTGAAGTTCTATGAAGGAATCAATTTGTTGAGGATTATACTTGAGAGTTCGAAGCCAATATGATGTCCTGACATACGTATTTCTTTCCCTCCACTCCTATTCTAGGTTAATATATTAGTTCATCATGGTTTAGTCTATTGGATTCATGTGTTTTAGTCATTCTTATGTTTGAAAAACTTGATTTTGATTTAGCTTCGAGTGATTCTCCATGTTTATATGCATTTCTATGAGATTTGCATTCATGTTGGGTTGTTAGTTTCTCTCCTAATCTATTCATTCTATTTTGAGTCTCATTCGAGGACAAATGTTCTCAAGGGGGAGATATTGTAACACCCCGAAAATTGGAAAGACAATGGTGGACTGGAAAGATCTCACTTTGGGCTACTGGTTGAGTCCTATGAGACAAATCTATGATTTGTAGAAGTTTCTACGGGTTGTAGGTGGTGCTCATAGAAATGTGGTTGAGATTTGGGTAATTCATGTTTCTGAAGTTTGACCTATGGATGAATAGGTTGAGCCATAAAAAGGTTGATGAGTTGTAGATGGATTCCATATTAAGATTCCAGAATTGGTAAAATTTAGGACTTAAAGTTGGGTTCTACGGATAGGGTCTACGACCTTAGGAATTTAGACAGACTATAGAAAGTCTTGTGGGAAGTAAGGTGAAATTTGGGTTTCTGAAGTTGATTCCATGGTTGACCAGTACGGACCGTAGAAAGTTCTACTGATTGTAGAAAGTTTTACAGACCATAGGAACCATCCAACTGTTATTTTTAAGGGTATTTAGGTCTTAATCTATGCATATAATACCTATACTATGTCGCTTTGATCCCTATTCTAAGCCTTATAACTACTCTTCCACCCTCAAAACTTCCCCAATTCACTTATTCAGTCAATCACTCAAATCCCATCCATCTTCATCCCCTCTAATTCTCTCCTAAGGTCAAGAAGAAGGCTAGGGACTCCGAGCATCAAGACTCCAATTCCTCCATTTATTTTGGGCTTTGAATAGAAAGGTATGTAGGGTTTAATCAATGGGTTCCATTCACCCATTGAGCCCCAAGATTTTTCAATCCTCCAAAGTTCAATTTCTCCAACAAAAAAAATTGAGTGGGCTTCATTCAATTCCTTATGGGTTTTAATTGTGTTAATTCAATTGTTTGATTTTGATCTTATTTTGATTATTGTAACTTAATTACATGCTTTCCAATTGAAATTGCATGAACCCATGCATTGATCATGAGTTTTGACTATTAACCCTGAATGACATGAATTTATGAACAAACTATGAATCTATGATTGACGTTTTCATGAAGTTATGTATGATTTATGAAAAGGAATTTTTATGAATTATGATTCTTTAAAATGAGCAATTAAATTGTGAAAGGATTTTTTCACATATTAAGGAATCATGGATTTGTGAAAGGTTTTCTCACATGTGCTTGATTCAAGATTTAATGAGCTACTCTATGATGTTTTTGAGCTTGGATTAGTATTTGTAATGTAATTTTCCAAGGATGATAATATGTTTATGAAATTGAATATTACGTTGGAATTTAACTTAGCACCGAGAGAACTTTGAGGTAGAGGCTGAATTGGGTGGTCTCTAAAAGCAACCTTTAGTTCCAAACTACGTGTCCCTATAAGATTGCCTTAAATTGCATAGCTAGTGGATCCACCTATAACATATGATGTGATATGGAGTTCTACCTTGGCAAATAGGTTCTCCCTTCTCGATGTGGGAGTTACATCGAATTCCATGTTATAGCTCGCATGGTCTATTGTCAGTTAAAGCTAATATCTCACAAAATAATTTGAGTTTTACTTAAAGTTTATGAAACCTTCCTTATGATTTTAAGATGCATTTACCATGCTCATGATTTTTGATGTTTCCTTAAAGGTTTTTCTATGCTTAGCTTGGTCATGCATATCATCTTTTTGATTGTGTCCATTTATGATTATGTTTCATGTTTTCATGCATATCCCTCTTACTTAGTACATTTCATGTACTAATTCATACTTATGCCTACATTGTTTAATAATATAGGGTGTGACACTTTCTCTCCTTACGCTTGTGGCTAGTTGGCGATCATTTGAAGTTCGTTGAGATGGTGAGTCCTCGTGTTCCGAGGACCATATTGCATTTAGTTCATTTTCCTATGTTTTAGTTTTCAAACATTATACGTGGTGTATGGGTTACGTCACAACCACTTCTTTTGTTGTAATAGAATGATTTATCAAAACTATAGTAGATTTCCGATTTAATGTTACTCTTTTATTCATATGACAATCTTTACTCTCATTAATTATATTGTGTATATATATGTCAAGTGGCTTGTGTAGGGCCTCACATGGTCCTATACGCCATGTCACAACAAGGATATACTTTGGGTCGTGACAATTTTCTTTTATAAACTAGATTTTACAATAGTTTTTTCGATTTTTTTTTTTCAATTTTCCAATTTTTAATTTTGTATTTCAATTTTTTCATTTATATTTTTCTAATAATTGCAATTTTTTGGGGTGTATACAAAGTTTTTTTAGAGAATAGTTTTATTTTATTTAAATAGATTTTAAAATAGTTTTTTTCTTTTCTTCCACTCCAAAATCACTTTAAATAGCAAATGCAATAAACTCCTAATTGTTTTAGCTAATTGTACAAGAAGTATCAAAATGTCATAATCGAGCTCTACTACAAGTGTTTATTGAGTTAATGTCACGATCCAAAGTATACCCTAGGTGTAACGTGGTGTATAGGATCACGAGAGATCCTACACAAGCCACTTAGCATACATCATACAAGATAATAGAACTTAAAGAATTCAAAAGAAAGCATTTCATATTTGTAAAGAGTTTGACCAAGCGGAAGTCTAACATAAGTCTCAATAAGCCATCTAATACATTATAAGGGAAGTGATTGGGACATAACCCATACATCACATACAAATTCTGAAAACAGAAATGACCTAAACCAATAAAGGTATCTCGATCCTCTGAACATGAGGCTCACCAATCTTCGAAGTCTATCAAACCAACTAGCCACGATAATGAGAGGTAGGAGTGGCAGGCCTTACATTAGTGAAACAATGTAGGTACAAGTATGCATTAATACATAACATATACTAAGTATGAGGCAATATGCATAAAAAATAGGCATGGTAGCACGAATGACTTAAAACATGTAGACATGATCATATTGAAATATTTAAAAGCTTTAAAGAATAAATGACATATGAATCATGAAACATGGTCAAATACATTAACATAAAGAACATAAGAAAAGTTTTGAAGAAAACATAATCATTTTGTGGGATATTAGCATTAACCGACAATAAGACCATGAGAGTTGTATCATGGAATTCGGTTCATCCCCCATACCGAAAGAAGGGGAATCTACTTACCAAGGTATAATCCGTACATATCATCATTTGCTATAGTGGACCCACTAGTTTGGTCATTTACAACAATCCTATGGGGGTACACAATTTGGTACTAGAGGTTGCTACTAGAGACTATCATATTTAAGACTCCACCTCAAGCCCTCTCGGTGATAAGTCTAAATCCCAACGGAATAGATAAAAGTCAAATATCATTATAACATAGGAAAGACAATGATCAACACCAATCCTCAACTTTAGATATCAAAACATAGAATAGCTCATTAAACATAATTCAACATAGATGAGAAAACCTTCAACCAATATGAATCAATATGTGAGAAATACCTTTCACGATTATGATCATAATAACATGTGAGAAAACCTTTCATAATAACTGATCAGTTTGAGATTTAGACTCATTTAGGGCTTTGTATTTATAGTTTATTGTCCTCAAATACCTAATTTATGCTCCAAACTGATGTTAAAATGTTGGTTTGCACCAAAGAAGGAAAAAAGGAGCAAGACAAGGACATTACCGGGCAAAAAAAAGCTAAAAAGATGAAAGAGGATAAAGATAGCAAAAGGCTGAGAATCGCCAAAGCCACTCGGTGAGTCACCGAGTGGCACTTTAGCTCACCTAAATTTTCATACCGCCAGCCCTGGGAAGAAGCCAACTTGGCGATGGATTAAGACCTTCGGCGAACCTCCAACCGGATCAGCGACACAACCTGAATCACCTAGAGTTATAGAACCTTGAGGATAAAAAGCCAAAAGAAATCGACGATGGAAAAGAGTTATTGGCACGGCGCCGACCTGGATGGTGACACTTGACTTACTTCACCTTATGGTCGTTGCAGCCAAAATTTGGGAAATGTAAATTGAATTTTAAAAAGAGTTCAAAGGGTCCTGATTTTATTCTCCTGAGTCCAATTTTAGTTCTCTTCCGTTTTTAGGAGTTCTCTGAGTATTTCTTCATTGTAGAACAATATTTAAGGGTTTTTCAAGTGGATTTGGATTGGGTCATTGATTTTGGGCATTTTGGATCATTGTAAAGACTTGGATTACAATACCTAGATTATGGAAAACATAATTGGTATTGATCTCTATCTTTTTATGATACTTCGCTAAAATCCCAATTTTTGGGGTGTGATCATGTGATTATTTGTCTAATTAGCTTATGGGTATTGTTTTTTAATGATTTAAATGTTGTTTTAATATGGGTTTAATTGGTAGTTGAGTAGTAATTTATGAATTGTAGTTGCAAATATAATTTTAGCTTAGTATTTTGGGCTTGCTCAAGAGAGAGAGGTTCTAAAACTAAGGTTATCGATTGATGATTGTAGTGTATGGTTTGTTGTGGTTTCAGCTCGAGAGAGTGAATCTTAACTCATTCCTACCTATCTAGCTAGAGAGAGTAGATAAATTAAGGTTTTGGGTTGTTTTTAGTGTTAAGCTTGTCGAAGTTCGAGAGAACTCGCTTGAACCGTAATAGTTGTTCAGGAGAAAACTATTGCACCTATAGTCTACCCTACCCACAAAGATTCAGCACTTTATTAATAAACTTCAATTACCCATACAGTGAAATTAGCCTATAATCGATCACATCCCAAGAATTCCTTCCTACTTGTGTAATCCCCTATTTTAGTGATTATCATAGATGTTAATTGACACTATTCAACCCCCTATCTAACATTTGTTGTCAAACCTTTGATTTAATTTGTTTGATTTCGACAATGTCTACTTCTATAATTAAATAAACCATAAGCTTTACTTCTTTATTGAATTCGATATTGTACCGTTCCATTTGGGTTCGATCCCAACCTTTTGTTGGGTTATTATACTAGATAACGATCGCCTATACCTAGTATTGGATGGGGTGTAATTTGAGCGTTTATCAGAAATGGCATCACTGCCAGGGAGTGGTGTTATTGAATTCTCTTTTTGAAGTTAGTTTACGATTTGATTGTGTTATAGTTGAACCCACTTACTGTTTGTTGTTGTTTGCTGCCTTTGAACAAGTGATGAAATGAGCTTAAATGGTAGCAATGCCAACCGGCTGGGCCATAATAATGATATTGGCAATCTGAATAATGTGAACGAGGCCAATGTGAATGACATACATTTAGGTGGTGTTAGCGCTATCAGGTTACCTCATGTTGTGGGGAATGTTGTGTTCCATGTAACAAGCATGATGTTGCAACTCTTGCAAATGAAAGGGCTATTTGGAGGCTTGGCTCATAAGGATCCCTATGACTATATTAGGAATTTTGTGGACGTATATGGTCCCTTCTCGTTCAAGAACATATCCCAAGAGTCAGTTCGACTTCGTTTGTCCCCTTTCTCACAGATGGGACAGGCTACCAAGTGGTTGGCCGACCTCCCACGAGACTCAATCACCAGTTGGGATGAACTTACAGAAGCATTCCTAATAAGGTTCTTTCTTCCTTCGAGGATGATGTCATTTAGGGACCATATCTAAAGCTTTAAACACTTGGGTGGTAAGTTGATTCATGAGACTTGGCTACGTTTTCAGAAGCTGCTACTTTAATGTCCAACCCATGGACTTCCTAACAATGTCTTGCTACAACACTTCTATTGAGCTTGGACTTGGTTAACAAAGGCGTGGCTGACCAACTTTACTAAGGAGGCATCATGCATCAGCCATTTGAAGTTGCATCTAAGTTGCTTGATGGCATGACCAAGATCAATCAACCTATGTATATAATAGAGGATCAACTGTCTTCTTTGACATATAAGATGTCGAAGGAACAAATTGAAAAGGACCAAGAATGAGATCAGAACATGGCTAAAATGATGACCCAATTGGACCTTTTGTCCAAGAATATAATGGGTAGTGGTTATAGAGCTTTGGATGTTTTTGGTGTTTGTGGGGTGATCACCTATGATCCATATTTTGAGGTTTTGTATAGTGAGAAAGTGAATTTCCTTGCAAACCAAGGTGGAGGTTTCCGTCTGAGCTATCCAAGGCTGGGTGGAAATCATGGTTAGAATAGAGAGCGTGATTATGGTTGGAGAGACCGTGACAGGGATTGGCGTGATTGTGGAGCCAATTCGAAAGAGAGAGATAGGGACAAGGAGAGGTACGTTCCTCCCCATGAGCGTCAAAAGCCAAAAGAGTAAAGGGCTGACCCGAAAACTTTCACACGAAAGACATGCTTGCACACATTTTCACCAAAGTGGAAGGGTCGGACAAAATTTTGAAAGATATGAAGGATGACGTCTCAACTCTCAACCAAATGGTTACCTCTTATTCGGTATCAATCAAACAACTCGAGACATAAATGGGTCAGATCTCGACTCATTTGAATCCAAGGCCAAAAGGACGGCTGCCGAGTGGCACAATGGTCAACCGCAACAATGAAGCTTGAATGGGTATCTTCGTGGTGCCACGACGTTAAATAAGGTGCTTTTTAAGAGGCAACCCAAGTTTTTGATGTTTTTAATATTGCTTTTGAATAACAAACGTTGATTATGCAGGTTGAAAAGTTGAAATTGTGGAAAAAAGAGCAGTAGGCGAGCTGAACGTCCAGAGGCGTCTTGCCAAATAGGTCGGCGAGCCCATCTTGGACCGTCATGGGAACCACAAAATTTGTTTGGAGGTTCTGTAAAACTCGGCGAGCCAAAGGTCCAGTCGGTGACTCACCGAACAGGTTGGCGAGCCAGATTGTAAAACTCAGCGAGCTAAGTTATCACTCAACGCATCGCCGAGTGGGTCGGACTAAAGGGTTTTTATAAGGCCAATCATTTTAAATTCAAACTCTCTTCATTCTTACTTTTCAACTTCCGTACTCTGATATTACATCTTTCGTATTCTCGTACTTTTTTTTCTCGTTTTACTTGGGATCTTGTGCTCAGGGTGGATTTTAGGATTACATTGCTTCCTAGCTTTCCAAATATTTGGTATTAAAGGTTGGTTTTCTGAACCCCGCTCTATAAAGTGGTTTAAATCAGATGTAATTGTCATTTTGTTGTTATTATCTGTGTTTTTTGTTGTTTTGTTAATCGTATGGTAGTTTGTTTGCCCGTGTTAAATTGAAATCATCTTTATTGGGCCTTAATTGATAAATTTTCATATCGTTGATTGTTAAAATTGTTGACTTGTGTTCATAATATTATGGGTCCTGCGGGGTGAAGTTTGAGTAACCCCAGATTCTGCTAATCATCAAAGTTTGCCCGATGATAGAGCGATTGACGTCATTCTTAAAGGCGAAAAGACATCAATTAGCCAATTTGGGCCAAATTGGGGGAAGTCTAAGTACCCCGTGGGCTTGGTCTTATGGATCTTGATTGAATTGCATATTGTGAGTGTTTAATTTTGTTTTCGTGGGCAGCGGGATTGATTTTGAAGTTTCGGGTTGAAAATTGGCAAGTTGGACTATTCGGCGAGCTGGGTAAAGCTTGCCAAGTAGTTCATCTAAGTCTCCCTAGACCGCCTTTTAATTCTCTAAATTGTGAGTTTGACTTTTGTAACTTTTGGCGATACGCCTGTGCTCGCCAAGTTCACTCGGTGGCTCGCCGAAAGTACCTACAAATCGCCCTCTGCGCCCCTACATCCTTGAAATGATTTTGTAACGTTCGGCGAGCTATCGCTAGTTCGCCGAATGGTTTCGTTGATTTGCTGAATGGCCCTAGACATCGCCGACCTGTGCTTATTTTGAACTATTTTGGCTTAGGAACTTTCAATAAGCCCGACCTGGCTCGCCAAAAAGGTTAAACGACTCGCCGAATGATTCGGCGAGCCTTTCTGTGCAAATTTTCACAATTTGCTTTTCCTTCTAATTGCATCCAATGTTTGTTGTTTTGTGTTGCATAAATGGATAGACCAAAGATTGCAGGAAGAGATCAACCGCCCCAAAAATAGGCACGTGGAATAGTTATACATGAGGAAGTTGTTGCTTCTAGGCTTCGGTTGCAAGCTACCTCCGAAATGAGGTAAAGGCAAGGGTAAGGGGAGGGGGTCTACGCCACACACCTCTCTACCTCCGGCAGTGAGAGTTAGTCTGAGGATGGGCATCTAGGATCCATCTAGGATTCTAGTTCCTTCTACACCTTCTCCTCCTCCATTTGCATCCCCAACACACACAGTGGTCCAGGCACCACCAGTACAGGGTTCTCCTCCCCAGTCACTCAACCGACTAAAGACTGAGGGTTTGAGGGCTATTCTAGAGGAGAAGTGGTTGTCCACAAATGTTGTAGTGGATAGGTATCTCGAGGTATGGAACACCTTGAAGTTTCACAATTTTGAGGTTTTTACTACACCTCGAGGCCCATACATTCCTACTTCGGTCGAGAGTTCTATGTGGCATACGGAGAGTTGGTGCCAAAAGGGAAGAAGAAGGCAAGTGCCTTCAAACCAGCTGACTTCGTGATAGTTCGAGGAAAGAAAGTAAAGTGCAGCAACTCAAAAATAAATGTTGTACTTGGGTGCTCCCGAGACTGCATGCATGATTACATCAACCTAGTGAAGAAGAAGACCCTGGATGATATTAAGGGGTGGTTGATGTTTGAGTAATCAAGGACACAACTTCCAATGCAAGTGTCGATCGTGAAATAGTATAATAACCCAACCAAGGGTGGGGTCGATTCCCAAGGAAATGGGTGTGAAAATTAGTGGTTAAGCGTAAGCGTGCTAAAGCTAATCGTAGTTAAAGACTTTAACAAATGAAAACACAACAAGTTAAATAGGGTGACACAAGCGTCAATTATCTAATGGGGGGTTTTGTAAGCAAGAAACAACTAAAATAGTGAAAATAAGGAAAAATACAAGTATGGAGACGGAATTCTTAGGATGTGATAGGAATACGAGATAGACTAAATCATTGGGTACATGTTTTTGATAGTAAATTCATTGAGTATTTGTGACTAGGCTAGACTTTAAAGGGGATAGCTCTCTCTCGAGCAACTTACCCTGTTTCAAGTAGGTTCCTCTTGGACACCCACTTGTCGCGTGAATAACAACTTCCGCCTTAACCCACTCACTCTCTCGAGCTGAGTGTGTGGACATGGGACTAGGGTTCACTCTCTCGAGCTGAACCTCATGTCGACCCACTCGCACTGGCAATCAATTTAGTGGTCTTAGTTTTATGACCTCTTACTCGACCAAGCTGAAGACACATATATGAGATTATATTTGCAACTACAACCCCATTTAGTTCATCCACAACCACTAAATGAAATCACATTTAAACTACGAATAGACTATCAACAAGTAAGACCAAACAACTAATCTAATCCATATTCACAAAATCACACCCCAAGAATTGTGGTTTTAGCCACGCATGTAAAAGAGATAAAGAAGTATTCCAATCTCAGTTACCATCAATGGGTATGCAATATTAAGTCTTAAAACAAGCAAAGAGTGAAGAATCCAAGAGACCCCAGTCCAATTCCTTGAATTTGAAATCCTTCGAAAGCTCCAAGTTCTTCAAAACCCTCTCCAAATCTTAGAGAGAGTATCTTCAAAACTCTGTCTCAAACTTAATAATATAAGAACTAGATAAAATAATGTAAAATTCTCCCCTAAGAATAAAAACTGAACTAGTATTTATAGTTTTCAAAAAAGTGTTCCGAAGGATCTTTCGGCAACGTTAGTGAGAATCGTTGATGCCTTCGGCGATCTGCCCTTTGGTCTACTTCATCGCCTTTCATCAGTTGCCTTCAGCGTCTTTGTTTCCTGGATAATTCGGCGAGGTAGCACTACTTTGTGGAGTCGTTCGGCAGTACACCGATTTCTCCTTTTCACCACCGATTTACTCCTTTCCTTCAGGGGTCAGCACACTGGAACAAAAGGCAAATATGCGATCAATTGGCGATTCACCAAATGGGCTCGGCGATTTGTAGATCTTCATTTCTTCGGCTTTTTTTTGCTCTTTTTTGCTAAGTAGTGTCCATGTTTTGCCTCAAACTTCAAATACATGAAACTTAAGGGTTTTCATCAGATATTGAAACAAAATATGCATTTGAGGACACTAACTTCATCAAAATATAGCCCTAAATGAGTCGAAATAGTGGACTCATCAACACCCCCAACTTAAAGTTTTGCTTGTCCTCAAGCAAACTCGATCATGAATGCACAAAACAAGACTCAATTTACTCATTCAAAGATCAATTGTGCACTCAAAGATTCAAGTGGTGACTCACCATTATCATAGAATCTCATGCTCACAATACTTGCCTCAAATGCAAGTTCAAGCTCAACTAAAGTGTTTGACTGCCTTCACAGAAAGAATGATTCCATATTCGCACATAATGGTTTACTCATTTAAAGCTCTGGAATCAATTTCAATGCTTACTCTCATAAAGATGAACAATGCATGCTTACACCCATAGGTTCCCCCGTATTTTCCAATCGACATTTGTTTCAGCTTACTCAAGATCAAAAAGGTCTTTTTAAGGCTTGTAATGGTGTTGAGTGAAGAGGTATGGTCATTTACGCTTAGTGGCTTTCATCCTCAAGAGATGTGGTATTCACAATACTCCCCTTCCTTTTCCTTCATCATTTTTTCTAGTGCTCGTAAGTCATCCCATTATTCACTTCCATGGATAGTTTGGAATCCCTATTTCTTTAGTATTTTATTCCACAATTTTCTTTTTTATTCATTTTTATATATATATATATATATATATGGAGGGGTTCCCTTTTTCTCAATACCACAGGTTAAGGGAGACTTTTCTTGCACTTCTTGACTTTCTCTTTTCTTTTCACCACACCCCATTTTAGGCTTTTGGCATAAGTTGACTATTCAATCAACCAGAACTCAAGAGGATTATAGGTAGTGGATAAAGAAGGGTTTAATGTTCATCCAGTTTCTCCGAAACAAAGGTCAAGCTCAAGGGGTGCTCAACAGAGGTTCACACACGCTCACAAAATAGGCCACAAAAGGGTATATGTCAAATTTGATCACACTCTTTAAATCACCTAAGATCACATCAAGAGCTAGTCTTACTTAGTCGATCGGACCAATGGGGCAAACTTTAGGATCTATCATGCATGTTTCAAAGTAAGCTCACCACACTAGGCATCGACACTATAGTCAAACAACTCCACAATTTTGCTACTATACAACGGTCATTACAAGAAACTCGATTCGATACTAGGCTAGTCAAAACAAAATGCAAAGAGTTCACATATTGTCTATGCAACTTTATTTGGCCTCATCATAGCCATGCATTCATGTTTGTTCGATTGAGAGAATTAGTCAACTCATCGATATTGATCGGGATCGAGACTTAAATTTTGCAAAAGAACTGCCACATTCAACACGCGAGAGGTGGCAAAAATTTTTGGATGGGTCAAAATCATTTTTGCAATTTAAAATAAAAGGATCCATAAGCTCAAATATCCACTAAAACATAAAAAAAACAATTTTAAGGCAGAACAACCCAAATATATATGAAAAACACAACTATCAACCCAAAAGGTGTGAGCCTCACCCCAACACAATTAAAAAGTATTTGTCCTCAAATGCAAATAAAAGTATCCAACAGTAAAAATATAATAAGACAGAGAGGAGGTAAAGAAAGGTCCAATCTATGCAGTCTCTCTCTCTGTCGGGGTCTCGGTGGCTGGTGTAGCAGTCTGTATATGGGCATTAGTGCCCGGAGTACCCTCAGACGAAATAGCAATGCTAGATCCACTAAAAGCTATTGTGGACGTCTCAGTCAGCAATATCTGGATCACCAGTTGCGCAATCGTTTGTATAAGATCTAGCAAGTCTCTGAATATACCCTCGTCTCTGCTCTCTTGTGTCTCCTCAGCATGTACTGATATCAACTCCTCATCTGTCTCTGCATCCAACTCTGCATGAGTTGTGCCATCCCCCTGCACATCTCCAGTGGTAGCCAGAGGAATCCCCGAGGTCTCAAGACCATCCTCATCATCTACATCCCGCATCAGTGAAGTGAAGTCAGTAGACTTAAGATAGTTTACGTCTTTCCTCAAACTCGCAATCTTGGCTTTTAAGGTCGTCACCTCAGAGGCCTTCCCCTGTCTTCTCTCACAATCAACGAATCTCACTGCCAAGGCATCAACAGAAGTCTGAAGGGGGGTAAGTGTTGCTAGTATGGCCTGTTAATCATCTCCATAACAGACCTCTTTAGTCGGGTAGCTCTCACATCAGCTGAATAGGCCAACTGCCCTATCTTCAAGATCATGGTCTGAGTGATCCTGGCAGGCTGGGAGGATAAGGAAGCACCTGGAGCCTGTGAGGAAGAGGAAGAAGGAGCAGGTATACCTGAGGGTTCAGAGGTTGGAGTAGGCGAAGGTGCCTCTACTGGTAATGAGTCAACATTGACCTCTAGAGAAGTATCTGCTGGAGCTGCTCTCCTCATTTCAACCTCCTCTCGTGTGAACTCGGCCTTTATATGCTGGATATCGGTGGAGGAAGACGAGGTGCCCTCAACATCCCTCGTACTATCATGAGGTACTCCAGCTCGCTAGCACAACTCAGTGACCATAACTGGAAATGGCAGAGACGTCAGCTTTCGTTTGGCTCATATAGCCATCTCTTGTGAAATTAGTAATCCCAGATCGATTCGCCTCCTAGCCATGATAGATCCAAGGCAAGTCGCCTTAGGATGTCACATAATAGACTCATTTTGGGATGGCATTATGGAGCTACTGATGAAGACAAACCAGAACCTGTAGGCGATGTTCATATCCCTCTTCTCAATGGGAGCTCCTACATCCATCCATCTCGGGGTGGTGTCAGAAATCATCGAAGCCAACCAACCCTTCAAAGCATCAACGGACTAAACAATCGACAACCCCTTGTAAGAAAGTACAGAATACAGCGGTCTACCCAGTAGAGCATTAATATGCTCACTGTGACAGTCCACTTCCTTTCCTCTAATCATGATCGGCTTCACCGGTCGAAACTAACTTTCCTTCTTCTTGTTCTTAGGCACCAATACCCCATAAGCAGTATAAAACTCTCTTACCCAAGAAGGAATGTAAGGACCTCGGGTCCGTGTGAATTGCTCGAATCCATAGGATCAGAGAGTTTCAAGAACATCAGGATACTTGTCTTCTAGACCCTCCATAGATAGTAACTTCTCCTCTATGATGGTCCGTAAACCATCACTTTTCAAACTGTTTAACAGTCTCTGTGGAGAAACTATAGGGAGTGTGGGAGTTACTGAGGGTGCCTGAGCTGGCACTGAATCTGTAGTCAGAGGAGTGGAAGCTGATGGAGTACTGGTGGCTGTGGGCTGAGATCTGTCTCAGAGTGCATCCCTTCAATTAATTAGAGGTTGTTCATCCTCTGGTTCAGAGAAATCCGGCTCAATAGCGGCTCCTTTTCTAGCTATATGTTTCTTTATCTTGCCTTTGTCTCCTGATTGGAGGTCATCCCCTCTCCTCTTTGGAAGGTTTGATCCTTCTTCATTTATTGTAACGCATTTTGCCTTTTTGGGGTGGTTCGGTTATATTGGTGCGTACCATATCTGCAAAAGATCGAGAGAAATTAGGAAAACACAATCAAACCCTAGCAAAGCAAATCTTATTGCAGATAAACACGCTGTGTAACACCCCTAAATGCTTACAAGAGTCTCATGGTGATTTACCGTTGCTTAAACACTTCAATATGGTTTATTCACATTTTGGGATATTTTAAGTTGTGAAAAATTTCTAACTTGCTTAATATAAAGAGTATCGTAATGGATGGATTTGTGTTAGGGTATATACATAATATTCTATCCTAATTATAGATAATTAAATGGGGTTGAGGCATATACATATAAATATGTAAATTTGCATTTTTGGGCAGCACAAAAGGAAAAAAAATAAAAAGTATGGTTGGCAGCGCCTTGGCCAGCCAAGTGTCCCAAGTGATAAGCATCACTTGTTGACTATATAGTCCACTTCTCTTTGAATAATTTCGTGGGAATGGAAGATTAAAAGCCTTAGAAACTAGCTTATCATCTGTTCTTCAAAAATCACAAGAAAAAAACCTTGGTCTTTTGGCTGGAATCAAGGAGACAAACTACCTTGTTGGTAAGTGCTGAAATCTGTTTTCGAGCTGGGTAGTGTTTGGTAAATTGTTTCTATCTTGTGATCTGGAACTCCATTTTCGGTGAATAAATATGTTTTGGAAAGATGATTCATGTATCTACAACTCTTATGTTTAAGTGAAAGTCTAATTTAGCTGTTATGGATGTGAAAACTGGGATGCAACACAGGACAAGTTCTATCCAGATTTCTCTGTTGTTGTAGCTGAGTAGGTTGTGTTACGTTTAGAATATCTCATTCTTTATAACTCCGTTTTGGGTGAATAAATATGTTTTGGAAATCTGATTCATGTATCTACAACTCTTATGTTTATGTTAAAGTCTAATCTAGCTGTTATGCATGGGAAATATGGGACGCAACACAGGACAAGTGTTGTTGGATTTCGGGTTTAGAATTCCGGTAGGAACCACTGTTAGTGTATTGATGATATCTTTTTGTACAAAATGTATTTTTCAGTGATTCTTGTTGCCTTGCAATCTTAAGAGATGTATCTAAAACTTTAATGAAGGTTACAAAATCTATTTTTGATGATTTACTGTTCAAATTTAAGTTGCAACATGGGGTACTAAACTGGCCAGAATCACTGTTGTGAAAACAGAATTGTGTCTGTGTGGGCTGAGCTTACTTATGATGATAATCCTATTTTATTTTGATATTATTGAGATATTAGGAATTAAATAAGTTGTTTAATTGCATTTTTTAGGTTGTATAGACTTGTGAACAAGTTGAGGAACTTGATACATTGGTTGGTCTCCGGTTTGAGCTTGCAAAGTTTATTGGATTATTGCTACGCTAAAGTATTGAGGTTTGTGTATAAACTTGTACTTGAACTCTTGTGATGGCTGGTATATATGAAATTTGATCTTGATATCTCAGCTACCTCTTGTCACTTTGCATTGTCGTGTTGGTATGATGCTTGTGTAACTCGCCCACTTGTACGGATTGCTTGATCAATTGGCACTCTTGTTGGGACTATGTCCTTCTTGTGGCTGCGGCTTTGTCACTATTGGCAGGCCTCTTGATTTAGATCATTTGCCATCTTCACTCTGGATTTGTAGTTCGTCTTAGGAATGGAAGTTATCCATTTTAAGTACAAACTAGAAAGCCATTTTTAATATGGTTCTTGGTCTTCTTGATACAGGGCTTCGGTCCTTCTTGATATAGAGCTTCAGTCCTTCTTGATACAGGGCTTCGGTCCTTCAGGGAAACGACCCTTCTTGATACATGCTTGTGCCGGGTGTGACGATATAAAGTATATATATTGGGAGAGCCTTGCTATTGAAATTATTGGAAAATGGTGCTATGAGCTTCTTGACATTTGTATCTTTGAATATAGAACTTGATACTTGTTATCTATTGTTACTTGATTTATTTATTATGTTTCAAGTATGATGCTCATTGACATGGAAAAGGTGGCTTGATGAATATTGAGGATTTCGACCCTATAGTTTTTACACCACTAAGCTTTATGCTTAGCGATAGTTGTTTCTATCGTAGGGGTTGATCGAGAGGAGTGATGAAGATGGCCATGGACGATGGAAATTTTGAGAACCTTAAAGAAGATCACATTTGCATATAGGCATATATATTTGTATAAATGTTGGTACTTATAACCGATCTATGTGATGTATATTTGCATTCGATGTTGAAGCCTAACCATATCATGTCCATGGGTTGTAATATAAGCATGCTATATGTTTGGTTTATTTGGGGTGTGTACACCCAAGCTTGTAATATGTTACATGTGCTACTTGTTGTAATGATCGTATAAAGCATGAACCCAACTAGTTTGGGTACTCGGAAGTGGATAATATTTATTACCATTACATACTTGCATGAGGAAAAAAAATGATTTATATATCTTGTAATTTATGTGCATACGGTAAATGGAAAGGGGTCGCTACACGCTGATCCAATTGGTGAGTCGCGAAATCGCTCTAGCCAGCTAAGTCTAGCTCACCGATGAGGTTGGCTAAGAAATTAAGGCAAGTCGGTGATAGAAGAGTCCTTTCGGCAAATCGCCGACTCCTTTCTGCGAGCAAGAATTTGTCCGCCAAAAGTTACAGTGCATAAAGGTCTCAGAGGTGCAAATAAAGAGCGATAAAGAGTACTTTCGGTGAGTCGCCGAGTGTCATCGGCAAACTCACGTATCTCAACAAAAGTTACAGACTCAAACCACAAACTTGACATGAAATAAAATGCAAGATAAAGAAAATAGGTGAACCGTTGGGTGATTGGGCGAGCTCGACTTAGCTCGCCAAATGACCCAACGTGCCCATTTTCAACCTACCTTCTCGAATTCAACTCTGCAAACCCCGAAATTGAAATCAAAGCATGCACTCCTAAAATTTAAACAAGACCCATACTACCCATCACCCCAGGATACTCAGATTTTTCTCGAATTTGCCAAATTTGGCCATTTGACGATATTTGCACTTAAGAGTGGCGTAACCCGCTCTATTATTGAACAAATTTTGACATTAAGCACAAATGTGGGCTACTCAAACTTCACCCAATCAGTCTAACAGCACGCAATCATAACCCAATTTTATTAAAAAGAACAAAGATTACAGGCATTTGACAATCAAACAATACGGGCAAGATTTTCAAATTAAAATAGGCAATTAAGGATTCTAATCCAAGCAGAGAGGCCCAACACACAACAATAAGATATGATCATTGCAAATGAGTAAAAAATTCAATAAAATAAATTCGAGGTTTGGATAACTAACGTTTTATGCCGATTAAACGCGATTGAAAAGTTAGGCGGCAAAGAAATCCAACTCCGAGCACAAATTAACAACTAAAATACCAGTAAAATACGAAAATAAGGAAAATACTGCCTTGGTGTGATTTTGACAAGTTTAAAAGCAAGGGAAACTGAAGAATTTCAAATTCTAAGGCTTTTGGCCTTTATAAACAGTTCTGTTCATATCCATTCGGCGATATTAGTCGCACTCGCCGATCAACTTGGCAATTCACCGAGTGGTTACTTACCTCTCCAATTCCTACAGGATCTTTAATTTCTTAGGGGTCAAGACGGTAGTTTGGGTCATTGTCACCGAACTGGTGGATGACTCGCCGAAGTGATTCTCAAGTTCGCCAAGTTTTACAAGCTCTAAATTAAACTTGCGTCGAGCCAAACGGAGGGTCAAATCGGGTAAGCCGACCTCTTTGGCGTTGTGTTGACTGACCATTTTTCTCACCAATCTGCATTTTCTAAACACTTCCCACATTTAAACCTGCACAACTAACACACCATTATTTGTAAAAGTAAAAATAATGCAGTTAAGGGGTTTTGGGTTGCCTCCCAAACAGCGCATTACTTAACGTCGTGGCATGACACAATTCACCCTTCAAACTCCATTATTGGGGTTTGTCCTAGTGGTACCAGGTAACCCCAATTGTTTGTCTTGGTGGAAATGAGGCACTACATGTCTCAAAAGTGTCCTGATCAATTGGATAGATCTAGAGTGAAAGCCAATCATCTTATTCAACACTTCCATATTCTCCTTCATGTCTTCCAAAATTCGATCTTGTTCAGTGATTTTCTGGACAATGACTAGAAGTGTGTCCTTAACAAGGTTGTTCTCCCTATCTCTAGACTGTTTCATCTCATGAGGAGGTATGTACCTCCCTTAACTCTTGTATTGGTTTTCCATTTGTGTTATTTTGGTGGCCAAGTCATTCAGTTGAGTTACCAGTGTGGGTAATGTGAAGTCCGCCTCGACTTTTTGCTTCATCTCAACCGAGTTGCCACCATTTCCATTAGCCATGCTCAGGAAACCTACCTACACCAACAAATTTAAAGAAAAACAAAACTAAAAATAAGATTAGTAAACTACGATTATTGAAAGCAAAATTCAACTTAAACTAAAAACTTTTAAGTAACACCATTCCCCGACAGCAGCATCATTTTGATGTTTGCATAACCAAAGACACAACTTCTGATACAAGTTTCTACGATCATACAATAGTTTAGCAACCCAGCCAATGGTTGGGATCGTTCCTAAGGGAGTGGTTTTGAGAATTGATAGAAAAAGAAAATTTAGTTCTAACTAATCGTAGCATAAATCATTAACGATTAAAAACATTGTAAATTAAACAAGAGACACAAAAGTGTCAATTAACAATGGGGTTTTGTTACTAGTAAGTAAAAACAACAAAATAAACGAAAATTTCTAAGTAATGAGAGGGGATCCTTGGGATGTGACGTGAATACGGGTTAAGCTAGATTATTGGGTACAAACTTTCGATAGAAGATTCATAGAATAATTGTGACTAGGATAAACTTTAAGGGGGATAAGCTTTCTCTCGAGCAACTTACCCCATTTCAAGCAGGTTCCTCTCGGACACCAACTTGCAACATGAAGACCAGCCTACGTCTTAACCCACTCACTCTCTCAAGATAAGTGTGTGGACATGGGATTAGGGTTCACTCTCTCGAGCTGAACCTCATGTCGACCCACTCACACTGGACATCAATTTAGTGGTCTTAGTTTTACGACCTCTCTCTCTAGCAAGCCGAAAACACATATATGAGATTATATTTGCAACTACAACCTCATTAGGTTCATCCATAACCACTAAACAAAATCACAACTAAACTACGATTAAACTATCAGCAAGTAAGACCCAACAATTATTTTACCCATATTCATTAAATCACACCCCCAGAATTGGGGTTTTTAGCCACACATGTATAAGATATTGAAATTTATACCAAATTGAGCTTGCATTCAAATGGGTATGAAGATTTAAGCCTTGATATAGGCTAAAATTGAAGAATCCAAAAGACCCAAATACAAATCTTGAAGATGAAACCCTTTGGAACTTCTAGTCTTCAAAACCCTCTCAAACTTAGAGAAAAAGTAAAAAGTACTAAATATTATATTAATTGTTCCACACTAAAAATCTGATTCTAATCTACAACTCTCAAGGAGTATTTATAGTTTTCAAAAATCTGTGATGCAGCAGATCATTTGGCGACATTAGTCGGAATCGCTGATCAACTCGGCGATTCTCCTTTTGGTGTAGTTCATCACCGTCTTCCATTAGCCTTCAGCATCATCGTGTTTTGGATCATTGGGCGACATAGTACTATTTTGCGAAACTACTCAGCGACACGCCGACTGCTCCTTTTCACCGCCGATTTGATCATTTCCTTCGAGGATCAGCACACTGGAACAAAATGCAAGACTAAGATCTTTTGGCATTCGCAGAATGAGTTCGGTGATCCGCAAATCTTCATTTCTTCGTTCTTCGTTCATCAACATCTTTTTGCTCCTTTTTGCTAAAAAATGTTCATACTTTGTCTCAACTTCAAATACCTAAAACTTAAAGCTTTTCATCAGATATTGAGACAAAATATGCATTTGAGGACAGTAATTCTATCAAAATATAGCCCTAAATAAGTCCAATTTGTGGACTCATCAATGGTTGGCACTTCTACACTCAGATATGTCATCGAGGTGGATAGAGGTGGGTCCACAAATAAAAAAAAGGACTTAAATGTAGTTGCTCGATACTGGTTCAGCTTCATCAGCAATATCATCATGCCCTCGCAGAATGAGTCCATCCGAAGGTTGTTTTCCTTGGTTCCATCATCTACAGACAGAGGTTGAATTTAGGGTTGCCGATTGAGCAAGAGATGGTCATGAGGGCCAAGCAGATCCAAACCTCACTACATTTCCCCACGCTAATTACAGAGTTGTGACGGTGGACATGTGTCCCTAGAGTGAAGAAGACGGATGTTGAGGTGACAACCACCTCTTCTACTGACATCCGGTGTATTGAGGTCGATTGCATGCGGGATGAGGCCGACATGAGGAGGGAAGCACCAGTGGATACATCCTCAGAGGTTGACGTTGATATGTTGCCAACCGAGGCAATCATGCCCCTTACACTACTGAGCCTATATGTACCTCGGGCCCATTTCCTTCTACCATGCCTATTACTATTGTTGCACCCCCTCCCTCCTCTTTTTTAGTTGCCTCCAACTCCCTATCACCCAGGCCATGCTATACAAGATGGGCCATCTGGCTCATTCGGCCGATGTGTGTGCCTTTCGAGTTGAGGCTACTATTCTTGGGATGATAGAGCGACAACTGTTGCAGTCTTGGCCCTAATTAGGGCTGAGATAAGAGATCACATGTTGACACTAGAAGCCCTTACAATTAGGGTCGAGGCTTGTGAGTAGAGCCGAGGTGTTACTGATGATGTGACGTCCTTAAAAGCCGATGTGATTGGGCTTTGGAAAGATGTGGACTAGCTGAATTTATGGATCTGTCGATGTTGTTTGGGACTATGGAGATGCCTAACATGTCGAGCATAGACATTCTAGCTTGTTCTGAGGTTCCTCCGACTACTACAATCGGAGATGATGCTAGAACTGATGAGGCAGGTGCTGAGTCTGAGGTAGAGACAGATGAGGAGCAACTTGGTGTCCGTGACGATGTCATAGATGATGACTTGGTATGTTTGGAGGATGTTATGGCTGAGACTATTGTGCAAGCTTGGCGTAGAGAGACGTCTATGGTGGGCACTAGTATAGCCAAAGATGTTGTGGAATCTGGCACTAATGCCCAGACAGAGGGAGTGGCCCGACATGTAGACTTCACCCGAGGCGTAGCCTGGAAGGATGACTCTTTTGCCCTTTTTTCTGTTATTTTGAGACTTTATTACTGTTTCTTTGCATTTGAGGACAACTGCTATTTTTGTTGGCGGGGTGAGGTATTTCCATACCTACCTCTATCGGACTGCTTTTGTGAATATTATGTTTTGGCTTTGTGAATATATATATACATCTTCGTTTTGATCCAATTTTGTCCATTGTTTAATGTGCAAAAGGTTTTGAAATGATTTCAAAAATGTGCCACCTTTTGATATGTGAATTTGGTTGTTCTCTTGCAATTTCGAGTGTCGGTTTTGGTCAATATCGATGACTTGAATAGTGCTCCTGTTTGAACAACATGTGTATGCAAATTCAATGAGGCGAATTGAGCTGCATAAGTCATATGTGAGCACATAGCATCTTGTGACTATGTGAGTTGTTGAGTAAAATTCTTGTGATGATCATTGCACGTTTTCGAAAATGGTTAAGTCTTGTTTTGATAATTGTGTTGGATGCCATGTGTGGTGAGGTTGATTTGTAATACATGCTTGATCATACCTAGAACTTGCCTTGTTGGTCCGATCGGCTAATGTGAGTGAATGATAGATATGATCCTAGGCACAATTTGTGGATAGTGAGCTAATTTTGCCATTATACCTCTTTGTGACCACCTTGTGCGAGTGTGAATCTATCTTGGCACCATTTGAGCCTACCCTTTTCTTTGGAAGAACCTTGAACACAAGTGACCCCTTTTATTTCCCACCTATAATCTTCATGAGGCATTGGATGTTATAAATAGACAATTTACACCAAAAGCCTAAGTTAGGGGTGTGGTGAAAAAAGAGGTAAATCACGAAGTTTGAGAAATTCCCCTAATTTGAAAGATCTTGTTGAAAAAGATGAAACCCCTCCATATAAAAAAAAAAAAAAAAAAAAGAATATAGAAAGATTAAAAACAGAAATGTTGTTGAAATAAAGTGTGTGAAATGAGAAAACGAAATAGGGTACCCAATAAGTTGCGCTTAAAAGAATAAGGTGTGACTTTTGAGAATAAAAAAAATTGTTGTAAGAGAAGGTAAAAGAATGAAATGAAGGTCATGCTTCATGAAGGTAGAAGTCACTAAGCCCAAATGATCATACCATTCCCCTCAGCCCCATTACTAGCCTTGAAAGACCTTTGTGATCTTCAATGAGCTTATTACCTTGTTGGTTGTAAAATACGGGCAAGCCTATGGAGAAGGATCATGCATGCGTTTGTTTTTGAGAGGGAGAGAGTTGTTGCTAATTCCGAAAGATGATTAGCTTTGTGTGAGCATGGAATCGTTTTTGTGTGAGGGCATTCAAAAATTTTTGTTAATCTTGAACTTGCATTTGAAGCATGCATTCTGAACTTGAGTCCATTCGAAGATGTTTAGTCACAATTTGAAACTTAGAGTGCACAATCGAACTTTGAATATGTAGTTTAACCCTCTTGTGTGCATGTGTGTTGAGTCTTGAGTAGCACTGTTGTACACATCCTTATTGAGCTGATTGATCTTGAGTTTTACATGAGGACAAGCAAAACTTTAAGTTGGGGGTTTTGATTAGTCCGAGATTTTGACTCATTTAGGGCTTTGTTTTGATAGTTTATTGCCCTCAAATTCCTAGTTTATGCTCCGAACTGATGTTAAAATGTTGATTTGCAGCAAAGAAAGCATAAAGGAGGAAGGCAAGGACATTATCGAGAAAAAAGGAGCTAAAAAGATTAAAAAGCATAAGCATCGCCAAAGCCACTAGGTGACTCGCCCAGTTGTACTTCTGCTCACCTAAATTTCCAAACTGCCATCCCTAGGGAGAAGCTAACTTGGCGATGGGTTTGGACCTTCGATGAACCATTGATCAGATCGGCGACACAACCTGGATTGCCAAAGTTACAAAAACTTGAGGATAAAAAGCTAAAGCAAACCGGCGATGGAAAGGAGCGATTAGAGCGTCGCCGACCAAGTCGTCGACGCTCGACTTGCTTCATCTAATGGTCCTTGTGGCCAAAACTTGGGAAACTATAAATTGAATTTTAAAAAGAGTTCAAAGGGTCCTGATTTTATTCTCTTAAGTCCAATTTTAGTTCTCTTCTGTTTTTAAGATTTCTCTGAGTATTTCTTCATTGTAGAACAATATTGAAGGATTTTTCAAGTGGATTTGGATTGGGTCTTTTATTTTGAGCATTTTGGATCATTATAAAGACTTGGATTGCAATACCCAGATTATGGAAAACATAATTGGTATTGATCTCTATCTTTTTATAATGCTTGGCTAAAATCCTAATTCTTGGGGTGTGATCATGTGATTATTTGTCTAATTAGCTTATGGGTATTGTTGTTTAATGATTTAAATGTTGTTTTAATGTGGGTTTGATTGACAGCTGAGTAGTAATTTATGAATTGTAGTTGCAAATACAATTTTAGCTTAGTGTTTTGGGCTTGCTCGAGAGAGAGGTTCTAAAACCAAGGTTATCGATTGATGATTGTAGTGTATGGGTTGTTGTGGGTTCAGCTCGAGAGAGTGAATCTTAACTCACTCCTACCTATCTAGCTTGAGAAAGTAGATAACTTACGGGTGTGGGCTGTTTTTTGTGTTAAGCTTGTCGAGGTTCTAGAGAACTCGCTTGAACCGTAATCTATAGTCTTGCCTACCCACAGAGATTCAGCACTTTATTAATAAACTTCAATTACCCATATAGTGAAATTAGCCTATAATCGATCACATCCCGAGAATTCCTTCCTACTTGTCTAATCCCCTGTTTTAGTTATTATCGTAGTTGTTAATTGACACTTTTAAACCCCCCATATGACATTCGTTGTCAAGCCTTTGATTTACCTTGTTTGATTTCGACAATGTCTACTTCTATAGTCAATTAAACCATAAGCTTTACTTCTTAACTGAATTTGATATTGTACCGCTCCTTGTGGGTGCGACCCCAATCTTTCGTTGGGTTATTATACTAGATAACAATCGCCTACACCTAGTATTGGATGAGGTATAGTTTGAGCATTTATCAAAAACCTTGATACTTTCCTTTCATAGCATCCCCAAACCATTTACAACAATTTCATAAAAAAAAATGCATATTTTCATTAATTCATAGGCTCATAAGTTCATCACAGGTTCATAGTTGGAAATCATAATTTAGGCATGGGTCAACATAATTTCAACTAAATATCATGTCTTAAATTGAATCATGCATTAGAAGACTTAATTAATAATAATCAAACACAATTGAGTGAAACCCATAAAGATTGGATTGAAACCTAACTTTAACAATTGAATTAAGATTGAGTAATTGGAAGTTTTGGGGACCCCATGGGTGAATACCCACATACCATGATACTAGAAGCCCACTAAGAATAGAGGATTGGATACTTGAAATTGAATCCTAGTTTCTTCTCTTCTTTCTTAGGTTGAGAAGAATTTAGTGAGTGAATTTGGTTAGGTTTTGGAGAATTAGGAGAAGGGGGTTGAAGTGGGTAGTTTTAGGACTCAAAAGCCTTATATAAGGCTTAGGGTAGGAGGCGAAACGACATAGTGTTGGATTAAAACAATTAGAAAAAGACCCAAAAAGTCCTTTAAAAATAACTAGCGGACTCGACCTACGGCTCGGACCTATGGTCCGTAGGACTTTCTACAAACCGTACTGGTCAACCATAAAAAAGTTCAAAAACTATTATTTGGATCAACTTTTGATGGGACTTGTCTGCGGTCCGTAGAAACCAACTTTAACCTTCAAAATTTCACTAAGTATGGGGCTCACCTATGAGACCCATCTACGACTCGTAATTAGAATGACAGCCCGTCATGGTGAATCGTAAAAAGGGTACTGGACATATTTTTGAAAAAAATATTTCCCCCTTTCCTAAGGTTGTCATCTACGGCCCAGAGAGACTTTTATAGTCCATAGATGGGACACGTAGAACCAGACTTTAGCCCAAAAAAAATCCTTTCTCCCTTTTCTAAAATCTGAGGTGTTACAATATCTCCCCCTTGAAGACATTAGTCCTCAAATGGAACTCAAGGCAATACAATGAGGGTATAGGAAGGGATATAATAGCCTAACAAGAATGCAACTTCTTTAACAACACATAACCAAGGAGAAACATCAACTACAAGCTAAAACATATTCAAAACATCATTTCATAAGGCATACATGCAAATCACACTCTAATGCATGTAATCATGAAAAAGTCAATCAGGTTAACTCATTTTTATCAAAAATCAAGTTTTCATGAGTATGCATGCATGAGGAAACATGAGAACAACTAACACACATAAAGCCAAAAGGATGAATCATGATGAGCTAAATACCTTTAGCTAGAATAAGACAGGAGGGAAAGAGATGGGGATAACGGGATATCATATCGGCATCGGTATCCCAAGTAGCACCTTCAACCCTTTAATTCCTCCATAAGACCTTTACAGAGACAACTTCCTTATTCCTCAATTTCTTAACTTGTAGTCCAGAATCTCGATCGGAACTTTTTCATAAGAAAGACTCTTTTTTATACCAAGACTCTCTGATGGTACAATAGATGTCAGATCACCAACACATTTCTTCAACAAGGATACATGGAAAATCGGATGAACCAATGCTATGTCATTAGGCAAATCAAGTTCATAAGCAACCTTAACAATGCGCCTCAAAATTTGATATGGGCCTACACAACAAGGACTTAACTTCTCTTTCTTTCCAAACCTCATTACACCCTTCACGAGTGAAATCTACTAGAAGACCCAATCATATGTATCAAACTCAAGATATCTCCTTTTAATATCAGCACAGGACGTTTGTCGACTTTGAGCTGTTTTTAGCCTTTCTCTAATAAGCTGAACTTTCTCCATTACCTCATGTAACAATTTGGGACCTATCAAAGCAACCTCACCTATTTCAAACAAACCTATGGGAAATCTACATCTTATACTATAAAGAGCCTCAAATGGAGCCATACCAATGCTTACATGATAGTTATTATTATAAGCAAACTCAATCAAAGGAAAATGATCGTACTAATTACCCTTGAAGTCAATGCCACAAGCTCTCAACATATCTTCTAAAGTTTGGATGGACCATTCTACTAGCCCATTAGTTTGAGGATGAAAGGCTATATTAAGCTTAACACGAGTACGAGGCCTTTTTGGAAAGACTTCCAAAATTGAGAAGTAAATTGGGTACCACGATCATAGATAATGGATAGGGACACTCCATAAAACCTAACCATCTCCCTTATATACAACTTAGCATAGTTTTCCGCCAAATAAGAAACCTTGACGGGAATGAAATGAACTGACTTCGCCATACGATCTATTATAACCCAAATCGAGTTGTGTTGTCATTGGGTGCAGAGTAAACCAACATTAAAGTCCATATTCAAACCTTCTCACTTCCAAGTATGAATGCTAATATCTTGGGACAAGTCTCCTGATTTTTTATGCTCAACTTACACTAGTCGACAATTAGGACACTTAGACACAAAATCCGCATTATCCTTCTTCATACATCCCACCAATAGACCTCCCAAAAGTTATAACATCTCTTAGTGGCTCCCGGGTGAATGAAATATCAAGAACTATGGGATTCCAATAAAATTTCTCAATTCATGATGTTGGGAACACACAACTGACCCTGATATCGAAGCACACCATCTCCCCCTTGGGAGAAGGCCTCAACAGACTTTTTAAGCACCACTTCCTTTAATTCATCCAAAATGGGATCAAGAACTTTCTTGGATTTTACGTCCGACAAAAAGGATGATTTTAAACCATTTTGAACAATAACACCACCTTTATTAGAATCCACCAACCAAACACTCAATCAAGCAAATCTATGAACATCACGAACCAACTTTGTTTTATCTTCCTCCACATGAGCAACACTACCCATTGATAGTCGACTAAGAGCATCCGCCACCACATTCACCTTACTGGGGTGATAGAGAACACTCATGTCGTAACCCTTTAGCAATTCAAGTCACCTCCTTTAGCGAAAATTTAGATCCTTTTGCCTAAATACATATTGCAAACTTTTGTGGTCAATAAAAACATTAACATGGACACCACATAAGTAATTCCTCCAAATCTTTAAGGCAAACACAACTGCCACTAGTTCCAAATCATGGGTAGGATATTTATTTCCATGAATCTTAAGTTACCGTGAAAGCATAAGCAATAATTTTCCCATTTTGCATAAGAACACGCCCTAGTCCAACCCTTGAAGCATCACAATAAACCACAAACCTTTTCGGTAAAGTCAACACTGGAGCAGAGGTAAGTCTATCTTTCAACTCTTGGAAACTCTTCCTACACGCTTCTGACCATAAGAACTTAACTTTTTTTTGGGTCAATGCAGTCAAAAGAGAGGCAATTGAAGAAAATCCTTTCACAAACCTTCTATAATAACCAGCCAAACCCAAAAGGCTCCTAATATCCGAAGGGGATAAAGTTCTAAGCTAACTCTTAACGGCATATGTCTTATTAGGATCTACCTTAATACCCTTACCAAAAATAGTTTGACCAAGAAAAGCCACATATCTCAACCAAAACTCGAATTTACTAAATTTTGCAAAGAGTTATTGGTCCTTGAGTACTTGCAACAAAATCCTCAAATGATCAGTGTGCTCATCCTCACTCCTTGAGTAAATCAAAATGTCATCAATAAATACAATCACAAACATGTTAAGATATTGTCTAAACACTTTATTCATCAAGTCCATAAATGTAATCGGAGCATTAGTCAAACCAATGAACATTACTAAAAACTCATAATGACCAAACCAAGTTTGAAAAACCGTCTTCGGAATGTCATCTTCCTTCAACCTCAATTGGTGATAGTCCGACCGGAGGTCAATCTTATAGAAAAAGCTCGCTCCCTGTAGATGATCAAACAAATCATCTATCCTTGAAAGAGGATATTTATTCTTTATGGTAACCTTGTTCAATTGTCGGTAAGCAATACACATGTGAAGTAAACTATTTTTCTTACGAACAAAAAAAACTGGAGCACCTATAGAGAGATACTCGGTCAGATGAAACTCTTATCCAACAAATCATTCAATTGCTCTTTCAATTCCTTAAGTTTTGCCAGAACCATTCGTTAAGGAGAAATAGATATATGTATCATAGTAGGGAGAATGTCAATGCCAAAGTCTATTTCCCTTTAGGGAGGAACACCAGGTAGATCATCGATAAACACTTTCGAAGACTCACTTACAATAGGGACTGACTCAAAGATAGGGGTTTCGGAATCTATATCCCTAACCTGAACAAGATGGTATATGCAACCCTTAAAAATCATTTTTCTAGCTATTAGACAAGAAATAAATTGGCCCTTAGGCATATAATTTCCCACTTTCCACTCTAAGACGAACTCATTCAAAAATTGAAACTTGATCACTCGGGTTCTACAATCAATAAAAGCATAACAAGAATGGAGTCAATCCATACCAAGAATAACATCGACATATAACATATCAAGCTCTATGAGATCAACATGAGTGGCTCTATTGGATAATAAGACGAGACAATTACTAGAGACTCTCTTAGCCACAATAGATTCACCAATATGCGTACAGACAGAAAAAGGGTCTAACAACAAATCCAGAAGAACATCAAATCTCATAGCCACATATGACGTCACAAAAGACAAAGTAGCATTAGGATCAAGCAAAGCTTAAATTTCAAGATGAAAAACTTTCAACATACCAATAACCACATCGAGAGAACCCTCTTGATCATGACGAGTTTGAAGTGCATAAGATCGATTTTGCTTTGGAGCACTTGAACCCGAACCACTAGGTGGAGCCTGCCTACTATCCTTCCCCTTGTCAACTCTAGATGCAAAATCTCTCAAGCGGTGACCACTTTTACCACAACTAAAGCAATTTTTTTGTACCCATCTAGCATTTTCCTGAATGACCCTTGTCACACTTTTGGCATGTGGAACCAAAGAACCATTTCAACCACTATTTCCTCCTTGGGGCTTAGGGTTAGACACCCTTTCTTTGTTGACTTAGAAGTCGGAGCATTGGAGGAACCTTGACCGGAAAAACTTTGTTAGCACTTAAAACGACTATGTCCATCGAACTTTCAATGTGAAAACTCACCATCACTGGTCTTTGCTCTCTTTCCCCCCCTAGACTTTTCCTTAAGTTTCTCCTCTTCAATTTGTTGAGAATGATTCATTAGACAATAAATGTCTATTTCCTTTATGAGAATGGTGGTAGGACATTCCTTAACCATTATATCGAACACACCCGAAACAAGCTTACTCATCCTTGCCCTAAAGTCGACAACCATAGTAAGAGCATACCTAGACAATTGTGTGAACTTCAAGACATACTCCTTCACACTCATATTCCCTTGACGAAGGTTAATGAATTCAAGTACCTTTGACTCTCTCATCTTAAGGGGAATGAACCTATCAAGGAAATCACCCTTAAAATTTTCTCAATCAAAAGGACCCACATAACAATCCTCTCTTCCTTCTATTGGTTGAACCAAACTTGAGCAACACCCTTAAGTTTATAAGCGGTCAATTCCTTTTCCACCGGCGGCACACCCATGATCATCAAAACCTTGGATACCTCATCAATAAACTTTTGAGGATCTTCCTCAATCCTGGAACCATGAAACTCCGGGGGATTTATTCTAGTGAAGTCCCCTACTTTAGTTGTCGTCACACCCACATACCTTAATGCTAAAATCCCACTAAGAATGGAGGATTGGAGACTTGAAATTGAATCCTAGCTTCTTCTTCTTCTGCTTCTTCTTCTTCTTCTTCCTCTTCTTCTTCTTCCTCCTCCTCCTTCTTAGGTTGAGAGAAATTTAGGGATGGAATTCTGTTAGGTTTTGGGGAATTAGGAGAATGGGGTTGAAGTGGGTAGTTTTAGGACTCAAAACCTTATATAGGGCTTAGGGTAGAAGGTGAAACAGCGTAGTGTTGGATTAAAACAATTAGGAAAAGACCTAAAAACCTTTTAAAAATAACTGTCCGACTCGACTTACGATTCAAACCTACGGTCCGTAGGACTTTCTATAGACCATATTGGTCAACCGTAGAAAAGTTCAGAAACTATTATTTGGACCAACTTTTGACAAGACATGTCTATGGTTCGTAGGTCTTCCTACGGTCCGTAGACATCAACCGTAGACACCAACTGTAACTTTCAAATTTCACTAAGTCTGAGACTTACCTATGAGACTTATCTATAACTCGTACATAGAATTACAAACTGTCCTGGTGAACCGTAAAAAGGTATTGGGACTTGTTTTTGAAATTTTTGTTTTCCTTCTTTCTACAGCCCGTAGATAGGACCTGTAGAACCAGACTTCAATCCAAAAAGGTCCTTTCTCCCTTTTCCAAAATCAAAGGTGTTACGATTGTCTAAGTGAATAATGTCAATTTTCGGTGTCTGTGGATGAATTCAACCTTATTTAAATATGAATGTCCATAACTTCAAAATAGAATTTCACCATTATGTATAGTAATACCCACTTCTACACTACATGCTCATTAATTCTCCACCTTCCCACTCCTCCCCCCCACCCCCATAATTTTTTCCATATTTTCAAAATATTAATGTCATATTGAAGACAATCTTATAACAAATTCTTTTGTATTACTCCATCTGTCCAACAATAGTTGTCCACTATGCTAAATATAATTGTCCAACAATACTTGTCCAATTTTAAAAATCAAGAGATAATTTACCTTTTGTATCTATTTTATCCTTGCTATTAAATATTATTTATCATCTGACACATTTTTCAAATCATTAATTTTAAGGGAAAAGGGTCTGAAAAATACCCCAACTTTGGTCGAATTTGTTGTTGCAATACTAAACTTTCATGAGGACCTATTACCTCCCTAGACTATTTAATACTGTATTTTAAACATGTATATTTGCCCACGTGGACATAAAAAATAATGCAAAATAATAAATAGTAATGTGTCCACGTGGGCACATATATACCTTTAAAATACGTTATTAAATAGTTCGGGGGTAAAAAATACACTATTAAATAGTCTAGGGAGGTAATAGATACTCATGAAAGTTTAGTATCGCAACAGCAAATTCGACCAAAGTTGGGGTATTTTTTAGACCCTTATCCCTAAATTTAATAAAGTCCAAGAATAATATATTATCCATATTATTTATTGTTTCTTAAAAAGTATGTCAAGTCCATAGTAGACCACTATTGTAGGATAAAAGAAGTACTCCCTCCATCTCATTTTATATGTCATCCCTTTCTATAAATAGTTGATCCATAATATTTGTCATTTCATAAAATCAATGCATAAATTACCATATTGTTCCGTTTTTACCCTTGTGAGTTATTTGCCTTGAAAATATACATTTGACCAACTTAGAAAAGCTAAGTAAATGATTCATGTTCATTGGTTAAATTAATTGATCAAAATAAATTAATTCATATTTATTGATTGAAAACTTGAGTTCCCAAAAAAATTAAATAAAGGTAAAAGGGTAAAGTTATATCATTTTTTAATGCAAGTACAAAGTAAAAAATTAACATATTTTGAGGGAGTATTACTTTGACTTCATTTTATAGCATTTACATGTCTGTGAATTAATCAATTGTTGTTGTCAAATTGCAAGTATAGAAGTAGACGGAGGGCACAGAATATTTGTAGGACCCAGTCAACGTACATAGAACCACATACAAATATTTCGAATTGTGGGGGTTCCTCATCTCCCTCCCCTCTTTGTTTTTGGGTCAACAATCAATTCATTGAGTCGACCCGACTTAATCGTTTAATTAAAATATATTAAAATTATTGAAATTAATCAAAAAATATATATAATAAGAAAAATAAGTTCGTCCATGGAAAATTTCCCCAGAAAAAAGTGGGAAAAAATAACAGAGCTTGTTGACAAGGGTGGTGTTTAACTGAAAACCTTTTAGAGAGAGAAAACAAGAGAGAGAAAGTTTTTTTTTTCTCAACCCTCTTTCAGAGAGATGGTCGAAGAGAGGTTCTTTTTCTGAGATCATCCTGAAAAGGGGCAGTCAAGAAAATTAATTCATTCTTTGATTTTAATTAATCAATTCAATATTTTTTCTTCATTTTGTTGAAAAATTTGACGTCAATTTCTTGTGTTTTGCTGACTTTTGGAGTCTCAAATCATCCAATAAAACCTTTGTTTCATCATTAGCTACCTGCATTTTTTTTTTTGTATAATCTGAAACAAAAGCAGCAACAAAGATTTCATTGACTGCCCTTTTTTCCGTACTTTCTGGTAAATTTATTTTTTCGCATATCCTTACATTTTATTGCTTGTGAATATGGTTAGTCTCTGGTCATCTTTTTATATTAAGAGTCTTTTATGTTTTTGGCTGTATTTTTTGTGCAATAATTATCTTTTTAAGGAAAGTCATAAATGTTATTTTTGCTTTGCTTTTTCAGCTAAAGCTTAATTTTGGAAGTTCATCGATCCTGGTTTGCGCAGTTGTTGATGAAAATGGAGGTGTTATAACCTAAATTTAGTAGCACAGAAAATGAGAGACCCTGATTTGGTCATTTGTGTTGAGCAAGTTGATATTTAGATTTTATCATTGCTAGTTGTATAGGTTATAGAATAGATTTGTGTATATAAGAAAATAGATTATTTTTCTTTTTCTTCTACTTGTAAAATTTTCTCGTGTATCCGAGTGATCTTCATCGCTCGGAGAGTTATTGCATATAAAAAACTGGCGATTTTGTGTGCCATTTTGTATAGAGTCCTGACTAGTGGCAGATTTTATTACTGCCTCTACCACTGCTACACATGGTTCTGCTAGCAATGGGTGGTAGATGGAATACATATGGATTCAAGTTATCATATCTTGCACTTCTGATTATTCTTTATGATGTTCACGGATGTAGTTCACTCAATTCTGAAGGTAATTATATTCTATGTTTGGACTGTCCTACTGGTGTTGGTGTTGGTGTTTATGTCTTAGTTGTATCTAGTTTGTTATGTCCATTTGAATATTGGATTGGTCTACTTTGCAAAACAAGGATTGGCATTGTTGGGTCTACGATCTAAAGTGGATTGTGATCCATATGGAGTTCTTGCAAACTGGAATCCTGATCATTGTGACCCATGTATGTGGTTTGGAGTACAGTGTCTGGCAGGCAAAGTGCAAATGTTGTAAGTCCCTTGTTACATACGATCATATCTGTTAATGAGTATTCAATTCCATAAAACTTACTTTATAATTGTAATGTTTTGTTTCTTTTTTAGTTAAGAACAAATCCGTTAGATTTATTTTAATGACAACAAATGTGCAAAAGATGAACTCATATGTTTTGACTTTTGTGATATCTCTCATGTTGTTAATTATATTCTTTTTCTTCTCTGTGTAGGGATCTTCATGGACATTCTTTGGAAGGCACATTGGCACCAGAGCTTGGGAATCTCACTCACTTAAGATCAATGTAAGTTTTTACCTACGACAAAATGTTATTTGCTTTTTTAGTTCAAAGTGATAATTTGTGGGGAATTAAAGAGAGATTGTTGCTTGTCATGGTTGAAAATTGATTAAAATTTACTATTGGTTGAAAATAGCCTTGTGCATTGAAAATAAGCACGGGTTAAAAATGACCCTAATGAGTTAAAAATGGATTCAAATAGCCTGGCGGGTTAAAAATACCTCCTTCTTTTGATTTCTTTTTTAACTTGCAATTTTCTTAAAAAAAATTGATCTTCCTCTTCTTCTTTTTGTTTTGTGCTTAAAAAAACTCCCTAAATAATCTTGTCTTGTTTGAAAGTGCTTGCCTCTGGACAATGATACGATTTGAAAGGAGTGTTTCTAAGGATCGTTCTTCCGTTACAATATTCCATAAATCATAGGTTTCAAGATATGAATTCATTTTCACTGACCAAATCTGATAGTTTTTGGTAGTGAAAATTTGTGGGACAATGAAAGAGAGACTGTTGCTTGTCATGGTTGAAAATTGGTTAAAAATAGCCTTGCGCATTGAAAATAAGCACAGGCTGAAAATAACCCCTAATGAGTTCTAAAAAATGGATTGAAAATAGCCCTGGTGGGTTAAAAATAGCCTTGACGAGTTAAAAATTGGTTGACAATAGTTCTATAGAAGAACTCACAGATCCTGTAAGATCAATGGGGCTTTGGATACTACTGTTGTTTTTTTAAAGATGGTGCAGCTAAATAATGTTGAAAATGTCTCTCAATTTTTATTAAGCATAAGAGGGGTTTAATAGACAACTTGAAAACATAATTTGCAGAAAATCTGCATAACAAAAAGTAGTATATTAGTAAATTGGGTGGAATAGACTAAAGATAATTAGTTCCATGTCTAATAATCATAGTTTTCATCATCTTGCATGTTGTATCTTCCTGTGTGTTGTGTATGACTCCTTTTTTAATCTTAACAATTTAAACGTTTTTTTCTCTATGATTGGCTCACAGTGTGCTGTCAGAAAACAATTTTTTTGGTGCCATTCCAAAAGAATTTGGACGACTTCGAAGGTTGGAAGTGCTTGACTTGACAGATAATAATTTGAGTGGGAGAATTCCAGCAGAAATAGGAGACCTGCATGCGCTAAAAAGCTTGTGAGTTCATAATTTAATTTTTGTGCATTTGAAGATGCGTGCTGCCTATATTAGTTTATATATGTGAGTATTCATGAGGAAGAGCCATTAAAAAGATTCTTTTGAACTGTGTCTTATACCTTTTCACAGGTTGATTCGTAACAACAACTTGGAAGGAAAAATTCCATTTGAAATTGGGAAGCTTCGTTTGCTCTCCGAATTGCAATTTGACGAAGCACTCATCCCTGCTGCTGGTGGAACATGCTGTTTAAATAGAAAATTTTCACACTGGTAAGGTTCTTTTGATTTTATTGGACCTTTTATATCCATGTTCTGGTTCTTGTTACAGTTATGTAACCAAATATCAACATGCAAAGATGTCTGAAATGTATGAAATTTGTATTTAAGCCATTTCAGGCTGCCATTATTTTCAGAATTTGGTCATAACTCCTGTCATAAGGTTTTCTTGGTGGGAGTGAGGGGGTGGGTGAACACAAGTTGATAAAGTTGAGTATTAATGACAACAAGGGATATTGTGGTTTATGTCAATTCAAATAAAGCCTGGGAGATAGGTGATTTCATAGATGTGGCGATGCAATGACTTGTGCTGCTGATGCTTGAAATTTACTGTCTAGTTTGACATCTAATAGAAATACTTGACCATACATCAACTCAAACGAAAAAGCATTGTAAACTACAAGGAGGTGATTTTCCAGTCATTGCATCCATCTAAGGCTGGGGTTGAGGATGAGGGATGCAATATATTGGAGATCTTGGAATTGATCCTGGAATCAAGAGAGCATCAAGTTATCATATTGGTTCTAATTTATTTTAATTTTTTATCAAGATACTCTTCTCATGTAGCTTTAACTCTTACATAGAATACTGACTATCAAAACTAATAGCATGGTTACTTTCAATAGCACTTACCTTCTAAATCAAATATTTTCATTTGCCTGCTTCTCTCTGGAAATTTGATGTCTGTTTCTGGCAGCATCTGTCATGGCAGTCTGATACCATTAAAGACCGTAGACTCCTTTATCAGACCACTTAAAGGGACACTTCTGCGTTATTTCACTCTGTAAGTAACTAAATGATTTTCAATCACCATGTGTTTCTATTTACATTTTATCACTCTAGAAGCATCTTTGTGTCAATAAAGGTTCTCCAGACAACCTGGAAGTGGTTCATTGGATAATCAGACAGGGAATTCCTCTGACAACCTACCAAGTGAGTGAAAAAGTTTTACCCCACATCATTAGCAGGAATTATGTTGAAAGTGCACAAAAGATTGTTTTCACTCTTCTTTTTTGGCAGGTTCATCTAGGCCTCACATCATCCATACTATTCAGAACCAAGTGAATATCACACGCCGCAAGTTAGTAGAACAATCCAGCAACCTTGTTGCTATTCCTGCTAATGGTGGGAAACCTTTGGGTCCTATTGTTTCAGTGCCAAGCACCAGAAGTAGTGGGTCATTTCATGCTGTGCCAAATACCCAAGGAACACCTCCTACAGCCTTACCTACCTCGCAACGACACCCTGAGTCTCAATCCAAACCAAATCCAATAGGACAGTCAAGTAGTGTTGTTAAACAACCAACTAATAGACAAGCTCCACTTGCCCAAAAATCTGGTGATACATGGAAGTATATAGTCGGAGGTTTTGGGTTTTGCCTGCTCATTATTGTTGTAGCCGTTTTCTTAGTTTACAGAAGCAGAGCTGCAAAAACAATAGGCCCTTGGAAGACTGGGTTGAGTGGACAGCTACAAAAAGCATTTGTCACAGGTACTTCAATTGAAATTTGTGACAAGAATTACTGTTAATATTCTGTCCACATTCTGATATTCAATGACAAAATCATTGTTGGTTGATAATAGTCCTAAATCACAGCTATAAAAGAAGGTATAATCCTGATGTTGATTGCAAAAATTGTTTCTCATTGCAGGGGTCCCTAAGCTTAACAGGTCTGAGCTTGAAACAGCATGTGAGGATTTTAGCAATATAATTAGTAGTCATGATGCATATATAATCTACAAGGGAACTCTGTCTAGTGGAGTAGAGATTGTTGTTGCCTCTACTACTCTAACTTCTCTCGAAGATTGGTCTGAGAGTTCAGAAATTGCCTTCAGGAAGAAGGTTTGTTATTTCCATTTACATCAAAAATAAAATATTATCTCTCCATAGATCTCACAGTCTTACACTTCACATAATGACATTGTTGTTATCTCTTCATCCTTTTTGGTTGTAAAAGACATGACATTTTGTGGTTGTGCTATTGAATAGATTGATACACTTTCAAGAGTGAACCACAAAAATTTTGTTAATCTTATTGGATACTGTGAGGAGGATGAACCTTTCACTAGGATGATGGTCTTTGAGTATTCTCCAAATGGAACTCTTTCTGAGCATCTACACGGTGAGATTCTTTGTTGTCCACAGTTCAGCTTTAATTTCTCACAATGATGGCTTGATTTAGTTTAGAATAACACTTCTTAATTTTTATTTTTTTTAAAAAAAGATGTTCAGAATGACTTAAAATATAAGTTTAATTGTGTCAGTTGAAGAAACCGATCCTCTTGACTGGTCTGCAAGGATGAGAGCCATAATGGGGACAGCATATTGTCTTCAGTACATGCATGATCTGAATCCTCCGGTGCCCCATTCCAGCTTAGATTCAAATGCCATATTTTTGACTGACGATTATGCTGCTAAGGTCTACTCCGTCTTCTTCAATATGTATATACAATTTATCTACCATATTGAACTAAGAAACTTTTTTCATTTGTATTTCATATTGAAGTAGAATTTTTTATATTTTCACAGATTACAGAGATTGGTTTCTGGTCAGAACTAATAGCCAAGTCTAAGGACCCTAAGGATGATTTAGAAAATTCTGAGCTGCCAGCACTTGCTGATCCTGAAACAAATATCTATAGTTTTGGGATTCTAGTACTAGAAATCATTTCTGGAAAGTCACCTTATTCAGAAGAACAAGGATCTCTTCTGAACTGGGTAAATCTCCTTCATTTGTTTCCCTTATTTTCTTATACTTGATCGATACAATGCGTTCCCTAGTCTGCATGCATTTTCTTGTGTGAATGTCTTTTCTTTCAGACTTATACCAATGCAAAAGCAAATTGATAACTATTGTTTTATTTAGGCGGAGCAATACCTTAAAGATAAGATGAATGTGAGCTCCTTGGTTGATCCAACACTCAAGTCCTTCAAAAATAATGAGCTTATGGCTATATGTGCGGTAATTGAAGAATGCCTTCAAGAAAATATAAGGAAGAGACCAAAAATAAGCGAAGTCATTGCAAAATTAAGGGAAGCGATTGATATATCGCCTGATGCTGCAGTTCCAAGGCTTTCTCCCCTCTGGTGGGCTGAACTCGAGCTCTTATCTTCTGAGGCAGCTTAGCCTGATTTGTTTGTCTACTTTGTAAGTTGAGTATTGCTTTGCTATGTATAAATACACCATACATGATATATATAAAACTGGTTTCTCCTCAGACTCAAACCCTTCCATACCTAATGTTTTTTCTGCTTTCCCACTATTCCTCTATATTCTCAAGATTTGTTGTTCATTTTTTCATTATTTTTCGTCGTCTCTGCAACAAATCCAGTTATACCCCTTTCCTTGGTGGGATATTCTTCATAGTCTTTGCCCATTTATGCTCAAGAGTTTGGTTTGCACAAGCAAAATTTGAACTTGGTTGTTTTCAATATTTCATCTATGTTAATCTCGAAGCAAAGAGATCTTATAAACGTTTTCTTGATTCCCAGGTGGTTGTCAAAGTGCATGTGGTATATACAAAAGGGCATTCTCATACATTGAATATAACTTTAGCTTAAGATCAAAATATCCAAAGGAAGTTCTAGTGCTTTCTATTTTTTCATTATTTCCAAGTTGTCAAAGAGCATATGGTATAAATAAGGAATTGTTTAGATATTAGAGCTAACTAATACTTTATTTATTTGAATTTGTTGGGCTTACTTTTCTTTTAGCTAGTTTATGAAATGTAATTTTCTATTTTCGTGACACTTTATGTAACCGTTCATAAATTCGGATTAGCTTTCGATTCACTAAGGGTTTGTTTGGAAAGCCACCTGGTAATTGGAATTAGTGTAATTAATAAGGTAGTAATTACATTGATTTGTTTGTTTGATAAATTGTAATTACATATTTACTGTTTGGATCGGCAATTGCAATCATAAGATTATATTAAATTTTAAACATAAAAGTTAATTATTTAAAATTTATATTAGACAAATAAGAAACTTTATAAACGATATTAAATTTAATTTTTAAGATATATATTGTCTTTTGATAATATATTACCAATAAACATATGTTTTTAACTAATATTATGAAAACTAATTGATTTTTCAAATTAGTATATTTCAATTGAACTAATCATAAAAACGAAAAGTACAAGATTTCTATGAACATCATGAATTGCATGTTTGACAAAAAAATTAATACTGTAAATAAAATGTCATAAATTACTAAAATATTTGACCAAAAGATAATTTATCAAGTCTAACTAACAAATAAATGACTTGCATTGTGAAGTCTCAAGTCAATATTACTAAAACAAATGAAATTGAAAATATAACATAAGTTCTAATTCAAAACAAATTATTCTTGTGTCAAATTTCAACATCACATACATAAATATGATTTAGAAGAAAAGGAAAATTTAAGCCTCTATAACCTTACTCAACAATAAATTCTACCTTAATTTAAAAATTAGAATACTATCAAAATTATGACAACTAAAAATAGATGATACAAAAAATTGCATGGAATCACATGAAATAAGGGCTGAGAATGAAAAGGAAATGAAATATAAAAAATAAACTTTAAATTTTTTTTTAGAATAATAATAAAAAAATATAATTTAAAATAATATAAAAAAATAAAAATGAAAAAATAAAAATAGAAATTAAAAGAAGAAATTTAAAAGTAATCAGCTTGTAATTACATCGTGTAATTACCAGCAATTCACTACCGCTCCTTGAGAATTGAAGAGTGTAATTACCCCATGCCAATTACACTCAATTGCCTGTTGACCAGGAAATTACATAGCCAACCAAACAGATCAAACAGTGTAATACACCCAATTACCAAAGCGGCTTACCAAACAAGCCCTAAATGCTTGTGATTAGACCTGAAATATTGAAATTTATGAGTTATGGGGGGTAAATACCCATATTATTTAAAGAATTTTATGTCTAGTTTTCAATGATTCAAACCATACGTCAATCTAAGTTATGTGCGAAAAGTTGAGTATATTTTTCTAAAGACTTCAATCCAAGTTGAGGTCAAGAACAGAAAAAGTTGTGAAATCAAGTGGCAGATAACTTGTCTCATCTTGAATCCAATTGTGTGAATTTTGGTGAAAGGGACATTGATGAGTAAGGTTGACATAAAATACTGAAAATCGAATTATCGAACCGAACTAAAATTTTTCATAATTTGGTATTCGGTAATTCGATATTTGGTACGGTATTCGGGAATAAAATTTTAAAATTATGGTATTCTGGTTTAGGTTTGGTATGAGACATTAGTACCATTTGATATTTGGTATTTCCCGAATACTGAATTATTTACTTAATGAAGGTCATATATCACCATGTCCATTGCTCATTAGTAGATGTCCAAAGAAAAAGTTAAAAGAATAAGCATAAGTCATCCAAATACATATGTATTTTACTTGTATCAATTTGATTTTCTTGATGTCTTCTAACTTATTGATCTTTTATTATATCGTGTCTCCACATAAAAATAGAAATGATTGGAGAAATAATATTAACTTTGTAATACAATCGGCTATAACTTCAATACGGTATTACTGAATACCGTAACAAACTTAAGTTTAATTTACCAATTACCGAATTATTGAATCAAAATTTAAAATTTTGGTATTTGATATCTACTTTTAACTACCAATTACCGAATTATTGAATCCAAAATTTGAGAATCCCAAACTGAATCCCCCAGTGGCGGACCCAGGATTCATATGAAGAAGTGTCAATGGTTGTAGTAAGAAGATAAAAAATAATATTTATGAGGCCAACACGACTTGGACACACATCCCTAAGGAACTTTTGCAACCCCTTAACCACTAGGCTAAGCCTTTCACTTGACTTAAAAAGTATCTTATATATATATTAAACCAAACCTCTATATAAAATATAAATGTCCATTGAAGGGGTGCTTGACACCCCTTGGCCAAGGGTGGGTCCGCCCCTATTGCCCCTTGGTATGCAGATTTTGCAAACTACATTGTTTGTGGTATTTTACCCGATGGACTAAATCCATACCAAAGGAAGAGGGTTACTTTTTTATGTTAAGTGATATTATTCGGATGAGCCATACTTGTTTTAGGAGTGTGTTAGATCATGTATACTGGAGATATGTTTGGTAAATGGAGAATAATTTGATTCTTGAGGCTTGTCATGCGTCCCCCGTGGGTGGACATCAGAGTAGAATGTGAACAGCTTCTAAAGTCCTTCAAAGTGGTTTTTGTTGGTGATTGTTGTATCAAGATGTCAATACCCTTGTCAAAACTTGTATGCAATGTCAAAGACATCGGGGTGTGTCCTGTGGGGAGGTTAAAGATCATACAATGCAAAGCAGTCTTTCATTCTCTTGTTTTGTCGTGGCATATCACCCCCCCCCCCCCACAAGCACCCTTGGTTCAGAGGGGACTAGAAAAAACTTTTCATTTTCCGCCCTTCGTCGGCCCTTGTGGCCTTCCTTAAAAATCTCTAAGTGGTTATATGGGTTACCTTACCTACGAATGAAGGTAAGAGTGTGACACAATTCCTCAAGAAATGCATTTCCATAAGAGTCAGAACCACCTGAGCTATCATTAGTGTTTAGGGATCCCTATTTTGCAATTGGATATTTGAGACATTGTTAAGTAAAAGTGGAGTCAAACACAAAGTTTTCACCCCCTATCACCCACAAATGAGTGGCCAAGTTGAGGTAACCAAAAGGGAGATCAAAGGAATTTTGGCCAAAACGCTGAATCTAATTATGATAGATTGGTCACAAAAATTGGATGATTCCCTATGGACATATCAGACCGCTTTCAAGACTCATTGACATGTCTCCATATCAACTTATTTTTGGAAAATATTTTCACTTTCTCATTGAGTTAGAACACAAAATATTGTGGGCTTTGAAAAAACTGAATTTTATTTGAGATGAAGCTTCCAAAGAAAGAGTGAACCAATTGCATGAAATGGAAGAATGTCTTTTGAAATCCTACGGAAGTTCACCCATATACAAGGAAAGGATGAAAATATGGCATGATTCCATGATCTTGAAAAGAGAGTTTAGAGTAGGTGATTCAGCGTTGCTCTACAACTCAAGGTTGCGGTTATTTCCTAGCAAATCGAAGTCAAAGTGGTCTGGACCATTTTAGGTGGTTCATGTGTATTGTAATAGAGCTATTGAATTGGACAATAAGGAAGGTTATAAGTTCAAGGTGAATGGGCAGCGTTTGAACTATAGTTTGACAAATGCCTAGGGGCGGCTGTCATTGAAGTAATTTATTTGGATGACACCGAAAGTAGACTCAAGCTAATATTATGCTCTTGAGCGCAATGGTATAAGCCTTCCTGACTGTGAGACCGACTGGTCGAACAAAGACGTTTATAGTGTATGTCCATATTGTGCCATGACATAAACTAAGGCACTTCTTAAGAGGCAACCTAAGGTTTACTTTATGTCATTTTAATGATGTGTGTTAAATATGTAGGTTGGAGTTGGATATGAAAGCACTAGAAAAGAAGGTGAAGCAGGCACCCATTAGGGTACTGCCAAACCATTTGGCGTATCTCCAAAAATCATAGTTCTCCCAGTTTCTTGAGTTGACATTTTGGTAACGCATTGGTCATTTGGCGATTAGTTGAGTTCATTTTGGCAATGGTCTAGCTGTCGCGGAATTTAACAGACCATTGAAGCCATTTAGAGAGGATTAGTAAGTTACATAACACCATCAGTAATCCACCAAACTATTCTCATAGTTAGTCAAGATCACCGAAGTGTCATGACCTAAAGACCAAAGGTCATTTTTTAATTTTAAGCTTGAACCCTCTAAATCTTTCACTATTTCTTGTTTCCTCTTTCATTCACCTAATTTCTTTCTTAGTTTTTTTTTTCTCTTTGCTTTAAAATAATTTCATCAAGTTATAATATCTTCAATTTGGATTGCATTCCCATTGTCCCCTACCCCCTGTGCATCCGAATACTTGAATTATTTAAGAGGTTGGTTTTGTTTATCCTTTGCTCTTTTAAATTATCTCATGATTGTTAATAAACAGCCTTTTATTTTATTGAATGCTTAACTTATTCATTGTGATTTCCTAGTTTTTATTCGAAGATTGAACTTGTGCATTTCAATTAGTGGTGGTTAATGGTATTGGGTTGTGTAACTTGGTAGTGAATGATTTAGTGTTTGTTCATTGATTATTGTTGGGTATGTGCAGGTGATTGTGCCATGAAGTTATTTTTTAAACATTGGTGAAGTATGAGTAGCATGAGATTGAACAAACAACTTGGTTGGTTTAATGATAGATATGGTGACGTTTAAAGGGAAAATCGTCATTTTGTTAGGAATTTTGGTGAAATTAGGAGAACTTTGAGTACCCTTGCTTTAGAATCCATGTGGGCAAGTTGAATGTTGATTGTGATATGCATTTTGAGATTTGTTTGGTTTGAATTTATGCATGGGTGTCACTTGGGCGATGGGTCTGAGCTATTTTTGTGGTACACCAAACATTCGGCGATGCACCGAATGGCACCAAAGTGTGTCAATTTTAACAGTCGTGGAGTTCTTGAGTTGTGAACATTTGGTGACCTTCATCAGGCTTGCTAAATGGATTTGTTATATCGCCAAACACCCCCCCCCCCCCAAAAAAAAAAAAAAGGAAGGGAGCCCACTGTGAAATTCAGTGATGATCCTCTCTTACCACCAAGTGTTTTCGGCGATCCACTGGCCTGTTTTGCAAGCAATAGACTACATTTTCATCTAATATTCACTTTCATTGTTTTCTCTTATGTTGTGATATGTTTTATAGCTATGCCTTGTGAAAAAGTGATATCAATAAGTAGACCACACCTAATATTCCTCTTCATCACAGGCCCAAGAAACAAAAAGGGAAAGTAATAGCGAAACCTCTAGCTAAATAGCAACCCACACAACACAAGTCTAAGTGCGTGAGTGGTAAGGGCAAACAAAAGCTACTTAACTACCCACACAACACAAGTCTAAGTGTGTGAGTGGTAAGGGAAAAAAGAAGGTTTTTGAATCTCGAGAGGATGAAAATAGTGAAAAATCTGATCCCTTGGAATAATCCTAGTGGAAGTCTGTCCACGAAGTTGATGGGGATGGGTCTAGTACCCCTTGTGTATTGTCCAGTCCCATAAGTGCCATAAATAATTTAAGTGGAGTAAGATTCGATCCAAAGCAGTTCATGATCCTATTGATGTGACCTTGCCATCCCCAGCTCCTACGATAGCTCATCGACTACTTAATTATCTAAAAGTTATAAGGCAACAAACAATTCTAGAGTAGAAGAGGTTATCCATGCATAGTGTGGTGAATAGGTATTTTGAAATATTATTTAACATTAGATATCATAAGTTATAACAATTTACAAAAGCCCGAGCCCCATATGTTCCAATATGGGTTCGGGAGTTCTATGAAACTTATGTCAAGCTCTTGCTTAAGGGTAAGAAGAAATAGAGCATAAAAGAAATTGTTGAGACTGTTGAGGTTCGAGGGAAGATATTCAAGTGTAATGAAACTTTAATTAATAATGTTTTGAATTGCACGATAAGAATCTGTCATGAGTCATCAAGTAAACTCAGGAGGACTTTAGATGAGTTAAGGGGGTGGCTTGCTCCATTATTAAGTGATGATACTCCTTCATGGACTGCGAGGGTTGTAGTAATTGAGAAGAAAGGCATAAGAATGGTAATGTGATACTAGCTCGGGTTCGTGGGTAGTTCTTTGATGCCATCATAGAATGAATCCATCAATCCCAATACAAAAGCAGCTTTGCTGGGGTCGAATTGAGAGGGAGAAGTATGATTTGGGGATAATCATTACTCTGAATATTTCCACACTGGCTCAGAAAAACCAAACCTATCTCCCATTCTCGTGCCTGATCTTTGAGTTGTGCTGAAAGGCTGGTGTGCCCTTTGTGGCCAAGACAAATGTGAAAATCACCCCGACTTAAGCTTATGACATTTGTAGGATCGAGGCGAAATACCTTTGAGATGAGGTTGAGCGTAGAAAGAGAGAATGCAATACACATATCATTACATATAATTTAAGGTGTGTGTCTCAAACTAATAAGTGATAATTTAGGTGTGTTTCTCACACTTCCAATAGTTTAGGCATGAAACTCAAAAAATGAGATAGTTTAGGTGTGCTTACTATAGTCTTTTTAATTTTGAACCTTTTGCTTTAGTGAAATTTTTTCCGTGTGACAATTATGTTTTTTAAAAAGGAAAAATGTCTTATATACCTCTGAACTTTGTCATTTAGAGATGATATATCTCTTGCTATAAAAGTGGGTCACATATACTCCTACCATTACAAAAGTGGCTCACACATATCTCTATTGTTACAAAAGTGACTCACATATACCCTTTTCATTTAACGGGAGTGAAAAAATAATACTATTATATAAATTCTTTTTTATTTTTTTTTTAAAAATCATGTAGGAATATATGATCCTTCTAATACATGATTTCTTTTTTGACTTCTTTGATTATCATTATTCGGGTTTCTTATTTTTTTTCTTTTATTCTTTAGTAAAAATATGAGAAATAAAAAGAAAGAATTGTGAATGGAATAAGAGGAAAAAGTAAGAAAAAAAAATTTAACACTACTTTTTTGCGTGTATGTTGTAATTTATTTTTTTGTATTTGTAAAAAAAACTTAGGGCATCGATGATAAATTTTATAAGAAAGTTTGTGAAAAATAAATTTGATCATCAAAATAATAAATCCAAATTAGCTGTTGAATCAAAGAAATAAAAAGTGTACATGTGAGAAGGATCAAACATACCTACATGAATATTTTTAACAAAACATAAATTTAAAATAAATAGTTTCACCTCCGTTAAAGGAAAAGGGTATATGTGAGTCATTATGTAGTAATATGGGTATATATGAGCCACTTGTATAACGATGAGAATATCAGTTGTAAAAGACAAAATTGAGGGTATATCATACCCTTTTCACTTTAAAAAGAGAGTGTAACACACCCACCATCACATATTACTTGAGGTGTTTCTCAAACAAATGAATGATAATTTAGGTGTGTTTCTCACACTCTCAATAGTTTATACATGAAAGTTAAAAAAAATTATAGTTTACATGTATTTTTGACATTATGTCATGAGCCCAAAGTAGCCCTAGGTGTAACATGGCGAATAGAACCCCGAGAGACCCTAAACAAGCTACTTGAAATAAGAATGATGTAAAAATATATATAACGAGAGATAATAGGGAAAAAGGTCTCATATCATATAAGAAATCTAAACATAAATGTGGAATACTAACTTGTGTCTGACATAGCCTGCCAAGTCTAAAGTGCATAAAAGTTATTCTGTCACGACCCAGGGGTACACCCTAGATGTAACATGACGTACTTGACCCCAAAAGGGTCTCATACAAGCCCTTAACATATCATAACATAAGATAATAGAAAAGTATGGAAATTTTAAAACTTTATCCATACAATCGAAGTCTTTATAAAAGCAAGCGGAAGTCTTACTACACTTTGTCTCAAACCATCTATTACAACTTGGAATAACTCTTGGGACATAGCCCATACAATAGTCTCAAAACGTAAAGAAAGGCATAAAAGGAAATGGTGGCTTTGTCCCCGAAGCTATGATGACTCATCAAGTCTTCAACTACTTGCTCCTTAGAAACCTATCCTTAAGAATGGAACTTAAATCACCGAACACTATATTTGGTAAGAATGTAGGCAAAAGTATGTGTTAGTACAAAATGTACTAAATATGATAGCTAGCATATAAGAGACATTAGTTGATATAATACATATAGCATATTCATAAGAGACAATAACATAAGTCATAAGCATAAGAGACAACAACACGGTCATAGACATAGTCAATGCATCTAAGTCAACATCATATAAGAGAGTCATTTCATAAGTCACCTAAAGGCAAGCTTGTACAATGCATGGATAAGATCCCATAATCCCATCCGTACTAAGCAAGTCACTTTAGGTTCTCATTTATCTTTATTACCTTCTTGATCCCATCCTTATCTTATGTATCAAAGACAAGGGAGCATTCACCTTTAGTCACACATGTGTTGGAAAGCAACTTATAGCAATAATTCAATATAAGCATGCATCATAACCATAAGTCATAAATATGTTCATTACATAAATCATCATATCATAACTATCCTCAAAGCATACTTGTGCAATGCATGAATAAGACCCCATAAATGTCACTCATGCTAAGTAAAGCTTCTTGAGTAATAATAGTTCATACTAGACTTGACCTTGTGGGAATTAGCCTTAACCGACATAGACCATGTGAGCTTCCATGGAATCCGGTGTTACCCACACCGAAAAGGTTTGTCCTACTTGCCTAAGGTAGAACCATGGTTTGTTAGCTTTAGGTGGATTCAATAGCAAATAACCTACGCGGGCACGTAGTTTATGGGATAAGAAAATTGCTACTAGAAACTTGGACTCACTGAGGTAGAAGGTTTCCATCTCATGAGATACATATGCCATCAATTGGATTGTTAAGATATATTTTCTTTTTGATCAAAAAATACAATTAATATATATTTTACATAATATATAAATATATTCTTTAATTTATCTTTTGATATTTATGTCATTCAATTTTAAGTGTGCATATAAGAAGGTATCACGTGGTGATGTGATAGTGACTTTAGACCTGTAATATTGCAGGTAGAAGGAACCCATTTAGAAAGTCGGACTTATTGAGGTAGAAGTTTTCATCTCATATTCAATATCCACTCGGTGCTAAGCATAATTCCCACGGAATACTTTATTACATCTTAACTTGATTCATGTATTATGGAAGGATGTCCTTTACAATCAATCCAAAGGAGTTCATTAGGATAGCTCTTAAATCATGCGTTTGAATAACCTTTCACCGTCCATGTCTACATGTTCATGTTAGATTCAATTAGGTGAGAATAGCCTTTCAACCTTATAATCTTTATTATGTGAGAAAACCTTTCACATCATGTTCATTATGTGTTCATGAAAATTGTCTTTCAAGCAACACAACAACATTATCATAATCATACATAGGTGTGTAAATGAGGATGTCCTTTCAACAACACACACAAAATCATCATAGTCATAATCACTTTACTCTCGAAGTGTTCTTAAAGCATGTACATAATCTTCATAAAAATGCATAATATCATATATTGCCCTTTCAAGGATCAAGACTCATATCAAATCTACACATGTAGAATGACTACATTAGACATGGATATAATCACAATTCAAGTAATCAAGTCACTTCATGCATAATCTCATATACTCATAATATAGGTCATATGGGTAAAGTCCTTCCACAATCATACCATATACAATTCAATATACATAATAGTTTCACTCTCAAAGCCTTAAATTCCTAGTTTATTCATGTTAGGTTTTACCCTCAAGGCTTTAGAAATCACATTCACACTACAAGCCTTACTTTCAAACAATACTTCATATGGTCATCATATATGCCTAATTCTCAAGACACCTTGACCACATGCTTTATTCTATAGTAATTCTAATCACATATTATCATGTCAACTCAATCTCAATCACCACACATCATGATTCATCATACAAGCCCTAATCACATTCAATTATGTCTATAGGCTTTGCTTTTAGGCAATTCATATATAGGTGATCTAATCTAAACCAGTTCATAAAGTAATTCATCAATCTTATAAGATCACATCTAAGCCCTCAATTCCCCTTTCATGGCATAAAACTCAACTATATCAGCTTCACCCTAAAATCGTAGATTATCATCAATACATGAGAAATCATAATAAAGGCTCAACTTCAATCTTTAATAGTCCTAATCCATCATAAATACTGTAGTCCAATTCAATTCATGTTTACATGCTTTTATTCTTAAACAATTACTTCTCGTATCATCAATTCTAGAAGATCATCTCTAAGTCTTCAATTTCCCTCTTTAAGGCATAAACCCACATTACTACAATTCATTAATTAAACTAGGGTTAGCCATTAAAAACATATAATATCATCTTAATAGCATGATTCAATACTAAATCAATCATAAACAAGTACTATCCACTCAATTGGAATCATACTCAACTTAACCCACAATATTGGAAGAAACCCTAGCTAGAATTGGGGGTTTTCCTTCACAATTGAGGGAAACCTAGGGGGCTCCATGGATGGAATAATCCATGGATGAATAAGCTATCATACTGTGATTATAAGTCCCTCACCATGCTTGCATCAATGGAGGAATTTTCCCTAACTTGCTTCTCTTCTTTTTCTTCTTCTTGAGTTTTCTAGAGAGAAGATTTATTTTAAGGATGTTGGGTTCTTTGGTGAATTGTATAACATCTCTTTCCAATTACCATATGCAAATAAATCCCGAGGTATTTTTATGCATATATTGTCCCCATGCAAGTAAATAATGATAATAAAAAATATCATGAACTTTCAAGTACCCAAACTAATTGGGTTCATGCTTCATACGATCATTCCAAACAAGTAGGAAATGTAACATATTACAAAAGTTGGGCTTACACACCCCAAATAAACCCAACATATAGTCATACTTAGATTACAACCCATGGACATGATACAGTTAGCCCTCAAAATCAAATGCAAATATACATCACATAGATCGTGTATAAGTACCAAAATTTATACAAAATATATGTGCCTATATGCAAATGGGATCTTCTTTAAAGTTCTCAAAATTTCCATCTCCCATGGCCATCTTCATGCCTCCTCTCGATCAGCCCCTACGATAGAAACAACTATCGCTAAGCATATAGCTTAGTGGTGTAAAAACTATAGGGTCGGAGTCCTCAAATTTCACCAAGCTACCCTTTTCCAAGTCAATGAGCAGCATACTTGAAACATAATAAATAAATCAAGTAACAATATATGACAAGTATCAAGTTCGATATTCAAGGATACAAATGTCAAGAAGCTCATAGCACCATTTTTTCCCAAGAAATTCAATAGCAAGGCTCGCCCAATATATACTTCATGTCGTCACACCCGGCACAAGCAAGTATCAAGAAGGGTCGCTGCCCTGTACCAAGAAGGACCGAAGCCCTGTATCAAGAAGGGTCACGGCCCAATAATCAAGAGAACCAAGAACCATATTAAAAATGGCTTTCTAGTTCGTACTTAAAATGGATAACTTCCATTCCTAAGACGAACTACAAATCCAGAGTCAAGATGGCAAATGATCCGAATCAAGAGGCCTGCCAATAGTGACAAAGTCACAGCCACAAGAAGGACATGGTCCCAACAAGAGTGCCAAGTGATCAAACATTCCGTACAAGTAGGCGAGTTACACGAGCATCATACCAACACGACAATGCAAAGTGACAAGAGGTAGCTGAGGTATCAAGATCAATTTCATATATACCAGCCGTTACAAGAGTGCAAGTACAAGTTTATACACAAACCTCAATACTTTAGCATAGCAACAGTCCAACCAACTTCACAAGCTCAAACCGGAGACCAACCAACGTATCAAGGTCCTCAACTTGTTCACAAGTATATATATATATATATATATATATATATATATATATATAACCTCAAAAATACAATTAAATAACTTCTTTAATTCCTAATATCTCAATAATGTCGAAATAAAATAGGATTATCATCACAAAGCTCAGCCCGCATAGATACAACTTTGTTCCTAAAACAGTGATTCTGGCCAATTTAGTACCCCCTATTATAACATAGATTTGAACAGGAAAACGGCAACATTAAACTTTGTAACCTTCATGAGAGATGTAGATACATCTCTTAAGATTGCAACGCAACAAGAATCACCAAAAAATACATTTTGTACATAAATATATCATCAATATACTAACAGTGGTTCCTACCGAATTTCTAAATCCGAAATCTGGACAAAACTTGTCTTGTGTTGCGTCCCAAATTTCAAATACATAACAGCTAAATTAGAATTTCACATAAACATAAAAGTTTTAGATACATGAATCAGCTTTCCAAATCATAATTATTCATCCAAAACGGAGTTCTAGAGAACGAGATATACACAATTTACTAAACACTACCCAGCTCAGAAACAGATTTCAGCACTTACCAACTAAACAGTTTGTCTCTTGAATTCCAGCCAAAAGACTCAGTTTTTCTCCTTTGATATTTTGAAGAACAAATGGTAAGCTAAGTTTCTAAGGGTTTTAGTCTTGAAGGAACCGAAATTACTCAAAGAGAAGTGAAAATATATAGTCAACAAGTGATGTTTATCACTTGTACACTTGTCCAATGAAGGTGCTGCCCAAAATAGTGTTGTGGGCTGCCCAAATGCATGCATATACACCTATATATATATCCTTCACCTTCTTTTTACAATTATACAATGTTCTCATTAACCTCTTACGTAAATACCTCCATACAATCCCATCAATTACAATACACTTCATATTAAGCAAGCTAGCAATTCTCACAACATTTAAAGTTCCCAACAAGAGAGTAACCCATATTGAAGTAGTTTAGCGACGGTAAATCAATATATGACTTTTGTTAGCATTTAGGGTGTTACAAATTGAAATAATGATTTTAGGATGACTTAATTATGGGTCTAATAGCTTTATATAGGTGGTCTAATTACTAATAAAACGACACCACGTAACCCCCAACTAATCATGGACCTTTCCCTTAATCCCCCAACTTGACCCATTTAAGGACCAAAGCAACCTCACCCATGAGACCACGCCCACGGACCGTGGATGGGTCCACGAGGCGTCCTAGTACTCCATAGGTGGTGGCCTGCAGGTCCTAAGCTGGGGTCTTGACCCACGAACCCTTCCCATGGGGTGTGGGTCCACTTACTAGGCGTGAGTCCCATTTGTAGGTGGCCCATTTTTGGGCAGTTTCTGGGGGTTGTTTTGGGTCCCCCTCAAGGACCCTTGGTTGGTCCTTGGGGAGTCGTACCTTGATGCCTTAGCCCTAAAACCTTCATTCTAAGTACGGGAAGTCATATTTATGATTCTAACCCTCACGTCAAACTCTAAAACCCTCACGTAAAGCTCTAGTTTAACCTACTAATTTTCCAGGTGTTACATAATCTGGCGAGGAGCACCCAAAACAGAGTAATTAGGCTGGGCTTTCCTACCATCCTTTCCCTTAGTAGTTTGTACTGGAAAATCTCTCATATTTTTTCCTCTCTTTCCACAACCATAGCAAACATCTGTACCAGCTAAGCATTTTCCCAAGTGACTCTTGCCACACTTTTGGCAAGCGAGAATAGAAGGTCCATTTCCACTACTTTCTTGAAGCTTCGGGTTAGACTCCCTATCTTTGTTGAGTTTTAAATCCAGAACATTTGAAGAACCTTGACCGGAGAACTTTTGTCGGAATTGAAAACAACCATGTCCACTGGACTTAGAATGAGGAAAAGTCACCATCACTGGTCCTTGCGCTCTTTGATTTCCTTGACTTCTCTTTTTTACTTCTCCTCTTCAATTTGTTGGCCATGTATCATCAAAGGAAATATATCCATCTCCTGAATCAACATGGAGGTTCAGCATTCTTTGACCATATTTTGGGCACACCGATGCAAACATACTAATCATTACCTTAGAATTGACAATCATAGTCGGAGCATACTTAGACAATTGAGTAAAATTCAATGCATAATTTTTCCCATTCATTTTTCCTTGATGGAGATTAATGAACTCAAGCACCTTTCCTCTCTCATATCAAGAGGAAAGAAACGATCAAGTAAAGCCCTATTGAATTTCTCCCAATCAAGAGGACCCACATCGATAGCCCTCTGTTCCTTCCATTAGTTGAACCAAACTTGAGAAACACCCTTGAGTTGATAAATAACCAATTCCACCTTTTCCACCATTGACACTCCCATGATTTTCACTATATATTATAAATATCATTAATAAACTCTTGAGGATATTCCTCAACTTTAAACCCATGGAACTCTAGAAGATTCATTCTTGTGAAGTCCCTCACCCTTGTTGTTGTTGTAACCACAATTAGGTTCACGGGAGAAACTGACTCTCTAGTGGCTTTGACCGTCATAGCTTGAGTAAACACTTAGAAAGTGGCTCGAAATTCGGCATGAGTCACTTGCTCGGCCAAAGGATCGACCGGCACTTGAGGAACCTCTAGATCCACATCATTAGCATACCTTCTTGCATTAGCCCTTCGAGGAGGCATATCCTAAAAAACATCGGACAAGAGTTATGAGAAAGACCTTTATAGAGATAAACTTTATGGCACGACTTTAGAATAGTAAAAGAAGTGAAGTTTTCTAAACGCCTTGTAGCCTCCTATTCATAAATATGATGCATTTCACACTTATGAATAAGACTCTACTCGATTCGGCTTGTCTGATATCCTAGGATCTTTTCTAAAACATGGCTCTAATACCAAGTCCCTAGGTGTGACATGACGAATAGAACCTCAAGAGGTCCTAAACAAGCCACTTGACATAAGCATGGCGTAAAAGAAAAATAATGAGAGAGAATAGCCAACATAAGTCTCACATCATATAAGAAATCTAAACATAAGTGTGTTATACTAAACTGTGATATAGCCTTTCTATTCATCATAAAAGTGGTTGTGATGTAACCTATACACCACGTACAAGTCTGAAATGAAAAGATAGTAAAAAAACTAAAACATCTGTGTTTTTGTCCTAAGAGCATGAGGACACACCGATCCAATGTATTAGTAGAACAATCCAAGCTAGCCACGAGTGGGCGGAGGAGTATTAGACCATATATTATGAGACAATATAGGAACAAGTAAAAATTAGTATGATGAATGTACTAAGAATGAGGAAATGCATAAAGACATATGAGAAACTTTAAACATGATATGCATGACCAAGTAAGTCGTGATAAAAGCATTTATAATGAAATCTCAAATCATATATGAGGTCAGTACATACCTAAAACCATTTAAGAAGCTTTCATAATACTTTTGAAGAAAACATAGTTCATTTGTGGGATATTTATGTTAAATGCCAATAAGATCATGTGAGCTATAACATGAAATTTAGCATGACCCTCACACCGAAATGGGAAATCTATTTGTCAAGGTAGATCTCTGTTACATTCATTCTTTGCTAAAGTGGATCCATGGCTTAGGTAATTTAAGACAATCTTATAGGGGCACGTAATTTGGGACAAGGGAATTTTTACTAAATAACAAACATCTACTAGCAGTAGGGCCTTCATTCCAAAGTCCTCTCGGTGCTACGTAAATCTCAAAGGAAAAGACATAATCATATTCATATCAAAATACTTTGAAAGACAACAATTAATACTACCAATCCAGTCATAAGTTCATATTATAGTAGCTCCTTTCAAATCATGATTTCATAAAACTTTCATAGTATACACTTACCTTTCTAAGCATCTAAATCATGATTTCATTCAATTGTGACAAAACCTTTCACAAGTTATTGACACTTTATCTTAAAAGCATCATTTAGTCATAAACCATTATTTTCATAAAACATGCGTAAATCCTTAATCAAATTCATGATCATAGTTCATAATTTCATAAGCATTGTTCATAATTTAAGTTCATAAAATAGGCATAGGCATGGGTCGTTATGAAATCAATTGAATTTCATGTAATTGAATCAAATCATGCATAGTAAGATTGAATATAAGCAATTGAATCATAATAAATAGAACCCATGGAAAATTGCATGAAACACTAATGGAATTAGGTGAAATCAACTTACAAGATTGAGATTCTTTTGGGACTCCATGGATGAAAGAGATCCATTGACGAATTCCCGCATACCTTAGCAATCAAGGCCTAAAAGAGATGGAGGAAGAAACCTTGAAGCCTTATTTCTTCACCTTGAAGATTTTGAGAGAATTTGGAGAAGGGGACTTGAGAGAATTGAAGGGTTTGAGTTAATGGAGGGAATGAGTTAGGTTTTGAAGAGTAAAAACAGTTATAGGGGTAGTTATAGGGGTAAAACGACATAGTTTAGGGGTTAATTGGGTAGGGAAAGACCAAAACAACCTTAATTAAAATATGTCAGACAAGTCTACGTTTGGACCTATGGTCGGTAGGACTTTCTACAAACCGTCCTGGTGAACCGTAGAACCTATTACTAGAGCTCATTATTTCTAATCCATGTCACAAAACCTTCCTCCTATGGTCCATAGGACTTTTTATGGCTCGTCCTGGTCAACCATAGAACCTGTTACTAGGGTTCATTATTTCTATTGTTTTCACAAAACCTTCATATGGTCCGTCCCACTTTCTATAGCTCGTAGACACCTATCTGTAGAACCCATGTTCAAGTCCAAAATTTCATTAAGTCTAGATAACTTCTACAAATCCTACCTACGACCCGTAGACCATATGACGACTCATCAACTCCTCTCACAGATCTGAGGTCTCAAATTGATTCTCTAGATGACTCTACGAGCACTTCCTACAACCCCTAGACCATCTTCGATTCGTCTTGGCTACTTGTAAGTCAACCATCGGAGACTTGACATTTTCCCAAATATCAATTGAATCCTACAATTGCCTTCCTACGGCCCTTAGAGCTTCCTACGGTACGTAGATGGCTTCCGTAGATCCTGCATTAGTGCCCAAAATGTATTCTTCCTTTCAAATTTGACTTTCCAATTTCTGAGGTATTACACATAAACTCTTCAAACTTAAGATAAATTGCTTCTACTTATGGACATGTTACATATATGTGTGAAACTTGAAACATATACCTTGACAAACCAAATTTCAGATGCTATTGTCGAAAGTTTGGCCTTGGCCATGACAAGTCAAACTTAACTAAACTCATATGCGAATTTTCCAATTTCAATATAGTCTCATATGCCTAAAGTTATTTTCAAAGTGATTAAACCTCGACCATACCTTTAATGATGGTCCCAAAATGGACTATCCATCCATTTCCAGCAAGTTTTTGCTTTCTTGTGTGAAAATTTTAAGGTAATTGACAATATAGATTAAAATTTTATGTTGTTAGATCAACCTAGATGTATTTAAGGCGCAATGCACAATTGTATTAACACGTAAAATAGTTTCAAGACGGAAATATTTGTTTTTACCTACAATATTGTTCACAAGCTAGATTTTAATTATCATACTTTGATTGTAATTACCATGAGATCATAAATTATCTAAATTTGTTGTAATAAGTCGAAGATATGACGTTAATAAATCACTCTAGACTTTACGACATGTTTGATGTAGCGGATAAATGAAGATAATTTTTTAGTACCCCTTAATCCCGTGTTTGGTTACGAAGTTTGAGACAACTTATCTCAGGATTAGTAATTAGTACTGAATAAGTTATTCATGTCTCTAGGTGGAATAATAATCATGAGATAACTTATCTCAAATTAAAATAGTTAAAATGATAAAAAAAAAAAAAATATCCCCTCAAACCTCTTTTTACAGCACTTTCACATCTTTTAAACTTATGAAATGTATTTTATAAACAAACAACTTATTTTTATAAATTATACAATGCATATTATTATCAATACAACAAATCAAATATTCAAGAAATAATATTAGAATAACTAATTTCAACATAACTAACCTCAATATAATATAATTAATTCCGCTATAATTAATTTCATCATAACTTATTTTTAAACCAAACTAACCCTCAGTATGTTTGAAGTACTAAATACGTATACACTGACTTATTTGATGGCATCTCTTATTAGGTCAAGATTGTTGGATTAATAAAACATTTTTGAAGTGTACTAAAATAATTGAATTGATATAGTTCTGATATGGTCTTTTATAGTATGTTTGACCATGTTTGTAAAAATATCTATCTTTTTTTTAAAAGTATATTTTTTAAAAAATAAATATTTTTGATAAAAAAAAAACAATTTATATTTGATCAATAAATATAAATAATATTTTTGAGCAAAAATTAATCTTTGATCAAATTTTTTTAAAAATACTTTTAACAAAAATATTTTTCAACAAAAGTAAGTTTGACCAATTAGACACCTTTTATGATTACAGTGTCTGAAACAAGAAAATATTTAAAAGCAAAAGAAAAAAAATATAAGAAAAATGCTTATATGATAGATAAAGTAGATAGTGTACTACTAATATGAATTGTAATAGAACGATTGAGATTTCTCATTTGAAACTTTAAATTCAAATTTTTAATTATTAAAAAAGTTCACGTCGAAAGCATCACTTGTTTGTTCAATAAGCAAATCACTATTGAACACTGGTGGCTTAATTCTTACCCTATATTGTAGATTTATTTTTGGCTTATAAATAAAATAAACTAACTTATGCCAATAATATAATTTTATACTCCCTTCTCGCTTATTCTTAAAATAGATTTTCATTTTTACTTATCATTTTTTATATATAAAAAAAAAAACAAAAATAATTATTTTTTTCCACATTTTATACTCAGCATGAAATATTAAATTTTTCAATACCTAATACTAAATATCATATACTTCTACAAGTAGAGTAATTTATTTAAAGATAGAAGGTGCAAAAGTGTACAAAAAGTGTCTTAAGTTTGGAGTATATGAAACTCTCTGAAATGGCGCGTGGGAAGTATATTCCCTCGAAACATGAGAGCATGTACAAATTTGAGGCAGGAACGCAGTATATCAACGATTAAAAAATCACTAAATCTTTCTTTACAAGTCTTTTGGTTCAGTTAATCTTCTCAATGATTAAATAGTTAAAGTTCTCTTCCTCTTCTTGCTAAAGCCACCAGCTTTACCCTTGCCTTGCTCTGCTGCTCATATCAATTGTTCTATCTTAATCTGTAAGTCTAAATTTGTTTCAGCTTTCACTTTTATTTACTTTGCTATGTAGATGATTGATCTGTCAATTCAAAAGTATATGAGTTGAGGGATTCTTGAATTTATGATTTTTGCTTAAATTCAGGGTTTTGATTTTTTGATACTCATTTTTTGCATTTCTAACTCATGAATAAGAATTATATGAGCAGAGGGATTCTTGAATTTTGTGGGATTTGGATTCTGAATAACCCCTTTTGATGAATGAAACCAGGTATTATTATGGTGTACTTGTCTGAGAATTAGTTTAAAGAAAAGGGGTTGTGCAGTTTTCTCACAAAAAAAAAAAAAAATGCAAAGAGTTAGGGTATCATCACATCAAGCTCCAGTGCAAAGGCTAGGAGATTCACAAATGACATTGTCTCCAAAGTTTAGGTTAGCTGCAAAGCAATCTGATTTACTTGATCCTTCATTTGATTTTGAAATGTGGCGAAAGGGAGAACCCTTAATTCCTGGACTTCCAGATGATGTTGCTCTCAACTGTCTCCTTAGGATACCTGTTGATGACCATATGAACTGTAGGGTTGTATGTAAGCGATGGTATTCTCTCTTTGGTACTAAAGATAGATTCTTTTCTCGAAGGAAGGAGCTTGGATTTCATGATCCTTGGCTTTATGTCTTTGCCTTTCATAAAACTAGTGGGAAAATTCAGTGGAAAGTTTTTGATCTAAAAAACTCTTCTTGGCATACTATCCCTGCGATGCCATGCAAGGAAAAAGTGTGCCCCCATGGATTTAGGTGTATCTGCTTTCCCCATGATGGTGTTCTCTATGTTTGTGGTGGGGTAGCCTCTGATGTTGATTGTCCCCTTAATTTGGTGGTTAAGTATGAAGTTCGGAGAAACCGTTGGACTGTTATGAAGAAGATGATCACAGCTAGGTCCTTTTTTGCCAGTGGAGTTATTGATGGGATGATTTATGTTGCTGGAGGAAACAGCACACATCTTTTTGAGCTGGACTCTGCTGAAGTCTTGGATCCTAATAAAGGAATTTGGTGCCCTGTTGCAAATATGGGAACAAATATGGCCTCATATGACTCTGTTGTTCTTAATGGGAAGCTTCTAGTAACTGAAGGCTGGTTTTGGCCATTTTATGTTGTGCCTAGGGGCCAGATTTATGACCCTCAAACGGGTAACTGGGAGAACATGGCTTCTGGACTTCGAGAAGGTTGGACTGGTTCTAGTGTTGTGCTGTATGGGCGATTGTTTGTAGTTTCTGAACACGAACGCACAAAACTTAAGGTTTATGATCCGGAAACTGATTCCTGGGACACTGTTGAAGGACTGCCACTGCCAGAGCAGATATGTAAACCTTTCTCTGTAGATTGCTGTGACAACCGGATTGTTGTCGTAGGCCGAAATCTTCATGTTGCTGTAGGACTTATTAAGAGCCTGCACCCCTCTAGCAAACGTTGCTCATTTGCTGTTTACTGGCAAGTGGTAGATGCTCCTGCATCCCTCTCTGACTTCACGCCATCTAGTGCACAGGTTCTATTTGCTTAGCTTCTTAATTTTCATCGCAACTACATGGGATTGCCAAAACTGTTGTGAAATACCTAATGAAATCTTATGCATTTCCAACAAGGTTCAGTTACTTTTGCTTATGTTGGTTTTCCTCAGTATCTACTGTATTTAGCTCTAGTATAGATTTAGCTTTCCCGGTTCTTATAATGTAGTTGTTGATTTATGCTATATTTGAAAGCTCAACCGGCTGGAAGTAGCGATTAAATGATATGTAGTTGAGATAAATTGATGAAATTTCTGGGTTGTGGTAGTGTAATTGTTGATATACTTTAACAAAGCACATTTGTGTATTGATCTATATATGTATTTTCGGGATGCACGATGACCTCATTCCCAACTTGAAGCGGTTCGAATGAAGGGTACAGAAGTCTTGTTCTGGCAATGGCTAGACTGTTGCAATGAAGATGTGCATAGAGTGAAAGGATGAATGTTGTAGTTTTGTGAGTTCCAACTGGCCAGGTTGTTTTAAATAAAATCCAAATGGTTGGTGCCAACTATACCTTTTAATCATATTTTAGCATAAATATAAAGGTGGCCTATGAGGTGTTATGATTCATAGTGAATAGGCATAAAGGTGACACTGGAGTTACCCAAGTTTGGTTGGCACACTGTCTTTGTAAGAATTAAATATACACTATGATTGCTATTGTATATCTACTGACTACTAGAAGTTATACATATATACTACACTTTGTTCAAGAGTGCTTGCTTTGCAAGTGAAAAAAATTATTAGCTTAGTTTGTTTGTTTCCACAATAATAATGCTCTTCTTTGTTTTGTTTTGTTTTGGTTTTGGGTTCTTTGTATCTGGAAAAAAAAAGAAAAGTGACACGTACTTGAAACATAAAAAAGTGAATTTAGATCCCGATGCACCTTCTCTGCTTAGTTATGTGAAACTTACTTCCTTTTCAAATTAGCATCTAATTTAGGGTCGGTTTAGATGGGCTTATAAAAAGTAATTTATAAATTAATAGCTAAAAGTCGTAAGTAGAGGATACTCTACTTTTGACTTTTAATTTAATTTTTAAAAAAAAATAGCATAGAAGTAAGTGCTTCAAAATACTTTTTAACCTTTTTAAACACCTTCATAGCTTAAAAAGTGTTTAAAAATTAAAAATATTTAAAAATAAGCTAATTCAAACGAGCACTAAATAACGTCGAATTTGTCCATGAATTATGCAAAATAGTCAATCACTCTAGATATGCCTTAAAAATTTTCTGGGCTAGATGTGAATGCAGAAAGATATTTGACAGTAGAGCAGCACCATTCAACGTGGTGGTGGTAGAGGTTCGGTCATTTCACCTTATTATTTCTATACAGTAAAATCTTATTAAATTAATATTCAGTAAATTAATAATCTCTCTAAGATGATATTTGTCTTCGATTTCGACTTGGATCAATGAAAAAAATCATTTATTTCGATAAGTTAATAAGATAATATATTTTTAAAAGACTCCTACATGAATATATGGTCCATTAATATTTTTTTTAAAAGTACAAATATATCTAAGACAATTTAGTTAATATGATTCTATTGTGTTTTTTTTTTTTTGCTGAAATTAGTTGAAACTCATCTCTAACTTTTTTTATGGCATCCAAAAGTTTTGGTGTTGTCTTTTCGAAGTACACCATAAAATTGTGAAGAATTGTAGTATTCATTGTACTTTATGTATGATAAAATTATTTTTTTTTATGTAAATTCAATAAATATGATATATAAATTAATAAGATACAATGATTTTGATGTAATAAAAATTAACCTTCATTGAATATCAAAACACTCTTTAAATTAATAAATATTAATTTATTGATTAAATAATACATCTATAAAATAATAATATTTCATGATATCACTTGTATTAATTTAGTGAGGTTCTACTTTCACAAAAATAAGTAGGATATGCCATCCATTGATAATTGTTCTTATTTATGTCATCGTCGTGACACATTTGGTTCATTCATGCCACTAGCGACTAATTAATCTATACTATTACAATATTTTGTCATGTGACATTATCTAATTCCTTAATTATTTATTAGCTTCATCCCACTTTCCCTCTTTTACGAATACACGTGTAGTTCACTCGCATATTTGAGTGTTTTCTCAGTTACTTATAATACATGACTTTTTTAGATTACAAAACTAATTTATCCAAATTTTTTTCTTTATCATTGAAGCATGACATTCAACCTTTCAGAATCACATTCCTATAAACCTCCAACTTTTCTAATTTTATGTAATAAACTACAATTTTATACAACAAACTTATATGGATAAGTTTGTCCCTTATAGTAAGTATATTATCATTTTACATGAAAAAATTGTACTCCCTTATTTAATTGGATTCTGAATCTAAATCTTATAGTACAAAACATTTACAATTTTCACATATTCTATGGCTTTTTAAAAAATTAATAAAACACGTAAATTTTTTCTAAGAAAGCAAAGTTAGGTTTTAAAAGAATACATTAATAAAATGTAGTCAAGTATAAAAACTACATATGAGTGTGTATTAAGAGTGTGTATATATTTTCATGGTGACATTGGGATAATATAATGGTTGGGACGTGGTTATGACTTAGGATTAGGACATAAAATTTGGTTAGGATTCAAAAATGAGATTAAAAGAGACTAATAAGGTATACCTAGGTAAGGAAAATAAATATAAGTGCATAATTAACAGTATGTATGTATTGTCATGGTAGATTTGGGGTATTACAATTGCTGGACACGGTGATGATTTGGAAAAAAGGCATAAAATTTTTGTAAGAAAAAAAACAGTTTAAAAGATAATTCACTAATGAGGTATAGATTACTATGAAAGTACATATTGAGTATGAATGAAGAGTGTGTGTGTATTGTCATGGTGGATTTGGTGTATAGGGACACAATGATGGCTTGGAAAAAGGACATAAAATTTGTTTGAGAAAAAAAAAGGGTTTAAAAGAGAGTACACTAATGAGGTGTAGTTGGATGTGGAAGTACATATGAGTATGAATAAAGAGTCGACATGTCTTTTCATGGTGGAATTTGGGGTGTTGGTAGTGGTTGTGACGTGACAAGTGACTTGTGACTAAGAAATGACTCAAGTATATTACTGAACTTAATGAAATGACTCATATTTACTACTTATAAAAGAGATTGATTGGGTTGGGGATCTGATAAGTAATCAAGGGTCTAGATTATACTGCGTAGCAAAATATGATAGTAATAGAGCCATGACTAAAGAACTGAAGTTTGACGCCCAAATCCAATCAACTGCTAATGGGCCGTGGAATAGTGATGACTATGCTCGTACTTTTAGAAACAAAAATGATTGAGCATAAGAGTCTTACTGAAGAACTAGTTTGACGCCCAAATCCAATCAACTGCTAATGGGCTCGTGGGTGGAATAGTGATCATGTGGAAAAAGGACGCATTGAAGCTGGACAACTAATCTATAACGCCCCAAGGAATCCACATCACAGTTAAGGTACTACTAGACACTAACTCTTGGCATTTTTCCACAATTTATGCTAGCCCTAATTTTAATCCTAGAATCTATTGGCATTTTTCCACAATTTATGCTAGCCCTGATTTTAATCCTAGAACTCTCCTCTGGGCAGAACTTTGTAGTCTATCTCAAAACATCAATGAGGAATGGCTAATTAGGGGATACTTTGTCACGATCTGAGTCTACACCTTGGACATGCCCGACACTGGAGAACCATTGTTGGTCCTCAAGCGAACTCTCATCATGGCTGACTACAAGCGGAGAACCAACTTAAGCATTCAAAAGCTTAAAAACTAAATCAAATTCAATAAACGTAACTTTAAAATAATATGCACAATACTCAATAGATAAACTTAGAGTTTGTAGAAAAACAACTCAAAGAAGATACATATTAAAAACTACTCAACTTTTTCTATCGATGAAGCCTCTACTATTACAGAAGGATATCGGGACAAGACCCACGACATCTCAAAACTACTAAAGAGACCTATTTATGCTGACTTCCAATACATCATTGATAACATGAGAAAGAGACTGGAGGGATGGAAAACAAAATTGTTGAACCTAACGGGAAGGATTGTGCTAGCAAAAGCCACCCTCAACATCATCCCTTCTCATGTGATGCAATACATCAAGCTTCCCACCAAGATCACCCGAGGCCAACAACAAAGTCTAGAGAGACTTTGTACGGGGGATTAATGCTGAACAAAGAAAATCCACATGCTCCACTGGGACTGTATCACTAATATGAAAGCTATGGGGGATTGGGTCTCCAAAAATACAAACTCAAAAATAGAGTTACACTCTCCAGCCTTGCCTGGAGAGCACTAAAACCCCCCCCAACAAGATATGGAATAAGATTTTAATTGACAAATACTAAAAAACAAATAGGAACCATGACCCCAAAAGAGTAGCATCCAGAACTTGAAAAAACATAAAAAATGGGTGGTTGGACATCACCAACACTACGAAATGGGTGGTACACTAAAGAGATAAAGTCAAATTCCTAACTGACATTTGGCTACCCCAATGCAAAGAAATTTGTAGCAACATCCATGGCCCCATCCTAGAAAGAGAAGAATACCTTAAAATCACTGATATCTACGAGAATACGGAATGGAACTTTGACGGTCTGTCCCTCACAAACATTCAGACAATCATTAGGAACTACTCATTTACACAAGACAACACAAAGGAGACACACTAATATAGGGGTTGCCCACTAATGGACTCTTCTTAACAAGCTCAACCTACTCTCACATAAAAGAAGCATCCGAGGATAAAAGGCCGAAACTAAATAAAAGGTTCAAATGGATTTGGTTGACAAATACTCCAAATAAAATCAGAACTTTCCTTTGGCTCCTCTACCTTCGATTGCCAACTAACTACTTCCTGCACCACAAAGGACTAAATGTCAACCCCAAATGCCACTACTGTGATCACCCCAAGGAAGACATGAACCATCACTAATCTCTTTGACCTTCTGGAATGCCATTCAAGCAAAATGTCAACTTCCCAATACTAGTGTTTACACCACTAATGCAAACACTTAGATTGACCAACGTAACAACATATATGAAAAGTACTACAATGGATGGCTAATACGGGGCACCCTAATCCTTTTTTTACCTCTGGAACATTTGTCTCAAGAGAAACAACAACACCTTCAACAACAAAAGTGAAGCCATAGATGCAAATCATGCAATTACTCAAGCAACTAAATACCAGTTAATGATTGCGAAAAGAAGTAGAGAAAAAAGACCCAAAACAACAATCCATGTCAATTGGAATCCCCCCGTTATCAAATGCTTCAAACTCAATGTTAACGGCTTAGTAAAAAACCCATCAGGGTCGGGGGATTGGGGGCGTGATAAGAGACTATCTAGGGAATTGGGCAATTGGTTCATGGAACATACTCCTCTAACTAACCCTATTAGAGCTAAATTACAAGCAATGCGGATGGGTCTGATGCTAGTTTAGATTTAGAATATAATATAAACCCACCCAAAATTAACACTGACTCCTCCGAGGCTATAAATATGATTCAAAATAATAATTTGCTTTACGATGATGTAATTGTTGAATGCAGGTACTTGATGAAGAAGCTGGGAGCGAAGAAGCTAACATATATATTTCGAGTCAAAATAGAGTGTCAGACACACTCGCTAGAGAAGGAGAGAAGAACTAGTTTTTGGCGTATAAACCATTTTGACAGTTCCTTCGATAATTGCTCAGAAGGAAGTGGACGCAGATACCTTAGGAACTAGTTATTCTAGGACTACTAACAGTGAAACTAATATTTCACAGGGTTGGGATGTGACCCAAACTATTGGAAACGACCATCCCTCTGTAATGGGCGAGCTAACATTATACATGCCCTAGTTTTATTATTATAATATAAATCTTTTTTATATATATAAAAAATAGAGCCATGTTAATGATTGGTGACACGAACAAACTAAAACTTTGTAATACCCCAAAAGTTCTTAATTATAGATCAGATCTTCAAAAACTTAGTAAATAAGTCTGCAGAAAATTTTGTAATTTACGGATGTCATCTACGGATCGTCAATTGAACTATAGACCTTAGATGGGATCCGTAAATAAACTGTAGAGACAGTTATATTTGGTATGAGATTTATGAATAGGACTACAGGTCATAAACCCTTTAATGGGTCGTAGATTGGTCCATAAATCAAAGTATTAAAGCTTGGTAATTAGCTAGAGTTTCACGAACCCAACCACAAACCGTAAAACCTTTCACTGTTCGTAAATGGGATCATGAATCAAAATTTAGAGACTTTATTTCTGTCTGATTTCTATGGACATGGATTTATGGTCCGTAAATGGAACCACGGATTGTAGATACCCTCGTGAAACCTGTCGATGTCAATTTTTTTCTAGGTCTATTTTGGTCTTTTCCCTTTCTTTTAATCCCTATACTATATCATTTTAACCTATCCTAAATGGGATTAAGGAAAATAAAAGTTGACTTAAAACCTCCCCATTCACGTAGCAACCTCCGAAATCAAATTCTTCTCATTCAAGTCTCCTCTCAAGCAATAACTAGGGTTCTTCATCTTTAAATCTCAGTTCAAGAATTCAGCTAGTAACTTCTTTTTTAGATATGTGGGATTTTGTCAACGGGTATCATTTCACCCGTTGATTCCCAAAAAAAAAACCATTTTCTCAGTTAATGATTTCTACAACATTTGGAGTTCTTTTGCAAAGTATGATTCTTCATCATCATTCACATCATTCTTCATTAATAGTTTAATTAGGCGCTTTCAAACTATAATATGGTATTTTAAATGATATTTTCATGAACCCTCATAACATAGATATTTTCATGTCTCTGAACTATGTAATTTCATATGCATGTCTTAGATTATTAGTTTTCAGAAGATAAGATGCTTTCACATATAGTGTCTCTCATATATTATCAATTTTATCAGAACTCATAAGCTACTCAATTGTTATTAGTTTATCATTATAATTCAATATTTTTCGTCAAATTGCTTCAGTAGTTAATAAAGAATGAATTTTGTTGGGAGTTTTACTTAACATAGAGCGGACCTAGGGATGAAGGCTCACTTATGAGTTGAGGACTAAGGCCTTTAGTAACAATTTATGAGTTCCATGATTACGTGTCATCGTAGGATTATAAGGTCACCCGTAACACCAGGAATTACTCTTTAGTCTTTTATAGACATTAGTTTAGTGGTACCACATTAGCTCAACTCAACCTTTATATGCCGGCAAGGTATATTGATCCCTTTTGATGAGGATTAAACATCAAACTCTATGTTGTAACTCACATGGTTATACGCCGGTATATAGTATCTCTCACATTTCAGTCTCAAAGTGTTGCATGACCCTGTAGTAAGTTATTTCAATTTTCAGTATGTTTTAATTGCATGTTTTACTACTTAGTTATTGCATCATTTCATAATTATTCAATATAGCATTTCAGATTCAACATGTCTAGTTATTATGTTTATCATGCATATCCTACATACTCAGTACATTGAAAGGACTAACCACATACAATCGCGTTATATTGTTTGATAATATATGTTTGGACTTTCAGCACTCAGGCTGCAGTTAGTACAACTTAAGACCAACTCCGAACGACCTTTATATTTAATTTAGATGTTATTGCTTTGGTTTTCAGTTAGTTAGAGTTAACTAGAAGTCACCTAGCAACTCATCTTAGTAGATACTTTCAAAGAGTCACATTAGATTCAACTTTTGTTTATTCAGATAGTAACTACTTTGAGTTTAATAAACCTATTTTAGATTTAACATATGTATCAGTAATTACTTTTAAGTATCTTAGTGTCATGCCAGACCATGTGTTAGCTTGAAGTCACTTGTGGCTTTAAGTACTATCTTACAACTAGGGGTAGTCTCGGATCGTGACAAACTTGTTATCAGAGCATCAAATTTAAGGTGTCATAAGGTGTTTGAAAGCCGCATTAAGTAAAGTCTTGTTCATGGGTGTGAACTGTGTCACATCTATGAATAGGAGGCTATGAAATGTTATAGGAATTACTTCACTTCTTACATTCTCTCCATAGTTCGATATAGTTTAACTCTATTTAATCTCCTTATGTTTTAATTTGTATTCTATGCATGCCTTCAAAAGAGCTTACGTCAGAAGGAACATGTATGAGGAACAACAAACACCACTAGCTCAACTAGACCATTTGAATGAGCAAGTGTATCATGTTGAGTTCAAGACTGCTTTCAAGTGCTAGCTCAGGCCATGACCGTTCATGCCAATCGATAATTTGTGGCCCCAACCAACCCAAATGGGAATACGACAACAGTTAGAGTCCGAGATTTAAGGCAGGGCAGGATCTGCAATAGTTCATACAGGACAACCAAAAGAGTACTTTGATTATGGTGTCACTCCATTTTAATTAGAGTGCATACTTAGCCACTTACCAGCTGAAAAGAGTGGCTCAAATTTGGTAAAAGAAATAAAAGAAAGATAGGGTTGTTGATGCAGGTTCGGTGGACTGATAAGTTTGAGCTACATTTTCTAGACAAATTCTTTCCACTAATTTGAGGGAAGCTAAGGTCCAAGAGTTAATCAACTTGAAGCAAGATAGCATGACTCTAAAGGAGTACTCTCTGAATTCACTTAGCTCTCCTAGTATGGTCCGATTATTGGGTGGTTGACTCTAGAGCCTACATGAATAAATTTGTCTTCGATGTTTTTGAGATGGCAGTGAAAGAGTGCAGGATTGCGATGTTGATTAAGAAGTTGTAAATCTCCAAATTAATGACTCATTCTCACCAAATTGATAAAGAAAGGATTAAGGAGGGTGCTAGGGGTAACAAAAGGCTAGAACTAATAGTGTGGACTACTATAATGAGGAATTGGACGGTGCCAGTCACTCTCAATAGAACCCGTTCTCCAACCATGAACTCTAAATCACGAACCTTTTGATCTACACAACTCTTTTGCCTACTCTGAGCCATGAAAAGCCTATTCTATATCAACTTGACCTTGTCCAACGACTCCCTCAATAAATTTGTACCCCACGGCCTGATCGCAAATAAATCAAACCAACTAATTACAGATCGACATCTTCTATAATACAAAACCTCAAATAATGCCATCTCAATGCTCGAATGATAACTGTTATTGTAAGCAAACTCCGCTAAAGGCAAAAATTGATCCCAGTGACAACCAAAGTAGGTCACACATGCCATTAATATGTCCTCAATAACCTAAATTGTCTGTTCAAACTAATCATCAGTCTGAGGGTGAAAATATGTACTAAGATCCACCCAAGTGCCCAACTACTTCTGCATAGACCGCCAGAAATGAGATGTAAATTGTTTGCCACGATCTAAAATAATAGAAATGGGCACGCCAAGCGAACTATCTCTTGAATGTAGATCTTGGCTAACTTCTCTAAATTATAGGTAGTCTGAACTGGTACAAAGTTAACAGACTTAGTCAATCGGTCCATGATAACCCATATAGCATCAAACTTACCCAAGGTACGTGGAAACCCTACCACAAATTCCATAGCAATACGCTCCCACTTCTACTCAAGTATAGGTATCCTCTAAGTCACACATCTAGGCTTTTGGTGTTCATATTTCACTGCTGACAATTCAAACATCGAGATACAAAATCTACTATGTACCTCTTCATACGACACCACCAATAATGTTGCTTCAAGTCATGATACATCTTAGTAGCCCACGGAGGAATTGATTACCTTGAACTATGAGCCTCAACCATGATCAACCTAGTCAAATCACTTGTTCGAGGAACACAAATACGACAATTTTATCCTCAAAACTCTCTCACTATCAAGAATTGTCTCTTTAGCTTTTTCTTTTACCACCTAGTCTCGAATCTTACATAAATCAACATCATCAAATTATTGAGTCTGAATCTGCTCCAACATGGACGACCCCACCTCTATGTAGGCCAAAACCCTACTAGATTCCGAAAAATCAAGCCTTACAAAGCTATTGGCTAAGTACTGGACATCCATAGCTAAGGGACGCTCTCTAACCTGTAATAAGGCTAGACTACCCATACTCGCCATCTTCTGACTCAAGGCATCTGCTACCACATTTGCCTTGCCCAAATGATAAAAAATAGTCATGTCGTAATCCTTGAGAAACTCCAACCATCTCCACTGCCTCAAATTGATATCCATTTGATTGAATATATACTAGGGATTACAATGATCCGGTAATACCACACAATGTACACCATACATGTAATGCCTCCAAATCTTCAATGCAAATACTACAACTGCCAACTCCAAGTTATAAGTAGAGTAATTTTTCTCGTGAACCTTAAACTCACTTGAAACATAAACTATGACCTTCCCTTTATGCATCAATTCACAACCAAGACCAATTCGAGAAGCATCACAATATACAATAAAACCCTCTCCCTCCATAAGTAGGGTTAAAATCGGAGCAGTAGTCAATAAAGTCATGATCTTATAAAAACTCACCTCACACTCATCAGACCACTAGAAAGCCACTATCTTTTGTGTCAATCTAGTTAATGGAGATGCAATGGATGAGAATCCTCTACAAATTGTCGATTAGCCTAAGAATTTTTTAATCTCAATGCTTGAAGTGGGTCTAACCCAATCTAGAACTTCCTCAATCTTCTTAGGATCCACCATAATACCTTCCTTGGACACTACATGTCCTAAGAATGCTACTGAAGTAAGCAAAAACTCACACTTTGAAAATTTTGCACTTTAAAATCTTAAGCACAATCCTCAAATGATGCTTGTGTTCCTCCTTACTACGAGAGTATATCAATATATCATATATGAAGACAGTAACAAAAGAATCCAAGTATGGTCTGAACACTTTATTTATCCAGTCTATACAAGTTGTTGGGGCATTAGTCAATCCAAAGGACATCACCAGAAACTTATAATAGCCATAACGTGTCGAAAAGTTGTCTTAAGGATATCCTCCACCCTAACCTTCAACTGATGATAACTGAATCTCAAGTAAATCTTGGGGAAAACTAAAGCACCATGAACCTGATCAAATAAATCATCAATATGAGGTATTAGATATGTATTTGTTATGGTAACCTTATTCAACTGTCGATAGTCAATACACATACGCATAGGTCCATCTTTCTTCTTCACAAATAACATTGGATCACCCCAAGGAGATACACTCGTCTAATAAATACATTGTTAGACAAATACCGCAACTACTACTTCAAGTCTTTCAATTCGGCCAGTGACATACGAAAATAAGGAATAAAAATGGGCTGAGTGCCTAGATCTAAATCGATACAAAAATCAATATCACGATCAAGTGAAAGACCTGGTAGGTCTGTCAGAAATACCTCTGAAAACTCACTCACCACTCGAATAGACTCTAGCATATGAGTCTTCACACTAGTATCTCGAATATGCGCGAAGTAAGCCAAACATCCTCTCTCCATCAAGCGACGAGCCTTAAGAAATGAGATCACCCTTTTAGGAGTGTGACTAAGAGAACCTCTTCATTCTTCTATAGGTATCCCAGGCATAACTAATGTAACTGTCTTGGCATGATAATTCAATATTAGATGATAAGGAGATAAACAATCTATTTCAAGAATCACATCAAAATATACCATATCTAAGACCTTCAAATCTGCATAAGTATCATATTCCATCAAGGTAACTATAAACAGTCTATACATCCAATCTACCACTATAGAATCCCCAATAGGTGTAGATACATGTACCGGCAAATCAAGAGACTCACATAATATATCCAAACATGAAACAAAATATGTGGACACATAAAATTAAGTAGAGCCTGGATCAAATAATACAGTAGTTGATCGATGACAAACTGTACTAATACATGTGATAACAACATCTGAAGTCTCTGCCTCTGGACTACTCGGAAAAGCATAACATTAAGCACGACCTCCCTCAGACTATGAACCTCTATGACTACTACCTCGACCAGAATTGGAGCCACCTCGACCTAAATGAAAACCACATCTGCCACTATGTACACCTCCCCTAGTCAGAGGTTGTGCAACCCTGAAAGTCAAAACTTGAGAACCCTGTGTGAGCCACCACATGTGACCCTAAGGCAACCTTTCACAAAGTGTCCCATATCACCATACTGAAAACAACCCTACGAAACATAGGCTAATGAGAGGAACCTAAATGAAAAAGTGCTTTCCATTGCCTACGGGTCTTGAAGATGAACCTTGTAAAGTGCGCATTGAACTTGAAGAAATATGCCCAACATAATCAGTCTCAGATGCTAGTATCATAGTATGAATGGGTTTGGTAGAATGAGAGTGATAACATCTCCTTAAGTAACCTTGACTCCTAGGCGGAGTACTGCTAAAATTACCTGAATGACGGGCCTTCTTACCTCATGCTGCTCAAATCTCTCACATCGAATCATCTTTAACTCTTTGGCAGCATCTACCACCTTCTGAAATGGAACATCAGAAGCAAAAACCTAAGAAAATCCAAGATTAATTGGAAGAACTAGCCCCTTAACAAACCTTCACTCTCTCAGCCTTAGTAAGAAATATCATTGAAACGTGTCTAGTTAAGGCATGGAATTTACCCTCATACACTACGACTGGCATACTATCTTGTTGCAAACCCTCGAACACGACCCTCTTGCGATCCCTCTCACTGTATGAAACAAATTTATCTAGAAACACTTGAGTAAATTAAGTCCATGATAGTGAAGGTGATCCAACTGGCCTACTTCTAATATAATCCCTCCACCATTGCTTGGCAAGGTCAATCATCTAAAATATTATGTAGTCAACTCCGTAAGACTCCACTAATCCAAGGTTATGCAACCTCTCATGACAGCTAACTATAAATTCATATGCATCCTCAGTCAAGTCACCAGTATAGGTCGGAAGATTCATCATTCTGAACCGTCCAAATATTTTTTGCTCATCAATGGCCATGGAAGGCCTATTAGCCAAATGTGATATAACACTTGGCAATACCATACTATCTAAACGAGGAGCCACAATAGCAGTTGGCTGAGTCCCCCGAGTGTGAGAACCTGAATCAACCATCGGATATGGAGTCTAACTTCCAATATGAGTCTGGGAGACATTAGAGATGACAAGCAACGTTTCCGCCTGAGCCATCCCTTCTAGAAGTACTAGCATACAAGCCAAGGTATCTGGAAGCACTAGGTGGCAATAAAAATGGGTGGAGCCTGAGTTGGTCAATTTCCCTCGACATGATCCTCCATGTCCAATATGCCCAAATTACACCTCTTTAAAGAAATATAAGCATTCGTTATCGAATAAAGAACTTAACAGAGAGGTTAGGGTCGATCACACGAGAAATATGGTCTAAACTTAGACCAATTTACCGTTGATTATATTTTTAGTCAGATTATCTCCGTAAATAGGGGGTTTTGTAACACAAATATTGTTTGATTGATATCAGTAACAAGTAACCAAGTAACATGATTTAATGTTTTGTTAAACCAATAAAATATGAAACTAGGGCATGTGTGTTCCCCATAAGTTCTTAACTCAATAAACCTTATAACAGTAACTCTTATCTAGTGTTTGACATGCAACATTAGTAAGTTAGGTATATTCTAAGTGATTGATCGTCTAAGTAGGGAATTTCACCACACAACTTGGTCGGTCTATCGGTGTATGCTTTGCTAACCCTTACCCTTGACCCACATTAACCCTCGCATCTTTAGGTTAGGCTATTAGATAGTGGATTATCAACAATAATCTCTGTTGTTTAATCTCTTTTCTCATTCGTTACTTTATTGGTCAGATAAGTAGGAATAAGGTGAGTTCTAACGTTGTGCACCGTTAAAAAAGAAATCAAAATAAAAAGATCAACAATATATGCATAAACACTATTCAAGGATTACTTAATTATTAGGTTTACGTTGTTAATTACTAATGGTTCCCACGACCCTAGTTGTGGATTTAGCTACTCATGTTTGGGTGATCACAATTCATAATATGTTTGATAAAATACATCATGAACTTAGAGTAGATGAAATCCAGAATTTTGAATTGACGAAAAAAACCATTATAAACCACATCAAGAATTAAAGGCACAAAGTGTTTGCAAAATAATTCTCAAAGCCAAAACTAGAAAAATCAAATTGTCTAACTCTCAAAAACAAAAATCTCAACTAATATTTATAGACATCAAATCCTAAATAAAGTAGGAAAAGGAAATCTACGAAAATTCGGTTTGACAATTTTCTACGGTTCATTCCTACGACTTGTAGGAATTCCTACGGTTCATAAGAACCTTCCATCAATCAACAACTCCTCATCTTAACTCTGGAATCTCTATGAGTATGTTCGATGACCCGTAGAACTTTGTACGACCCGTCATCGCATATCGTCGTTCAAGCATTGGAGCTCAAACTTTTTGATCTTTTCCACCACTCAATTATATGGCTCGTCATCCATCGTGTTACACTTAGCCCCAATTTCCAATGACTCAGTCCATGGCTCGGCTCGTAGAAAAGTCTATAGCTGATAGGTCGAGTCGTTAATCATAAAACCTATTGCTGCTTCAACTCTTTTAATCCTGACTGCTCCAAAAAACTACTTTACTATAAAATACTAGCAAAAACCATTAAATCAAATAATAAATGCTTAAGACACATAAAACTCCAACTTTAAAGCATTATAAATACTGTAAATCCACAGTACATCAACATCACATGAACAACATCTGCATCAGAAGGTATTGCCTTATCATGGCCCTGGGTAGCTATCAGTAGTCGACCTCTCACAGGTGCTCCAAAATGTCCTTACCTTAGCCTCGACTTCGACTTTTCCCCCTGTTTCTACCTCAGGTAGTGATCCCAGAAGCAGGCGCATGAATAGGCTCCTGATCCCCACTTGCAGATGTACGAGTCCTTACCATCTGTGAAAGAATGAGACAACAAGATTAAAATTTCAACAAGGTTAAGTGTGCACAATAAAGAATAAAAGAATAGAATTTTCCTAAATGTCATATAACCTCTCGAAGATAAGTATGAACGTCATCATATCGATCTGCAAGATTCTACTAGACGTTGCTCTTGTACTCGTGAGGCCGATGAACCTAGATCTCTTATACCAAATTGTCACGATCCAAATTCACAAGTTGTGATGACACCTATGTTCCCAACCAATATGTAAGTCAACCCACTAGTTTTACCAATTCAACTAAATAATTAAGGTGAAAAGATAAGAAATAAGTAAAATGTCTCAACACTAAGTCTTGTATAAGTGTGAATTACAGAAAGCTAAAATACCACCCAAGATTTTGGTGTCATTAGTACAAGAGCTTCTAAAATATGGTGCAAATATGAAATTAAAATGGCAAGTCTAAACGTAAGAAATCTCACGCCTAAATACTAAAACAACAAATAATTAGATAGAGGGAGCTGTGGGCTGCGGAACAGCCAAATAGCTCACCACAACTCCAAGATAATCCAAACTCGAACTCAGAAAGCTCCACGAGATGTATTTGTATCCGAAACTGGATCTACACCACAAAATAGGTGAAACAAGTGTATATGCATCTCAATCAATCAAATATCGATATGACATATAATCGAATTACAATCTGTCATTCTATAGTAATATATTTTCCCTTTATAACACCAGTCCTTGTACCAATGCCCATCACACCATTCTAGGAGACCTTCATCTTTCGCCCTTACCTATTGTCTATTCTATTTTTAATCCTTAATTAGAAAAATGTCCTTCAACAAACTCTGAAAGTTTTAACATACCTTAAATATCGAACACGTGTCACAAATTCTCAAGATTTCGCCTTTTCCTTTCGTAGAGCTTCCAAAAATTCCAATCTACCAAATATGTACAATTCATAAGTAAACGAGTTTGTAGATATGTCTAGCCTAGACCCAAAAAGTCACCCAAATCTATAATCAATTATCTAAATCTTGATGCCAACTAATATGTCAAGTCTCATAATTCTGAATTTAAGTCTAGGGTCAAGTCTCAATTTCTGTCAATATCATGAACTTATTGATGCTCCCATGATACAGTACACCCAACACTCCTTCTCGAGAAAACAACCAACCTTAAAAGAGAGGGAAAAATGATATTTTATTTTCTATTGAAGGAAATCTGCATCTACGAATTAGCATGAAAAACTATAGAATTTTTTTTCTTAACATTCAACATAACATTTATACTTACCATTGCCACACCCTCTCCAATCATTACTCCAACTATTAATTAAACATCATCCTATACTCGGCTACAATCTAATTGCTTCAAATTCCAATCCAAAGAAATCCACCCCTCCCTATATGCTGCTCTTCTTCTCTCTTTTTTTTTTTTTTTTAATTAAAAAAAAAAAAATTCTCCATCCAATTTTATAATATTAACACTACCCATTCAACCATAATCAACATAGGCATACAGAAGAATATAGTATGACTAAACATTTTCTTACCTGAAGTCGTTCTCGTTTTTCTCTGGTTAGCAGGTTTGAGCTGCAGTTGGGTTGCATTATCAGTAAAAAAAATAATAACCCTCTTAAACTTAATTCAGTTATTTTTTTTAACCTATGAGCCAAGTGACATAAAATATTAAATAAGTTATCAACGTAGTCTATTAGCCACCAATTGAATTAATTATTTAAAATATTCCGTTAGCTAATTAACTGTAGTTAAACGAATAGTTCAAAATATTCATTTAAAATTTTACGAAAAGAGTCAAAATGGTTCTAGTGCTCAAAACGACCTACTACATCGTTATAGAAAAATAATTTCAAATAAAAAGAATGAGTTACGCTTGAATCTTGATAGACATTCAAGAAGAATGTCATCTGTGAATGTAGTAATAATGGTTCTGGTGTATAAAATGGTGGTGGTTCCGATAGGATAGGTGGTGGGTGTTAGTTATTGGGGAAACAAGATTTCATCGGCCATGAAAAATGCCGAGAGTTGCAGCTATGAAACATCAATAGAAAGATAATTATGCTTTTTCTTCAAATTGCTTTCAGATTTTTTTAAAAATTGTTTAGGAGCTCAGTGTGAGGTAGCTGAAGGGGCGGGGTGGGTATAATAATTAAATTAGGAGAAAATTTTAAATAATATATATATATATATATGCGTGCCATGTAGGCACCATGTAGGCAAAAGTGGTGACATGAAACATAGTTCAAGGATAAATATGTGCCTAAAGTTGAATGATATAGGTAAATATATCAAAAAAGTATGATGAAGGGCAAATATAACCTTTTTATGAGAGTACAAGGGCAAATATGACCTTTTTTTGTATTTACTAGTTGGTAACACTGTGAGAGTGATTATATATTACGTAACATTTCTTTTTAAAATACATAACGACATTTTACCTCTTCACTTATCATTGTTCTTCAGATTTTTGTCATACGTCTCAAAATTATCATATTTTATTATTTAACTATTTAAAAGTAATTTTGTTTTTATTTATGATGGAATAATGTTTTTATCATAACACTAAGAAGTTATATTAATTTTTTTTTTGAGGGGCGGGTGGTTAAATTGTATAGTACGATAGTAATATATTTTTAGAAATAATAATTCTTTTATTATTAGAAAGTCAAGATATTAAAGTTGATTTGCATCTCATAATAATTTTTATATCATTACATTATTTAAACTTATAAAATCATATTAGAAGTTTTATTTTTCTATGAGTTTTCTTAATCATATATGTAATTATTATAAACTATTAATGCATCTTTATAATTTTGTGTCATTATATTATTTTATGATATTGTAGATTAAAAATTTAAAGATTCATAAAATTTATGTCCCATCTTTCGAGATATACATATCAGTCTATATTAAGTAAAATATCACCTCTCACGTCCCACCGTTTAAAACACTCATGTGAACCTATATTATTTATTAATATCATAATTCATATATGAGGGATTGTGGCCAAATTTTTGAGTAATTTTTGCTTTGATCGTCGGAAACCCCCGCAACAGGTGGTGTGTTTAAAAAGGGGTTGGGTTCTTGAGGTGCACGCTTTTGTCAATTTGCATGTGAATTAACAAACTCGGTTAAGAATTAAGCAAACTTTTTAACACTTTTTTCTCTTCTCCCGCCCGCCCGTCCGCCCGTCCTTATCTGCAACATATTTCGTTTCTCTCTCTCTCTGAAAAATAGAACAAATAGCATTCAACCGATGTGTTGTTTGAATTGTCAGATCTCTCTCTGAATTTCTAGGTTGAATCAGATCTGAATCAGATTTAGGCAATGCATTCTAATCGAGATAAAGAGGAAATGAATTCTGGAGGAGAAATTGAAGGTGGCGGGGATGAAAATGAGTTCCCATCAGCTGTTAGGGGACGAAAATACAGTCCCGTCGTGGCGCATGATAATGATCGGGCTGTTTTGGAGATGTCCTCTATTGATCCTCGATCTTCATCCTCTCCTTATTCCAAACAAGATCTCAAGTACTCTCTCTCTCTCACTCACATTTTTTGTTTCATAACCAACTTACATTTATATTATTAATCCTTCCTTTACCCTTCTAATTCATTTGTAGTTTCTCACATTATTTTTCATGATAACATCACCTTTTGCATACCTACACTATCTTGACTAATCAACATAAGAACCAGATAATTCTGGTCTACCAAGGTTTAGGTAGATTAAACAAATTCACCTAGTATGACTTTTGGAACCTCCTACCGAATTTTGTCACCCTAGTTCTACTGACTATTGGCCCCCCACCTTGAGGTTTATAGTTTCACATTGAGGGTTTTGTATGATCTACAATGAAATTGTGCAATTTTTTGCACAGCTGAGTTTGCTGACAAAGAAAGGAACTTAGGAAAAAGGGACAGCTTTTGAGTTAGGCATACTTCTTGGGATAGCTTTGAGGTTAATTTTTTATTTTTTTAAAATTATGCAGACTTGTTTGAATTGAGGAATATTCATAATTTGACATGTGATTATTTTAACCTGCCATGGAAGGTTTATGATTTGACTTTGTTTCAGGATAAATGTCGAGATAGGGTATTAAGTAGAAGTAGATATTTTGAGTCTATAAAACACCTTCAATGCTATGAGTATTATTGTTGAGGCTTCAAAAATTGACCAAAGTTTGATAAATAAGTTTGTTCTTCATGGTAGATGTTGTGTGCTGAGAAGGATTTCTATTTGTGTCTAGAGACAAATAGAAAATCCAGTTAAAAGGAACCAGCGCCAGCTATAAGGTAAGGCAAGTGACCAGGGCCAGCTATAAGGTAAGGCAAGTGAAGCCTTTGCTTTAGGACCCCAAATATTAAATTCCCTAAATATATGAAGTATTATACTATTATATACAATAATAAATTACGAAATAATTAATAAAAGATTTCATATTTTAATATTTTTCAAAATTTGGTAAAGATTGTACATTTGAGTGAGTAAATAATGGTTATCATTCTCTCATTATATGAAATAATATAGTATTTACTTTCTCATCAATTCTAATTCTTCTTTTTCTATGTATAGCCTTTTTCCGTGTATATGACGATTTCATTTTCTAATACAACTCAGTTTCACTAAATCAACTATTTCGTTTTATTATATTTAATTGATCCATACATTAGAAATTTAATCCATATGTCTCACCTTTTAATCTAAGAAATCTCAGAGGCAAGTGTTGGAAGGTCCAAAACTCTATAGATAGTTGGTTCACCCCTCTACCTTTTTCCATTTAAATACCATATATTTGTATATGAGAGAGTTCCATACCATGATGCGCTGATGTGTGCCTAACGTCACACATCGCGTGTTGTGCTCTCACTACCAGATCCAAGCCATGTTAGCTTTTTCTTGTGTCTCATTATTGTATGAATTTTATGAAAAACGCTTGAGGGACTTTCAATATATTTTGGCTCTAGGCCACCTAATCTGTGAAAGGAATTGTACTGGATGCTGGCTGACTTGTTGACTATGAATTATGAGACGTCTAGTAGAATCGTTCGGTAAACTTTGAGAAACCGGGTTTGCGAAAGGAGAAACTGTGAGAATTGAAGACAAAGCACCAGTCAGCTTTTTCCTTCCTTCTAACATAAAATGTATGGAGAGAGAGTTTGAGAAGGAGAAAGTGTAGGACTCTTGGAAGCATTTCTGGCACATAAAAATGAAGCTCCAAAGTCTGTATTGTGATTATGCATTTTTTTTGTTGGGGGAAAAAGGGAGATATGGTGCTGTAAATTATCTCTTACCTCTGGGTGGGGTTTGAGGGGGGGGGGGTTTGAACTCTGTGGTGCCTTATGAGGAACTACATTGATGCTTCTTCTGCTAATTTTTTTTACTGCTGCTATACATCCTGGACTGGACTTCCCAAGACTTAAGGTTCTCTCCATACTGCAACTTGATAGATGATTCTGTCATTTTGGGGAAAGTACATGGTTATATGACTCCACAGGAAAAAATACCCTCTCACGTGAGCTAAATCAGTTTATCTGAGTAGGTCCTTTTTAGCCTATAGGATGAATGGCTGTTTCTTTACCTTTTCATGTTGATTAGTAGTGGGAAATATTTTGAATTTGTATTTCTTTCTTGAATGAGTTAACATTCTTTAGTGTCTCAAAACCTTTACAGCTTATAGAGTAGTAAATTCAAATATTCCTTGTGGATTTCTGTAGGATTTTAATAGATTGTTTAACTCTTGTGGCTGAGATACGGAAGTGAGGCGTGAGCTGTGGAGTTTTTTTTAATTAGATTCTTCAATACTCAGAATTCTTGTTGAAGAGAATAGTAAATAAAAGCGTGTGCTCTCTAACAACATAAGATTTTAGATGAGATGGTCACACACTTTGACATGGTATCGGAGCAAGGAAAGGTCGTGGGTTCTAGTTTCATTTCTACCCATTATCAAAAAGAATTTACACGTGCTTGGCTTGTGAAAAGAATCAGACTAGCTCACGAAGGGGCATGTGGGAGAGAATAATTATGTAAATGAAAGTGCATTCTCTATAACGATTTAAGCTTTTAAATGAGATGGTGATATACTTCAACACTTGCTATCTCAAAGTTGGATATATTGTAATGTCAATATTCCCCCTTTTTTTTGGCTCTAAGTGTTCAAGAATTTTGCTGTTCTTACATTATAATTTTTATGCATTATTCTGATTTACACAATTTTATCAGGAAAGTTGAAGTGAATATGCAGTCAGATGTGGCTTCCGAAGGTTCAATGCCCAATCACAGTGTCAACGGTTCTCAAAGAGAATCCAAACTGGAACTGTTTGGCTTTGATTCTCTTGTAAATATTCTAGGTCTCAAGAGGTAAGAGGTAAACATTCTGTCGTCCTTTACATTTTATTCTTTCTTGCCTACAAATCTTTTATCTTCTATTAGATATATATTATAAATACATCTTCAACCTGCTCCAGTTTGAGGTATGGTTGATTGATTGATTGATTTAGCTTTACTTCCATTTGTCTCTCTCTCTCTCTCTCTCTTTGTCGTTCTCTCTCTCTCTCTTTCTCACACACACACGCACACTCACTTTTCCCCAAGAACTGCCTAAAAACTGTAGCACCGTGAACAACATTGGAGAATAATGGAGTTTTTCTGTTGGTTGGGTCTTGGCTTGGAGATAATTTTGAATTTTGTAAGACTTGATACATGCCCCAATAAACTTATCATTTTTGTGTTTTCAAGACTATCATTTTCAAATTCAACTTTCCTTTTCAGTATTTGATATTTGATTAATATTATGCTTCTAATTAATCTTGCTATTTCAGCATGACAGGTGATCAAATTCAAGCGCCACCTAGTCCGAGAGATGGTGGGGATGTGTCTATTGCTCTTGAGCGGCCCAGGGTACTGTGATAGGTTCTTAATCATCCGTTCTATTTTCCTGAAGTTTTATGTTATAACCATTGACACTACATTTTGGTTGAATGGGAAGGAAAGAGAATGGGGAGGAAAACATATAAATCTATTTCCATAGCTAAATTATCTAACCTACCTACAGTGATTTGGTACAGCTGGAAGAGGAGTAAAAGAGTGCTCCATTTTGTCCATTTCTTGAGAGACTGGAAAAATTGACATGGATGGGAAGCATACTCCATTTTTAGGTTCTCTACCCTTTTACTTCCTAACCAAAAGAAGGAACTAGCCCTTCTCTTTTCTTCTATTCTTCTCCTATATCTGATCCTCTCTGAACTCCGACGAAACATGTAACATGCTTTCAAGGGAGAGTCTCCCATGTAATTCTCCTTTCTTTCATGGTCTTTGTTGTCATATCCTATGGCTTCCTCTCTCTTTTTGGGGAGGGTGATGGGGAGTGATTAAAGAAATATATGGTCTGCATCTTTGAATAAATGCTGAACAGTGGGCAAGAAGGTGGCTAAAGGGTTGAGTGAAGTTATAAGAAGACAAAGTGTAGAAAAACTTACTTTAATGTATATGCATTGTATGTTAACATATTGTTGGTTAATTATAAGTGATAAAATCATCATTGCATACTCAAGCTCACTTTGAAGTTTAAACAAAGCATCACCAATTCACCATCTTACACAATTCCAAATTGTCAATGCCTTTTTGTTAAGGTTCCTATTGGTCAACAATTTGTTATAAATACTAGGTAATTATTTTGAAGGCTGTATCTGATCTAGTTTTAGATTTAAAGGAGGCTGCTGGATCACCATTTTCCCTCTCTTGCTCTTCTTTGCAAGAGTGAATGGAAGAAAAAGTAGATCCATGGAACTTGTTGCCATATTCATGTATTCCTTGACACTTTAATAAGGCGCTTATCATACTACTTTAGTAGAATACCGTTCTTGATAATAAAGCTAAGGTCTTCAGATTTTAAAGTTTTATTGTCTCAAAAATAAAATGTTAGCAGACAGAATACATATCAGAATATTGCGGCTTAGGTCGCAGGTTCAAGCCCCACAACACGCAAAGCGAAGCCTGGTATTTAAGTGGAGAAGCGTAGAGGGGCGGGCCCATTATCCACCGAGTTTAGAAGGCTGTGATTAGCCCAAAGGGCAGGTCACAGATAGATTTCTTGGTTATCAAAAAAAAAAAAAAGAGAATACATATCAGAATATTCAAAAAAAGTTGAAGCATAAGAGATCCTCACTAAAAAATTTGTAAGATCTATTGGTGTCTGTCGACAGATTTTCTGTACGCACTATCTCAGTTTTACTCATAATTTGTGCAAGATAAGATGAATCTGAATTGTGTAGTTGTGTTATTAATTATCCATAATGTGGTCAAGTGAGAGTGTATGTATTCTTAAGTGGCTGCCTGAAATACATAATCAACAGTTAAGTTGGCTGTTGGTTGCTCCCCTCTCCCCTTCATTCCCCCTTTAGTTTACAACGTCATTTAATGAGGTTTGTTCTCAGTTTTATTTGTGATCAGCATGGAAGAGTGTGAGGGATATTGTTATATTCTTCTCTAGTTACTTGTTTGGTTTCTCCTACTTTTATTGTAATTTGGTTTACAATCAATTTTCACAATTACAGACCTTCGTTGGGCTTAAATGAAGAAGTGAAGATTCATATTGACAACAACGTGTTTGTGACTGAGGCTTAGTTGTAGTTGTAGTTGTAGTTGTGCATTCATCAGAACTTGTACTTTTGAGATTTGATATTCATTAATCACAACTTGCAGCTTGCATGTATTACTGAATCATGTAATTCTGTAGTGATGGTTTGCTCAATGAAGCTTTGAATGCCTTTCTGATTGTCTCTTTCTGTGAATGCTATTGTAGCCTACTGCTGTCAAGTCTGGGACATTGATGGGTGTCTTCGTGCCATGCTTGCAAAATATTATGGGAATCATCTACTATATCAGATTTTCTTGGTATGTTTCATCGTATCCATTCCTTTTTGTGTTCTCTTCGGATTCTTTTTGTGGACAAGATTTATAATGCTGTAGCTATCAAAAGGTGATCAAGGTGCGTTTCCTTAAATCTGCATTTTGTTGTCAACATTCTGGATGTGGATAATTTCCTTTCATTTCCAACACTTCGGCATTTGTTATTCCCGCGTTCTATAAATTCCCGCATTGATTGTTATGTTGAATGAGTAAATCGTAAAGCAGATTACACTATGTTCCCTATGTTAGTTATGATTTAGTGGTCTACTCACGTCACAAGTATGGGTTGATATTGATATTTTAACCTGCTTCTGTGAGGTACTCACTCCTTCTATCTCTGGTATTCTCCTGTTACAGAACTTCAGCTGTTAGAATAGGAATAGGATTGTACATTATATTTTTCTATGCAATGTAGTGTCTATAAATAGGCTCAATGTATTAGTGTAGTTTATATATCTTAATCTATGTTGCTCAGACTCGAGTGTGAGTGTCTGAAACGGGTGCGGATCTGAGAGTCAGATTCGGCAAAATCTAAATTTTAAGATTTGGGGCTATGAATCCTAGTTTGGATAAGAGTGCAGCGATTCAGGGCGGACCTAGGTGGACCCTAGGGGGTTCGGGTGAACCCCCTAGTCAAAAAATTACACTGTATATATAACGTCAAATTCTGATTTTATGCGTATCTATATTAAAATGAACCCCCTAAAAACAAAGAATAGGCTTGGCTCAGCAGATAAGTGGTTCAACAAATGCCCCTAGGCCACTGGTTCGAATCCCATGGACAACATTTTTTTCCCCTCTATTTTAATGCTTTGGAAAATGGAACTTTTGGGCTTAGACTTTCTTCTTCGTTTTCATTATTTTTTCCTTTTGTTCCACTTCTTCTTTTTAATTTGTTTTTGTTTAAATTTTTTAGACACGTTTTTAAATTTTTTTTTTTTTATATCTATTATTCATTTTGTTTCAACGTAACTCTTTTTTCATATACTAACTTGAATAACTCTTTTAAAAAATGCTGAATTAATTAACTTGAAATTGGGATAGAATATAATTTATTTTTTTAAAAAAAAGTTAAATTAGATGTAATTGAATGAAGAAACTTAAATATCATCAACATCCTTTTATAATATTAATTTATAGAATTCATGAAATTTCTTTTATATTTTTTATTCTACTTTAGAGAGATGGAAACTAAACATATTTGATTTATTCGTTATTTGTCTTTTTTACAAATTATAACTAACCTAGTAAATTGAACTATATGAACTAAAAAAATTGGCAATGTTATTTATTTATCTTCTGAATATGCATTATAATATTAATAACTCTATTCTTACACACTTCTAGAGAATCTTGACGATTTTCATAGTAATATGTGACTGAATGGATGCTAATTTAAAATTCTTAAAAAGTTAAAAATAAAGTAAACATTACAAAATAAAAGTATAAAAGCACAAGAAATTTTAAGAATGCTCGATGGAGCATGATAAAAGTAGAAAGAAATGCTTTATACGGTATAATAAAGTAAGTTAAATTTAGCTTTGACCCAAAAAAAAAGTTAAATTTAGCATGATAAGGTAAATATATTTCTTCCCTGTCTTGCTCCCTTTTTAATCATTTAATTTCCACGTGTTTTAGGAATTAACTTATAAATACAGTCGATCCACTAATATTCTTATGATGTATCTTTGTCCTCGATATCTTTGATTAGTTTAGTCTTTACTTTTATGAACCAATGAATTATCTATGGTTTTTGTACAAAAAGCATGTCGAGGGGATACTACGCTCACCGCGCACTTGCATTACCACCTAAACTTCTTCTTTATACTTTAAACTCCCTAAGCAAAAATCTTGGGTCCGCCATTGCAGGGATTCGGCTAAAAGTGCAACATTATAAAAATAGAGTAATAAAGATATTTTAAATTTGAAAATATTTTGTAGAATTCAATCTTTTATTCTCTTGTTCATAAAGTGATATGTATGAGACAAATTTTGAGTCAAATGTGACATTAGTTATCCTAGTCTTATCTCCTAACCAATTATAAAGCTAAAAATTTATGTGTAGATGATACATATTGAGATTTGTTGTCTCAATCATTGATGAATTTTTACGCTACAAACTAGTCCAACAAGTGCATAATACTGATTATACAAACAGTAGGCCCGTGAAAGGTAAAATGTCAGTAGAAGTGGTTAGGCCCAAATATTGAAATAATTTTAGTTGCAACATGTAGGCCATATAAATCTCTAAAAAACCCTATTTTCATATATTCTATTTCATCTCACACGCCACCGCCTCTACGAAATTCACCAAAACCTCAACCCTAGCTCACCTACTCCCTTTTTGCCAAAATGCATCTGACATTTGATCCATCTTAGATCGTCAATGTTTTCGTCCGAGTCGCCGGAGATGAAGTTGGAGCAGCAAGTCACTCGCTCCCAAAATCTATCCACTCAGCCTTTTCCTAAATTTGTTCTTGACTCTCGTCAAAGTATCCGTATAGGATTGACCGAATTTGACACACACCCCGCACCCACCCTAGTGTTGCGTCGAGACAGGTTCAACAAAAAAATTGAAGAGTCCGCGCAACATAGATCTTGATAATATTTTTCTGTGCTTTCTCACGTGGTATTAGATGATTGGTAATACCGTCACACAATCTCGTGCGCATTTCGGGCGACTATACAACTGATGTTTGCGTCATCTCATCTTTCTCTTCGATATTTACGAAAACCAATAGTGCTATCACACTCGGGAAGGTCTGGTGAGAAGCCCACTCAGCTCTTTCGGCATCTAGCGATTCATGTGCCGGCACACGCTGGTAACAACGACACAGTGGTGCGTCTGTCTCACACGCTGACATGTGAGCTTTTGATTCTAGCCACTTCCTTGAAAGGTTTTTTTGTTTTCTTTTTGTCGGGGTGGCCAAGCAATTCCGAGCTCACCCATACAATTTTCATAGAATTCCAATCCCTTTCATTTTTTCTAGCAAGTTTTCCAATGAGATCCAACCTTGTTTCAGCTTTTGGCCTTCTGTTTCTTGGCTGAAACTTGGTGTTTTCCTCTTTGGTCAGATTCACTTTTAGTTTCGAGCCATGTCATTGGGACTTGATAATCTTAATTCCAAAAATACGGGAATCAAAAGTTCAAGTCATATGATTACTTCCAAACCATTCATGGGGAATTCAAACTATTTAGCTTGGTCTTTCTCGATTGTGGTGCAAAGGGCAGGTCTTCAAGTTCACTTAAAGAAAAAGGTTGGTGAGTTAGATGGAAAGACCAAAACCCAATGAAAGAAGGTTGACGCTCAAGTATGTAGTATTTTGTGGCGATCTACTGATTTCAAGTTGATGTTCTTGTTATGTCCATTGCAAACATGTTCAATTTGGGAAAAGGCTTGTGCTTTATCTACTAATGACGGATCTCCATTTTATGATGTGATATTTTAGATGACAAACCTAAATAAAAATGAGTTAGATGTTTACTTACTTTGGACATGTACATAAAGTTATGGAGGAATTTGAGAGGTTGATATAGTCACTACGAAAGTTGAAAAACTATAGGAGCAAAGACATACATGGTTTCTAGTTCTTACACATGTTGGACCTACTACCAACCTTGATTCGGTGCATGGTCATATTTTGGCTAGTCCTACAATTGATGAATTATTCTCTCGTTTACTTCGCCTCGCCTCTTAATCACACTGTGGTCTCATCAACAACTGCCAACTCCACTATTCTCACATCTCAAATCACAGAAAATCAAGCATCTCAATCCACAGAGGATTGATGAGGAGGTTGTTTGGAAGATCTCAATGTAAGTGTAGTTATTATAATGGGCTAGGACATACTCGTTACATATGCATTCTCTGCATGGTTGACTAGCCAAGAATGCTCATATTGCTCAGATTAACACCACAGGTAATCAAGGGTTCTCTTTATTTGAAGGGGAATATAAGGATTTCCTTTCGTATCGAGCAAGTATCAAGCAAGTAAGCAAATATCTCAACAAGTAGGCTCAATTGCTTTGCCTGATACTTTTTTGGCTTCTATTGCAAGTAATTCTCTTACTTGTGTTTCACAATCTAGTACACTTGGACCGTGGGTCATGAACTTGGAAGCTTCTGATCACATTTTTGGTAATAAATCACTATTGTCAAATATTGTTTATTTACAGTCTCTTCATGCTATTACTTATAGCCAATCAGGGCCAAACAAAAGCAAAAGGAGTTAGACAAGCTAATCCCCTTTCGTCTATCACTCTAACCTTTATTCTTTATGTCCTTGGTTGTCCTTTTAATCCTGCATCAGTCAACCATTTTGACTCGTGCCTAATTGTGTTATAATATTTCTTGGCGATTCTTTTGTTATCCAGTATCGCAGTATAGACATACGATTGGCGCAAAACATGAATCACAAAGCCTCTACTATCTTACCTCTCCTAATTCCTCCAAAACATGTCCAATTACAGATCCTCCCGTTTTAATTCACAGTCGTTTGGGACATCCGAGTTTATGCAATCGACAAAAAAATTGTACCTGGATTGTCTAGTTTGTCCACATTAGATTGTGAGCCGTGTCAACTTCAGAAACATACCCACACTACATTTCCATGTATTCTTGCCATTTGTCCCGAGTCTATCTTTTCATTGGTTCATTCTGATATTTGGGGATCTAGTAGAATCAATTCAACCTTAGAATTTTGTTATTTGGTTAGTTTCATTGATGAATACTCCAGATGTACTTGGATTTTCTCAATGAAAGATTAGAGTTGTTTTCTATATTCAAGAGTTTCTATGTCGAAATACAAAATAGAGAAATTTTTAGTTGGGAGCCATTCTTTTGTAGCTGTTTATATTCGTACTTTCTGAAGTTATAATGCCTTAGAATACTTATCCTCTCAGTTTCAATAGTTTATGACACCAAGGAATTATTAGTCAAATATCGTGGCCACACACCTCTCAGCAGAATGGGTAGCAAAGAGAAAAAATAGGCACCTCATTGATACTGCTGGCACTCTTCTCATTCAATCCCATGTTTCAGTGTGTTTATGGGGAGATGCAGTTCTCACATCTTGCTATTTAATTAATCGGATGCCATTATTTTCCATTTAGAATTAGATTCCTTATTCAATATAGTTTTCTCAGTCATCTTTATGCTCTCTTCCCCTCTTGTCTTTGGCAGCACGTGTTTTGTTCATAATTAGCCTTTGCAACAGATAAATTAGCCTCTCGTGCTCTCAAATATGTATATTGACTATTCTCGGGTTCAAAAAGGATATTGTTGCTACTCGCCTAATCTTCCTTGGTTCCTCATGTCAATTGATGTCATAGTTTGAGTCTTGAAATTACATTGTTTGATCATCCAAATATCTTTAAGGTATTAACTATACCAATTTATGAGGAATGTATGGTTACTTCAATATCTCCAGCCATAGTACTACCACTTCTGACTTATCGTTGTCTGTGTACAACATCAGGCCCGAATGATTTATGTCTAGCAGACCCAGCACCTACTGTGGACCTCCACTTATCACAAACTTGTCTTCTCCTAGTCAATGAATTGCACTTCGGAAAGGTGTACAATCCACTAGAATATTAACCCCATTACCTTTTTAAGTTATCATCGCCTATCATCACCCCATTATGCCTTTGTATTATTTTCATCCCCAAGTCTACAAATGAAACACTCTCTCATCCATGATAACAACTATGATTGATGAGATATCTGTTTTACATGTGAGTTGTACTTGAGAGCTAGTTCCTCTTTCTTCGGGTAAATCTACTCTACTGTTGGTTGTTGTTGGGTTTATTCTGCCTTGTTGCAAAGGGGTATAGTAAGATATTTGAGCTTGATTGCACTGCTAATTGCTCTCCCATAGCTGAAATAACATCTGTATGTTTTTTTCTATCCGTGACTGATGTCCACCATTGACCTCTTTGGTAGTTAGACATTAAGAATGAGACATTGAGGATGAAGTTTTCATGGAGCATCTAGCTGGTTTTGTTGCTTAAAGGGAGTCTAGTAGTCTTGTATGTCGATTGTGCTGGTCACTATGTGGTCTGAAACATCCTCCTAGAGTCTGGTTTGGAAAGTTAAAACACAACAATTCGAGAGTTTGGCATGACTCAGACTTCACTGTATTTTATTTGCATTTTGCTCCAAATTTGTGTATTTATTTGGTGGCTTATGTTAATGATGTCGTTATCACTGGCAATGACAAGGATGGTATCCCTAATTTAAAGCAACATCTCTTTCAACATTTCAAGACTCAAGACCTTAGTAAAATGAAGTATTTTCTAAGTATTGAGGTTGCTTAGTCTAGTTCAGGTATTATTATTTCACCACGAAAGTATGTCTTGGACATTCTTGAGGAGACGAGATTGATGGGATATTGACCCATTGACACTTTTATAGATACGAATGTTAAACTCATGCTAGGAGTAGGACAGAGGAGCCACTCAGTGATCCTAAAAGATATAGGCGGCTGGTTGGTAAGTTTAATGATCTCACAGTGACTTGACCTGGGATTTGTTTTCTCGTGAATGTTGTAAGTAAGTTTGTGGATTCTCCCAATGATAGTCATTGAGATGCAGTTGTCTGCATTCGGTGATATATAAAGTCAGCTCCAGGTAAAGGACTACTCTTTGAGGAGCTAGACCCATGAGAAGATCACTGATTGATTGGGCAAGATCACCTTCTGATAGATGTTTACATCTGGATATTGTGTTTTAGGAAGCAATTTGGTATCATGGAAGAGTAAGAAACAAAATGTGGTTGCTCAATCTACGTCAGAAGCAAAATATCGAGCAATGATCGTAGCAATGTGTGAGCTCGTTTAAATCAAATAGTTGCTCAGAGAATTGAAATTTGGAGAAGTTAGTCAAATGGAACTTCAGTGTGATAATCAAGCGACCTTTCATATTGCATTAATATGGTGTTTTATGAGAGGACTAAACATATTGAGATTGACTGTCACTTTATCAGAGAAAAGATACCCTCGAGATATTGTTACAAAGTTTGTGAAGTCAAGTGATCAATTTGCAGATATTTTCACCTAACTGGTCCTCATATTAGAATCTGTTTGGATTGACTTTTTATTTTTGACTTATAAGCCAAAAGCCAAAAGTTAGGATTTTTAACTTATTGATTTTTGGCTTATTTTTAGCATTTTAGCTTAAACCTAAGTGCTTATAGGCACTTTTTTTAACTTACCCAACACTCCAAAAGTACTTAAAAGTTATTTTAGCTTAAATGGACTCGGTACATGACTTATATGTGTCAGCCTGAGGGAGAGTGTTATAATAGGTATAGGATTGTACATAGTATTCGTACTTGAAAATGATTGTAGTGTAGTGTCTATAAATTGAGCTCACAGTAATAATGTAGTTTATGTATCTTAGTAAAATTTTTCTGTGCTTTCTCCCTACGGCATAATTAGAGAAAGGAGGAAGAAGTAGAAAAGGACACTGTAGGAAAAAGGAGTAATAGGAAAGATGCAATTATGTGGGGTTGGGGTAGTTGAACAAGTATCTATTTGTGTGTTAGTCACGTCATATCCTTTTATATTTGACATGTTGTGATGCTTTGTTTTCTTCTATGCTGTAGGATTGTTGGTATGGCTGGGATTGGTGAGTCATTGTTACTCGTCGCTTTCTGTGGATCTTGTACTTTCCTGACCACAATATCATTAAGTGCTATTGCCACCAATGGTGCCATGAAGGTGAGAAAAAGTTGCTCATCAGTCATTGAATGAAGACAACGGAGATAGCTTCTTGCTTTCCTATATCAGACATGCATTTTATTTTTTCCCAAGTAGCTTAGATGGTCAATGATATCATTTGTTTTCTCAAAATTAGGGCGGAGGGCCTTACTATCTCATTGGTCGTGCTTTGGGTCCAGAAGTTGGTGTCAGCATTGGACTGTGTTTTTTTCTTGGAAATGCAGTTGCTGGAGCAATGTGTGTATACAATCTGACCTTTTGCGTTAATTGATACTCACTTGGTGAATGTAGCAAAGGAGGCTACATTGCTTTCATTATCTGACATTACTAGAAAATGAGGTTACATTACTTTCATCATTTGGCACTATCTATAAGTTTGAGTTAATGTACGTATCTGTCTTACAGGTATGTATTGGGAGCTGTGGAAACCTTCCTTGATGCTGTACCAGCTGCTGGAATTCTTAGAGGTATTTCTTGAGTGAGATTGTCACAATTGATTTATTGGCTAGAATTTAATGTTATGAAAAGACTGCAGATCATAATTTTGCTATGAATGCTCCTTGGATCTTGTCTTTTTTATAGCAGTAATTCTTTTTTGTGTCTACTTGTATGGACTTGTTTGATGGTAATCTGTTCTCTTCCTTGATTATATGGATCATTATTTTCAATGAGTACATTTTTGTTGATGCTTTACTGGGTAATACATTATTTTGTCAAAATCATTTGTATTTCTGAATTTTACTTCGTCATTTATGCAGAAACTGTCACAAGAGTTAATGGTACAGATATTGCGGAGCCCATTACAAGGCCAAGTTTGCACGACCTGCAAATTTATGGGATTGTCGTGACTATTCTTCTCTGCTTCATAGTTTTTGGTGGTGTAAAAATTATTAATCGTGTCGCACCGGCATTCCTTGTACCTGTTGTATTCTCATTGGTGTGCATATTCTCTGGCATTCTTTTGGCAAGGAATGATCGTCCAGCAGGTTTATTGTTTATGCCTACTTTTTTTTTTTCAAAATTGTCTTGAAAGCTTTGTGTGAAGTGTTCTGCTACTTGGAAGTTGATCATACATGCTTAAAAGTTAAGATGTATGAAGAAAAGCCTGTTTGACAGTGTAAGGTTAAATCTTGTTGCTCTTTCTTAGTAGAATGCTGTCGACCAATTCATTTTTGTTCTGGCCTTGAGAAGAGTGGAAACTTATTACTATTGCTAAGCTAGTCTGTAATAATAAATCTCAATTGATATCTCAACCTCTGCAATTTCCAGCATTTGTATTGCTTCATAGTGGCCCTTAGTACCTTACTGCTTTGAGAAAAGGCCCAAAATGGGCCTCAAGATTCGGACTTCCACTCAAAATAGTCCCTATACTTTGAGGTGGAGCACTAATAATCCTCCATCTTTCAAAAAATGAAGCAGATGTAGTACTAGGTAACTGATACCATCTATAACTAACAGAATGCCTCATGTCCCTTTAAAGTTCACGTTCTCTGAAATAAAAGCTGATTGCTCTGCTCTTCTGAGTTGCTCTCTTTTTCTGCACTCTGTTGATTACTTCTTAAGTTTTAACTTTTTGAAGCTCTTTCAGACAATGGTTTCATCAACTTTAAACAGTCATCCCTTTCTTTTCTCACCTACCACATTCCCATGTGACTGTTTCATAACATGTGACTGTTAAAAGCATATTCTAGTCTTCAGAATTTATCTCGGATTCGGCAGTGATAGAAGCTTGTAATTGCAATTCGTAGCTCACTGCACACCATCATCATGTTGTGTACTCACCACCTTCTTCTTGTTTATATTATTAGTCATCTCAGTTGTGCAATTCCACTCTCTTCCTGGTTATTTTTTCACTAGTACAAAAAAGGGAAATTAGGACAAGAAGAAAATGTCAAATACACTGAATACTCTCTTCCTGTAAATTAAAAAGAAAAATACTTAAAGGACAAGAAGAACATGTCAAACACAGTGAATATTTATGTCCATTTAAAGCTTCCCAACTACTCATACAGGGAAGAAAAGGCAACATCTGAATCCGTTGCTGATGCCATTGCTGATAACAGAGCTGGGTTGGTTCACCTTCCATGGGCCGGAAGTATTCTGTTTGTTTTAGTTGGAAAAAAATATCCAGGACTAAATGTGTTCCAGTTTTGGAAAGATGGAGGACTATTAGTGCTCCAACTCAAAGAATAGGGACTATTTTTTTTGAGACAAGTAACAATTTTATTCAGTAAAAACTTAACCACCCCAGAAAAAGTTTCTAAGTTGGAAACTTTACAAGCATCAAAAGTGTGAACCCTATACAATTATACGTTGCCAAGTCTATACTAACTCTCGTACTTCCCCCCTCATATTCCGTTTACACCAAAAAAGGAACAAGCTAAGACAATTCATCCTATTTTTCTGGATAGAACTGCTAGTGCCTTCAAGATGTCTACCATTCATCTCTTTCCACACTTTCCACCAAATGCAAGCAAGAATGATCTTCCATCAGTCCTCCTCCCCACCTCTATTCTCAATACCCCACCAATTGTTCAGCAGTGCCAAAGTAGAACTAGGTATTACCCAAGTTATTCCAGAAATACAAAAGAACATGTGCCACAGATTTATAGTGGTCCTACAGTGTTGCCTGTTCACACAAAAGACATCTTGAACAAATCTGAAGACCTTTTCTTTGTAGCTTCTCTTGAGTTAGTCAAGCTTTCCTAATCACCAACCAAACAAAGAATGACACCTTTATAGGTATATTTACTTTCCAGGATTTTTTCCAAGGACAATTCTCCTTTACAGGACGTCTTTGATTCAACTGCCAATTCACTGACTTTACTAAGAAGGCCCCTATACTGTTTATTTTCCATCTGAGTCTGTCTGTAGAATCCCTGCATCCACTAAAAGTTCCCAATATCTGAAGCAGTGTGACGAAACTCTCTACTTCCCCGTCATTAAGAGCTCTTCTAAAGATTAGATTCCACCCTTGTTGGCTCCACATTTGGTTGATCATGTCATATTGTTGGAGACTTGTAGAATAAAGAACGGGATACATAGACTTCAGATTGCTCTGCGTAATCCAATGATCAGCCCAAAAATCAGTTTTTCTTCCATCAACCACAATAACCTCCACATTTTCCAGTAGTCTTGCCTTTGGTTTCTGATAGTTCTCCACACACTGCTACCATAGGGACTATTAACTTCATTTGTGGTCCACTGGTTCAACATCCCATATTTCTGGGATATGAAATTCCTCCGAAGTGCATTGTCCTCATTATTGAACCTCCAAAGCCATTTTTGTAGCATACTTCTATTATGCAGTCTCAGGTTCTTTATGCCCAAACTGCCATGTTTTTTGCAAAAGGTCATAGCTTCCCATTTTAGTAGATTGCTGCTTTTCTTCTCTTTGTTGCCTTCCCAAAGAAAGTCTCTTCTCAATCTGTCAATTCTTTTTTTGACTTATTTGGCTAATGGAAAGATAGACATTATGTAAGTTGGAAGAGCATCTGAAACTGAACTAATGAGAGTCAGTCTCCCACATAGGGAAAGATACTAGATTTCCACCTTTACAATTTTTTGTCAGACCTTTCTATAACCACTAGATTTCCACCTTTACAATTTTTTGTCAGACCTTTCTATAACCTCATTCCAGATTTCTGCAGAACAGTTTTTAGCCCTCAAGGGCATCCCCAAATAAATTGTAGGAAGAGCTCCCTCCCACCTAACAACCAAGGTTACTTGCCAGAGACAGCAAATTTTGAACATTGTTGACCGTTTAAAGAAAGCTTTTTTGTCAGTTAACATGTAAACCTGACAAAGCTTTTAAATAGTTAGGATGGCCCTGAGATGTCTGATGGGTACCACATCAGCTTCACAAATACTAGAGAGTCAACGGCATACAAAAGATGATATATTTCCATTCCTTTAATGGCTTTTGGATGAGATCCAAAGCCTATGATCCAACCATTCAACCGTGTGATCTTAATCATATGATTAAGTCCTTCCATGACTATCAAGAATAGAAAAGGTGATAAAGGATCACCTTGTCTAAGCCCCATTTGAGATTGGAAAAAACCTTCAGGTCCACCATTAATCAATACTGAGAATTTGACATTAGAAATGCAAAATCTGATCCATTTTATCCAGAATAGGGACTATTTTGAGTGGAAGTCCAAATTTAGAGGACCATTTTGGCTATTTTCTCTTACTGATTCCTTTATGGACTTAGCTCCCTGCCTCCTGTGTTTAGGACGTTCTAAATTTACAGTTAGGTTTGACGTATACTACTCATGGATGATAGCTTAGATCTTCAATTGCTAATTTCTCTCTTTGCTTAATGGGATGAATGCCAGTGTCACATTATTGAGAGTTAGACAATTTAAAAGTTTTTTATCCCTTTCATCATCATCAATTTAGAAGGAGGGAGCAGAGTTCTAGCTTTGTTCCTAGTATGCAAGCGGCTCATGAAAACTCTAGTGCTTTCATGAATGAATGCGGTAAACCCATCAATCTTTTTGTTACATATCGAGGACAGGGAACCAGCCCAGCTAACTCGATTTCCTGAAGAAAAGAGGGGGTGCTCTTCCAATATTGATCTCCTAGCCCTACCTCTCTTTTTTCAAAAGTATATAGAAATGGTAGGCACTGGGAGTGAGTGAACTACCCGGGGAGAAAGGAGCAACCTCTCTATAGAAGGGAAGGGAAAGGGTTATGCGCCCATAATGATTGTAGAGTCTCTCAGGGTTGGAGGTCTAATAGTAGTCACATCAAGTCCTCCCCCTCTTACTCAGAATAGCTATTCTGATCCATAGTTAAACCTGATTTTCTCCTGTTTGAATATATGACAGCAAGCTCATTGCTTTCTGTTGCTATGCATGGTGCAGTTGGAATCACGGGGTTGAGTTCAGAATCTTTTAAGGACAATTGGGGTCCTGCATATCAGAGGACTAGTAATGCTGGGATTCCAGATCCTAATGGAAATATATACTGGAGTTTCAAGTAAGGCTTGCAAATCGTTTTTTCCTTCTCTCTTGTTCAATTTGCGTGGTACTTTTGCCAGGAATAAATTGTCCATTTTTTCTGCCTTTTACTTCAGTGATGCGTAAGTTCTAAGTGTGAAACTGGGTCTAATATTTGATTCTTTTTCATGTAAGTGCGTTGGTAGGTCTCTTTTTCCCTGCGGTGACTGGGATCATGGCAGGTTCGAACCGTTCAGCCTCGCTAAAGGATACTCAGCGTTCAATTCCTATTGGGACATTAGCAGCAACGTTGACGACTAGTGCCTTATATCTAGTTTCAGTGCTGTTCTTTGGATCCGTTGCAACTCGAGATAAGCTTTTGACTGACAGGTTTGTCTAAATTGCAATGCTCTTATGATGCTTCTTGTTACTGCCTTGTTCCTAAATGAATTACAGTGGTCTGAATGGCATAGTTTCTAAAATGAGACTCAAGTATGTTGAGGTATATCAATTACTTCCCAAAATATGAGTAGGTGGTGAATACGATCATGTGTAGCTAAATATGATCAATGTAAGCGTATAAAACAAGAGACAATACCACGAGTTCAACTTAGTCATGAAGTAGCATGATGCGTGTGACCTACTGTAATATAGTGCAGAAACTAAAATGGTGGGTACACTAGCAACCCGTAATGCTATGAGGGCACATCTATTTTGTCAAAGTAAGGTCACAAGGGCTTCGCAATGGCCATGAGGGCATCAAGTATGAGGAAGCATCTAAGTATAAGGCCACGAGCACATTAAGTGTAAGGCCACAAAGTCATCACTAAGGCCATGAGGGCATCACATAACTCACACCTCCTCCTGTTGTTTTGTATGATGCTCGCCTTTCTAGGAAAAATGAACACCATCTTAGGAGTCCATAATATCTCCCAAAAGGATATTTTCATTTAAAACATAAGGCTTCAAGCTGTCAAAACATTCTTTTAACATGTCAAGTTCCATTTCAACATAGATATTTCAAACTTCAGCATAAACATGTCTTCTTATATCATAGCTTTGGGAGTTTAAATAACATCATGCAATCATAAATGAGTTCAAATAACATATTCACATAAACGATTTGTTCTTTAGTACTTCCATGACTAAGTACACTATCATATCAACATCATTTCTTGTCCCAAATGTTTATGGGTGTCTTGGGGTGTTGGCCTTAGGCCAATCAACCTCATTTTATTGCTATGGGTGAGCCATGCCTTGAACCTCTTCCGAATCACCCAAACCCACAACGTATGGCCTACCCATAACCTGTGCAAGTCACAAACTCCAGCTCAAGCTATAGTGAAAAGATTACCTTAAGAGATCAAAATCTTAATTCTTGACCCTTACGGAATTTCAGGTGGAGCATCTAGACAAAATCAATCAATTTGGGGATTCGATAACACTAAGCAACCACATTAAACTCACCTGAATGGCTGAGAAGAAATTTGGGCTGAAATCCTCCACTAGGAGTTGTGTCCTAGACTAGGACTTGGGAGAAAGAGGAAAATCCCAAATTTTGCAATTAGATTGTTCGCCGCACTGGGCACATGTGATAGCATGTGTGCTGCTTACCCTGGAAATTAACTATATGTTGTAGCCAACGTAACATGCACACTTCAGGCCTGGCCGGCCTTCAACGTGCAATAGGTGCACAGTAGGGACCAAATCTGCTGCCTCTACTTGCCTTTGGTTAAAACATATGGTATGCCCCACTGGCAGTCGATCTTTGTTCAACTCTAAAATTCAATCATTGATATGCGATTGTGCCCCCTGTATCTTCCTCAACTTTTAACGTCCAAAATAACTTCCTCTTGGCTAGAGTTCATACCTCAAATCCTATCCAACATATTCCCAACATTATAATCATCATTCAAACACCAAAACTAAGCAGCCCAAACTTTGCCAGCACGTAATCATTAAAATGGTTCATTTAATTGATAAAAACAGTAAAATTCCAAATCTAACGGGGCATATCAGGTGCACTAAGAAGTGGGCTAGTCCCAGTCCTTTCACTAAAAAGAGAATTAAGGGGATTTGCGCTTGAGACTAGATTAGTGTGTATATATAGAATATCTAGAGATAACTGTGAGAGAGAGGATTATTTGAGCTTTCTTTTAGAAGAGCTGAAAATTGTGAAGTCTTAGAAGTTCCCAAAGGAAAAAGCAGTAGCTACGATTGAGCTGAGAGTTTAGATGATCTTTCTTTTAAGCTTTGGAATTTTTTTGTCATTCAAGTGTTTTCTAGTTACTAGTTCTAGAACACGTGCGTGGCACGTGTATCTCATGTTAATTATCATCAATGGCTTAAAATGATATAAATAATATTGAAGTACATATGTGATGAGAATGGTAGAAGGTAAATACAAGTGTGAATTGATGAATGATTAGTCAATTGGGTCCCTACTTTAGTCATTGCAAAGCACCAACATTTAAAAATTATTTTCAAATTATGAATGTGAGAATATCCTTTATTTCTAGAGGTAAAATCTGAATTTGGGGAGAAAAAATGTTTCTTTTTGTACCTTCTTCTAATATCGTTGGATCAGGACTGTGGGTGGATGAATAAGCATAAACCACAGTTTGAGTTTAACCCATGAATAGTTCAAAAAACAGCAAATCAAAATATTACAAGGATAACAAGTTAATAAAGACAATAAAACAAATAAAATTAACTTATGTGAAAAATACTGTTGGAAAAAGAATCATTAGCATTCTCTTGAAAAACATACCAAAAGTTGCAAACAAAATTAACTTAACTATGATTTGCAAATTTTGAATACATGAAATTTAATAACACCTCTTAAGTGGAGAAGGGTAGAGGGGCGGACCCATTATCCACTGAGTTTAGAAGGCTGTGATTGGTCCAAAGGGCGGGTCACAGACAGATTTCTCGGTTATCAAAAAAAAAAAATTAATAACACCTCATCAGCTTCACATTTGATATTTTTGTAACCATGCTTGCAGCCTAGTGTTCTTAGAGAATATGATTGCTAGAATTTGTTCCCTAACTCTTGTTTGTGCGATACCAACGGTTAAAAATCACACTTGAGGTTCTTTAAGACAAAGAAGGGTAGAAAACTTATAATATTCATATTCATAGGTTAAAAATGAGAGGAAATCCCTCTATTTATAGCCAAGAAATGTTAGTATGAATAGGTGCTGATTGTGGCTTATCAAAAAAGTCACAACCCTTCAGAATAGTCACAACCGTTCGAAAAAGTCGCAACAGAAAAGTCACAGCCCTTTGAAAAAGTCTTAAACCTTCAAAAACGTCACAACCCTTCAATATGATAAGGTGTCTACTTTTAATATAATATAGAAATATACTTGACTGAGTATTTTTAGTAGGGGTATTATAGTAATTTAACATTCAGGTTAGGGAGTTCATTCTTTTTAGGTAGTATAGATAGATAGATATATAAACTGTAAATTGTGAGATGGTTGCTACAGTTAATGAACTAGAATTTTGCTTTATATCACCGTATTTTGCATCAATGTATTTACTTCTTCGCCTTTGCATAAATTGTAAGTTGATATTCAGTTCCGGTTCTCACTATTCTTGGTTCAAATCAATGATGCTTTTTGCTTTTGAATTTAGTATTGATGACTTTCTTGTGCTGTCATCTAGCTAGGATTTAGAAAACATGGGTATGTCAGAGACAGTTTTCGGTTTCCTTGTATATTTGAACGGTTCTCTGTCATTTGAATTATAAGGCTGATACTCCTTGTAACCTCAATATATTTGGGATCTGAAAGTTTTAATGACTTGTATTTGACCCATAAGTATGTAACTTTGTATGAAAGAGATTATATTATTGTAGTGAATGGTATTTCAAAATCTACTTATGGTGCATGGCTAATGCACTCATGCAGGTTGTTGACCGCTTCAATTGCTTGGCCATTTCCAGCAATTGTTTATGTTGGTATCATCCTTTCAACCTTAGGGGCAGCCCTTCAAAGCTTGACTGGTGCACCACGTCTCCTTGCTGCGATTGCAAACGATGATATTCTACCTGTTCTGAACTATTTTAAAGTGGTAGATGGAGGTGAGCCCCATGTGGCTACTTTCTTCACTGCCTTCATCTGTATTGGATGTGTCGTAATTGGAAATTTGGATCTTATTTCACCAACCATAACAATGTTTTACCTCCTATGCTATGCTGGTGTGAACTTATCCTGCTTCCTTCTGGATCTGTTGGATGCTCCCAGCTGGCGACCTCGGTGGAAATTCCACCACTGGAGTCTCTCTCTTGTTGGAGCATTACTTTGTATAGGTATTTTCTTCTACTTTTGCTGTTGGAGAACTGGTATTCTTTCTCTGTTTTGGTTTATATCGCTGGAAATAAACTAATTGTTTATGCTCTAACATACATATTTGCTTCATATTGCTTTATCTTTCCCAAGAAAACCATCATCTTGGTGCTGCCTGTTATACATTAGTGAGTATCCAGGAGCTTGAAACTGCTAATATTTGACTTGGACCTTTACTTGTCCATATATTGCTTCTCCCATTATGTGTCGTTTATCATTTAGCCTATTTCTGACAGATTTGGTAACATTTTCCCAAGTAATTTTTCGTTAATTTGATTTTGTACTCAGCTACCAAACTAGGCTTTTGTTATCAATTCTAGTTTTAGAGGTTGAAAGGGCTGAATGTGTTATTTTTGCTTTTTGCTGCGCTTTAGAGAAACTATATCTGAAAAAAATATGAATATAATTAGGAATGATTACAATTATTTGGCATTATATGATTAGCAAAATGTCGAACTTATTACAGTTTTTCTAATAAGAAATTTGTTCAAGAAAAGAAAAAAATTAACGTTTAAATATATAACCAGCCAGAAAGAAATTTACTTGTGGACACTGGTGGTGGCCTTCATTCAAGTTATGGACGGAGTATAGGTCTTGTAACCTTCAATGTGGTGAACAACTTTGTGATTTTTTATAATTGAGATGCACTTTGAGATTTTTTTAGTTTACTGAATAAATTGAAAACTAAGTTCTTTTAAGTGAAATGGGGTGAGAAAAAAGAAGTGGTAGCAATATATATGACCTTCATGCCCTCAAAAAGAACCATTTATACTTCAAAAAACTCCCAGGCCCTTTTCCCGAGACTCATCTCTAAGGTCCCTTCCGGGCTTCTAGAGCTCCAATTCCGGTGATATTTGATCACCGGAATCGTCCTCTGGCCCTTTTTTTAGCAACTCTCTCTTTCTTTTCAGATATGGATGAAGATGTCATCTATTTCACGGTAGGATTCATATAGTAGAACATCATAAGGAAGGTCTCAAGAGCTGAAACTTGGTATGAATGGGTGGAAAGAGGACGCAATATGATGACAAGAGCGAGAGCTTCAGCCAGAAGACGATGGAGTGGATAGGCCATGTCCTCAGAAATCTGTGGCCAAAATTTATAAATGATTGTAAAATGAAGGTAGGAGATGGAGGGAAGACCTTCTTTTGGGAGGAATGCTAGGTGGGACAGAGACCGTTAAAGTCAGTTTTTCTCACCTGGTCAGCTTGAGCCTTTAGAAAGTGGCCACTGTCAAAGAGATAAGAGATAACCAGGGATGAAACTTCAGATAGATTACTTATGAGTTCATATGAGGATATTTACACTTCTGTGATTTTTATTGCAAGTATTACTGAAATACTTCTTGAGTATTCCTTTGTTTATAATACAAGTTACCTTTTCTCAAATAATGAAGAGGTATTAATGTGGTGCAAAGCAAGTTGTATTGGTTTTTTGCAACCTTGGACACCAAGTTGAAGTTCTTATTTGTCCAAGAATAGGTGTGTGGACTTGCTTTCAAGTCCAAGAAGCCCATGTCTGAAGTTTCAATGGTTCAAGAAGCCCAAGTTTCCCAAATAAGGACTTACTATTTCTATTCTTGTTTCCTTCCATACTAAGTTCGTAGTTTCATTTATAGTTTCCTTTCAAAATAGGTATTCTACTTTCCTTGTACTTAGCTATTTCCTGACAAATTACCTTTCCCGGAAAAAGACATTAGAATAGGACTTCTAGTTAACAAATAAGAGATCCTACGCTCTAAAGTGGTCGCACGCCCCCATGTCAGTATAGTTACATGTTTCTGAGTAGCTGCTGAATGCAATTTGAGCTTTAATTGCCATCTTTCTTCTTTATCCTTGTCTTTATTCCAAGTATGGTCGTTGTAGTTTTCTTGTTTTCATTGTGTGTGGTGCATCTTTATCACACTAATTGCTTACAAGTAGTTGCTTTAGAACTTCTAAACATTTGATCATTCAAGAACACCCAACCCTTAACTGTAATCTCATCCATCTGTGTCATCCAGAACCAAAACTTATTGTCGCTCTTTTGTAGTCATTTCTTGTTTCAAACAAGTGAGTAGTTATTCTAAACTATCATCAGTCATTTTGTTTTTAAATCAATTGATTCCAAGTTATACATCCCAAATAACTTTGATTCTTGAAATCAAACAATTCAGCTCTTGTTGATGGGTTCTTTCTGAACTTGAGAACCATGTCAATGTGTCTATTCCGCTGATTGCTATGGTAAAATAAAGGACAGAGAAGAAAGTATATCTTTTTTAGGCTTGGCAAAAATGTAAATATTAACCTGGTTTATAATCCTTCTGATAGTTTGCTACTTTGCTTGGACATGGGTTTGGAGCCTTGGAGGATTCTGGGTTATCGTTCCTTCCTCTTTTCTACGAGTCGGTGAATCCAGTTTCGGAAATATTGTTACTACTAACCTGGTTATTATCCATCAAATGGTTTGCTTGGAAATGGGTTGGAGGATTTTGGGTCACTGTTCCTCTGCTTTCTATATTCTTCTACAACTCGATGTTTTTAGTTTGGAAGAATTCAAACTCTTGGACTCAGGGATCTGATTGATTCCATTAAAGATCTCGTAATTTACTTTTTCTGATTGTTGTTGCTTAGTCCAATGTAATTGGTTGTACCCTTCTTGTGTTTCTTGAAAGTGGTAACAGAGAACATTAATATCAGCACAGAGGCTGTGCTAGAGCCATATTTACAGTTCAGAAAGCTGCACAGAGTCTCCCTGTATTATCTTACTAGGAATCAATCATGTCCAGTTACGATTCTGCATCATCTTCGAAGTTTTATTTACACCATAAATGAAACAAAATTTCATCTTGATTTTCTGGTTACAGCTATATCTGTCTTCCAAGACATCTTGCATTTCTCTCTCTCCAAATTATTCACCATATGCATGCAGGTAATTTTTTTTCCCACCATTTCTTTTGCCTCAGAGAGCCACCATTGTAATTCAGCACTTCAGCAGGTCCCAAGTAGCCTTAGGTATAGTGCACCTGAGCCGTACTATGTTTAGGAACAGCTGCAATAGCTGATCTGTTATTGGGTAATGTTAGAAGAGGTGACTAATGCCTTTTGAGTCAGCACCACATAAAAAACATCTGGAACATAACTAGATCTCCTCATCCTGCTTGCTGAAACTTGTTCGTTTTTCTTACTAGGACCCATGTAGACAGTCACATTAAATAGTAGTTTTGGTTTATGTAATAGTGGGAAGAGTGAGAATCTTGGTTTATGGACGTATGCCATCCAGATGTAGAATGACCTCTTTCTTTGCCTGAATAGCGGTACATTGCTGATGAATCCAGACTCCAGTCATTATCATCTTACTCATCCTAGCAAGGAGTGACTTCCCCACGCCCCAATTTTTTTTATTTTGTTTAAAGACACTGTATAGAATTCTATCTTCTTCTGCATTTCAGAGTAATGAGTGTTCTCTTTCTGCTTTTCCTTTTCAGTGATCATGTTTTTGATTTCATGGACATTCACTGTGGTATCACTTGCCCTAGCAAGTCTAATCTATTATTATGTGAGTATCAAGGGGAAAGCAGGAGACTGGGGTGATGGTTTCAAGAGTGCATATTTTCAGCTTGCTCTTCGTAGTTTACGATCTTTGGGAGGTATGTGTTCTTCTATTTATATATCTATTTATTCATTTGAATTTCTTGTCAAACAACATAAAACAGCTTTTGTACTGTCCATTCCTTGTTGTCGTAAAACATCTGATTGCTCCTTGCATGTGTATTCTATAATTGCTTAAAGGTTGAGTGAAACAAACACAATTTAGGATTGCCATTGCAGGTCCTCACTTTTTTCAATTATGTTGCTTACCTAGGATTTGTCTATGTGATAAAATATATATCTATATATTTTTTGGATCTTATGTTGCTTTTGATTCGGTTATTACAATTGAAGAAGGTGTTTCTCATTATAGTTAATTTGTTTGTTGCCCCATTAACATTGCTTAATGTTCGGCAACACTTTTTGGTGTGTCAGTGCCTTGCTTAGGCATTTTTATTCTGAAAATGTGCATCAGATGGTTGACTGCCATATTATTTCAGAAAGATTGGATCCTTATATTGCTTCAATTCTCCCCGACGTTTGTTGCTCTTAACCACTTCTTTTTTTCCAAATCTGAATGGTGTTTGGATACTTCTTCTACTTTGGTCTAACATTTTGGCAAGTGACTGGATGCAAGTCTAGGCAAGTGCATTTGAATCATGTCATAAATCCTCCCATGTAGTTGAGATTATAACTCTATCTAGACTAGATTTGGATCTTGATTCCCCGGTCTTGAACCATGCAAATTTTATACCTTTTAAAGGAAGACGAACACCGATAACTTCTGCATTGCTCTTGGTATAAGTTGCATCCTGTTATCCTCTCCCTTAGGAGCCTTACTGTATCAAAATTATCTCTTATTGTATTATAAATATCTCAAACTTTTTAGAACCATCTTTGACCCTTTCAATTAGCACATATGCTCTTCAAAATCTCACCCATACGTTACTTCTTGTACTCCTTAATCCTGATGCAATAGAGTTGGCTCCTATTTTGAACTCCACAATATCCATCTTTCGCTTATCCTACAATAAGATTATCACCTGCAGTCCTTTTAGGGACATCTGATAAAATTAGAACAATACGGAGAAGATCAGCATGGCCCTTGCACAAGAATAATGCAGAAGCAAAAATAAAAAGATTAAAACAGGAAATTAAAGATAGGAGAAATTCGAGAAATCAATCCCCAAATCTCAAAAAGTAATTACTAAGAAGCCTGATTGGTTATGGTCGACCTGATTAGTGGATCCGGGCTAATCATGTTTTCTAGCATATTCAATTCAAGTACTTAGATGAAAGTGATCTAGACGACCCCTAATTGAGTAATTAACGACAATAATTCGTATAAGACTAATTACTTTTTTCAATTAGTTGAGTAAGAACCATAGATATCAAGCAAAGAATTAACTTACCTCTTAGAAGAATTGTTTTGTAAGATAAATTATGAGTTACTAATACACAAAGGTGTAAATTAAAGAAATCTCAATAAAATTGATACTCCCTCCATTTCAAAAAGAATGGTCTAGTTTGACTTGGCACGGAGTTTAAGAAAATAAAAAAGAGTTTCAATCATGTGGTCCTAAATTAAAGGTATGTCAAATGTCCCAAATGCTCTTTAATCTTGTGGCCTTAAACATGTCACATGAAAAACTAAGATTAAAGTGTTGTCAACAAAAAGAAAGAAATGGGCTGGACCATTCATTTTGAAACAAGACTAAAAAGAAAAGGTCATTATTTTTTAAACGGAGGGAGATAATATTGTGTCCAAAAGTTAATATAAGTATTTTGGACGGCAAAGGGCGACAAGGGTCTGCCTCACCTGAGACCTTGACGACAGTCTTCTTAGGGCTTCTATAGCTTTGTTTTTGCCCATGGGGCTATCAATATGTATGCTAGTATCTGGGGGTGTTCATGGTTCGGTTTGGATCTGTTATTAGTTAAAGCCAAAACCAAACCAATTTAAATCGATTTTTAAATTTCTAAAACCAAACCCCAAATCAAATAAAAAAAAATAACCGTCAGTTTGGTTAGGTTTTTTCGGTTTTTTTTAGTTCGAAAGTAATAAGTTTGCTGAGGACATACGCATCTCGATAGACACAAACACTTAGTACATGAATAATTCACAAATAAGCGATTGCATGAACAAAGTGATTCATCCAATGTACCAAGGAAACTAAAAAGAACTCATTGTCAATAGCATAAAGTTGGTTCAATATTCTGGAGATCTCAACATCTTATCAATAGACTTTTCAATAAAATTACACCTTAAAATATTGAGAAATTACTTCTAAAAAGAAAACCAATATTTCATAGCAAAACTAATCAATTACCATCTTCTTTAGCTTGAGCTTTAAATTATTCAATGCTAAGTTAGAAAATTTTATAAAGATCAGAAAAAGTGTGATCTTTAAAGTAATGAATATTGAGGGATTTAGACTTAAGGTTTTAATAGTTGGGCTAAAGTTTAAGTGTTGGGCTTCAGAAAATAGTAAAATTAAAGACTTAAGTTAATTAAAATTTATCAAAATACTTGTATTTTATTTATAAATAATTATAAAATTTATATATATAACTTCTCAGTTTGGTTTGGTTATTTTTGCGGTTAATTTTTAGTAAAATAAAAACCAAACCAAATAATATCGATTTTTCAAAATTTAAAATCGAACCTAACCAAATCAAACCAAATAGCGGTTTTTTTACTCGATTTGGTTTTATAACCATAACCATGAACAGCCCTACTAGTATCAATATTTATAATTGAAAAAGGCTTCAAAAAACTCAAAACTTGTTTTTGCACCCTATACATAATTTTCTTTACACCAGAATATGAAAGACAAAAAACACTTCATTTTGATTCTGTATGTAGTGTCAAAATATTTGACACTTCTTTTTGTACAATCCGCCAAATGCAAACTAGGACAACATTCCACCACTTTTTCTATCTGATATTCTTGCTGCATTGTTCCAACACAACAAAATGTCCTTTGTATCTTTAGACATTACCCATTTGACCCTAACAAAGACAACAACAATTGCTAAAAGGATATCAGTAACCTTATAATACAAGATTAAATAATAGTTGTTTCTTGGCCTCCTTCCAACCTAAGTTGCTTATACTCGGATGTGGGTGTCCAATACGGGTACGGATCTAGAGGTCAGATCCTCTATGATCTAAATTTTAAGATTTGGGGATATGGATACAAGTGCAGGGATTCGGCTAAAGAAAATTCAGATATCTAAAGATCAGTTTTTGGATGGCGAGAGGCAATAAAAGTCGACAAGGGTCTGCGAGTGTCGAGGCGCTCGCCTTTTTGAAGTGTGGCACCAATTAATACCAAAAATTAAAATACTTAATTGCATATGTAAATAAGTAAAATCTCAATAGCAATAGCATATTAGCAAATATTTCAATTCAAAAACTGAAAATACATAGTACATAGTAAAAGTCTGAACTTGAATGAGAAAAAAACATAACTAAAGTCAAAACAAAGGTAGAAGTGACTATGGAGTCCGAAGAAGAAGGAAAAAGAAGCAGAGGAAGAAGAAAGAAATCTGATGAAGAAAAGAATAAATATGCATTGGTTGGACTTTGGAGTCAACGAAAAAGTTTGGCTGGTCATCAGAGGAGTCTGGTCGAAAACACTAAAATTATCCTTTAACTTTTAAAACCCTAAATCGGTAGCCTTTTTTAAGAAAATACAAAAGGTGACGCCTTTCTCGCCTCTCACCTTTTGTCACTTTCTGAAGATTGCCTTGCCACAAAGCTAAAAGGCGATGAAGGGTCGCCTTGCCTCGCTTCTACCATTGGCGACGAGGTGATCGCCTTTCACAACACTGCTAAAGATAGAGTTATAAAACCTAAATTACGAGATATTATGTGAAGAACTTGAGGAAAATCCTGGAAGGAGACAGAAGGAAAGGGAGTGGCGATAGAAATTTATATATACAAGGTATTTCATTTTCTTCAATTCCACATTGATTTTTGTTTTGATTACACAAATCAATGGACTTTTCCAGAATTCCTCCTTGAATATGGTCAAAGTACCCAAAACTGCTTGCCAGACTGGGTACGGATCCCACACCCACGTCGTGTCGACACGGGTGCGGTATCGAAAGTGAAGAGCCCAAACAACTCCCAAGATTAACAACATCTTGATGACATTGAAAAACATCTGGATGTCAATCAAAACCTTGATGACGACACTGAAGTGCACATTAAGCGACGCGAGACGCTTAACAAATTTTGAGCCTCGCTTAAGGACTTGAGTGTGTTTTTTATACACTGATCCCTCTGACTCCAATTGTAAGTGGTGTGACATTTAAAAGGAAAAACCATGCCTTCCTATAAAAAATTTTCTCGTTCTTATAAGAGCATCGAAAATCATATTTTTTATTTTGATTGAAAATATTTTCTTTTGAGATAACATTTTCAAACAATTCAAAATAATCAAACATGGGAAAAACAATTTCATCAAGGAACCTATAAAAAATGATTTCATAGAGGAAACCTTTCTCTCCAAAAAAAAAAAAAAGTTTGCGATGCCAAACTTTCCCTATATGGGTATTCTCAAAATGGAAAAGGGCCAAAAATACCCCTACTGTATAAGAATGGTTCACAAAATACCCTCCATCCACCTGTTGGTCTGAAAATTGCCCTAACCTATTTTTTGGCTCTAGATTACCCCTCAAATTAACACCCCTAAATCTTATGGCTTTTTGCGATTTAAGATTTCCACATGGCCTATTATAATTCGCCACATATATTATTTATAATTTAAAAATTGAACCCACGCATTTCATAAATCCAAACCACCCCTAATAATCTAATTTGTTTCTTTAAATCTTTAAACCCACGACTCATTCTCATTTTAGAAACCAGATAAGATAATCTTTTGACCTTTTGGCTTCTCTTCTCGTATGGGAAATGGTTCACAAATACCCTTCATCCACATATTGGTCTAAAAGTACCCCTAAAAGTTTTTTGGATAAGAAAACAAAGAGAAGGCACAGAGAGTTGAAGGCACAGGGAAATAGCTATCAAATGATGACTTTGGTTTACTAGAGACTACTTGAACCTCCACGCTCTTTGGCATAAGATTTGAGTCTCACATGTCTACCATTTTACCACCAGGAATCTTGATATTGAATTGTATTCCATGAATTTATTTTTGTATTATCACGAGTTCAAACTTGAAAGAACTTTCAATTTTTAAGTGAAACTACTTGAGTTAACTTTTAGCAAGTAGTCTATAACTAGTGTAAATAGTCAATTATCTATTACTGCAAAAGGATGGTGTGATGGAACTTGAAGGGTAAGTCACTTATTTTATTGCAATATAAGCATTATTGAGGTAATAATAATTTGGTGCACCGAAGGAAAATACCTTCTTATATTTTTTTCCTATTCATTAAGCATTATATAGTTGAAGTCTAGTAAACTGTCATCCTGGTTAAACAGATCGCGTATTAATATCCATCCAAAGGCCTCTATGTTTTCCTTTTCCATGCCCTTCCATATCCTTGGAAAACATTACAGTACTAGGAAATACGTCTATTTAACTAAAATATGCTGCAAAATGCTCTGTTATTAATTGCAAATAACAGAAACTGAAGAATTTGCATCTTTTATTCTTGGCAATATCTTCAATTTTCTCAAGAAAGGGTTATTCCTGTGAACTTACGCTGCCTGTAGACATCCAGAAAGGACATGCATTTAACATCCAATTGTATATGCAGCAAGTCAAGTGCATCCCAAAAATTGGTACCCTATCCCCCTCATATTTTGTCGTCCATGGGGCAAGCTGCCAGAAAATGTACCTTGTCATCCTAAGCTAGCAGACTTTGCCAACTGTATGAAGAAAAAAGGCAGGGGAATGTCCATCTTTATTTCTATTATAGATGGAGACTACCATGAACGTGTTGAGGATGCCAAGGCAGCTTGTAAGCAGCTAAGTACGTATATCGACTACAAGCAATGTGAAGGTGTAGCAGAAATAGTTGTTGCTCCCAACATGTCAGAAGGCTTTAGAGGCATTGTTCAGACTATGGGTCTTGGGAATCTCAAGCCAAACATTATTGTTATGCGGTACCCTGAGATATGGCGGCGTGAAAATTTGATTGAAATTCCTGCTACCTTTGTTGGAATAATAAATGACTGCATTGTTGCAAACAAGGCAGTAGTTATTGTGAAGGGTCTAGATGAATGGCCTAATGAGTATCAAAGACAGTATGGAACCATAGATTTGTACTGGATAGTCAGAGATGGTGGTCTTATGCTGTTGCTATCTCAACTGCTTCTCACAAAAGATAGCTTTGAGGGCTGTAAAATCCAGGTTTTCTGCATTGCTGAGGAAGATTCTGATGCAGAGGGACTCAAGGCTGATGTAAAGAAATTTCTTTATGACCTCCGGATGCAAGCTGAGGTAATTGTCATTTCCATGAAGTCATGGGAAGGCCAAAGGGAGCAGCAGGAATCTATTGAAGCATTCAGTGCTGCTCAGGGAAGAATAGCTAGTTATCTGGGAGAGATGAAAGAGAGAGCAGAGAGGGATAAGACTCCTTTGATGGCTGATGGAAAGCCAGTGGTTGTCAATGAGCAGCAAGTTGGGAAATTCCTATATACCACTTTGAAGCTGAATTCAACGATTCTAAAATACTCGAGAATGGCTGCCGTTGTGTTTGTAAGTCTTCCTCCTCCTCCTGCGAATCATCCAGCATTTTTCTACATGGAATACATGGACCTATTGGTTGAAAATGTACCCAGGCTCTTGATAGTTCGTGGATATCGTCGAGATGTTGTCACTCTGTTTACGTAGGTAGTTCCGTTCATACGCTTCCTTTTTCTCTTCTTTTACCTCCTTTGCTTTATCTTAATAGATTCAACTCAATTCAATTTACTTTTGTTGTTTTTCTCTTTTCTCCTGGAGGTGGGTGTACAATATACTAGTTTTTGTATCATTAGTTCTTTTGAACTGACTATTTGGGGAAAGAAAATTTTGTTATTGATGAATCTCTAGGTGATTATTAATTAGTCTTTTAAGAAAACGTTGAAATAGAAACTTTCGTTATTGATGAATGTCAAGTTGGTTAAAGTACACTTTGTTCTATGAATCACTCTCAAATAGTGTATAATCATTTCTCTAATTGTTACCTTTTGCGTCAAATCTTTTTGCTTGCTTCCTTTTGTTGCACGATGGCCAAAAAAATTGATCAACGTTGTTCAATTGATTTTCTTTGAAAAAAAATTTACACTCTACTTAATATAAAGAGAGAATCTGCAGCCTTTTGTGACCAAATTGAATGTCATTGTGATATGCTACTTTTGTAAGTCTCTGGTTTCTCCTGTGTCTGTATCGTGTACCTTATGACAATTACACATTTTGCATTTAAAAAAAAAAAATTGTCTATATTTTAAGACTTTTTGTCTGAAATGTAAAAATAAAAATAAAAAGGTCAAAAACTTCCGTTAATCGCTAGAAGTTAGGATATAATGTTCTCCGAGTTCAATATTGGAATTTATAATACCAATCTTCAACACTAAAAATACAATTTTAAAGAAAATTAAAGTATGGTAAAACCTATGTAAACTAATATTGTCGGAATTATGAAATTTTATTATTTTCCTGAGTTATTGTATAATCAATAAATTAATACTTATAATTTAAAAAGTGTTTTGTACGGGGGATTAAGCGTTGAGCTTTTTATGGTTGTCGGTGCAGATCGTCTATTGGTTGGTTTGAAGTAGGTGAAACTCAAATATTAGGACCAAATCTTGTTCACCAAGATGTTTTAAAGGTAAAGTTGATACGAGAGATACTGAAGACTGCTTAGAGTCTACAAAAATCATATGCAGACGTATGTTGTAGAGACATAGAGTTTTAGGTTGATGACTGAGTATTCTTAAAGGTATCACCTATAAAAGGTGTTATGAGATTTTGGAGGAAAGGAAAGTTGAGCCCCAAATATGTTGGGTCATACAAAGTTATACGTAGAATTTGCCAGGTAGCCTATGAGATGGACTTGCCTTGAGAGTTAGTTGCAGTACATTTGGTCTTCCATGTGTGGATAATACGCAAAGGTATGGAGCTCTCAGAAGATTCCTAGTGACAATATTAGATCGATAGGTCAGAAACTTGAGGACCAAAGATGTAGTATCAATCAAGGTACTGTGGAAAAGTTAGAATGTATAAGAAGCCACTTGGGAAGCAGAGGCTGACATGAGGGTCAAGTATCCCCACTTTTTTCAGTAGTCGTCCAAAGGTTCTTAAAGTCATAACTCATTTTATTTGAGTATCAATTTTATCTGTATTTTGTTGCACTGCTTTATTAAATGTTATATGTTCAGGTAATTGATACGGACACCATATGTTCCTTAGATTGAGATGTCCACAATATCAAATATCTTATATTAGTTAGTGTAGTTTCCATTTGTATAAGGCCAAGTTGAGCCTTGTGGATATCCATTGCATATTGTTGTGTTGTGATGCTCTTTGAAGCAATGTATATGTATTTTGGTTAGCTGACAGATTTTGGATAGGCCTATTTACAAATGAAACTCTGTCGACTTTTTTTTTTTTTTAAAAAGAATCATCTATAAGGTGCAACCTTCAATCGAGGACGAATGATCTAAAGGGGGGATAGTGTAATAGCCAGTAACTTAAAATACATTAGTGACTCATAAACTCCAATGCATAAGCGTGGTATCGGAGGAATATATCGTTTAAAATGGTTAAGCATACCAGGTAACCCTTATATTTAGTCATTTGAAGGGTTAAACAAAAGTTTTAGGCCAAAGAGATTATTTAAGAAAAGATTCAAGTTTAGACGTTCATTATGGAGGAATACTACAAATGATCTCATTTATCAACTGAATTTGAACGAGCATACTTCCTATATAAGGAGTTAGTGGACCTACAACCTATCAAATGAAAGGTATCTGAGTCTAGTTTCCATCAAATAAACTGCTTGTTAATATGACTTTAGAGTAAAAAGTTATTTACATTCTATGATAGACACACGCACTGCCCAATCACTGTGGGACACGTGACACTTTAGAGAAAGTCAACCAAACTTCTTGTTTTTATATTAGAAGTTTGGAATTTCTTTTTTTATATACTCCAAAACGTGTAAGGACTGGTTTTAAGTTATTTCTTCAAGTTTTGCTCATCTCCAATCCTCCCAAGCTTAAGGTAAGTTGATTTTCTTAAAGAATGAAGTGTATTTCTCTCCATAAACCTATAGATATACTTAGCCAAGTGTTTTCTTGAAGGAAAAAAGTGTTGTTCTTGAAGAATAGAAAGGACATGGATTGATTTTCTTCGTCATAGAGGTATGAGTCCTCTTCTATCTCCATAAATAGTATTATAAGGATGCTTTAAGTATAATTTACGGGTAGGATTCACGCGATGGTGATAGAAAGTCGTGAGTCCATATTTTACCCATTATAGATAATCTTCTTAGTAAGGAGGGAGCTTGTAGAAGGATGTGTTGGTTGTTGTTTTAACCAAATGAGGGGTGGATGATATTGTATTGGGGTAGTAAGTTGGTTATGATAAAACGAAAGTCTAGGTACAGAAACGCGACTCTTATAGTACTTGAAAGTTTGTCGCTCGCCAAGTGTTTAATGAAATACTTAAATTGCTTAAGAATGTGTTGTAGCTATTTATATGAGCTCCAATTATTGTAATTGATGGCAATAGTTCTCTACCATCTTAAATTATGAGCTTATAAGGGAATTTGATATCATTGATAAAAAAATTCATGGAAGGGTGTTTAGAAGCCATGAGATTGACTTTATATGTTAATTTTGGATGATTAAAGGGTTGGTTCTTTATGGTTAACTGATTGAAGAATAATATTGAACACGTAAATAATTCATGATCCCACTTGACAAGTAGATAAAGAGAATGGTGTGGTGATACTCTATTTATCTATTCTAATTGTTGAGCTTGTCGCTGGTGAACTATTAGGGTGTTTCAGCTTGTTGTGCTCTTTGATTAGCTTCTTATAGTACATTTTTATGGTGTTATGTTACAGATAAAGTTGTCAGCAAAGGAGTTTGATGACACGACGTAAGATAGTAAGTCTTGAATTAAGGTATGTAAAGTTAAAACCTATTTCGTCATTATGGCACGACTGGAAGTCGCATGTTCTTCCGATAAATGTCATCAGAGATTATATGATACTTAAAAGCAAGTTATTCTATTTTATAAACCCTCTCATGTTGGATTCCTAAACCTATAAAGTTATAGAACTCTTTTCTGGTCAAGAAAGTCATATGTTTCACATAATTATGTGTGCCTTTAGTTGAAATTCTAAGAAGTTAGCGAGTGTATATGTTGCATAAATTTAAAAGAAGCAGTTAGCTACGGACTATTTGTAGGTGTAGGTCACAAGATATATGATTCTTAAGCTAAAGAAAATAACCAGAAATTGTATTACAAGTTGTATGATTTATAAGTTAATTATTATAAGTCTTTGCATGAAATTGAGATTATAAAATACTCTACAGCGTGGAGTGGCTATTTTTAGGGCTACTATGTGCAACACTATTCTGTGCACAAAATTCAAATAAAGTTAGTTCAAATTTCCTGTCGTGAACTTTCCTGGCTGATACAGGCCTGCGGGTAGATAATACGAGAGCCCTGGGCCGTACCTTGATAGACCTCAAACTATAAGATTTTAGGCACGGCCGTGACCTTGAGCTACTTATGCCATACAAGGTTCACTGATTGCCAACAATAGGTCATCATGTGACTCCCTAACAGTTCGTTTTACAAAGAAGTTATATAACGAAGTAAGGATATCACTTAGGCAAATTATAGGAATTTTATGTATATAATTACTGAGCCATGAAATGTTGGATGAGGACCCTTTAGATTGGTCACAACTCTAGTTTTGGATTATGTTTCCTGCATACATATGCTCAAATTTACCTATTCTGATATTTAATTTATTTAAGCATTCTTACATGTCTACTTGTTATACAGTCTGCTGTACTATCAGTACATGTATTATATGTACTAACGTCTCTATTTTTGTGGTGCCGCATTTCTACCAATATAGGCTTAGGTACTTAGGAGAACAAACATTTTCTAGTAGACCAGAGACTTTCAATTAGCAGTTGGTAAGCTTCATCCCTACCTGGATCTATCAGATATTTAGAACCTTTATTTCACTGTGTATGCACATATGTCAGATTCCTGTCTTGACTAGTTAATTTTGCATCGCTAAAAATTCACAATTAGTCATACAAAATTTCATTAAGCAAATTTCTCCATTGGGTTAAGCGCAAGATATACATGCGGGTCTATATAATAATTCAGAGAAAATTAAAAGTGAGAAAGTTTGAGAAAACAAAAAGGTTTCAAAATAGAATTAATTACTTTCAATGAATCTTAACTTTCACTAAAGATTTTTATATACGTTCTTCTATAGATATGCAAATATAGAATTTTATTTGCATTTTATTCTGCAAATAGGTTGATGGGGAAAATAAAACTCCCCACCTTAAAATAGAAATAATCTTTATTCTTTTGTCAACAAAAAAGTTATTATTCTAAATAGATGATTTCCTAATTCTATTATTTTATTTATCAATCAGAAAAGCGAATAGTTATTAGATTCTCAAATACATACTCTTTATAGGCTTCTTAGACTTGATTTTATTTCCGTTGTAAAGTAGTCTAGTGGGATCTTTTTTATCTATGTTTTAGTATGTGTCTGGGTATATATTTCGTTGCTTATGAGCCGGCAACTTTGAGATGATTTTAGCACAAATAATTAGTTGGTGCTTGTATAAATCCTCAATGTTCGCTCCATTTTAGTTGGGGTGTGACAAATTTGATATCAATCAACCCATTTGTGAAAACAACATTCATGAACTCGGGGTCATGCTTAATAATCTAAGTTATTGCAATAAAATGGATGTCAATAGACTTTTCAGTTACCTGTATGAATATGATACATGTTTAGAAGTTCAGAGTTAGGAAGAAATTGTGGATACCAACGGAGAAAACAATGTTAATGATGAAGTTGACGTTGATATAATACATTTGGAAGGAGTTACAGGGTAAGGAAACACTTATCGCATCTAGAACTGTTCATGTTCTTTTGGTGAGGAAGAAGACGACACCAAAACTTTTGGATGCACTAAGAAAAGTTAGAGATGAACTTTAACTAGATTTAAATTTTAACAAAAAACAGATTTCACTAAATTGTAATAGACATTTTTGTAAGTTTAGAGAATTATTAATTTATAATATTAATGGGACCATATATATCTACATAGAGGGTCTTCCGAAAATATATTATCATATTATCTTATCAAAATATGTAATTTTTTCCACTAGCCCAAGTCGGGATTAAAATGAACCATCTTGTGAAATTTCACTAAATTATCATAGATATTTTTCCACTGTGAAAATGACATTCATGAATTCAAGGTCATGCGGCTTTGAATGTCAACATTTGAATACTACCGTGTATTATGACTAAAACAATTAGGGTCATTTGGTATAGTGTACAAAAATAATGCTAAATAGAGTGTGTTAGTGGTGCTTGTATTAGTTTTGCTTGCATTAATCATACATAGATTATTTTTTATGCATTGTTTGATTTGATGTATTAAAAAAAAAAAAAAGATGCATTGCATAAAATATTTATTTACAAAAATAGTCTTCATAATTATGGTGGAAAAGATGTAAAGGGGTTTAAAGGGTTAATTGGGTCTTTAACCATGTTAATGCATGTATTGAGTTCCTTTGCATTACTAATTCATATAATTTCATAATATTAGTAATACACTCCTCAATACACAATGAAGTATATTAGTTATACATAGCATGAAACAATATACCAAACAAGGTACTACTAATACACAAATTTAATGCATATATTATTTTTGCTAATACACTCTACCAAACGACCCCTAGACTACCCCTAGACTAGGGAAGACAAACTTACCAAACTTACTAGAAGGATCTTAAGTTTTGACTAAAAGCTTGTAAGTTGAATCTTAAACCTAAAACAAAAAAATTCTAAACAAAGAAACCTAAACGCGACGGTACAAACTCCTAAATAAAGATAGGGAAGAAAAACTAATTACATTAATTTAATAAAATTAAATAATAATTTGAGAAAAATAATAAATGACAAATTATCTATTAAAAAGTCTTTTAATGAAAGACAAAAAGATTAATCAGTATTTCTAAGGACCTTCATTCTTTTAATATAATTAGTTCTCAAACACATGTGTTGTACGTGTATTCCACACTAAGCACTTTTTTAAAAATAAAAATAATATTAGATTAAATGTGCAATGAGTTAAATGAATTTTGAGAGGGAAGATTACGATTTAAACTTCTGAGCCATTTCGTCTTTGAATTTAACATAAATAATTAGTAAAATTGTGTATATATAATATCAAATGTAACATGACAAGCTATTAAAATCAATGTGTTTCATGCAATGTAACACCACATTAGACAAATAACTTCAAAATTTGGATTAAACCTCTAAAATATATAATCTCATATATAACAAAAAAATTTCTATAGTAATCCATGCAATTACATATTAAAGTGCACCACAAATTAAAGATTAACTGCTTAAAAGACACAACAATTTTAACTATTTAATCAACATCACCTGGGAGGTAAACTACCACAAAATGGTTTCTTGACAACAACTGTTTCACTTATTGCATTCGGCTAGAAGAATCTCTAATTTTCAATTATATGAAATAATTTGAATAACAATATACTTACCTAAATTACTGTGTAAATCAATTGGAACTGCACCATATACTTTTTCCAGAAATGTTATGCGATACGTATTATATAAAACTTAATAGAGTACATTGGAAAAAAAAATTAACGGATGAAAATTAAAATAATCAATAATTTTAAAATTAATGGGATAAGTGCAAACAATTGTATAGTAAAAGATAAACTACACTAAGGCTTGACAGATTCATGAACTTCACATTAATGTTTTCACAATTTATTAATTTATTATTAAAAGGTAAATGTATTATTTGATAGATAGTATAAAAATATAATGAAAAAGTAGTGTTTAGATATGGGTAAAACTGTCCCATTAAGAAGGTGACTTAAATGTGTTAGCCCATATGTTTGGGCTTTTGTTATTGGGCTTATTTTTTAGGTTAACTTTATATAGTCTTCCTAGGTTAGCTTTATATAGTCTTCCTATTTCTTTTTGTGTTCAGTAATATATTTTATTATATTGTAATGCAATTTTTGCCTCTTGTTCTTCAATTAAAGTAGTTCTGTTAACATGGTATCAAGAGCTAAATCGATCCATGCTCCTTGATTTGTTGGTTGAAGATCTGGTAGCGGTCACCTGTTGCACGAATTGAACTCCGCGGTGAGTTCGCTGGAGAGACTGTATACTCAGTCTAATTTTGCTAAGCAGTACCAGTTGGAGTATGATATTCGTGCTCTTCAATAGAATGCTATGAGCACTCAAGATTTCTATGCTGCAATGTCAGATTTGTGGGATCAAATGACTCTTACTGAATCTGCAGAGTTAAAAGTTTTTGAGTCATACATTGCTAGGAGGGAAGAACAACGTTTGGTTCAATTTTTGATGGCATTACGTTCTGATTTGAAGGACTGTGTGAAACAATCCTTCATCGATCTCCTCTCCCCACAGTTGATTCTGTTGTTCATGAACTGATTGCAGAAGAGACCCGTATAAAGTCTCAAGTGGATAAAGGGTCTAAAGCAACTAATACTCCTGATGTGTTTGCTGTTTCAACTGATCAGTCTAGACCACCACGTTCTCGACAATCTCCTAAAGTTGCATTTGATGAGTGTGCATTCTGCAAACAGAAAAATCATTGGAAGGCTCAGTGTCCATTGTTACTTAACAAGGCAAAACAACCTCAATTTGGACAGCAGTAGAAGTATGGGCAGCAGAAGTATGGATCACGTTCCTTTGATGCTCGTCCTCCACAGTTCGCTGCTGCTGCCGCTGCACCATCTGTAGATATTGAGTCTGTTAGTACTATGCCACCTTTTGCGTTGGATCCCCAAGTTTTCGAACAATTCAGACAGTTTATGGCTTCTAATCCTACTGTCTACTGTAAGTCAAAAATTATAAGTTTCATGGCATGTCACATTTTTGGAACATATTCCTTTTTATTCGATTCCAGCTAAACCCCATGATGTAATGAAATCAAATCTTCAGCATATTGATCCTTTTGGCGTTGACATGGAGGTTCCAGTTTCGGATTCATCCATGCCACTTGATAATAGTGTTTCAGCCCCACCTGTGCCTGAGTCTGCTCCTTTGATTGTTAAGACTGGAGACCCACCACCTCTGAGGAGGTCTACTCGTCCTTCTAAGTCCACTAAACTACCAGATTTCACTTACTCTACATACTCAGCCTCATTTGCTTCCTTTATTGCCAATATACATCATTTGTCTGAACCTGAGTTGTATTGAGAGACTGTGACTGATCCTCTTTGGCAGAACGTTATGGCTGAGGAATTCATTGCTCTTTATCAGACACATACATGGGATTTGGTTACCCTCCCACCTGGTAAACATACGATTGGCTGTCGATGGGTGTATAAGATAAAAACAAAGTATGATTGGTCTGTTGAGTGATACAAGGCCAGACTTGTGGCAAAAGAGTACTCACAAAAATATGGTATGGACTATGAGGAGACTTTTGCCCCGGTGGCAAAGATGACAACTGTTCGCACTATAATTGTTGTTGCATCCGTTCGACAGTGGAAGATATTTCAAATGGATGTCAAGAATGCATTTCTAAATGGTGATCTCCATGAGGAAGTTTATATGACTCCTCCCCCAGGTATTGACCACCAGCCGAGTGAAGTTTGTCGGCTTCGAAAAGCTTTATATGGTCTCAAGCAAGCCCCTCGTGCTTGGTTTGAGAAATTCTCCGCTATGATTACTTCTCTTGGATTTGCCCTGAGTAATCATGATTCGGCGTTGTTTTTTAGATGTACGAGTGCAGGGAAAATTCTTTTGTCCTTATATATAGATGATATGGTTATTACTGGTGATGATTATGGTAGTATTGAGTCATTGAAGCGTGATTTGGCTCATCGGTTTGCCATGAAGGACTTGGGCTTGCTGCGTTATTTTTTGGGTATTGAGGTGGCTCAGTCTAAGAAAGGGTATCTTCTTTCTCAAACTATATATATATCAGACTTGTTTAAACGGGCGCACTTTTCTGACAACAGGACTATAGATACTCCCCTTGAAACCAATGCACGGTACTCTCCTAGTGATGGTGTTCCGTTATCAGATCCAAGTCTTTATTAGACTGTTGTAGGTAGTTTGGTTTATCTTACTATTACTTGCCCGGATATAGCTCATGCAGTTCATGTTGTACCCAGTTTGTTACTGCTCCTACTTTTGTTCACTGGGGAGTTGTACTTCGTATTCTGAGATATCTTCGTGGCACTCAGTTTCAGAATCTCTTGTTTCCCTCGACGTCATCTCTCGAGTTGCGAGCCTATAGTGATGTTGATTGGGATGGCAATCGCAATGATCGTAAATCCACCACTGGTTTTTGTGTGTTTCTTGGAGACTCTTTAATCTCATGGAAGAGCAAGAAACAAGATGTTGTCTCTAGATCTTCCACGGAGGCTGAGTATCGTGCTATGGTTGTGACTACATGTGAGATTGTTTGGTTACGTTGGTTTCTTGCAGATATGGGGGTTCACACTTCTCTGCCAACTCCCCTATATTGTGATAACAATAGTGCAATACAAATTGCAAAGAATTTTGTTTTTCATGAACGGATGAAGCACATTGAGATTAATTGTCACTTCACCTGTCATCATTTACAGCTCGGGACCATATAGCTTCCTTTTGTTCCGTCGTTCTTGCAGATTGCTGATCTTTTTACGAAGGCGCAGTCGGCGTCTCGGTTTCGATTTTTGTGTGACAAACTCTCAATGCTTATTGTTGTTGCATTGTGAGTTTGAAGGGGGATGTTAGCCCATATGTTTGGGGTTTTGTTATTGGGCTTATTTTCTAGGTTAGCTTTATATAGTCTTCCTAGGTTAGCTTTATATAGTCTTCCTATTTCTTTTTGTATTCAGTAATATATTCTATTATATTCTAATGTACTCTTGTTCTTCAATTAAAGTAGTTCTCTTAACAAAATGTATATTCACGAATAGTGGCAAAACGAACCTAACATTACATTTTGTAATTATTTATAATTATTGAAACCTGAAACAAAATACAACTGTTGCAACGTAAGGAAGACAAAAGTAACACTAAGAATTTGGATAGGTTTCATTAAGTCATTACAAATTGATTATTTTTTGAAAGGTAATTAAATATGATTGTTAAATTTTAATTATTAATATAATTTTGATGTAATACGGGGTAAAATCATTATTGTGACTTTAAAAATGGAAGCTTTCCATTTTTAGTATAATATGATATGATGATAATATTCAGTATTAGTATAATATGATGTAATTACTATTTAATTAATTAAATATATTATAACATTTTAATTTAGAGTAGGAGAAAATGATGATCCAATTCAATTGACAAGAACCCTTTAATTTTCCTAAATAAATGAATTTGTATATTAAACAATTCATTGTAACTTACTATTTAATTAATGATTTTTTGGGTTTCTTTCTAATGTAAATAAATTACAATCCAAAAAATTATTAAAATATTTTTATTTAATATTTAACTAAACAGATATTTAATTTAGTGTAGGGCTAAAATGGTAATCCAACTTTTCATCTTTGGAGCTTCCTGCTTTTAGAAATATATATATATATATATATATATATATACACACACTCTAATTTAGTGCATGTGTTGCATGTGTGTTGTGTTAATACTCCCTTCGTCCAACAATAGTTGTCAACTATACTATTTTGGAATGTCCACAGAATTTGTCCACTTTATGAAATCAATGAATAATTTTACACTTAGTTTCTAATTTACCTTTATCATTAATTATTGTTATTTTCCTATATATTGCATTTTTCAAGACATTGTATTTATTACTCCCTCTGTCCCTAATTATTTGTCCACTTTTGAATTGACACATCTATTAAGAAAACAATTATTGACATAGTGAGTAAACCATTTTACCCCTATTAATTATGAAGTGAATGAATTAAAATATAAGTTTTTCAAAAAGTTCTACATTTTTTAAAGTTATTAATTGAGGGTATAATAGGTTAAAAAAAAAATTATCCTTTCTTGATTTGTCAAAAATTGACAATTAATTAGGGACAACTATATCCCAAAACGACAAGTTGAACAGCCTCTGGAGCTGGAAAACGAGTATGCAAAATTGAGGGTTATGGCAGGCCTTAGGTTCTCTAGAGATAAAAAAAAAAAAAAAAAAAAAAAAAAAAAAAAGGTAATGCTAAATAGTCAGAGAATTTAGTCAGAAATTTAAAAAGTCTCTAATATCTTTTTTATTTTAAAATAAATTAATTTTTTTTATTTTTTAATTAAAAGATATTAAAGTTAAAAAGTAAAAATGTTCAAAAAGTAAAATAACATAGTGCGAAATATGTTAATTTACCATTCTTACCAAATTCTGACCAAATTTTCTAGTCAAAAAGGATTTGTCCAAAAAGAAATTCTTGGATGAAAATACGTTCTCACACCAAGACCAAGTAGGCAGAGGTTTCAAAATCAGTGTACCTTGCAACATTCGTAACGACAAATATGAAAGCAAAAGTTCATTCACACAACTCCCTACAACAAATGAATTTGGGCAATTTAGATGTTTGCACTTATTGTTGAAGGTAAAGAGAGTGACAAACGATTTTAAACAAGATACATAAAATACACTTGATGATGTTAATTGTATGTAGTCTACATAGACCAGATTGTCAAAGAACCTAATCAATATATATGACAAAGAAACTGGAGAGACTTAAAACTAAACAGAAGCAAGCCAAGATCCTTCAAAGAATAGAGAAACAGAGAATAATTCATCATTCATCCATCTATAGATAAGTTTTTCTAGTGCTTTCGATAGTTTTCTTTTGCCTTGTCATCCTTTATAGCCTTATTATTTATCTTGTTCTGGTTACTAACAGATCCCTCCTGAGCACTGCACATTTGAGATTTCATCTTGAAGCCAAACTTCTTGGATACATTTCCCCAAGTGCTTGATCCCTTTGATCGACCCAACTTCTCAATCTCCTGCCTCATGTTTGAGCACTCCTTCTCGAGCTCTGACACACGTACCCTCATGCTATCCATTCCCACCTTCAACACCTGGTTTTCTCTCACAGCAGTAGCCCAGCCCCCCTCATTTGGTCCGACCGTACCACTTCTCAACTGCCTTGACCCCTCATCAAGGTTTTCGGACACTAGGAAGCATCCTGCAATGGATGTTCTCAACTGCAGCTGTTCAAAGAAGAGTACTTGTACTATAATCCTTAATGGGAGCCGTTCGTTCTGTGCAGCATGTGTACAAGCTTCTAAGGAGAGCTTCTGGCAATCCATGAGCCTGCATAGTTGTTCTCTATCGGATTCTCCCAACCATGGATGTGACTGCATAAATAAAAGAATAATAAAAGATTTAAAATCTCTACCCTACTTTGTGGAACTACACTTGGTATGTAGTTATAAAAGATTTACATTCTGAAATGAAAGATCTGAACCAAAACTCAAAGAAAATCGCTTTCTTTGGAGCCTATATTCATATTTACTTTTAGTGGTCATTCATCTCGATTTCTTTATGCCCCCACCCCGGCACTGGTGGTGGGGTATTCAATCACTAGACGGCTGCACCTAACTAGACATGCCCATACAAGCAAGCCACTTTAATCTATGGCATCTTGGGTCAAACTTAAATAGGATCTCAATATTAAGTGCAAATTTCAGTAAGCATAGCAATAGTGACAACATTTACTTCAGAGTACACACAATTATCATAACTTAAAAAAGAATAGCAAACTAAATTTACCTTGAGATAAATGTCAATTGCACGATAAAGGCCATCATCCAAGGGCCTTGCATATTCAGGAACAGAAGCAGCAAGAGTCTGAAACTTGGGAAGCTTCAAGTTAACATCTGGGGCAACCTCAGCAAGATATCCATCGATTAGTTTTGCCACCATAGTGATTGGTGTCAGAGATGGTGAACCAATCAATTGCTCATCATCAATGGAACAAGGCGATTCACCACCAGTTCCTTGATCCATGGCTAAGAAGTGCTCAAGAATCCTCTGTACGCAGTCGACATTATAAAGTGTTTCCATCGAGTAAGAGAAATTAGGCATTAAGAGATCTTCTAGAGTGGCCTGATCAAGCTGCATTCCTATCCTTTTCTCCAAGTTTGATATGCAAGAGGGACTGGCTCGAAGAATCAAGGCTGTTTTCAGTAGGCCAAAGAGGAATTTAGTTGGAACTAGGCCTTTTTGCATGGGAAGTAAATTATCCACCTCTTCAATTAAAAGCTTCTGATCTTCTTCTGATAGCGAAGAACCTAAACCAACTGGTGCAAGTCGGTTACTGGACTCAGAAGAGGTCTGCCGCCTGTTAAGCCCAGGCAGGTACTTTTTAGCATAATAATTGAGGGAACCAGCAACAATTTCCTGTTTGACACCTTGAGATTCCATAGCAGAAATTAGCCTCTTGTAAAGAGGTAAACTTAAAGTTGATGCATCCTCATACCACCAATCTGAACTTGAATGTTTTGGCCTAGCTCCAGTGCTTATTCCATTCCATAGGATACTCCCTCCAGGACTCTGCAAGGGGCCAACGTGCTCCATCACAGGCCAACCAAACAGGTTGGGATCAGTACATGCCTTCACGGCTAATGAATCAATGCACCTTTTTGTAATTCTGAGTTCTTCAGCATATGGAAGAACATCATCACAGGTTTGGAGTGCCTTCAAAGAGTCTTTCCAGCTACGGAGAATTACCTGATTAAGAAAAATCTCAGTCTGTGATATCAGATTACCCTCCCCATATTCTTCAGTCATATCAAGATGCTCTGCGGCACATCGAAGGTATACAGCATTTGCTGCTGTAAGCTCTAGTTTAACCCCATAACAAAATTTAGCTACAAGTTCAAATGTTTTAGCACCACCAGGGATGTCATTGAGTTCAATAACACAGCCATCTTCTCCTTCAGATGCTTCTGCAATCCGTTTTTCCATAACCCCACTTCTAGAAAGCAATGGGAACTGCAATTATTCGTTGGAAAACATTAAAAAAGAGACAAATCTAAAAGTTCAATCATCTTCCTTGCAATCAAATTTCAAATTAGATCTGACAAAGCTTTAAGGAACTCCATACAATCAAACTAATTTGAAATTGTGCTCAGGAACAATTTACAGTGTTTTTTAAATGTAGAGATGGCCAAAACTTTGATAAAGTTGATATCTTTTTAAAGCATCTCGGAAGTACTAAAAAGAAACGATGAAGAAAGAATAAGTGTTTTAGTTAACAAGCATGAATAAGGTGTACTTGAGAGCAACCCAAGGGCGACGAGAACTGTTAATACCAGAAATCTAAGGCAAATGGAAGGACATTTAAATAGACAATTTAACGAAACATCATTCATATGCAGAAGAAAGAGAAGCAGCAATACAGCAGTTGGTCTATACATCACAAGATCAATCAATTCTTGCAGAGAACTTTACCTTATGGAGATGGAAAGTCATTTCCCCAACTTCAACAACAATGTCACTTGGAAGGCCAGTTGTGCAGAACCTACAAACATACCAACAAAAGGCAAGTTGTAAAATTTGAAAAGTAATCTACCACCTGAAGCCATGACCATGCCAGGGCAAAACAAGACCATACAATCTAAGAGCACCCAACCTCATTATCCTCCTCTAGGAAGAATGTATTAAGGAATAGGCCTCAAAAGAAATAGCAAGTAATTACAAAAATTTATGTCAAAAACTTGGACATCTATTTGCTCTCTTTGTTTCTCTGTACATTTCTACAATTCCTCATGTAATTTTCCCCACTGCGTCTGTATGTAGCAATGGTGAGAGCTGAACTGATTCAATGGTCAAGCCTGGAATTGTGCAAATCACAGAAAATACGGAGAAAGAAGATGTTGATACCTACAGCTCATTATCTAATTATATAGGCTTCTTAGGGTCTACATGATTGGTATGCAACACACTAGTTTTTGATGGGAAAAACTCTAATCTAACCTAAATATGTTGGCTAATACAATCATTCTTTTGCTCAAAAGGATTTGAGTAAACCATACGGTTTGTTTTCCGTCCAAGTTCCAGTTTTTATTTGTTCCCCCCATGACAGTTACTGTTTGATGCTCTTCCTTGGTGATAACAAAAGTATGGGCAGCAAAATTTGACATGTATTTTCAGAATTAGAGAGTTTTGAAGCAGATATTGAAAATGGTTAGAAACAAAGAAGAGAAGAGTACCAGGCCTGGCCTTTTCTTTGGAATGCATCTGTTTTGGATCCCAACTTCATACATGCCATATCTCCTCCGACTGTTACAAACCCAAACCCAAACCCCCTTAATTCATCCACTCCTTTCTTGAGCTACTTCACCAACAACAAATTTGCGCGGATCCAGCAAAATGCACCTCAAAACCAGCAAATACCCACTGCACAAATCTCTCAGTTAAGACGAGAGAATCAAGTATTATTTCCCAAATGAGACAATAAATTTAGGTCAACTCCTCCAATTCCAATTCCAACTCACTAAATAAATACCCAGTTGTTCACTTCTGACCATAAGATTCCAACACTCAACTCCAACCAAAACCCTTAAACACCCATTAATAGAGAGAGAGAGAGAGAGAGAGAGAGAGAGAATTTAAGGCATGATGAAACTGTATGAAAATCTCACCATTGCTAATTAATGCTATTTGGTAGCTTTGTTCAGTGCCCTCTCCTTTTATCCTTAAAATACACTCATTTTGCTTAATTAATTTCATTCTCTCTATCATTTTTACTTCTAATTTCTCTAATCTAAAATACGTTACTTTTTGCTTTTCAAATTTTGATTTGTCGTACCACCTATTAATAAAACAATAATTGCTATAATGAATTTATCATTTTGTTGTTATTAATTGATAGATTCTTAAAAATATATATTTTTCAAAAACATTAACTCAATGTTATTCTCTTTATTCAACAATATTTATCTACTTGATTTTGCACGGTTCTTAAAAAATTGTAAAATCATAGTATATCATGTATTTATATAAAAGAGAATCATAGGCCCGCCTATATGGCGCCACCACAAAACAAGATTTCTTTTTAATTTATTTATTTTCAAAATTAGCTCTCCCCTTTCATGAAAAGTTGTGACTTTTATGACAAGTTGTGAATTTAATGAAGAGTTACGACTTGTATGAAAAGTTGTGACTTTTATGAAAGATTGTGATATTTTTGAAGGGTTGCAATTTTTTCAAATAGTTGTGACATTTTCGATAAGGCACTACAAACATTTGTTGACACTACCATTTATTGTCTATAAATAGAGAGATTTTCTTTCATTTTAAAACAACGAAAATTTTAAACTTCTTCTTTTCTGCACAATTAAATATTCGTGTACTTTACTCCTGTTGAGTGACTCATTAACACCATTATTTTTGTATAAATACACTGGTGTATAGAATCGAATCTATTCCTTTAAACTTCAAGTACTAGAGGCCTATAATTTCCTTAAGAAGACACTGTGCATTCAGTGGACTTGATTTTTTTCTTTTTTGTTTTATTCTATTTTTATAGATCCTGGTGTGTATTTTTACAATCATTAATTTATACTTATGTTATTAAGGATAAATGATAAGATGTTATAATTTTCATTTTTCTTTACATTATTAATGTTCGTTACTACGTAATTTTGTATGTAAGATAATATAGTATTTTAGTTTTAATGACCGATAGATTTTAAGTATTATTTTATAAATTTCTGTGAGAGGCGCGGATAAGTTTACTAGTAGAAGGATAATTTTATTATATCATCTTTTAAATATAATAAATTTAATGTTTAATGTAATAGAGAAATGACTATAATTAATGATAAAGGTAAATTAGAAACTAAATTTGAAATTATTCATTCATTTCATAAAGTGGACCACTGTTGTTAGATATCTCAAAATAGTATAATGAATAATTATTATGGAAAGAGTAGTAAATTAAGAATATAACATAAAAAATTGTTTTTTCGTGATTTATCACAAATAACAAGTTAGAAGAAATCAAATTAAAAAAATATTTGATGCGTAAATAAGAACGATAGAAATAGTTGCTACTTATTGAGAGTCGCACCTATCTGTTTGTCCAGCTAGGCCATGTGATGCCTGCATATGCTCTAATTATGATCAATTTTTTGAAAAATGAAATGAGTGCTTGCTTAAACGTGCAGATGCAGCATTTTAATAAATTAAAATTATTAAATTTATATTCTTTGACTAATTTCAAACTCCAAATCATGATAACATTCTGGGTGGTCAATAAACAATTTGTTCATTATCTCTTCTTTTCTTTTTTTTTTCCTAACAACAACCCAATATGAAAATGATTATTTAGGGGAAATTTACTGAAAACTTAAAATTTATAAGAAGGAAATTTGAACATAATAATCGTTTGATATTATAAAAATAGAAGGGAAAAAGGATAAATATACTTCCGAACTATTGTAAATAGTATATAAATACCCTCCGTTATATTTTTGGGACATTAATGCTCCTGCCGTTCAAAAATTAGAACATACTTACCCTTCACTCTAGTGGAAGACTAAATGGAGACACGTGGAGCAATCCTACTGAGGGACTCGTTTGACCAATTAATTAAACCCAAAATTTAAGTAAACACCCATATCCGCCTACCAACTCAGTTAACCCACCCTATAATCCATTACTTACACTTAAACAAACTCATCCAAAAACCTAAAAAAATCCACTGAAACTAGAGTAGTAATATCAACAACTTGGGGATTTCTTCGATTGAACTTGGATATACCTTCATTTATAACCAATCTAAGACTACAAAAATGGCTTCTTGGCAAACAAGAAGATGAAAGTTTCAATGAAGGCAAGAAAGATTGACCGATTTATTGGGAAAAGAATAGATCCCATGTAGATTCACTACAATCAGAAGACGAAGGCAACATAAAATCTTTGCTCATCAATTTTGTCATGACTTTTCTTTTCAAACGATCTCAAATTATCAAACAAACACCTCAACATAAAAATTTTAAAAAAAAAAACCAAAAGAGACACCGTAAGACTGATAAATTTGCAATCGATCTCGATGAAGAAACTAAAAATCTAAAAAAGGGTTATTCTTCTTTTCTTTCTTCTGGTATTAGTTTTTCTTGTTATCGGAGATTTCAAGATTGAAGTTAAAGGGGAAAAGGCGAGAGACAAAGCGACAGATGGATCAAATTTGAGAATATTATAATCTTTTAGAAGGGCAACCTCACCAATAGTTTGGATCAACCTCACCAATAGTTTGTTTGTATCAACCCTAGCACCACACATATAACTAATTGATAGTTGTTAACTGGTCAACCGGCAGCTTGAGAGGATTTTTTTAGGTTTTTGGATGAGTTTGTTTAAGTGTAAGTAATGAGTTACGGGTGGGTTAACCGGGTTGATGGTGGATATGGGTGTTTATTTAAATTTTGAGTTTAATTAATTGGTCAAACGGGTCCCTTCGTAGGGTTGCGTCACGTGTCTCCATTTAATCTTCCATTAGATTGAATGTGTTCTAATTTTTGGACGGCAGGGGCATCAATGTCCTAAAAGTATGACGGAGGGTATCTGTATACCATTTACAATAGTTCGGAGGTATATTTGTCCTTTTTCCCAAAATAGAATGGTTCAATTGTATATGTATATACTACCTTCATCTACTTTTAATTGTCATATTTTTCTTTTTTAGAGTCAAACTATAAAAACTTTGACTAATATTTTATGATGTATTTTTCATCATATTGATATGTAAAAAATTGCAATTTATAATACTTTTCGTATAGTTTTTTAATATCAAATTTTTGTTTAAAATATCGAATTAATGTAATCTAATTTAACTTTGAAAATTAGTCAAATTGACTTTCAAAAAACACAACATGACAAATAAAAATGAACGGAGAGAGTATGTCACAAAGAATTCTCGATAAAGAATTCTCTATTTCAATTGTGTGTACAAAATTCATGTTACACGTATATCATGTGGACCTATGAATATCCATTTGTCACTCTAAAATAGGGGTTTAGAGTTGTTTGACATTGTCGTTGGGACCCGAACATCACTTATTTTGAGAAAAAATATTTTTTTGAAAATTATGTATTTGACAAACTTGTAAAACTGCTTTTAAATGGAAGCAAAAACAGTTTTTCTGTTGTTGAAAAGAAACTAAAAATTTATGTTTCTTAAAAAAAAAAACAAAAGCAAAATCATAAAATTATTTTTAAAGACTAAAATATCCCTTCTATATATATCTTATTAATTAATTAATATATCTCATATATTTGGATAAGTTAAGAGTAAATTTTAGGTTTAGCAAACATAAAAATCATATTTGTATGTTATATCTATCGTTTGCATAATTGCTCCATAGCAAATTCTGTGTTTACTATGAAGCATCAGATTGTATAAATTGCAGGCAGAAATTCTTTTATATAAAAACGTAGTGATTGTATATGTATATCGGTTAGATAATTATATATATGTAACACTATTATGTATATGTATCAATGATTGTGTTTGTATATCTGCATAAAATTTAAATTTGTATATAATTGAATCGAAATAAAATATTTGTTTATCAAATCTCTATCTCACTTTATACAATACAAATTATACATTATAATTTATATAATTTGTATTTGTATAAAGCGAGAAAGAGAGAAAGACAAAAGAGAACTGATAGGGGAAGATCTGTATTTGTATAATTATAAGTGTGTAGGACGAAAATATATGTATTTGTATTTGTATATACAGTTTTCTCTCGCTTTATATAAACACAAATGCAATTTATACATTTGTGTTTGTATAAAGTGAGAGACACTACTAAAAAACTGCTAAAAAATGACGGAAGTAAAAGTGACGGACGGCGTCGCTCCCAAAAGCGACGGACTAAGCGATGCCGTCCGTCGCTTTTTAAGTAAAATTTCTTTTTTTATTTTTTTTATTTTTCAAAGCGATGGACTGCATTGCAGAGTCCATCACTTTATAATTTTTTTAAATTTTTTAAAAAGAGACGGACTGCATGGCTGAGTCCGTCGCTTTTTAATTTATTTTATAATGTTTTTTATTTTTTTTTAAAAGTGACGGACGGCATCACAGAGTCCGTTGCTTTTTAAATTGTTTTTTTTAAAAAAAAAATTAAAAAGCGACGAATTGCATCTCTGAGTCCGTCGCTTTTTTTCGCAAAATTTTACTCCAATAATATATATAATAAATAATTAATTATTTTATATCGATAGAGACGCAGTCCGTCGCTTTTTATTAAAATAATTATTTATTAATTTAAAAAAAGTCACGCCGTCCATTGCTTTTTATTAATTTTAATTGTTTAATTATTTTGTAAATTATTGACGGATAACATCTTTATGTCCGTCGCTTCTTGGTCAAAATATCTGGTCAAATATAATAAAAAAAGCTACGGACAATGTCTCTTTGTCCGTCGCTTTTTGGTCAAAAGGTTGGTCAAACTTTTTACAAAAAAAGCGACGGACATAGAGACTCTGAGGTCCGACCTCATGAGGTACATCCGGAGGTCGATTTGTTTAAAATATTCCTATTAATCATAATTTTGCTATTGTGCATAATACTAAAATTTCATTTACACCTACAATTAATTGTTCAAAAAGTGTAACAATTTTCTATACTTTTATAAATAAAAAGTTAGGATTCGTGGAATAAATAAAAAAAATATATCTATAATCAATATTTAGACTATGAAAATACATTGATATGAATTAGAAGAAAATTATATATACTTATATTTCTAGAGTAATATACAAATTTTATCAGTCCGTCGTCTAATCATGGACTTAATATCTCATCTCATAATGTAGAGGTGACAAGCTAACATATAATCCATTCGAGTATGAAATGCGAGATAATATTATTATATACGTTTGATCTTGAATAGATGTCAAGTGTAGTGATCACCTCCTAATTATGATGACATGTAAATGATACTTCATCGGAGTATGAAATATGTTGATTAATTATATACTCCTCGAATAGTTTAACAAATCAAGTCTTATATACTAGTGGTTCAGATATGAAATACATTATCAATTAAAGAAATACGTATGATCAATTCAAGGAGATTTATATATTAAATTTGATATTGATAAACTTTGGTTGATCAATAAAATTAAATTTATTTAATTAGAAGGTATATAATTTAAATTTATAAAATTAACTTGATCGATAAATTAAATTTATTAAATTAAACTTCTATTGATGTGTAGTTAAATTATATATATGTATGTATGTATGTGTATATGTGTGTAATTTTAATTAATAAAATCAACCTCAATAAATTAAACCTTTCAATTCAGATTTTATTTCAATTATAGCCACATGTTTATTTCAATTGTGGCCCTAATTCATTTATAATGTAGCCCATATAATCCATGTCTTAAAAACCCCATCTAATTCAATCTCATCCGTCCATCCCTTTTGATCAAGATTTGAAGATTCAATCTTAACCGTTCCTCCATTTAAATCAATGGCTAGGATGAAATCTTTCAACTTTCCTATTTTATTCCTTAAGATCCCTAACCCCAACCTTTCTCTCTATTCTTTTTTCTCCAAAAAGTGCCACCTCTATCTCCTTCCTCTCCTCTGTCTCATCGTCGCTTGACTCCGGCGAAACCAATGGAGGCATCGCCGCCTCCTCTGCTCCCTTCGCTTCTCGCTCCCCTCACCTCCCCTCCTCTCCTCTCTTCCCTGCTGCCTCCTCTCTCCGCCGGCAAGCAGCAGCCGGGCTGCTGTTCCTTTTCTCCCTCTCTCTCTCTTCCCTTCTCTTCTCTTTCACTCCGACTTGCGGCGACAACAACACCACAATAGGCAGCAACACGAGAGACAATAGCCGCCACAGCGCTAGCTCCAACACCGGTGAAAACAACCGACCAAGGAGAAATCACCAGGCGAAGCCCCTCGCCCCTCTCTCCTTTTCTCCGGCAACGTTAGCACCAGCCACAGGCAAAAAGGTTATTTTTGAAACCTTGTTAAAATTATCAGAATATTGTATTAGCAAAATAATGCATTCAATCGTGGAAATATCTTTGTATAAAGAATTTGTCTATTATGTGCTTAAATTTGTAAGTAATGTTTATGGTATGAAAAAAAGATATTGGCTTAATTGAATTTGGGTATTATTTGAGTTAGTTTGAATTATTATTGAGATTTTAGGACTAATAGTTTGAATTTGGGATTAGGAATAGCTAACTAGTTTGAATTTAGGATTTTAGCACTAGTTAGATTTTGGGATTTTAGGATTTTAGGACTAGTTTGAATTTGTGATTTTAAGACTAGTTTGAATTTTGAATTTACGACTAATAGTTTGAATTATATTTGATATTTTAGGCTAATTAATAGTTTGAATTTGGGCCACTAGCTAGCTAGTTTAAATTTGAAATTTTAGGGATTTGAATTACAACTTAATTAGAACTCATAATTAATTATAACTTGAATTTAATATAAAATTGAACTTAATTAGGAATATGAACATGAAATTAAAACTTGAAGTTGAAACTAATTAGGTTGAATATATAACTAATTAAGTTTAGAAATTAGATATGAACTTGAATTGAAACTTGAACTTATTAAAACTTTAATATATATATATATATATATATATATATATATATATATATATATATATATATATATATATATATATATATATATATATATAACTAATATTCTTGGATTTGAAGTTTATATTTAACTAATTTAAGAACTTTTCGTGCTAGGCAACTGAGGAAGCTCAACATCTAAAAAAGTTGATACAAGACTATATTGCTTCTTTCATCAAAAGTAAAGTAGTTAAAGTTGTTAAGTTGTGTGAATATGTTAAGATAAATAATGTGGTTTACTTGGTGGATTTGGTTGTTGTATTAAGTCAAAAGTAAGGCAGTTAAAGTTGTTAAGTTGTGTAAATATGTTAAGATAAATAATGTGGTTTACTTGGTGAATTTGGTTGTTGTATTAAGTCAAAAGTAAAGTAGTTAAAGTTGTTAAGTTGTGTGAATATGTTAAGATAAATAATGTGGTTTACTTGGTGGATTTGGTTGTTGTATTAAGTCAAAAGTAAGGTAGTTAAAGTTGTTAAGTTGTGTAAATAAGTTAAGATAAATAATGTGGTTTAGTTGGTGGATTTGGTTGTTGTATTAAGTCAAAGTAGAGTAGTTAAGTTGTGTAAATAAGTTAAGATAAATAATGTGGTTTAGTTGGTGGATTTGGTTGTTGTACTAAGTCAAAACTAAACTAGTTTAAATTGTTATATTGTTTAAATAAGTTAAACTAAATAATTATTTATAATATAATTGAATATCTATATTTTTGTAGATAGATCATCGTTTGTGGATGTATAATATGCGTTATGAAACTGGTGCTGGTTTGAAACCTGAGTTTATTGACGGTGTTAGAAATTTTATTGAACATACAATGACACTTGACATTTTCAAGAATAATGGATTGGTTAGGTGTCCTTGTAGTGCATGTAAGTGCTTAAAATTTTTTAAACCAGATAGAGTTATGGTTCATTTTGTACCGTAATGAATTTAAGCCTAGATATTTTGTATGGATTGATCATGGAGAAAGTGATGGATTGGATGGTATCTCTGGACATTTATGAACTTTTTTAAACGAATTTTGAAAGATTTTATAATTTAGATACTTTTGAATGTTAGTTTATGTTTTTGTTTAGATTGTTTATAATTGTGTGTTTGATTGGGCTGAATAGTGTAGAATTGTGTGTTTGATTGGGCTGAAATGAATTGAATTGAATTGCATTTGCAGGTGGCCAACAGAAACTGGGAGTTTCTGCCAAATAATGCAGGAAAAGCGATGGATTGTGTGATTTTGTCCGTCGCTTTTCTAGGTTATATTTTTTTAAAATCCCAGAAAAGCGACGGACTCCGTCGCTTTTTCTGGGTTTTATTTTTTTAAAATTCCAGAAAAGCGACGGACTGCATCGTTCTGTTCGTCGCTTTTTTTGGATTTTTAAAAAATAAAATTTCCAGAAAAGCAACAGACAGGGTCGCATTTTAGAAATAAAAAAACTGAAAATTAAAATAAAAGAGATGGAGTCAATCGCTCTTATGAAAAAAATAATTAAAAAAATTTACAAAAAGCGACGGAATCCGTCATTTTTTCGCGACGCAGTCCGTCGCTTTTTGAAAAGCGTCGAGTCAAAAAGCGACGGAAGTGACTGCGTTGCTTTTCTGTCGATTTTGACCTGAAAAGCGTGCAATTTGTCGCTTTTTGCCGTCTTTTTTTGACAACTTTTTAGTAGTGAGACGCGAGGGAGAGTGGCGAGCGAGATCAAGGAGGGTGGCGAGCGAGATTCTATGGGGAGAGAGGCGAATGACAAGTGTTTGCTATGAATTACAATTAAATGAAACTGTGGTTATAACATTTAATTTGAATTAATAGTTCGCTATTTTATACAATTTTTCCTTTTTTAAACTATTGTTAATTGGAATTAGATGCCCAAAATCACCTTTTCTGAGAAAAAAATCAGTTTTAAAAAAAAAATAATTATGTGTTTGACAAACTTGTAAAGCTGCTTTTAAATGGAATTAGAAGCAGTTTTCTGATGTTGGGAAAAAACTAAAAATTTCTGCTTCTTAAAAAAAAAAGAACAAAATCATAAAATTATTTTTTAAAGACTAATATATACTCCCTTGTCCCTAATTACTTGTCCACTTTTGAATTGATACACTTATTAAGAAAATAATTATTGACATAGTGAGTTTACTATTTTACCCATATTAATTATGAAGTGGATGAATTAAAAATTTAATATTTTCAAAAAATTGTACCTTTTTCAAAGTAATTAATTGAGAGTGTAATATGATTTTTTTTTGTCCTTTCTTGATCTGTCAAAATGGACAAGTAATAAGAGACAACTATAAAAGAAAAAGTGGACAAGTAATTAGGGACATAAGAAGTATATATAAGCAATTTTAGTAGTAAGGCCACATAAGCTCTTAAATCAAATATCACCTTAAAAAGGCCTATAACATACTTCCTCTATCTTTAATTACTTATCTATTTTTTCTTTTATAGTTGTCCCTAATTACTTATCCATTTTGACAAATAAAAAAAGGACAATTTTTTTACTTATTATACCCTTAATTAATTACTTTGAAAAAGGTAGAACTTTTTTAAAATCTTAAGTTTTTAATTCATCTCTTTATAATTAATAGGAATAAAATAATAAATTTATTATGTTAATAATTATTTTTTTAATAGATGTGTCAATTTAAAAGTGATAAGTAATTAGTAACGGAGAGAGTATAAGTTGCCATATATATCTTTCACATTCATTTGGTGAATGATTGTGGGTGGTCAATTAAGAACGTGTTCATTCTCTCTCTCTCTCTTTCTTTTTCTAACAACAACAACAACAATATGAAAATGATTTTTTGGGGGAAATTCACTGAAAACTTAAAATTTGAACATAATAATTATTTTGATATTACAAAAAATAGAATGGTTCGATTCAACTATATATTATATATGTCATAAAGGATGTCTTGTTTCAATTGTGTGCATATAACTCATGTCACACGTATATCATGTGGACTTATGAATATTTATTCATCACTTTAAAATAGAGTTTTAATCACATGTTGCATAAAAAAGCTTATATATATGTTTCAATAGAAGTATTAAATATAAGCAGGTAAATATAATAAACATAAGCAGTTAAATAAAACAGATGTAAAATAATATTGTAAATCCTACTCAGTACTTCCTCTCTCTTTTAGTTTTATCATGTTTATTTATGAAGTAATTCCCTAATTTTCCCCCTTTTTTCCTTTATATATATATATATATATATATATATATATATATATATATATATATATATTACCCAGTTCATCTCTTTCTCTTAACCTATATTCTTAAAAACTTCATCTTTAGCCATATCTCGAATATTTATCTGGCAACAACTACTCCTTTATCAAGCGGACTATCAAGGCCAAGAATCCTAGGAATTTACAGGCTAATTCATAGTCGTTATTTAATAAATTAAGAGGCTAACCATATACTAAGGATAATCATTTAACACATGTACAATAATTTGCATTAAGCTAAAACTTTAAAATAACATGAAAAATAATAAAGATAATATGGAAATTAACATATTTTTTGGGAAAATTTTGGGGAATAAACATCGTAAAAACCTACATGATAAATGAAGAGAGGTTTTCCTTTCGGGAACCCCGAAGAGCTTCTTGAAAACTTAAAAACTTAAACACAAAAACACACTTATTATTATTTCACAAACATTTTTTTTTACAAGAGAAAACAATAGAAGAAAGGTAGTAGGGACTTAGGAATTTTGGTTGCTCACTGATTTTTTTCACTCAATTCGCTCTTCTATTTTTTCTGGTCTTTCTCTTTTTCTCCACTCTGTCTTCTACTCCCATCTTCTGCCTTCTTATATAGGCAAACAAAACTGACTCCACTGTCCTAAACTTGCTACGTGGCCTTAATTATTAGTGGCTGACAACATGATAAGATTCCTTTAATAATGCAAGTCAAATACTCATTGGCCCCCATCGTCACATGCATTATTAAGTTCATCTTGTTGGACTAATATTACAGACTGTCACAATTATTGGACGCGTGTTATGTTAACAATTTTTCCCTCTTTTGGAGGGTAATGATAAAGTGACAACACACTCTTCTTTACAAAACACTTAGTGGGTATCCCCACATACTAATAAATATTACAAGACACGTAGTGGGTATCCCCACCTAATGTTTTGAAATTTTTATACGACTTAAATATTTCTTCTTTCGTATTTATCTCATTCTTGAATATTTGCCACCTTCTTGCCCATGTCTTGCCCATGCCTTCTTTATTTTTGTAGTTTTGTCTTCTTGTCATTATGTTATTCCTAACTTTTGACCAATCTTTTTGCATGTCTTGTTTGCATTTTTCCAACTCTATTTTCATCTTATCTTGTGCCTTTCCGTTGTCTTTCCTCTTTGATCTAAAATGAAGTCTTGAAAAAAAAATTTCATTAAGTGTCTAAGTTGTGTAATGCAATGGTATCAAAGCTCATGTTTGAGTCATTATCTTCATAAGGGTCTTGTGAGTCTTGAATATTATTTATCTGTTCTTCGTCTAAACTGTGAATATTGTCTTCTGAACCATTATTTGGACTGGAAATGTCTTTGATAATATGTTTATCTTGGCTTTTGTCTTGAAATTTTTTTTCTAAAGTTTGTTTGATTATTTTTTCTAATTTTTCATTTTTTTTCTTTTTTAATGCTTCATTTTTTCTTAAATAGTCTTTCTGAAAATATTTAGGTAGTCTCCTTCGTGAGGAAGATGACTCATCTTCTTCACTTTTTGGCAAAGTGACAGCCTTTAACGGATTTGATAAGTCTTTACCGGTCACTGTTTGAACCGAACCAGCTGTATCATGCTCCGATACAGTAGAGTTCTTAGCATTCAGAGGGGAATGCACACCCGTCTCATCCATTTTTAAAGGAGATGGAGAACTCATGTCTTTGGTACTGTTTGTTCTTGGAAAATATTTACTCTGAAAAGTCTCGAGCTGTTTTATAAGTCTCATATTTTCTTGAATGAGGATTTCATTTTTTGTGTTGAGTCTTTTGAAACCCTTGGTCATGGATGAACAATGATCACAAAATATTATTTTGTCTGAGTCTTTTTGGATATTGTATTGGGGTATTTGGTTTGGGCTTTATCTGAGAGCTGATGAAATGTAATAATTAGGCCCAAGTATTCCTCTCGCATAGTCTAAGGCTTCGGTAAAATTATTAAAACCTTTTAAAAGTGGGTTTTTAACCCCATTTATAGAATCAACTACCTCTATCCAAGTTTGAAAAACACCTTTAGTCTTGCCATGTATAACTACATAATATTTAAATTTATTATCTATATTTTTATCTGGAAAATATTGACATAAAACATTAGAAGCTGCTATAAAATACTTAGTGTCTTGTTTGTTGTATGTCATTCATAAATTATCTACTAAACATTGTTGATCTTTGTCTATATTACAGTCTGGATTTACTCTAAATGATAAATTACACTTAAGGTATGAAATTAAATTGTACTTACCGAAATAGATTTGCTCCATTAAATTGTCTGTTGTATTTAATGGTCTGAAATTTTGTCTTCCTAATAAAGTTTGAGCATAAGTATCTGGCTGGGCAATGCCCTTGCCTTTGTCTGTTGGCAGTTGGCCAGTTGGTCGCATGCTTGGTCTCATACTGAAATATAAATTAGTTAATCTTTAATTGTAATCTACTTAATTTATCTGCTAGATCATTATCTTTTTTTTTTTAACATACTCAAAAACAATATTATTATATATAGATATTATATCCATAAAATTTAGCCATCTTCTTTTAATGTTAGCCTTACTATTTATTTTTTCGTGGAATTTAACTATTGATTCACAGTCTGTTCTTACTAAAACTTCATTTTTATTTAATATATATAATTTAAAACTATTAAGTCCATATATTACTACTAATACTTCGGCGTCTATACTACTCATATTATGTTTTTCTTTATATTTTCCACTTTGATATGCACAAATTTTTTCTTCATTTTTTGAACTGTATTTATTAGGTCGGGATTTTAAAATAGCTCCCCATCGTAATTTACTCCCATCAGTTTGGACTATTAAATAATCTGATTCTAAGGGTATTTGTAGGTCTGGTATATTTTTAACTTTATCTTTAATTTATTGTACTAATTTTATATCTTCTATGTTAAAGTGTTTCTGTCCTTTACTACCTGTCTTAGCATACAAAGGTCTTGCTATTTTTCCTAAGTCTTGTATAAAGTTTCTAGCATAATTTACTAATCCCAAGAACTTTTGTAGTTCTTTAATATTATCTAATTTATCTGGCATTTCTAACACTTTTTTTAGCTACATGTGGTTGTAATTTTACCTTTCCTTCTCCTAGAGTTACTCCTAAGAAATTTATATGTGCCTTACACAGTTCCATTTTCTTTTTACTTATTATTATTCCATATGTTACGAATAATCTAAATACTGTTTGTAAGTGTCCTAAGTGTTCTTGTATGTCTTTGCTAAATACTAAAATATCATCTACATATACTAGTACAAAATTCTTATAGTCTCCAAACATCTCATCCATCTTTCTTTGGAATATAGGCGGAGCTTTTTTTAGCCCAAAATGCATAGCTAGCCATTCAAAATGTCCTTCTAGACAAGTAAAAAGCTATCCATTCTATGCTTTTGGGATGCATTTTAACCTGCCAGTATCCTGACTTACAATCAAATTTACTAAAAATCTTTTTACCTTGTATTCTATTAATTAACTCACTTTTACCGGGTAATTTGTATGCATATGTTCTAGTATTATCATTTAATCTTTTATAATTTATTACCATGCGAGCTTTTCCTCGCACTTGTTCACTATGGTTTCTAACCATAAAGGCTGTTGATCTATGTCTAGATGTAGATCTTCTTATTACTTCTAGTTTTAGTAACTCCTTTATTTGTTTATTATATTCTTCCGTATCTTCATTATTAGCTTCTATTGTTATAGTTTTTATAGTATACTCGGGGTTTATTATATCTATTACACATAATTTTATTACTTCCCAAATGTTTTAAGGGTTTTTCCCCTATTATTTTCATTTCGTCTAATATTGCTACTATATTTTCTAAGTCTTTAGGATTTTTTTATTTTTCCTATAGTATTTATTACTTTTTGAAAATTGTAAAATTCTATTTCTATATTTATTAAAGTATAATCTTTTTCTATGTCTTCTAAGTATATATTGTCTGGATAATTTTCTTCTTGTTTTTCTTCATATAGGTTGTTTGAACAACGACTGCCCTTTTCTTTACAATCGTCACAACATGGAGTTGTATTTTTTATTTTATTATCTTTATTTAATTCCTTAGTTGAAATTTTTCTAGTTTATACAGGAGTATATGTTGTATTTCTAAACATCATTATTCCATCTCTAGAAATTAAACAACTTCCGTTATTTTGTATATAGAATTATAAACCTAAGACTAAGTTAGTTTTAATATTAAGATCTCTTACTAATATTTGATGCATATTATATGTAGGTTTATAGAATTCACTACATGTATTTATAAAGCTTATTTGCGCTTTTTCTATGTATTGATCGTATAGATTATAAGTTCCATCCATTTGTATTGCTTGTATGGGTTCCTTAAATTTTTTTAGAGTTGACAACAAATTATGTGGCAATATCTTTTTATTAAGTAGGCAACTAGTATAACCTGTATTTATTAAAGCTAAAGTTTCTATCTCTATATCTTTTATTTTTATTCTTACTAGTATTTTTATTGTTCCAAATTTTTTATCTTCATTATATACAAAACTAGTATTATTTTCTTCTTCATTCATTAATTCACTTTCTATTTGGTCTAAATGTATTGTACCTTGTGACTGTGTATTATTTTCGTCTATTTTTTCTTTTCCTTTTTCTAACCTAGTTATTCTTTGTTCTTAATCATTTATTCTTATTTCTAGAGTTATTAGTCTTAAATTAGTAGTCTGGTCTTTTATATAGACTTGTTCTTCATTTCTATTTACTTTATGTTTTAATTTACTTTCTATACAATTAATACACGCTTCCATATAACAATTTTTACATTTGACCCTATTTATTTCACTAAGATACCATTTACATATGTTACATTGGTTACTATCTATTCCTTTTAGTCTTTCGAACTCATGACTACATTCTTGAGAGATATTCATCATAATATTTACTAATATATTGTCTAGGTAATCTTCATTTTTTTCTATTCCTATTTCATTAATTAAATTATCATTTTCTGAATCAGATGTGTCTGATTGATTTCTTTCTTCTATTATATCCATACTAACAACTGAGTATATACTTTGAGTGTCTAACATATATTCATCTACATTTAATAGGGTTTCTTGAAAATCTTCTATTAACTTAGAATTTCTAGTTTTCATATTATTTCTTTTAGAGCATGTATTTGCTAAGTGTTCTATACTTCCGCAAGTATAGCATTCTAACTTATTTTTGTAATTTCTATTATTTCTATATTTTCTAATATGTCTATCTCTATTTAAATATGGTTTTCTAGCTGAGGATTTTCTTAAGAAATATTTTTTATGTCTATAGTGTCTTTGGTTATATCCGGTTCTTCTTTTATATTTTCTTGTTTTACTAGGTTCTTTGTCATAACTTTGTGTAGTGTATATAATTGTTTTACAAAAGTTCATTTCATTATTTTGTTTTAACTGCTTTTGTATTTGTATATTAGTACATTTTTCTGTTAGCATTTCCATTATGTAATTTATTTTTTTGTCCTATAGGCCATAAGAGTGTGGGATTTTGCACCACTCCTTCTCTTTTATACCATTTTTCTTCTATTTCTCTTCCTAAAGCTCCTGGTAGTTTATTAAATAAATTTTTACCTAAATCTTCATTAAATGTATTTTCACTAATGGTACAATAGTAAAAATAGTCTTTAAGAAAATTCTTTATGTGCATCCAATTAGATATACTTAATTGTTCTAATTTAATTACAGCATTTCTTGTAATGATACTAAGCCACTATTGGGATCTTCTCCTGTTAATAAAATATGTATTTTATTTGTAAAATTATATGGTATTGGTCCTAATTCAATTGGATTTTGAAATTCTTGAGGGTAAGTCTGTTTGTATGATTCCCATACTGCTTTACAAGATTCTCCTAAAAAGATTTCTAAATATCTATACATAGTTTTTGTATCGGTTTTCTGATAATTTTTAATAAAGTCTGCTACTACTACACCTTTCCATAAATCTATTACTGTATTTCACATTTGTGGATCATGTGCTGCTATATTTAGTATTTTTCCTTTATTTCCTCCTTCTTGTAGTCTAATAGGTTCTTCTATAGGCATTCTTTTTCCTGCTGGTCTAATATTATCTTTTATTTCTTGATTAGGTCTTATCCATGATTTTCTAGGCAGATTACCTGTACTATAGTTAATATTCGGGGCTGCACTAGTTCTTTGGAAAGGACTAGCGCTATGTGAACTAGTTGCTTCTTCCATTAGTTCCGTATAACTAGTTATGGATAATCTGTCTTCTTTTCTATTGTCTTCTAGTTCATCCATTCTATATGCTAAATTATCATCTCTTTTTTAACATATTCTAAAATGTTCTATTGTTTCTATTATATCCATTTTACCCTTTTTACATCCTCTGCACTTAAAAACGATCATATTATTTTCTTGATATAGTCTTTTTGCTTCTTCTATGGCTTTTTCTACTTCATACCCTTCTTGTATTAATTCTATATTTATGAATTCTTCTTGTTCTGTTTGTGTTGTACTTTTTGTTTCATTGTCATCTAAATCTCTTTGACTAGTATAATTATAGTCTGTAAATCTAATTGATGTTTCTCCTTTAGAACTAGTATACATTAAATGCTGCTCGAAAGTAAACACCTTTGGCTTACTTAATTTATCGAAGTTCCATTCTAATCCTGCATATTTTTCTGGGTTTATTTTTATTGGTTTGATTAATTTTATACCTTTATTTCCCATTATTTCTACCTCGTTTACTTGAAGTTTAAATTTTGTATTACTACTTAAGGTCATTGTTCCTATAAAACCTATGCACATTAGTAAATTATTTCCATTATTCATTTCTTCATATCCTATTGTCTGGATTCCTATTTTAATATGTTTTCCAAATTCTTTTAAATTAATTAAAAAGTCTGGACTAATATAGAAAATTCCTCCATTATTAGTCATGTATACTTATGTTAATCCTATTCTAGATTTCTTTAAATCTGACCATCTATCATCATATAATACAATTAATACTTTAGAGCCTAAATTTTTTCTAGTTAGTCCTTTTATTCCTATGACTATTAGACCCATATGCATTAACATTAGATTGGTATTTTTTTATTGTCTTTGTGAAAGCTTGGTTTACTAAGTCTAAAATTACAAAATTTTCTCCTATTACTGATATTTGTTCTTCTCTATAGTGTCTATATAATTGATTATTCTTAGATAAATATTTTACGTTGTATAAAGTTTTCGGATTTAATAGTTTTAGTTGATTTTGTTTAAAAATCTGAAAATCTCTATCTATGTCTATTATTTCATTTAATTCTTGATTTTCTTCTATAGTGGAAAATCTCTTAGATAATATTCATGAAATTAGGTTATTCCTTATTCTATTTTCTAAGAAACTTGGTCTCCTTTCTTGGGTTGCTCATTTATTTGAAAGAAGTCCATTTTGGAGGTTTTTTAATTTATTTGTGTTTTTCTTGTTTAGGTGATATTTCTACTTTCTTAAGTTGAGTAATTAATTCGTCTATTTCTATATTTTTGTGAATTTGTTTCGATTATTTTTCTTTTAATATTTTGTCTATTTTTATGTTTAATTCTAGTAGTAATGCTATTATTGTATTATTTTGTTTTAGGAGTATTTTGTCTACTTGGCTTGAAGGAATGTAACTAGAATATCCTATTGGCTCTTGATGGAAGTTGGTTGTATATTCTGATGCTTTTTTATAATTTTTATCTTCTTCACTCATGAGAATGAGATTCTTTCAAGTCTAGTAATTATTTCTTTTAGATGACTAATTTCAGTAGTTATTTTTTCTACTTGTTCTATAATTTTTATTACTATTTGGGTATTTTTAATCTCTAAATCTTTAGGCCTTTCTACTATAGTTTTTACCAGTTTTTCTATTTCTATTTTAGTAGGTATTTTATTTCTAGATTAAATTTTGTATTTAAGTATTGAATTTTTCTATCTATTTCTATTTCTTGTGCTTTTAAAAAATCAAAATTCTTTTCTAATTTATCAAAAATCTTATATTGTTTGTTTTGTACTACTTCTATTTCTTCTAACAATTTTATTATGATTTTATCTTGTTGTTGAATTTTTTCACTAAGATTTATTGTTAAGTCTATCAAAGTATTATATTGCTTGTCTTCCGAGTGTAGTATATGTTCTCCTTCAGTGAAATTACACTTTAAAATGTTATTTTTATATAATGATCTATATTTTTTCTCCGGGTGTATTTTTAAGTCTAAGTATTCTAGATGTCTTAACGAATCTATTTCTCTATCCTAATGTACTTCTAATTAAACAAATCCTTTTATAGTATTGTATCCTATTAGTAGTATATTCTATATCTAATGTAATGTTATTTATTTCGTTGATAAGGTTATATTTGTATTCTACCAATGAATCTATAAGATATTTATTTTCTATTGATCAGTCTACAATATATTTATCTTCTATTAATGATTTATCTAATTATTCTTGTGTCCAATTTAAATAATCTATTAATACTTTTAAAGTGTTTTTAAGCTCAAATCTATATTGTACTTCGTCGTATAGCGAACTATCTCTTAATCTTATTCTTTTAATATATTCTAGAGGCATATATTTTATCCAAAGTATATATAGTCAAGTGCTCTTTTGTATCTTTTTATGTGTAATTTAGAGAGATCTATTTGTCTTATAGTACAATCTAATCTTCTATTAAGATATTTTATATTATGTTCTGATTTTTCAATGTCTAATTGTTTTTTCAAAATTAATTGTTGTTTAAGGTCTCTTTCGATAGTACTTAGTATGTCTCTATGAATTATTTCTTTGTGAAGCCACTCCTTTAACTGTTTATATCTGTTAATTAAAGTCTGCATTAACTATCCTAACAATATTGCTTACTTTTAAAAGTTTTTATATATCCAATTGATTCTCTTTTCACACCAAATTATATCACTTTCGTAGCTTATTATATCCCACCTAGTATTACCAATAAATTCTGGATCTATTATTTTGTCTAAATCTTCTCTACTCTGTATAATATAAGCTTTTTCTAACTGTCTTTTCTTGTTTACAGCTCGTCTTTTAAGGTTATATTCTCTATATAATGTCCAATATATAAATCTTATATTCCTAAATGAAGGATGCTTTTTCATATATACTACTGATTATTTCCAAAAACTTCTCGCTCTTATACCAAATATATAAGCGTTTAAATATATTTCAATAGAATATTTCTATAGAAGTATTAAATATAAGCAGGTAAAAGAAGATGGCTAAATTTTATGGATATAATATCTATATATAATAATATTATTTTTGAATATGTTAAAGGAAAGGATAATGATCTAACAGATAAATTGAGTAGATTACAATTAAAAACTAACTGATTTATATTTCAGTATGAGACCAAGCATCAGACCAACTGGCCAACAGCCAGCAGACAAAGGCAAGGGCATTGCCCAGCCAGATACTTATGCTCAGACTTTATTAGGAAGACAAAATTTCAGACCATTAAATACAACAGACAATTTAATGGAGTGAATCTATTTCAGTAAGTACAATTTAATTTCATACCCTAAGTGCAATTTATCATTTAGAATAAATCCAGACTGTAATATAGACAAGACTCAACAATGTTTAGTAGATAACTTATGGATGACATATAACAAACAAGACGCTAAGTATTTTATAGCAGCGTCTAATGCTTTATGTCAATATTTTTTAGATAAAAACAGAGATAATAAATTTAAATATTATGTAGTTATACATGGCAAGACTAAAGGTGTTTTTCAAACTTGGATAAAGGTGGTTGATTCTATAAATGGGGTTAAAAACCCACTTTTTAAAGGTTTTAATAATTTTACCGAAGCCTTAGACTATGCGAGAGGAATACTTGGGCCTAATTATTACATTTCACCAGCTCTCAGACAAACCCCAAACCAAATACCCCAATACAATATCCAAAAAGACTCAGACAAAATAATATTATGTGATCATTGTACATCCATGACCAAGGGTTTCAAAAGACTCAACACAAAAAATGAAATCCTTATTCAAGAAAATATGAGACTTATAAAACAGCTCTAGACTTTCCAGAATAAATATGTTCCAAGAACAAACAGTACCAAAGACATGAGTTCTCCATCTCCTTTAAAAATGGATGAGATGGGTGTGCATTCCCCTCTGAATGCTAAGAACTCTACTGTATCGGAGCATGATACAGCTAGTCCGATTCAAACGGTAACCAGTAAAGACTTATCAAATCCGTTAATAGCTGTCACTTTGCCAAAAAGTGAAAAAGAGGAGTCTTCTCCCTCACGAAGGAGATTACCTAAATATTTTCAGAAAGATTCTTTAAGAAAAAATGAAACATTAAAAAAGAAAAAGAATGAAAAATTAGAAAAAATAATCAAGCAAACTTTAGAAAAATTTTCAAGACAAAAGCCAAGACAAACATATTATTAAAGACATTCCCAATCTAAGTAATGGTTCAGAAAATAATAGTCTTAGTCCTTCACTATCAGGCGAAGAACAGATAAATAATATTCAAGACTCACAAGACCCTTATGAAGATAATGACTCAGGCATGAGTTTTGATACCGTTGCATTACACAAATTAGATACTTAAAAAGACTTCATTTAAGAAGAAGAAAGACAACGGAACAAGACAAGACTTTTTATTTTACAAGACAAGTTAAAAAAAAAAAAATCAAGACGGTATGGGTAAGTATGGGCAAATATGACAAAGGCATGGGATCATTATGGTGGTATGGGAAAGAGTGACAAAGGCATGGGGTCATTATGGTGAAAAAAGACATGGAATGGAATGGTAGAAAAAATTAATTCGGTAACCTTTATCATAAAGAAAAAATAAGAAGACAAAAGAGCATGGAGGAAAAAGAAGATAAGAAGAAGAAATAGGTTAGAGTTGTAGGAGTAGCAGGTGAAGATGTATATTATTAAAAGTACTAGGTGGGGATGCCCATTAAGTGTCCTGTAAAAATGAATGTGTTGTCACTTTATCACTACCCTCCAAAGAGGGAAAAACTGTTGACATAACACGCGTCCAATAATTGTGTCAATCTGTAATATTAGTCCAAAAAGATGAACTTAATGATGCAAGTGACGGTGGGGCCCAATGAGTACCCGACTTGCATTATTCAAAGAATCTTATCAAGTTGTCGGACATTAATAATTAAGGCCACGTAGTGTGTCTAGAACAGTCCCTTGTGGTTCTTCCAAGTCTATATAAGAAGGGAAACAAGGAAGTAGAAAGATAGAGCAGAAAAAATAGAAGAGCGAACATAGTGGAGAAAAAAAGAAAGAGCGGAAAAAGTAGAAAAAACAGAGAAACCAAAAACCTTACCTACCAAAAAATCCTCCTACTTCCTTCCACCCTTTATGTTTATTACCTTATTTTGTAAATAAGTTTGTGAAATAAAAATAAGTGTGTTTGTGTGCTTAAGTTTTTAAGTTTTCAAGAAGCTTTCTGGGGTTCCCAAAAGGGAAACCTCTCTCAGTTTATCATGTAAGTTTTTATGATGTTTACTCCCCAAAATTTTCCCAAAAAATATGTTTAATTTCCATGTTATCGTTATTATTTTTAATCTAAGTTGTTAGCTTAATATAAATTACTGTACATGTGTTAAATGATTACCCTTAGTATATGGTTTGCCTCTTAATTTCTTAAATAACGACTATGGATTAACCTGTAAATTCCTAAGATTCTTGGCCTTGATAGTCTGCTTGATAAAAGGACGAAGTTGTTGCCAAATAAATATCCGGGGTGGGGCTAAAGATGAAGTTTTTAAGAATAAAGGTTAAGAGAAAGAGATGAACGGGGTAATATAAAAAAAAAAAGAGAGAGAGAGAGAGGGAGTACTCAGTAGGATTTACATCATCCGATTATCACATAAATAAATGAAGAGCTTTTGGTTGCTCCGGGGTCATATAAACTAGGAGCTAACTTCCTAAATGGTCATTTATATATTGACAATTGCCTATTAAAATTAGGTTTGTTTCTTTTAGGGAATTAAAATATCACTCAATTTAACTATCCTCTTTTTTCTCAGAATATACTAAACACCATAAAATCTTACTTTTTTTGTTATTGACATGTCTTGTCAAACTAAAACTCAATTTTCTTAATTTATAAATATACTTAGTTCATAAAAAAAACTAGCTGATTCATTGTTCATTTTGGATAAAAACTAATTGAGAACAAGCCACAAGTCAAACATTCTTAGCGGAGGTCCTTCATAAAAATGTTGACGACTTTTTTTATCGTGTAAAAATAAATTTCATATTCACAAATTAGTTATGTAATCATTTTTTATACATTTAGAGCTAAAAAATTTAATAAAAAATTTACATATTAAATATACCTTTATTTGAAGTATTGTGTTGAAATTCCTAAATAACTTCAAACTAATTATGTATATTTAACCAGGTTTTTATGCATAATATTTTTTTTAAATCTGGCTCAAGTTTTCATTTTTTATATATATATAGAGAGAAGGGGGAGGGGGGAGGGGGGGGGGGGGCTATATAAGAGGGAGTTTCCCAAAGCATGCAACATGTAAACATGCCTACTTTGGCATTTCAAATGCATTTTAAAATTTTTTAAGTGATTTCCTCGTTTCAATATATATATATATATATATATATATAAATTCCATAAAAAAAATATTAAAGCATGATAACTAACAATTTCAAATATGTAAGAGATATGGAAAGTTTGATTGATTCTTGAGATTTAATAGGTGCCACATAAAATGAGACAAATGAAGTAACATTCATTATTTATTTGAAAATGACATAAAAATTATTGTAAATTTCAATTATTAACAACTGGAAATATTTAAAAACATAAAAAAAAAAAAATTTGGTCGATAAATCACAATAATTTACAACTTAAAATATTTTTAAGATGTAAGAAGTTCAATTGAGTAGTCCACATTGTTGAGCCAAAATCACAAACGTAAGTGTACATGGTCAAACAAGTACTCCCTCTGTCTCAATTTATGTGACTTACTTTCATTTTTAGTCAGTCCCAAAAAAAATGACACATTTCTATAATAAGTAACAATTTAACTATAAAATGTCTATTTTACCCTTAATGAAATGATTTACAGCCACACAAATTTCTATCATTCATTTTGGACCACAAGTTTTAAAAGTCTTCCTTTCTTTCTTAAACTCCATGCCGAGTCAAACTACCTCACATAAAATGGGACGGAGGGAGTAATATAGTGACTCTTGCAAACTGGATTATCGAACCCAAAGGACTTTTGATTAGTAAATTGACTTTTAACTATAATTACATGCAAGTGTGCAAAAAGAATTTGAATAGTGATTTTCACTAAAAGAGTTTCAATTAACAACTAAGAAAATTAAATAACAAAGACTTGAGTTCAAACAGTGGTTTTGATCAATATTTAGGGTGATTTCAAGGCTACGACTTTCATACTAATTCATGTAGGGTGTTTTCAATCTTAGATTCCGCTTGGTTGTCAAGTTACTGACTAATGAGGTTATAATATGGTTGTGTCTTCCGAACGTCTAACCATCTACCAAAACTAGAAGTCCAACTATATCATTGAGAAATGATAGATTTAATTAATTATGGAGCATTATGTTATCCTCTTGTTTCTTAGTCAAGTGAGGCAAACTAGGTATCTTAGATACAGATAAACCTTCATTTAATAATAATGATCTAGCTCCTTATGTTCCACGGTCTATCTCTCAATCCCTCTCCTGAGTTCAAGAAAAGACAATACATGTATTTCAATAGTGATCAAGCATCAAGATAAAGAAAATAAGAACAATAATAACTCATAATGATAATCAAACTTCATCTAAAATTTCATAAATCAACAATCATTCGTAGCCGTAACCCTAGAAATATTGAATATAACTACTCATAATATGATTCACAAGTTTAGATTCTTCAAAATACATTAAAGAACTGAAGAGATGGAAAGAGTAGAAAAGAACCCTAGAAAAGTCATTCTCTCGTTCGGCCAAGTCATGCGATGTATTTAACAAAAATTGAAATAATTAAATATTTAACTCATAAAACTAGCTAATTCATAGTTCATTTTGGATAAAAACCATATATATTAGCATCTAAAACAGAAGACCATGTAATCATTTAAAATTTATTACATATAAATTTATAAATGATTCGGATTATATTAAATTCATGAATACATTAGTTCAATTAAATATTATGGATTAATATAATTGGGTTAATTATTTAAGTCCAATAAATATGGATTTAATTTGAGTCCATAGCGGGTTTTGAATGCTGTTTTTGGTACATTCTCGGGCCTAATCTTTAACTGATGGTAACCAGACCTTAGGTCAATTTTTGAGAAAACTGATGCACCCTGCAACTGGTCAAAGAGATCATCTATTCGAGGCAACAAATACTTATTTCGAATGGTAACCCTATTAAACTGTCGATAGTCTATGGACATCTTCATACTACCATCCTTCTTCTTAACAAACAAGATAGAAGCATTCCATGGGAAAGCACTAGGACAAATGAAACCTTTATCAAGAAGCTCCTGGATTTGATCTCTAAGCTCTCTCAATTCTGCCGGAGCCATGCGATAAGGAGGAATGGAGATGGGGTGAGTACCAAGTTCCAAGTCAATGCAGAAATCTATATCTCTATCGGAGGCATACTAGGCAAATCGGTAGGAAACACTTCCTTGAATTCAGACATTACATGAATAGACTCAATAGAGGGAGACTCAACATAAAATTCCCAAATATGAGTCAAATACGCCAAACACCCCTGCCTCGCTAGTTTTCTAGTTCGCACGAAATATATGACCTTAGCTGGCTTAGGCTTGTACACCCTTTCCCACTCTAACATTTCCCTACCCGGGATCTCTAGAGTTACCGACTTTGCATTACAATTAAGCACAACATAATAGGGGGACAACCAAGTCATACCTAAGATTATATCAAGGTCATTTAAATCCAGAATAACCAAATCACCCAAGTCTAAAAACCTATAAACATAACAGGACAAACACGATATACATGGGTGACTATAACAGACTCTCCAACTAGGGTAGAAAAATGGATGGAGGTATCAAGTATATCACAAACTGCATCAAATCCCAAGACAAATTGAACTGACACATATGAATAAGTAGAACCCGGATCAAACAAAATAGTAGCCATCTGGTCACAGACAAGAATAGTTTATGTGATCACTGCATCAGACGCCTCATCCTCGAGCCTTGTCATCTTCACGGGCAACCTCCTTGCCTGTTGCACTGCTCCTCTACCTGGATTACAATTTTCCCGGTCTCCATGACCTCGCTGATTCCATCCTCGCCCAACTTGTGGACGTCCTCTGCCATTACTACCATTGCCCGCTGGTACCACTACTTTGGTCTACTGTCGTACAAGGTCAGACATGCGCGGATGGAGACAATCTCTCCTCATATGTCCAGGTTCCCCACAATTGTAACAACTGCGGTCAAAAGATAGGCTGCTGCCAGCCGAAGGTGCAGCTACCTGACTATCCTGAATAGAATTTTGTTGTGGAACTCCCAAGTAACCACCTATAGAAGTGGGCATGGCTGACTGAATTGATCGGGCTACAAGTGTCAGCCTACCTAAAAGTAGTAACCATGAAATTTACCCGTGCTCTTGGGCTACTTAGCCAAATCCTTGGCCTACCCATCACGTCGAACTCCTTCCACTTTCTTTACAAAGTCTGTCACCTCATTAGAACTTTTACCTTCAGAGGTCATGTGAATAGAAAATACATGTAATTTGGTGTTCAATCCCTTAACGAATAGACGAATCCTCTCCTCCTATGTAGTTACCAATTGTGTATCATATCTAGATAATGCATGAAACTTAGTCGCATAAGCAACTACAGTCATACCACTATGCTTCAAGCCATGAACTCATCCTTCTTGTGAACCCTCAAAGTTCGGGGTACATACTTCTCCAGAAACAGAGCATGATACTGCGTCCAACTAAGTGGGGGCAAGACTGGCGATTTGCATTCCACATGGGCCCTCTACCACTGCTTAGCCTCACCCTGAAGTTGGAAGCTCACGAACTCTTCCCCATGATGGTGTACAATGCCTAACTTGTGAAGCCTCTCGTAGCAATCCAGAATGAACTCATAAGCATTCTCACTCTCATAACCAAGGAACACCGGCGGCTTCAGTTTTAGAAACTTAGTTAACATCTCATGCTCAGTACTAGTCTTCACAGAACCTAATAGCGGAAGGAAAAAGGCATCAGTGCCTAATGCTCCACCTCCTTTGGGAACAATGAGTGGGGCTTGACTGGAGGTTGAGCCGCTTGCACCAGGGGAAGGAATTCAGGGTCGACCAACCCCTTCAGAAAAGACATGATCTGCTGAGTTAACACTGGGTCTAAGGGAGTAATACCTGTAGCCTTCACTTGTGCATCCCCCTCTAGTCTAACATCCTCCTCGTCTTTGATTTTCACATTCTCTCCCACCTCTTCTTGAGGTGAAAGAGGCACCTCTTCTCTAGGAACATTCTCGACTGGGGTTTTGTTGCGTCCAATCACACACGCAAGTGTATGTGGTCGTTCAAGTATTAAAGTAGCTCTTTTAAGAGCCAGGTATTGTACCCACAGGGACTTAAGATTAAACTAATTCGATCTTACCAATATTTTCAATTAGAAAAAAGTGTTATCAAGAAAAAAGAAGTGAATTTTTTTATTATCTAAAATCTAACTGAAAGCTTAACTAATGCAATTCAATTTCAAGTGGGTTTGAATGATGATTGGGTAAAGTCAAGGGCTGCAACTCACTTTAAGATTCATGCATCTTATCTTGTATAATAGATATTAATTAACTATCGAATCAATGATCAAAGGGTTAAAAACATGATTATAGTCTCCCGACCTCTAATCGCCTAAGATGATTGGCAGCTTAACTACATCGTTGAGCGGGGATAGGCTGAACCAATTAACTAGCATTAAGATTTCATCCTGTGTAATAACCAAGCAAGGTTTATAGGTATATACCTATCCTAATTACAAGTTAACTCTAAATATTAAGAGAAAATCATGCTCCTTTTGCCCCACATTCTATCCTCTTATCCCCCTCCCGAGTTCAATTCAGACAAGATGTTTATTTAGTGGTGATCAAGTATGAAATACTAAAATAAGAACAGAAGATTGATGCATATGATAATTAATTTAAATCCATAAAACTTCAATAATATATAATCATCCGGTAGCCATAGCCCTAGAACTAGGGAAATTAGCTACTCATATCAAGAATTTCGATTATGCAATATTTAAATTACATAAAGAGATCGAAAATAAAAGAATTTAGGAATGAACCCTAAAAACAAATGAAAAAGCTCCCAAAGTCGTCATTCTTCAAAATCCAGAAAAAGAATAATTAATAAAATAAAATATGAGTCTATTTATATTTAAGTCGAAACGACCAAATCTAGCAACTAGGGGCATGAAGCGGAGTACTTTCTGAATTCCAGTTTTTGGTAATCTTCCCTTCTCCGCGACGAGGGCACAATACAGACAGTTCTTTTTCCAACTTTATTTTGCGAACAAAATATAAAATCTCTCTCCGCGACGCGGAGAGGATACGGACATGCCTTCTTCTTTATTTTTCGTTCTCCTTTCTTGCTACTTTTTTTAACTTGAATCCTTTCATGATCCCCAATGCCTATTTCAGTGCTCATTATTTCATTTAAGCTCACGTACTCAACTAATTATGTTGGTTAGTATAAAGAATTAATATGACTCGACACTACTATCAATTAGTAAAGAATGATTTCAAACTTGGCACAAAATGCGGGTATTATTTGGTTATTAAGCTTACAAACACACCTAACCACCCCACACTTAGAGCTTTATTCGTCCTCGAACAACTTACCACATTAGTCCTCGACCTAGACTCCTTACACTGGTATTTGTGCATCCGCCACTTCCTTTCAAGGATCTTTTATCAGTTCAAACATGCATGCTCTCATTTACATTTGGCCTTTACCACTTTCAAACATCATACAACTCAAGTACTGACTCAATAACTTTTTTCAACCAAAGCATTAAACTTCATGTTCACCATTAAATGCCACCTATCTTTCATACAACAAGTGCCCCTTACTCAAAGGAATAGTCCGCACACTGAACTCAACAAATTGAATATACTTTAAGGACTTTAACAACACAGAACGCTCTCACTCAAAAACAAAATCTCACAAACATGCATCGAGAACCATAAGCTTGCCCATTATGTACATTTCCACTAATTAAGCGTGCTAAAGGACGAGTAGGAATAAGTATATAATAAAGACTTACACTTACCTAATCACTTTGCACTTTTAAGACATAATCATCCTTTTCTTCATTTATCAGCCCTCTCTCAACATTTCTATCACACCTGACTTACATATTCTCAAATTTCCCCTCATTTCTTTTATTCCAATAACCAACCTTTAAATTTTATTTTATTTTTTTCATATGATTCACTTTTATTCTCTTACCGAGGGTTTTCTTTCATTACCTTGTGTCTATTTCGGGCTGCCTCTTCACTTTCAGTTTTACTAAGTCCACAATAGTATATGGTACAATGCTTAGGCAAGAAGGGTGCAAGCAACTTGATATCAGGTGAAAATGTGGCTGCCAATAAAAAGCTATAGGTTCAACAAGGCAACAAGTGATACTATCTAAAAAGGCTAAGCTTTTTGAACTTATTCAAGAAGGCCTATTATCATTTCCTACACAAAGAAACACTTCAATTTCGCTTCAATAACACACCAGGCAAGTTCTAGACTATGATGCATTACAATACAATGCCTCACTGCTCATGGCACAAGTTTTAATCAAGATGGATCAATCACAAACAACACAATCAGTTCATGCAATGGTTCTATTTAAGCTTAAGTTGCAGTCATTAAACTCAAGTACAAGAATTCAAATGCATTCATATATATATTGTTCACATTCCTTCATACAATTTCCTTTTGGAATTTCAAGCTTCAGCACACATACCAAACCAATGACTCAATGATGAAACTTGCCCTTAAGACGGTCGTCATCCATCTATCATAGGGCAATGCGACTCAACTACGACAACTGACTCGATCCTAGAAAGACAGACTCTTTTTATGTTTTGTACATTTCAAAGAGACTCTCCTTGGACAAAGAACCGAAAACAATCTCCAATAAACCCAAATTAAAAAAAAAAAGAAAATAGACACAAGACATTACCAATGTTCACTAATATATACAATATAGAGAGAATTACACCCCACCCCACACTTAAAATATTAGCACTGTCCCTAATGCTCTACAAAATCACAAAAATAATACAGAGGTAAGGTGAATTACTCCTTAATCAGTCCTCCATGACATATCTGTCGTCGACCTCATCATCGGCCTATGCAAGGTCAACCTCCTCTTTGTCAGCATCGGAGTCCACATCAGAACTAATAGGCAGCCTATCCTCGTCTGTTGGTATATCATCATCCACCGGCTCATGAAACTCAGGACCGATGCCTAGCAGGGCTTTAGCATGTGCATTCAGCAGATACCTCCTCTCAACCTACCCCAATTGCTCTTTAGTCGACGCCCGACAACCATTTTGGTGGCGCAACATCTCCAGTCTATACATCCGGGGCATAATCAACTAATCTTGGCGATGGCGCTCCAAAGTGGTGAGTGGTGGGCCGAACTCATTGTCAGGCCCCATTGTTTTCATTATATCCACTGGCAATAGGAAAAGTGGTGCCATATAGTCCAAGCTTTCTTCCGGTACAAGTGCAGCATGACAAAATCGAGCAATGATACCTCTAAAAGTGTACTTAGGCTCTTTATGAACCCGGATCTCCCTCATAGCCGATTTCAACACAACAACAATTGTTAATTCAGTGTTAGTCATAAAGGCGTACCCCAAACACACTCTATCCTTGGTGATATCCATGTAGTACAGCCCAAGTATCAAGCAATTCATAATGATTTTCAACCAGACCCAAGCTTCCCTGCTCAAGTGTGCATAAGAAAGAGATTGGTGGAAACTCTTCACGTTGTGCTTAGTCCACTACACCATAGACTGGGGTCCACAAAGTGCGTGACGGATAGCCCGATATGGTGGCCGAATGTTTAGCTATGTTAGTACCAATGGGTTAGCATCAGGTGAAGTTTCAACTATATCAATTAGGAACGCGGGAGTGAGAGTTACATCAACTCCCCACACCTTCACAAAATATGATCTAGACTTCATTGCCCAGTTGGGATAGATTTCTCGGACCATATGCAAGTTGCACTCGTTTAGCTCAGCAAAAATGAACTCCATATGAAGTTCTTGGATATGCCTTATGATTCAGGTAAACTCCCGTGGAAGACTATCCCATTTAATGTACACATCAGAAAAGTACTGTGCTTCAGTGTATTTCTTCCACCACACTTTACCCTCTTTGACCACTGCTCGCAACCCGAACCTCCGAGTTTGCCCCTTTGAAACTGCTGGTGTGGGAGGTATATTCCCCCCACTATGGACTCGCTTATGTTTGCTTGAAGTTGCCACCTCCTTGCAGGGACGATCATGACTACGTGCAAGCATAACAAGTTCTAGCCCAAAACAGATTACACATTAGAATGAGAGATACGGGTGGTGCACACACACCATCCCACACTTAGTCGAAGCATTGCCACTACCTTGGTACTCAGACTTCCCAAGTGTTACATGCACAACCCAAAACTACAACACACCCACACATTGACATATTTAGATTTGTCTTGTAGTCACCACAACAGCAAACAAGTGCAACCCCAAGCTTTACACACACAAAAAAAAATCCCACATGACAATACTCCCCAGTGTTATTTAAGACTTCACATTATTACCCTCAAAATTCATGAAAAAAATAATATTAATCATCAACAACCCCAAAATTTTCACCCTACCATATTCATACAACCCACTTTACCCAATGCCCGTACAATATCAAACAACGGCAATTTCTACTCAAGACTTTGAAATAACCAGTGAAAATTAGCATATACAACTTCCATTCACTACCAATCACGCCCATAATCCCCAAACTCCCCACAAATTCATACACCAAATAACAACAACCCAATCATGAACAATCAATAAGCGAGAGAGAATGTTAACGAAACACATACCTTTGATGTAGAATATGAAGGGATTAGGGAGACAGATGAACAAACTAACTCCGCATTACGAATTTGAAGTTAAAAATCGCAAGGGCCAAGGGGAGGAGAAAATCGCGGTTAAAGGGAGAAGAATGTGGGATTAGGGAAATAATTTAGGGTTAACAAGGGAATTGGGTTGGGGATTTTTTGAAAGAAGATAGGCTAGACCCACCTTTTTTTAATGAAAAGCAAAACAAACTTACCTTCTCCGCGACGCGCCTCCGTTACAGAGGCCTCTATTTCGTGAAATTAATTACTCCCCAGTGGAATCTAATTTAAGATCCCTCTCCGCGACGCGGCTCTAATACAGAGTCCTCTATTTTATGGAATTAATTTAATTCCCAGAAAGAGCATATTTAGTTCCCTCCTCCACGACGCGCTTCCAATACGGAGGCTTCTGTTTCTTGACAAAAAAAATAATTCTCATCGAATTCAAATTATCCATCCTAATCTGCGACACGTGCACGTTACAGAGTTTTCTACCTCACTCTGTAAAATTAATTTCTAGGGAGGCAAAATTTAACTCTCCCACCATGACGCGCTATGGGTGCCAATTCTTGTTCCCTGCACATTTTAAGCACAACACCCGTTAATGTAAACCTAATGGGTCGCCTCCCATACTGCACCTTAGTTTTGGTCGTGGCATGACTGATTATTTTTATACTAATTCCTATGAATTGAAATAACAAAACTTAAAACAAAAATCTTATCTATTACAAGGGGTCATGGGTTTTCTCCCGTGTAATGCCTGATTTAACGTCATGGGACAACCCAACCTTATAGCTCACTCATCACTCAAGTTGAGTGACTCTTGTTCATGATCAATGTGATTCCTGAAGTAGTGCTTCACTCATTGCCCATTTACAAGAAATGTGGAGCTTTTATCCTTGTTTTCATCTCCACATTGTTGAGTCATTCTCACCACCTTAAACGGCCCACTCCACTTAGGCGGAAGTTTTTTGTGGAACAAATTCAGTCTTGAATTGAATAGTAGCACCAATCGGCCAGGCTCAAAGGTGCGTGACACAATCACTACATAAAAAGTGATCATTAGAGGCAATTAATTCTAAATTGCCACTAAATATGTATTTTTAGTGGCATTTAGCACTCTTTGTATATGTTTCTAAATCCTTTAGCAACATTAGTTTTAATGGCACTTAACTAATGCCGGGAAAGACTTTAACACTCTTTATTAATGTTAATATTTATTGCCACTAAGAGTTGTGTTTATTGTAGTGTATATGCTTGTCATGCCAATTCTTAGTCTTCTCTTTATATAGCTTGAAATTTTTGTACGCGTGAAGCCTAAATTCCTCTAGCTAATGCAGCTATGTTATTATTTTCTTGTTTGCCAACTTAAGATCTACATTCAACTTCTTGATAGCCCAATATGCTTGATACTCCAATTCCGCTGGAAGGTGACATGTTTTTTCAAACACCATTCGATAAGGAGAAGTACCTATTAGTGTCTTTTATGCCGTCCGGTATTTCCACAAAGCATTATCTAACTTTTTCGCCCAATCTTTCCTTTTTTTATTCACAGTCTTCTGTAAATTTGCTTTACTTCCCTATTGGACACTTCCATTTGCCAGCTAGTCTGAGGATGATAAGTTATGGATACCTTATGTCGCACTCCATATTTGCCAGCAGATTCCACACTGAACTATTGATGAAGTGCTTAGCTCCATCACTTATCATGGCCCTTGGAGTTCCAAACATGGTGAAGGTGTGCTTCCTGATGAACTTTACACCACCTTTGCATCATTAGTAGGAAGAGAAACATCTTCCACCCACTTGGACACATAGTCCACTACCACCAATATGTATTGGTTTCCATTGGAAGATGGGAATGGTCCCATGAAGTCTATTCCCCATACATCAAAGATCTAATCTTCACAACGATCGCAACATCTTTAAATAAAGTAGGCCAAAAAAAACTAGATTGTAATACCTTATGCGCCTGCGCTCACCTCCGTGATGCCCATCATAGGGTGAAGAGCGACAACTCTCCAACACTTACAATGCCTCCTGTTCAGCTATACACCTTTGCACCGTCTGATCAGGTTCTTTCTTGAATAAGAAAGGCTCATCCCACATATAAAACCATGCCTCATAATTCAGATTTTGCTTCTGATGTGTTGAAGCCCTAGGTGAAAATAAACAAGTCACCAGAAAGTTTACGATATCAGTATACCATGGTACTTGTGCAAGGTCGAAAGCTAGCAATTGCTCATCCGAGAACTCTTCACGAATCTGTTCTTCATTCCTTACATGAGATGAGTCCTCCAATCTTGACAAATGGTCAGCTACCTGGTTCTCATTCCCCTTCATATCTTTGATTTCCAGATCAAATACTTGCAAGAGTAATACCCATCTGAGCAGCCTCGGCTTCACATCTTTCTTGTTGAATAATTATCTGATCGCATCATGGTCAGTGTAAACAAAAACCTTGGTGCCTACCAAGTAAGACCTAAACTTATAAAAAACAAATACTAGCGCTAGCATCTCATTTTCAATGATAATGTAGTGTGATTGGACTACATCAAGGGTCTTGCTAGCATAATATATGGAGTGAAACGTCTTATCCTTTCTCTGGCCTAACACTACACCAATATTTGTGTCGCTGGCATCACACAAGAGCTCGAAGGGTCGGTCCTAGTTCGGAGCAATCAAAATAGGCGCTTCTATCAACTTCTTCTTCAATAGCTCAAAATCCTGCAAACAATGTTAATCAAATTCAAATTTCATCTCTTTTTCTAATAAAATGCACATGCATTTCACAGTCTTAAAAAAATCCTTAGTGAATCTTCTATAAAACCCAGCATGTCCCAGAAAACTTCAGACTCCCTTCACAGTGATGGGTGTTGGCAACTTCTCAATGACTTCCACCTTATCTTTATCAACTTCCAACCCCATTTTTGAGATTTTGTTCCCCAGTACAATACCTTCTCGAACCAGGAAGTGACACTTTTCCCAATTCAACACCAGATTTGTCTCTTCACACCTTGTAAGGACTCTCTCAAGATTATGCAAACAAAGGTCAAAAGACTCACCAAACACTGAGAAGTCGTCCATGAACACCTCAAAAAAATCCTCCACCATAACATGGAAGATTGCCATCATATATCTCTGGAATGTCACCGGTACATTGCACAATCTGAGCGGCATACATTTGAACGCATAGGTGCCATACAGACAAGTGAAGGTAGTCTTCTCCTGATCCTCTAGTGCAATGAATATCTGATTATAGCCTGAGTAGCTGTTGTTCCATGAAATATTAGCTCATTTTATGCTCAAAATTAAGGATTAATACTAGAAATTGGGTGCATTTATGTGGATAGGTTGTGTTTGGTAATGCTTGTAGAGGTAAAACACTTGGATGTGGAAGATAGAAAAAAAATAAGAAAGTTCAGTCTGAAACCAATACCACACCTAAGACGGGCCATGGCCTCTTTCACGGTCCGTCCTAAAGCTCGTGAAGAAAGTCTAGTAAACAAGATTTGTAGAGTGAACGATGATTACGCCCAAGTAAAAACCACAGAAGGCCTCACAGGTCGTGGTCCTCACAACGGTCCGTAATGATGATTGTAATAGATTTCTAATGCCCTGCAAAATCTTGGCAAATTTGATGCTTGAAAACTAAGGATTAATACTAGAATCGAGTGTATTTATATGGATATGATATGTTTGGTAGTGTTTGTATAGGTAAAACATGTGGACATAAAAGAAGAAAGAAAAGAAGAAAATGCAGAGTGAAAGTGAATTGAACCAAGTAAAGATAATGAACACCCAGATGGGCCGTGAAGATCATGACTGATCATGATATAGCTCGTGAATTAGAACCAGTGAGAAGGCATGGAAGAATTACATTATGGTAGACCAAGTAAAGTCCATGGGCGACCTCACGGGCCGTGGTCCTCACAACGATTTGTGGTTGTGATCATGGAGTGGATCTAGTGTATAGGTCTTGAGAAAATGAAGTGTAATGTCAACCAAGTGAAGACCACAGAAGGCTTCACGGGTTGTGGTCCTCACAACGGTCTGTAGTGGTGATCGTGAAGTGTATTTAGTGTACATGTTTTGAAGACTCACATTTTGTTTGGGCCAAGTATAGATCACGGTAGGCTTCATGAACCGTAAAGCCCTTGCCATGTTGCCCGTAAAGCTACCCGACAGATCAGTCCTACTTCGAGTATGACTCATTTTAGATATTCTATTTAAATTAATTAGGTCATTTTTTGTTTTTATCTCGTCATAACTGGAACGAGTGACTAAGTTTGAAATACTTTTGACATTAGTTTTTATCGATTAACATTGAATCGATCTTTCAAGTTGGATTTTGAATTTCTCAATATCAAGCATTTATTGAATTTGCAGATTTTCGTAAGTAAACTTTATTAGTGTTTTCATTACTAATCTCTATGCATTTTTGTAGAAATCATGAGTGGCTAAACACCACAACTAGGGTTGTGGGAACTATGACAGAAATCTAAACGTAATTCGTAACACGAGTAGAAGGTAAATTGTATTTGCAATATTTAACTTAGCTTTCGTTAACCATTTATTCTAATGAGTGCATACATTAAAGTCAGCCTGTATCTATCAATTACTCAAGAGAAAAGAGATAGTTGGGAAAAAGTGGAGTTAATATGATAAAATGGCGTTAAAGGTTGAGTTCGAGAGAAGAGAACATTACCATTATTGTACGCGAGGGTAGAATTTTGTTAAATCTTAATGACTAAGAGAAATTGAATGAAAATTATCCAACTAGACTGAGAAATGTTAGATATAGTCAACTTGCTTATAATTTGCAAAGACTAAATTACCTGAAACTCAGTTATAGATGAAGAATAGATGTAATGTCATGGGAAACACAAACCTGGTTTATTTATTTATCAAAACTTTAAAATCAACACTCTGCTAATTTTTAATCAAGATCTTTTTAACAATCTTAGTTACTAAAACTTTACAGCTAAACCCAATTTACATTGTATAATTGTTTTCTCCAGGAAATAATAACAACATTTAGGTAAATGCGACAGTGAAATCATTTTCGTAAAGAAATTCTCTGTGGGATCGACCTCAACTCACATTCGATTCTATAAATTGACTTCAACCATTTATACTTCTTAAAATGAGTATAAGTTTGGACGTATCAAATTTTGGCGCCGCTGTTGGGGAATTTCAATTCAGAAGTGCTTTACTAACTTTTATTCAAAGCGTAGTTATATTTCCTAATTTTACGTCTTGTTCTTTCTCTGTGTCTTTTACAAGTGAGTTCGATAGTGTATGCCAAATACCAGAAGTAAGGGACCTCCATTTATTCCTTACGACCTAGAACTTCGGAAAAGTATCAGCAAGATAGTGAATGCACAAGAACTTGAGGCACAAAGGCAACTATTGGGACTTGAAGCTGAGACCGCTGCAAGAGGTGCTCAACAAAATGTTGTAAAAAATCCACCTAGGGTGGTGGATGAACATCCAGGAGTATATGAAATAGTTCCTCCCCACCGCCAACCACTAGCTCCAAGAGGTCGAGCACAATACCCAACTCACATGACGTTCCAAAAGGATGACTTAGATTTGGATGGAGCTGGAGCTACTGGAGCAATATTATTACTTGTATTACCTCCAGGTGTAAAATTTACTATCACCATCATAATGATTCAGTTGTTGAACTTGAAAGGTATGTTTAGAGGTGCAATTGGTGATGATGCGAACCAACATCTAATGAACTTCGTGGCTATAAGCAAATCACAGTAAATTAGGGGTTAGCCAGATAACCATGAGGTTGAGGCTATTTCCATTCTATCTGACTAGGGAGGCAACCAATTGGCTAAATGAGATGCCGGATGACTCAATCAAAACCAGGAATGACCTGAAGGAGGCTTTCCTGGAACGATTCTATCCTAAATTGAAAGAGTTTCATATGAAAGACGAAATAAGCGTGCATAAGCAACCACCAACAGAGGCTGTGCATGATACTTGGTGGAGATTCAGCCAAAAGCTGAAAAAATTCCCAAACCATAGTCTCACAGAGACATTTGAAACAGTTCTTTTATAGATCGGTTTATTATGTTACTAAGCCTATTGTTAATGCATTTTATAGTAGATCATTCATGAGAAAGCCTTTTGCTGGAATTATGCAGCTAATGGATGAAGTAGCCAAGAACAATAGAGCATGGAACACCGAAGAAGCTGAAGTAGAAGATCTGGGAGTCACTTTTGGGCTATGAACAAAGGAGAAGAGAGGAAGAAATGGATCAAGATATGGCTCATATACAAACTTAGATGGATCTACTCACAAACCATATCATGGCAAGGTCTAAGAAGGTGAATTTTGTAGGGACCCCAAACAGGTATGAGGATCAGGACATCAATCTAGATGAAGAAGCCAAATGGGCAACCAAGGAGGTTTTCAGACTTATATCTCGGGAAACCAGGGATATAATTTTGGAAATCCAGGTCGAAACTATTCCAGAAAAGGGTAGTATGACAAGAGAGCAGGGAAACTGGCAAAACAGGGATGGTTACAGGAATGATCGAAGTGGTGTGTATGCACCTCCAGGTAATAGAGACCGTGCAAGTGGGAGTTCCAGCGGGTCCAAGCTGGAAGATATGTTAGTTAAGGTGCTCCAAAAGGTTGAGCCAACTGATGCAGGGGTGAAGGAAATGAAAGATGATTTCTCCGGTATGAGTCAAGTGGTAAACTCTTACACCACCTCCATTAAACAAATAGATTAGCAGTTGGGGAAACTTTCAGCATCACTTGAACTAGAGGAATAATGGGTCACTACCAAGTGACACTATTCAGAATCCCAAGAAGGACGGGCATTGCATGGCTATCACCTCCAGAAATGGTAAAACTCTAAATGAACCAATTTCTGCAGGTACTGAACATGAACAGGGCTTGGAGCAAACCAAAAGAGATGAGGTTGAATCTGAATAGGCAGATGATGTGGAAGATGATCAACCAATTGAAAAACCAGCAGGAGCAAAGGAAAAATGGTTTGAGGTAACTATGCCTTTGTAACAGATACCAAGACCACCTCATTCGTTCCCTTAGAGGCTTAAAAAGAAAGCTGAAGATGGGAATTTTCTAAGTTCATCACCATGATGAGACAACTATCAATGAACATCCCATTGGTGGAAGCTCTAGAGTAGATGCCAGGATATGCTAAGTTCATGAAGGACTTGATCACAAAGAAAAGAGCTGTAAGTTTTGATTTAATTGACAATATTCATCACTGCAGTGCTATTGCCACCAGATCTCTAGTACAGAAGAAGGATGATCCAGGTGCATTCGCCATACTGTGTACCATCGGATCATTTGAGTTTGCAAAGGCCCTGTGTGACTTAAGGGCAAGTATAAATCTGATGCCGCTGTTTATTTACAAGCAACTGGGCTTAGGAGTTCCAAAACACATAAAAATCAGGTTGATGATGGCAGATAGATCAGTGAAGTGATGTGATGTGCTTGTAAATGTGGAAAATTTCATCTTTTCGACAGAGTTCGTGATTCTGGATTACGAAGTGGACTTTAAGGTTCCCATAATTTTGGGAAGACCATTCCTGGCCACAAGATGAACTTTGGTTGATTTTGAGGGTGGAGAACTGAAATTCAGACTCAACAAGGAAAAGGTAAAGTTTAAAATTTGTAGGCCCATGAAGCAGCCGCAAGACATGAGTGTGGTGTCTGTAATAGAGGTCTTTGATGAAGGAGAGCTGGAAGTTGCAATTGAGGAAAGGCTTGCTATCAAAACTTTAGAAACCGTGATTATGAACTTTGATGCGAACTACTAGATTAAATATATGGAGACCGTGAATGCTTTATATAAGGCATAGGAGCACATTCTTATTCTCTAAAGAAGTTAGATCTTGATCTAAAAAATAGGTCGAGTCCTCCAGCAAAACCATCCATTGAGGAGTTGCCTGTACTGGAACTTAAACAGTTATCCAGTCATCTAAGGTATGTATTTCTGGGTGCTAACAATACTTTTCTTGTGATCTTGGTTGCAAATTTGAATAATGAACAGGTGCAAGATGTGATTAAAGTGTTGATAATGTACAAAAGGGCAATTGGGTAGATTATTGTTCACATCATTGGGATACCTCTGGGTATATACACTTATAAGATCCAACTTGAAGAGGACTGCAACCCAAGCATAGAGCACCAGAGGAGGTTAAATCCACCAATGCAAGATGTGGTCAAAAAGGAGATCATCAAGTGGTAAGATGTTGGGTTGTGTACCCCATTTCTGACAGTCATTGGGTCAGCCCAGTGCAATGTGTACCCAAAAATAATGGTATGACAGTGATTGTCAATGCAAAGAATGAATTGATCCCACAGAAATCAATCACTGGATGGTGAGTTTGCATGGTCTACAGAAAGCTGAACAAGTGGACCTTGAAGGACCACTTCCCAATGCCATTCATGGACCAGATGCTTGACAGGTTGGCTGGAAAAGGGTGGTACTTTTTCTTAAATGGATACTCTGGGTACAACCAGATAATAATTGCTCTTGAAGATTAGGAAAAGACTACTTTTACATGTCCTTATGGCACCTTTGCATTGAAACACATGCCATTTGGACTATGTAATGCACCAACAACTTTCCAGAGGTGTATGATGTCTATCTTCTCAAACATATTAGAGGACACTCCGGAGGTATTCATGGATGATTTTTTGGTGGTAGGTGACACTTTTTATGACTATTTGTTCAATATTAGCAAGGCTTTACAGAGATCCAAGGAGGCCAATCTAGTGCTGAATCGGGAGAAGTGTCATTTCATGGTCAAAAAAGGTATAGTCCTCGGTTACAAGGTGTCGCAAAAGGGATTAGAGGTAGACAAAGCCAAAACTGCGGTGATTGAAAAGTTTCCTCCACATGTTTGTGTGAAAGGTATTCGAAGCTTTTTAGGACATGCCGGATTTTATAGGCGATTTACCAAGGACTTCTCAAAAATTGCACATCCCTTGATCATTGGCTCAGATTGGGCTGAACCATTTGAGGTAATGTGTAATGCTAGTGATACTGCCTTAACAGTTGTGTTGGGGCAGAAGCGCAACAAAATGTTCCATCTGATATACTATGATAGCAAGTCCTAAATAGAGCACAACGAAACTACATAGTCACTGAACATGAACTATTGGCTATAGTTTATGCCTTTGAGAAATTCAGGGCATACTTGCTGGGTACTAGGGTGATAGTCCACACGGATCATGCAGCTCTGAGATATCTCATGGCAAAGAAAGATGCAAAGCCAAGATTGATCAGATAGGTTCTTTTACTTTAGGAGTTTGACTTTGAGGTCAAGGATAGGAGAGGTTGTGAACCAGGTAGGTGATCACCTATCTAGGTTGCTGGTAAAAAAAATGGAACTTGAGTTATATATCAATGACTCATTCCCAAATGAGCAGGTATTACTTGCAACTCTTAATCTTATTCCTTGGTTTGATGACTTTGCTAACTTTCTTGTCAGTAATTTGATGCCTAAGGCGCTAACATTTCAGCAAAGAAAGAGGTTTATACTAATAAGGGTGCCAACACTGACCCGACTACCGGCGCCTAGTGCGCCGTTGATATGAACCCTTCTCATTGCTTTTCTTAATTGACTTTGAAGGAAAAGTCTTTTTGTTTGGGGAGGGGGTATTGAGCAACCTGCCATTTTAGCTGTTAGAATGAATGGAGGTTGACTCTGTGTTGTGTCAAATAAAGTGTGATTAGTGTTTGGGTTTTGAAGAAAGCGTAATGTTTTTGTGTGTTGGGCTGTGCAACAGCTAATCTGTTTGAAATGATGAGCTTGATTTGAAATTTGACTGTTAGGCTCTTAGATGACCTCTTAGGTACTTACATGTTGAACATTGCTGGTCTGGGAAATAAACTGGTGAACTAATAAATTGGAAAATGTAGTCCTATGTCATATGTATGTGAGGTTTGCTTGAAGTTAAACGCTAGGAGCAGAAACTAGAACTTGCCCGAGTAGTCTTTCTTAAATTTGAGAATAACTGGATAGGAAAGGATCAATAGATCATTTTTACTAAGCCATTGAAAAGCCAAAAATAAATCAACCAGAGTCTTGCATTTTGTTGTGGATTTTCACCATGGGTTTAATCCCTAAGAGGTATGTAAGCTTCCATAGTGTTGGGTTTATTCACCCACACGTCAATCATATTATTTTCAGTGCAATTTCATTCTTAAAGTTGAAAGATTAGAGTTCTTGATGAGTTCTTGATAGGTGTTCTTGCAGTTCATTCTAAATCTTGTTGTGTTGGGGTTTTGATGATTTATTGAGATGAAATTTAGTGATTTGAGTGTTGTTTTGAGCATATTAGATTGTACTTATGTTAAGTAATCGAATTCAAGTGACTAGGGAAGAAATCGTTCGATTCTAGGCGAGTTAGGGTGAGAAAACAAGCAAAGAAAGTCGAGGAAATGATCAAAATAGTCCTTAATGTATGAACTTAAATTGATTTGGTCCCTCATATATGCAATTTATGGAAAAAGTCCTTTATCTATGGAGAAAATGATCAAAATGATCCTTAATGTATGGGCTTTGATTCCACTTGGTCCTTAATATATGAACTTGATGGAAATGGTCCTTTATGTATCATAAAATGTGATCAGTTTAGTCGTTAACCCTAAAATTAACATATTTCTTTTTTTTTCGTCAAAATACACGGAATATGTATTATTGCACTTATTGTGGGTTCTCTGTTCGGTTTTGCTATTATCACTTATGCCTTGAAATATTCTCAGCTGCATTTACTGCATCGATCTGTGTTTATATGTGAGATTATAGGTTGAATGTAAGAAGGATGACATAAAACAGTAGCTTCAATATGACCTCATTCTTAGAATAATCAAAGAATAATATTTGTTCTTAGAATAATCATATGACCTCATTCTTAGAATAATCAAAGAAACCCCATTTAATCTTCTGTATTGATTCTACTAATTTTGGCTCACTAGTTTTATGTGTCACATACATCTATAATATATCTTTCAACTTAAATTCATGGGAAACTCATTAGAGTGAAGGAAAAAAGGGAGACAATTAACTTTTTATTAACTAAAAATTGAATGAACAAAAAAAAGTGAGGTATGTCCAGTAATTCTTTTTTGGTGAATGAATTATTTTAGTAAGAAAAATTTCAATGCCATTGGAAATAGGGGAAGGAAAAAAGTCTTGAACGAGCGCATCTTTTACATATTTCGTGTATTTTGACGGGGAAAAAAAAGAAATATGTTAATTTTAGGATTAACGACCAAACTGATCACATTTTATGATACATAAAGGACCATTTCTATTAAGTTCATATATTAAGGACCAAGTGGAATCAAAGCCCATACATTAAGGACTATTTTGATCATTTTCTCAAAGAAAGTCATCGAAGTTTTCTGGGTTGGGGCCTGGCGTGTCACCAGCCAGAGCACCCCAACCACTTCTCTAAAGTTGAGGGGGTGAAGCCCCGCGCCAGGGTCTCCTGCCCCCACCCATTCTTCATCGTTTCATCCATTTGAATTCTTTCAAAGGGTACCTTTACTCCCTTTGATTCTAAAAACTCCAAACTACTTCGAACATTCTAAGAAAGTCCCTTTGAGTCATTTTGTGGAGTCTTTTACAACTTCTAGTAACTTATTTCAAGACTCAAGTAAGTGAGCATGAGAGTGAGGAGAATGTATTCATGAGTCTACTTTGTCATTATGAGATCTTTCATATTATGAACCATAACTCTTGAATTCATAATTCACATTCAAGAGAGAGATAAGAGTAGAGTTCAAGAAAGCCTTTGAGTTTAATAGTGAATCCTTTGAGATCCATCATCGATTTGAGTTAAGTTTTGAGTAAGTATGAGAATGAGAAGAGTCATATACATGAGTTCCATAATGTTATGTAGCCCTTTGTGTCAAGTCGTTCATGCCCATAATTCCACATGAACTCCTTAAGTTGAGTATCTATGAGAGGAATAATATCTTCATGTCCTAAGTCTTGAGATGAGAATTATATTTGAGTCCTTGAGTTGAGTAGTTCATGCTCATAATTCCGCATGAACCCTATGAGTTGAGAATTCTTGAAGTGAGTGGTATTATTGAAGTTCTTGAGTTCCAAGTATTGAGTTCTATCTATGGTTATTGAAAACCTTGCATTAAGTCGTTCACATCCATAATTCGGCATGAACCATATTTTAAGAAGTCTTTTACAAACGTTTTAACTTTGTTTTAAGTTTTGAGTTAAGCAAAGAGCAAAGAGTTGAGTTCATTTCTTCAAATATTATATGGGAACTAAGTATTCCCAAAAGTTTTAAATGTTTTCACATTTGAACAAGAAAGGGAAACACTAATTTCCAAGAGAGCTTTTTAGCTAAGTTTTGAGTAATTATCTCAAACCAAAGAAAGAAGTTTGTTTTAAAAACAAAGTAGTATTGAGCACCGATTAAGGGATGCGAGTTCATATGGACTCAAGTCTCCATAAACCATGTAGCCATCATGGGTAGTAAAGGATCATACTTTTTAGATGACTCCTTAAGATACTTTAAGAATAAGCTAGAGGATCCACTAAATTAAGTAGTTTTGTATGACAACAAAGTATAGGATAGTTCTAGTAGCGTGGGAAAGACGATGTATCATCACTTAGGCTCATAGTGGTGGTTGTTAGTTAGAGAAACTCCCATAGAGTTATATTGTATTTTTATATAAATACTAAGTATTATTGTGTTTTTCAATACATTAAGTTGCTATCTACATTTTTACAGCTTTTCATATATTGCATCTATTATTGTTGATTTATCCTTGAGTATCATAAGTTGAGTATTTTGAGTTAAGTATCTTGAGTTGATTTGTGCTTCATTTTGTCAAGTACCTTATTGTTGAAATTCACTGAGTTGAGTATCTTATCCTTGAGTATTTCTGAGTTGAGTAAGTTTGAGTAGTTTTGAGTATCCTTGAGTATACCTCTGAGTTGAATATCTTATCATTGAGTTGAACTATGTTTCTCTAAGTTGAGTGAGTTGAGAAGAGGTAAGTATGTTTCCATTTTATCAAAGTTCAAGCTTATGTTTATGCTTTAGAATTTCTCTTACATGCTCGTATATTCCACGTACTGAGCCATTTGGCCTGCATATTTTCATGATGTAGACACAGTATTCAGGATCATCAACGGGAGCTTTGTTAATACATCTGAAAGTTTGAGTTAGCTATGGTGAGCCTCCTTGTTTTCGGAGGATTTCATTTACTTTTCAGTTTAGTTAATATGTCGTGGGTCTTGTCCTGACTTCCATCTTTAATAGTTAAAGGCTTCACAAATAGCTTGTATAGTTGATAAGTCTGTATCATTTATTTTATTAAATGTTTTAAAGACGTAAGTTGCCTATTTTATGGCGAGTTGAATAATTTATTTTATTCAGAGTTTCATTTTGAGTTAAATCTTCCTATTTAAGTTTCATGAATATTTATTCAGCTTTTAAGTTTTATATGCTTGAGTTAGTCTTCTGCTTGAAGTCAACCAGGATGAGGGTTCGCGTGGAGACCAGCAATGGTTCTCGAGTGCCAGCCACGTCTAGGGTGTAGGCTCGAGTCGTGAATAACTTTGTATCAGAGCACAGATTTCAAGTGTCTTAGGTTTTTTATGAAGCAGTGTCAAGTAGGATCTTGTTTATGGTTGTGAGGGCCCCACTTTTATAAACGAGGGACTACAGACACTTAAGAAAAGTTTCTCTTTTTTCATATTCTTAATCGTGCAATAGAGCTAACTCATGGAGATTTATTCATCATCATGCATTACTCAGATTCATTCGACTACCCATCATACTAGAGGTGGTTGAAAAGGAAAGTCAGTTCTTTATCGATGATTTGTTCTTAGCAAGAATCTTGAGGATGTAATGAGATTCTAGAGGGACTTGAGAGAAGCCCATGAGTAAGTTAAGTTTCAGTTTCAGAGTAGTGCCTTTATATGAATCGTGCATTTGAGCTAAAAGCGAGTTGTACTATTTTTCCTAAGACTTTTTTCAACTGAGATCCTTATGAGGAAGTATATTTAGAGCTTGGATAGTATTCTCATCCAAAAAGCTAGCATGAGTTACGAGATCATGAGCAGTAATAGTGAAAGAGCCTAGAGTTAGTGGAAAGTATGTAGAGGTTTAGTAATCTAAGTAAGGGAGATGGTGTTTTGACAAACTATGTTACTATAGTCATGCACCCAATAAATTATTGATGAGGAGTTTTCCCTTATGGGTAGACTAAGAAGTTATGAGTTGTGACGATTCTATCATAGGAGGTAGTGTGTGTTGTAACTAGGAAGAAGTTTGTGATGAAGTGTCATTGTGTAGATAATGACCAAGTGTAAGTGTCGAATAGAAGAGCAAAAGTATTCATAAAGTTATAGATATAAACTAGGTTTATGATTCGTTTGAGAGGGTCATGATGTTCAGAAGGTTATAGAACTGATCAAGTAATGAGGTGTAGCATAGTAGGTGAGCAATCATATTGATATTCGGGTCTAGCAATGAATATTAAGCTTGAATTTGAGATGAGTGTCATGATCGAAAGAATGGCAACGTAAGGGTGATGATGCCAGCCTTGAGATTTGATCTGGTAGACTTGACATAGAGCAGTTGAGGAATTGAGATGTTAGCTCCAATGAATATAAATGGTACAAGTGAGAGATCCTAAGCTTTAGATAATGGCAGTGAAGTGTGGCTAAGTCACAAGAGTACAAAAAGCATTAAGAGAATGTACACTAGTTAGAATGATGGAAAAGCTCCATAGCTTTCAAGTGTTACCTTTAGACCTAAGGGGGAGATGATAAGATTGGAAATCAAGTCAAGTGTTGAGAATAAGATAGTAATGAGTTCAAAAGAGTACGGGATGAGATTCCTTATATAGAGGTATAGAACCTGAACTTAAGGAGTTGGGTTAAGCTTGAATATATTAAGATCATACCATTAGACATAGACTTTAGTAAGACTAACCCATTCCATACCCAGTCCAGTTGTCATTCGAGGACGAATGATCCCAAGGGGGAGATATCGTAACACCCCCAAAAAAAATTTGAACTAAGACTCGAACCATCCTTCGTTGTGTGTAGGATTTTATGAAGGAATTTAAATTTTTCCTAAATTTTAAGCTCACTAGATGTAACACCTTGAGTTTCAAAAAGAACTAAATTATAAATAGCAAAATCTGAAATTTTGCAAGTTATGCTTAAGTTATGAGTTTTAGGTCAACTTCTAATGATCATAATTCTCAGTACATGATGATTTAGGTGGGATACAAGATTGATAATGAAAGGTATTTTAATTATCTTTCCATCACCGCCGAGTTTGCTATGTTTAGAGTTCGGATGAGTGAGATATACCTTTTTGAAATCAGGTTGTCCAGTTAAGTCATTCACATCCATAATTCGGCATGAACCATATTTTAAGAAGTCTTTTACATATGTTTTAACTTTGTTTTAAGAATTAAGTTTTGAGTTAAGCAAAGAGTAAAGATTTGTGTTCATTTCTTCAAAGATTATACGGGAACTAAGTATTCCCAAGAGTTTTAAATGTTTTCACATTTGAACAAGAAAAAGAAACACCAATTTCCAAGAGAGCTTTTTAGCTAAGTTTTGAGTGATTATCTCAAACCTAGAAAGAAGTTTGTTTTAAAAACATATAAGCTAAGTATATTTTAGGAGTAGTATTGAGCACCGATATGGGGATGCGAGTTCATATTAACTCAAATCTTCATAAACTATGTAGCCATCATGGGTAGTAAATGATCATACTTTTTAGACGACTCTTTAAGATGATTTTAGCATAAGTTAGTGGATCCACTAAGTTAAGTAGTTATATATAACAGCAAAGTATAAGACAGTTGTGGCAGTGTGGGCAAGGCGTTGTATCATCACTTAGGCTCATAGTGGTGGTTGTCGGTTAGAAAAACTCCCACAGAGTTATATTGTATTTTTATATACATAATGAGTATTATTGTATTTTTCAATACATTGAGTTGTTATTTACAATTTTACAGCTTTTCATATATAACATCTATTATTGTTGCTTTATCCTTGAGTATCATAAGTTGAGTATTTTTAGTTGAGTATCTTGAGTTGATTTGTGCTTCATTTTGTCGAGTACCTTATTGTTGAAATTCACTGAGTTGAGTATCTTATCCTTGAGTATTTCTGAGTTGTGTAAGTTTGAGTAGTTCTGAGTATCCTTGAGTATACCTCTGAGTTGAATTTCTTATCATTGAGTTGAACTATATTTCTCTAAGTTGAGTGAGTTGAGAAGAGGTAAGTATATTTCCTTTTTATCAAAGTTCAAGCTTATGTTTATGCTTTAGAATTCCTCTTACATGCTCGTGCATTCCACGTACTGAGTCATTTGGCCTGCATCTTTTTATGATGTAGACACAGGTATTCAGGATCATCAACAGGAGCTTTGTTGATACATCCGAAAGTTCGAGTTAGCTATGGTGAGCTTCCTTGTTTTCGGAGGATTTCATTTACTTTTCAGTTTAGTCAGGATGTCATGGGTCTTGTCCTGACTTCCATCTTTAACAGCTAGAAGCTTCATAGATAGTTAGTATAGTTGAGAAGTTTGTATCATTTCTTTTATTAAATGTTTTAAAGATGTTACCTATTTTATGGCGAGTTGAATAATTTATTTTATTTAGAGTTTTTTTTTAGTCAAATCTTTCTATTTAAGTTTCATGAATATTTATTCAGTTTTTAAGATTTGCATGCTTTAGTTAGTCTTTCGCTTGAAGTCATCCAGGATGAGGGTTCGCTTGGGGAACAACAATGGTTCTCGAGTATCGGCCACGTCCAGGTTGTTGGCTCAGGTCGTGACATAAGCATGGTTGATTGTGAGTAATGGGATGTCATATATTGATCCTTGCATCTTAGATTAATGGTTTTAGATACAAATTGTGGTTGAGATGGGTGCTGCATAATTTCAAAAAGATTTTGAATTTTTGACTGCTAAATGTATTGTTTTTCTCATCACTTGAGGACAAGTAATGGTTCTAAGTTGAGGGTGTTGATGTGCAGCGAAATCGTGGCACATTTGATGCTTGAAAACTAAGGATAAATACTAAAATTGAGTGTATTTATGTGGATATGACGTGTTTGGTAGTGTTTGTACAGGTAAAATATATGGACGTGAAAGAAGAAAGAACAGAAGAAAATGCAGAGTGAAAGTGAATTGAACCAAGTGAAGATCATGGACACCCAAATGGGCCATGAAGATCATAACTGATCATGACATAGCTCATGAGTTAGAACCAGTGAGAAGAATGGAAGAATTACATTGTGGTGGACCAAGTAAAGACCATGGGCGACCTCACGAGCCACGGTCCTCACAACGGTCTGTGGTTGTGATCGTGGAGTAGATCTAATGTGCAGGTCTTGAAAAGATGAAGTGTAATGTCGACCAACTGAAGACCACATAAGACTTCACTAGCTTTGGTCCTCATAACGATCCGTGGTGGGGATCGTGAAGTGGATCCAGTGTACAGGCTTTGAAGACTCACATTTTGGTTGGGCCAAGTATAGATCAAGGCAGGCTTCGCAGACCGTGAAGCCCTTGACGGTCCGTCATGTTGCCCATGAAGGTACCCGACAGTTCAGTCCTACTTCGAGTAGGACTAATTTTAAACATTCTATTTGAATTAATTAGGTCATTTTTTTGTTTTTATCTCATCATATTTGGAACGAGAAACTATGTTTGAAATACTTTTGACGTTGGTTTTTATCGATCAACATTGAATTGATCTTTGAAGTTGGATTTTGATTTTCTCAATTTCAAGCATTTATTGAATTTGCAGATTTTTGTAAATAAACTCTAGTAATGTTTTCATTAATAATTTTTGTTCATTTAGTAGAAATCATGAGTGGCTAAACACCACAACCAAGGTTGTGGGAACTATTACAGAAATCCAAACGTAAATTCCAAACACTAGTGGAAGGTGAATTGTATTTGCAATATTTAAATCAGCTTTCGTTAATCATTTGTTCTAATGAGTGCACACATTAGAATCATCCTGTATATATCGATTGTTCGAGAGAAAATAAATAGTTGGGAAAAAGCATAGTTAATATGATAAAATTAAGTTAAAGGTCGAGTTTGAGAGAAAAGAACTTTAACATCATTGTACGAGAGGGTAGAATTTGGTAACGCTTAATGATCGAGAGGAATTGAGTGAAAATTATCTAACTAGACTGAGAAGTGTTAGATATAGTCAACTCGCTTAACAATCTTAGTTACTAAAACTTTAGAGCTAAACCCAATTTACATTTTTTAAGTGTTTTCTCTAGGAAATATTAACAACATTTGGGTAAACCAAACGTGAAACCATTTATGTAAAGAAATTCTCTGTGGGATCAACCTCAGCTCATGTTGAGTTCTATAAATTGACTTCGACCGTTTATACTTCTTAATTGGAGTGTAAGTTTGGATGTATCAATTTACAGTGGGAAGACATTGAGGAGCTGAAATATGGTTTGGCCAAGTGAAGACCATGGGCACCAGACGGACCATAAGCACTATAACGGTCAGTGATGTTGCTCGTGGTGAATTTTGAGTATACATGAATTGATGAGATGTGTTTGGAAAATGCTAAGTGTTGGCCACAGGGGGATTCACAAAACGTGAAGCCCTTGATGGGTAATCTGACTCTCCATGAAAAGCTGTGACAATTCAATCCTACTTCGAGTAGGACTCTTTTTAGACTGATTATTTGAATTAATTAGGTTGGAATTTGTTTTTATCTCATCATATCTGGAACGAGCGACTCGTTTCTAAATATTTCTTGACTTTGGTTTTTATCGATTAACATTGAATTGATCTTCGAAGTTGGATTTTGATTTTTTGAATATCAAGTGTTCGTTGAATTTGCAAACTTTCGTAAGTCATTTCTCTGAATCTTTTCATTACAAATCTTTGTTTATTCAGCTAAAAGCATAAGTGACTAAACACCACAACTAGGGTTGTGGGAACAATGATTGTACATCTAAGTGTGGGTTCGTAAAACAATGGAAATGTGATTCATATTTGCAACATATAATTCGCCTTTCGTTATTCATTTGTTCTAATGAGTGCACACGTTAGGATCAGCATGTATCCCTTTGCAGTGGTATTAGCACATCGTTGCTTATTCTGCAAAAAGGAGAAGGGATAACTAGGAAGTCCGTCAATAAGGATTAGTACCAAAATAGGAGTTTTTTGGATTATACCTTTTCTCTAGCTCTGATACATACCAATTGTGAGCTGAAGAAGTCTTCCCTGAGTTTGAATTCATGGTATCAGTGAGATTTTTTTATACCCAAATGAAAATTGCTCAAGCTCTATGATTGTGTACTCCTAGAGTCGATAAGGGGTAGATCCTCTTGAGTGGATGTACGGTATTGCTGGAGAGGTTGCTCCAATTTCGACGCATCTGCCACAAAGGGAGTAGCTTCGTCGAAGCTCTCAGAACTTTCCTATTCTTGGCTATTTGTCTTGGTTTGTTTTCTTTCTAGTTCTAATGTTTTAGTTATCTTTTTTCATTTAGGGGCATGACCACTTTTGGGTCATGCCTATGTACAGACTTTCCCATTTTGTTATAGAATAAACACTTTGGCTTAAAAAAAAAGCATGTATCTATCAATTTTTCGAGAGAAAATTGATAGTTGGGAAAAAGTTGAATTAATCTGAGGAAATGGAGTTAGAGTTCGAGAGAAGAGAAAAGAGAGAAGAAAACTTTAACATTATTAAATGTGAGGGTGAAAATCCGTTAACACCATAAGACCAAGAGGATTTGAGTGGAAGTTATCTAACTAGACTAAGAAGTGTTAGATACATTTAACTAGCCTTTAATTTTCAAAGAATGAATTACTTGACACTCACCAAGAATCAACACTGGATTGTAACGTCATGGGAAACACAACCATGGTTTAATTCATTTATCAATACAACCTTAGCATCAATACTCTGTTAATTGTTAATATGGACTTTGTTTAACAACACTGGCTACCTAAACTTTACAATTAAACCCATTTTAAATTCTGAAATTACTTTATGTAGGAAATAATAACAACATTTGGATAAACGCGACACTGAAATCATTTCTGTGAAGAAATTCTCTGTGGAATCGACCTTAATTCACATTGAGTCCTAAAAATTGATTTTGACCGTTTATAATTCTTAATTGAAGAGTAAGTTTGGACGTATAAAATTTTGGCGCTGCTGCCGGGGAATTTCAATTCTGAAATATTTTACTAGCAATTATTCCAATTATAGTTATATATTTCCTAATTTTATGTCTTGTTCTTTGTCTAGGTAAGTTCGACAGTGCATGCCCAATACCAGAAGTAAGGGAGCTCCATTGAGTCCTTACGATCTGGAACTTCGAAAAACTATCTGCAAGATGGTAAATACACAGGAACATGAGGCTCAGAGGCAAAGATTAGGACTTGAGGCTGAGACTGTTTCAGGAGGTGCTCAACAACATGTCGTGAACAACCCGCCTAGGGTGGTGGAGGAAAATGTAGAAGTGAATGAGATAGCTCCTCCCCATCGATAACCACTAGCTCCAAGGGGTTGAGCACAGCAACCAGCTCACATGGTGTTCGAAGAGGATGACCTAGACTTGGACGGAACTGGAGCCACCAAAGCAATAGTGCTACCTAAACTACATCCGGGTGTGAAATTTACAATCACCAGCACAATGATTCAATTGTTGAACTTTAAAGGTATGTTCAGAGGTGCAGCTGGTGATGATGGAAATCAACATCTAATGAACTTTGTGGCTATATGTAAATCACAAGAAATTCTTGGGGTTAGTGAGACATCTATAAGGTTAAGATTATTTCCATTATCTCTCACTGGGGAGGCAACCAATTGGCTGAACGAGCTACTAGATGATTTAGTCAGAACCTGGAATGAATTGAAGGAAGCCTTTCTAGAATGATTCTACCTTGAGTCAAAAGAGCTACAAATGAAAGATGAAATAAGTGTGCATAAGAAACTACCAAGAGAGGCATTGCATGACACGTGGTGGAGATTTAGCAAAAAGTTGAAAAGGTGCCCAAACCATGGTCTCACTAAGAGACATTTGAAAAAAGGCTTTTTATAGATCATTAAATTATGTGACTAAGCATGTTGTTGATACAGTATGTGGAGGATCATTCCTAAGGAAGCCATTCTTATAAAGCATGCAGATAATGGATGAAGTGTCTAAGAACAATAAAGCATGGTACACCATGAATGCTGAGGTAGGAGATATTGGGTTCACTTTTGAACTTTCAGCTAAACAAAAGAGAAGAGAAGAACAAAGGGATCAGGACATGGCGCACATGAGAACCCAGATGGATCTACTCATAAAGCACATTATTGCAGTGTCTGAGAAGGTAAATGTTATAGGGGCCTCAAATAGGTATGAAGATCAGGACATCGATTTAGATGAAGAGGATAAATACTTAGGAAACAAAAAGGCTTTCCGAAATTATAACTCAGGAAACCAAGGATATATTTCTAGAAATACAAGTCAGAACTATTCTAGAAAAGGTCAGCATGAGAGGCCAACAAATAGAGATTAAGGCAACTGGCAGAATAGAGATGGCTATAGGAATGACGTAGTGCTGTGTATGTAAAGTGTTGCAAAGAGTTGAATCAATTGATGCAGATGTGAAAGAAATCAAGGGTATGATTCAATTTGTGGACTCTCACACCACTGGCATAAAACAAATAGAGCAATAGTTGGGGCAAATATCAACATCACTGAACCAGAGGAGGAATAGGTCACTACCAAGTGACATTCAGAACCCCAAGAAAGATGGACACTGTATGGCCATCGCCACCAAAAGTGGTAAGATTCTTAATGCACCAATATCTACATGTACTGAACAGGAACATGATATAAGGAGAGATAAGGAAGAAGAGGTTGAATGAATGGGCAGATGACGCAGAAGAGGCGCAACCAATATAAAAACCAGCAGGAGTAAAGGAAAAAGAAGTTGAGGTAACTTTGTCGTTGCAGCAGATACCAAGACCACCCCTTAGAGACTCAAGAAGAAAGCTGAAGATGGGAAGTTTGCTAAATTCATAACCAAGTTGAGACAGTTATCAAGGAGCATCCCATTGGTGGAAGCTCTGGAGTAGATGTTAGGATATGGTAAGTTCATGAAAGACTTAGTCACGAAGAAAAGAGCAATAAGTTTTTATTCAACTGACAATATTCATCACTACATTGCTATTGCCACAGATCTGGTGCATAAAAAGTAGGATCCAGGTGCATTCACTATATCATGCACCATTGGATCATTTGAGTTTGCAAAGGCTCTATGTGACTTAGGAGCCAATATAAATAAGAGTTCATTGTCCATTTATAATCAATTGGGCTTAGGAGTTCCGAAACCCAAGCTGATAAGGTTGATGATGGTAGATAGATCAGTGAAGCGACTTATGGGCATCTTATGTGATGTGCTCATAAAGGTGGATAGTTTCATTTTTCCAGCAAACTTCATTATTCTTGCTTATGGGAGTAGACTTTGAGGTTCCCATAATTTTGGGAAGGCTATTTCTGGCCATAGGAACAACTTTGGTTGATGTTAAAAGTGGATAATTGAAATTCAGGCTCAACAATGAGGAGGTAAAAGTTTAAAATTTGCAGGTCTACGAAGCATCCATAAGACATGAATGTGGTGTCTGCAATAGAGGTCTTTGATTAAGGAGAGTCAGGAGTTGTTATTGAGGAAAGAATTGTTGTCGAAGCATTGGCAATCGTGCTTATGAAATTTGAAGAAGACTACCGGGATGATTATATGGACTGTGAATGCTTTGCAAGGCATGGGATCATATTCTTATGGTCCAAAGAAACTAGATCTGGATCTGAAAAACAAGTCGAGTCCTCCAGCAAAACCATCCATTGAGGAGCCACCTGTACTAGAACTTAAATAGTTACCCAGTTATCTAAGGTATGTCTTTTTGGGTGCTAAAAATACTTTGCCGGTTATTTTGGCTGCAGATTTGAATGATGAACAGGTGCAAGCGGTGATCAAAGTGTTGATAAGGTACAAAAGGGGAATTGGGTGAACCATTGCTGACATCATTGGGATACCTTCGATTATCTGCACTCATAACATCCAACTTAAGGAGGACTGCAGCCCGAGCATAGAGCACCAGAAGAGGTTGAATCCACCAACGCAAGAGGTGGTAAAAAATGAGATCATAAAGTGGTTCGATGCAAGGGTGGTGTACCTCATTTCTGACAGCTATTGGGTTAGCCCAGTGCAGTGTATTCCCAACAAAGGTGGTATGATAGTGGTAGCCAATGCAAAGAATGAGTTGATTCCACAATGACCAGTTAGATGATGGTGAGTTTGCATGGATGACAAAAAGTTGAACAAGTGGACCTTACAGGACCACTTCCCAATGCCATTCATGGACCAGATGCTTGACAAGTTGGCTGGAAAAAGGTGGTACTTTTTATTAGATGGATACTCTAGGTACAACCAGATATCAGTTGCTCCTAAAGATCAGGAAAGGACTACCTTCACATGTCCTTATGGTACTTTTGCGTTCAAACACATGACAATTGAATTATGTAAGGCACCAGCAACTTTCAAAGGTGTATGATGTCCATTTTCTTGGATATGGTAGAGGAGACTCTAGAGGTATTCATGGATAATTTTTCTGTGGTAAGTGACACATTTGATGATTTTTTAATGAATCTTAGTAGGGCTTTATAGTGAGGCAAGGAGCCAATTTAGTGCTGAACTTGGAGAAATGTCATTTCATGGTTAAGGAAGTCATAGTCTTAGGCCATAAGGTGTCACAGAAGGGACTGGAAGTGGATAGAGCGAAGATTGAGGTAATTGAAAAGTTGTGTCCACCTATTTGTGTGAAAGTTATTCGAAGTTTTCTGGGCCATGCAGGATTCTACAGGTGTTTCATCAAGGATTTCTCAAAGATTACACATCCCTTATGCAAGCTATTAGAAAAAAGAGGTGAAATTCGCATTTGATGATGCATGACTGAAAGACAAGCTGGTCTCTGCCCATATTATCATTAACCCAGATTGGGCGGAACCATTTGAGGTTATGTGTGATGCCAGTGGTATTTTTTTAGGAGTTGTGTTGGGGCAGAAGCACAACAATATTTTCTATCTGATCTACTATGCCAATAAATCACTGAATGGAGCACAATGCAACTACACTGTTACTAAGCAAGAATTACTGGTTGTGGTATATGCTTTTGCGAAATTCAAGGCGTACTTGCTGGGCAGTAGTGTGATAGTCCACACAAATCATGCATCTCTAAGATATCTCATGGCAAAGAAAAATGCAAAGCCAAGATTAATCAGATGGGTGTTCAGGAGTTTGACTTTGAGGCCAAAGATATAAGAGGTTGTGAATATCAGGTAGCTGATCACCTGTCCAGGTTGGAAGCAGAAAAGAAGGAGGAACTTGAGTTAGGCATAAATGACTCATTCCCAGATAAGCAGGTATTAGCTGCCACTCTTACCTCATTCCTTGGTTTGATGACTTTGCTAACTTTCTTGTCAGTGATTTGATGCTTGAAGGGCTAACATTCTAGCAAAGGAAGAAATTCTTACATGATGTTGGAAAATATTTTTGATTTGAACTATATTTGTACAGGGTGTGTGCTGATAATATTATCAGACGATGTATGCCAGAAGCTGAGATGATGCATATCTTAGAAGCCTGTCACTCTTCTCCCATATATGGTCATCATAGAGGTGCTCGGACAGCCTACAAGGCACTTCAAAGTGGGTAATAAGGAGTGTGATGTGTGCCAGAGGCAAGGAGTTATCTGTCGTCAGTATGAATTACCAATGACACATATTTTGGAGGTGGAACTATTTGTTGTGTAGGGATTTGATTTCATGGGCCCATTCGTGAGCTCTTATGGGCAAAAGTACATACTAATGGCAGTAGACTATGTGTCCAAATGGGTACCTGAAAATGATGGTAAAAGTGTTGTTGGTTTCTTGAAGAAGAATATATTCTCAAGGTTTGGTACACCTAGAGCAATTATCAGTGATGCAGGTTCCCATTTCAACAACAAAGTGTTCAGTGCTCTTTTGGCTAAATATGGGGTTAAACAACACAAGGTGGCAACACCTTATCACCCACAGACAAGTGGCCAAGTTGAGGTACCAAATTGGGAGATCAAGGCGATTTTGGCAAAGATAGTAAATGCTAATAGGAAAGATTTGGCAAAAAAGTTAGATGATGCTCTATGGGCATATCAGACAGCTTTCAAGACACCTATTAGGATATCCCCATACTAGTTGGTGTTTGGAAAGGCATGTCATTTACTTGTTGAGCTGGAGCATAAGGCACTCTAGGCTTTAAAGAAGTTAAACCTCAGTTGGAGCGAAACAACAAACATGAGACTGCATTAAATCAATGAGATGGATGAATTCTACCTGAGAGCATATGAAAGGTTTGCCCTGTATAAGGAAAGAATAAAGTTGTATCATGATAAGCATATTGATAAAAATACCTTCAGTCCTGGTTACTTGGTGTTACTTTTCACCTCCAGACTTCATATGTTTCTTGGGAAACTGAAATCCAAATGATCTAGACCATTCAAAGTAACTCAAGAAGTTCAATCGAGTGCTATTGAGCTTGAGAATGACAAGGGTGAGAGGTTTAAGGCCAATGGCCAGTGAATCATGACGTACTTGGGTGTTTCAGAGGAAGTGAAAATAGTGGACAAATGCAAGCTTGATGAGGTCTGAGTAATCAAGTAACCTGCATCGCGCTGCGATGTTAAATTGTGCGCTCCTTGGGAGGCAACCCAAGATTGTCAATGTACTAGGTAGTTTACATTTTAGCATTTTCCATTGTTTTTATAAAGTCACTGGGTGCTAGTGTGTGCATGAAATAATTGGACAAAAAAGTGAGGAGCTGCGATCAGGAAGCCCTCCACGGGTAGTACCACAAGCTGTGGCCCATCAAGGGCTACTTCACGGCACGTCACAATCACCAGCACCCTAATGAAGCTACTGGAAATTACAAGAATTTGGTTTACAGAAGGGTTCACGGTCCGTCAAGTTTTGTATGGACCGTTTAACCTCCTGTTAACCCCAATATAGATTTCTCCCCCAAGTCGTGTTCACGGACACCTCCACGAACCGTGGTTCTCTTCATGAGACTCTTCACGGTCCATCATCCTTAGTCTAGCAGTTTCAGAACCTGATCCTACCCGCGCGTAAAGAAATGTTGATTTTAAATGTTATATGTGTCTCTTAAAGCACCAAACGTCGGTTTCTTCCTCTTCACTCTCATCCATAACGGTTCTAAGAGCTATTAAACGATTTGTCAACATCCATAACTTCACAATTCGTTAAAAAATTGAAACCTTAGTTTTCTGTTGGTAAGAAATCGAAGTAAAGTTCTTCTTCTCTCTTTTTGGGCAAAAATTTTAATCCAACTCGAAGTAAGTTCTTATTTTAACTTGTTATCAGTTTGATCTTATCAATAAGAAAGTTAAAATTACTTTGTTGTTCAAATTTGAGGATGATTATGTGATAAATTGTTGATGTTGGTAGTTAATTGTTGTGAATTTGTTTAAATTGGGTTAAATTGGTAGACTTCATGTATGGGTATGATGTATTTGTGTGACAAAAATAGTGTTGTATAATGATATAAGCATGAATTTGAGTCCAAATTGCATAAGTCAAGTATGCCCATGTGAGTTTTACCGGTAAACTAAGGTGAGGTTGAGAAATGATAAGTGTTTGTATGTGGGTGTGTGCGTATTAGGCGAATATTGCTCTTGTATGTATAATGTTGGGCGAAAGTCGATAGATTAGTAGTATACAAGTGCTAAAAGGTCTCATAAAAGTGGATTTGTGTGCTAAAAACTGATACAATCTGACATTGTCCACATTTGAAAGAAAAGGTAATTTAGGAAAGTGCCAAGTGTAGGTCCATGATGAACTTCAATTCACGGACCGTGAAGGCCACCACGGGCCGTGGAACCACTTGTGGTCCACACTTAGCAAAGTAGGAATTCACTGTCCAAGTTCAGGAGGGCCCAAAAGATTCGTGGTTCACTTCACAGACCGTGAAGCATAACTAGTGTAGTCTCTTGCTGCACCAATTTACTTGTCATGTTTACGATGGTCTCCACGAATCGCAGTACCACCACGAACCCTGTAGACCTCCGTATATAAAAAAATGTTTTATTTTCTATACATATGAATTTTGTTTTTCATTTTGAGTTCATGGCCCTTCCCAATGATAGATTGGGTGATTGCATTCTTAAGGCAAGGCGTCACGTTGTAGTTACACAGGGGAAGTCTGAGTACTCGTTACTGTGTCATTTTGTTTATTTTGATTACTAATCCATTTTGATTTTTCTCAAGTACTATGGAACCTCGACGAAAGACTGCACCGCCGCATACCTCACAACCTCCCTCACCATCACAAAGTGAAAATGCAACAAAATATAGTAGTTCAGAGGTTCAAATTAATACCACAGTTGAAGAACACTCTCCTTAAACTAGTAGATCACGAACAACAAGGCCATTCTTCAGGCCACTCCTTCCTAGTCTGAAGAGGAAGGTAGTAGATTCGGGAGTGGTAAGGCATTTGGCAGTGCTTCCAAAAGCGGTGATAAATCTGGCAATGGCTCAGGTAGCGGTGAAGACTCTGTTATCGAGTCTTAATAGGATGTAGCTGCACCTCAACCTAAACTAGGAACCCAAGATAAAACTGGGGCACAGGAAGACGTAGATGACTAGGAAGAAGAAGAAGAAGCCAGCACTATGCTGCGAGGGTTCAATATGTCCACCTACATGAAGCTGCCTCGGTGGTGCGATAGCTTTATAGGGAAGGGCCTAGCCCAATAGGGACAGCACACCCCCTACTCCAAGCGCACCTCTGTATCGACTGAATCACTCTTTTGGTCTAGTCGGTGTTTTCTTTCTATGTGGATTGTGCCCAGGTCTGAGGAGTTTTTCAATAAAGGGATCGTGGCCAAGATGGGACATTTTATAAATCGAGCAGTCATACTTGAGCCTAGAGTAGTGGCATTGGATATCCAGGCATTTCCAGACATTTACAGAATATTTCAGATGCATCAATTTGGATGGATGACAAATTCGCCTAGGCAGTCTCCCGCCATATTACTCGTGAATTTTTCGCTTCTTATGCAGCTACCCTGATGAATTTTGCTGTTGACACTGAAAATACAAAAAGGGGGCAAAAAGTGTTTGCCAACACATAGGGACCACTCAACTCGGTAGTAGTGCGAGGCAGATCAATGGATATATCTGAAGCTATGATCAACAAGATGCTACATTGTCCAGACTATACAAAACCAACTTCAGTTGGTTTGTTTGAAGGAAAACAGCATGCTGTGGCGAATAAGATTGAGATAGCAGATTTTACGTTGAAAAAAAGGCCCATGCGGTGGATTGCTGGGTTGATTGCTTCAAAGAGGGAGAATGCACTATGGGTAGCAGGGGCACATATACCGATTACTAAACCATCATTGTCATTCCCGACTAAGGTTTGGTGGGCTATTGTTCATGCACAATTGTAGCCTACAATGAATGATAACACCTTGTTGTCGTCCCTAGCATCACTGGTTATGTGCCTCATGGCTGGTTACCCAGTTAAGGTAGGTTGTATCATCGCCATAGAAATGCGGAACAGAGACCTGAATGAGCAAGCAAGGTTACCATTTCCTTGTCTGATAGGGAAATTGTGTCTGCAAGCCAACATTCCTCCAAATAGGCTAGTAGACAGATGGATTGAGGCAAACAAGATCACTGCGGCATCTAAAATCAAGGATATTGCAAATCATCTCTTTAGTGTCAAATCTGCAACGGTAGGACCATTAGCAGTTATACCCATGCACCAGTTCACATTCCACATGATGATAGAGGTCCAAAACAAGGTGAATCATCGAACAATCTGCAGCAGTACCACCACCACCAGCTTCAGCCTCACAGGCTACAATTACTTTCGTCACTATTCCTACTGTCATCTTTAAAAGGTTGATTGCAGATCAGATGCAGACCCGGACTCTGGTCAATCAGATTGTGCGCAGACTATCGGAGGTAGTTCAACGAGATGTGTTAACTACAGAGAAACTTTTAAAAGATAGATGCGAAGAGAGCTGGTGCTGCTGAAAAATAGAATGAACGTCCTGGAGGTCCATGTCCAAAATCAATTACAAGTTGTCGGGTCAATAAATGTCGAGGAGTTGAAGACGCAGTTGGCTGAGGTGAGAACCGGGATAGCAAAACTGGCGGAAAAGACAGTCACTATGCCTCCTCTGGTCTTGCCATAGTCATTGGTGAGATTTTTCACAGAGCCCCCTACCACTCAGGACTTAGATGATTTATGGGGTGAATTTCCCAAAAGCAAATACGGCAAATCGAATTGCAAAGCAAAAAAAATTCAAATCATACAAACAAAGGCTAAATCTTTACCATATGTTCATTAGTACGACCTTTGATAAAATGAGCAAAACCAGCAGTGCACCTTTCTATACCATCGAAAAAAGGATCTATTCAGATAAAAAGGTACACCATACAAAGTTCAACAGAGAAAAAGCTTTTCCTAGTGCATTTCCATATTCAATGTATTAAGACAAACTTTTATCTGATTTGATTATTTGATTTACTATCTTTCGAAGGAATGAATCAAAACAGTCAGCTAGCTTGATGGACTTTGATAACTATGTATTGAAGATCAAACCATAAAAAAGCTAATGATGAAAGTACTCCAGATTTTTGACAAAAACTCCAATATTCTCTACCATTACCAGTTTATCGGCTATAATCTTACACTTATCAGTACTGACTTGATCTAAGACACATCCGCCAGTAAACATTGTTTTTTGTCCATCAACACAACCAAACCATGTTGTTTTTCAGTCCTTACCTTCTGTTCCTAGATTCTAGTTTCCATCATTATTAATACAATTCTACCTTATTTAAGCTCCGGATTAAACATTATTTTCCAGTTTCCAAACATTTTACACTTATTGTCACATGATTCTTCATTAGATAATATAATTCTCCTTTCAATTTCATTGAATACATCTATTTAATGTCATCAATATTGCTTGCAATCAACTTCAGACACAAATGAAACATCAAGAAATCAAATGGGTATCAGTAAAAATTGGTGAAAAAAATTATCATCTCCTTTGGTATGCGAGGATCCAACGCAACCCATTGTAAAAAAGTCGCACAAAAATTGAGTATTGAAGAACACCTGAGTCGATATCGGAATCAAATTCCCAGTCAATTATTGACAACTGAATAAAAAATTGATGGAGAGAGTTTAATATGCAAAAAGGGAAAATTTAGTGCTTCTTTAGAGGAATATTATTGTGTGCTCACAACTCTCCCAAAGACAGCTATGTAGTACTATATAGTATATACTTTTTTTTCACTGATGTTGGGTGAAATTAGAAACTTCTTTTTCAAGCTCTAAGTCTCTACAGTGAAGAAAAAAGAAGAAAGTTTAGAAAACCCAAAACAGAGTCCACAGTCATTCTTTTTTTTTTCTAGTCCACCGTCATTCAATTCTTTATTTTTATATTTTAAAATATATATATATATATTTCATAGTTAAATCACATTAAAAAAACAAATATTATTTACAAAATCAAAATTATAACTAAATATAATTTCATCTCCAACTCAAATTACAACTACTTCATATAAAGTGAAAAATATTTATAAAAACATTGTATTTAAAATTTTTAAAGCACTTCTATAGTTTTACAATTTGAGTCGCAATTAAGTTCTATAGACATTTTCTTTTCTTTTTTTTTTAAAAAAAAGTCTTTCTATATTTTGAAAAAGTGTGTAACAAAAAAAAACAGTTTATATTTCGTTGATATTTTATGGCAAAGTAAATCTAAATGCCAAAAATTTTACTTTATGATTTACAATGTTTAAATATTTCGTTGATATTTTATGGCAAAGTGAATCTAAACATCATGCATATGGGTGGGAACTTTCACCTTGTTCGGAGGGTTGTATTGTATTGTATTGTATTGGTGATTTAAATACAATGATTGTTTTGATTGTTACTAAAATTGATCATATCGTATTACACTACTAAAAAACTACCGAAAAACGGCGGCCAAAAGTGACAGACTGCGTCGCTTTTTTGGTCAAATTCGACGGAAAAGCGACACATTCGCCGCTTTTTAGGTCGACGCTTTTTAAAAAGCGACAAGCTGCGTCGCTTTCTGATTTTCTTTTCACTCTTTTTAATTTCCAAAAAGCGACGCAGTCCGTCGCTTTTCTGGAAATTTTAATTTTGAAAATCCCAAAAAAGTGATAGACTAAAGGACCTTGTTCGTCGCTTTTTTGAAAATTAATATTTTAAAAAATCCAGAAAAGCGACGGACTAAAGGACCCTGACTGTCGTTTTTCGGGGTTTATTTGAAAAAAAATTATGCAAAAAAGTGACGAACAAAACAATCATGTCCGTCGCTTTTTTCTGCATTTTTTTACAGCAGAAACTGGCAGTTTCTGTTGCCCACCTGCAAATATAAATAAAATCAATTCAATTTTAACCAACCCAATCAAACAAAATACAATCTAAATATCCCATATATTATATATAACAACAAAATTAAATCAATCTTCAAAAATATCTAAATCACAATACAACAACTTATAAAGTCATCCAAAATTTTGTTTCAAAATGAAAAAAAGGTCATAAACTAAAGCAATAGAAGATAATCAAGGAGTGCAGTCTATATAATCATCATCCTCTTCACTATCATCGTCAATGTCCTCGACAAGAGACAATGTAGATGTAGGTCGATGAGCGAGGTTCAACAGTTTTTCTTTGATTTGCTGAACTGTTGTACTCATGTTTTCTTGTTCAACTAATCTTTTTCGCTCAGACTCTTGCAGTGCTGCCGTCAATTTTCTTATCTATGTCGACATAGTAGAGATTTGAACACCGTCAATTACCGAGGATCCGTCATACCAAATGGAACAGCCAACAAATGAATATCATGAGTAATGCACTCTGATGCTGAAGAAAGAAATTCTGGAATATCGTTAGAATCTATAGGTCACCTAGACTTCTTTTTTTTTAGTATTATTGGGCTGACTTACTCCAAGATGCTTGCGAGATCTATCACCCTCACCCCCGATGACATATATACGCAAATAGACATGGATAATTTATAAAAAGCATAAATTAAATAAAATTACTATTAGCAAAATAAATAACTTACATACTAGCTATATAGTCTATCTTTCTACTTTATTCCTCCTCGCTTGTTTCATTTCCATCACTCTCCCATTCTTCCTCCTCAGTTGTTTCATTTTCATGTTATTTCTTCGTTATCAAATAAATCACTTTCCCCATCCTCATTTATTCCTTCCTCAACATTTATCATTATTTCATCATTAGATACTTCTTCCAATATATGTTGAGGATGTTCTAGTGTGGTTTCCAATTCAACATCAACTTGTTGCTGAACAATTGCAACCTCATTTTGGTATGCCACATCTAAGACATTGCCAACTTCAATTCTTCCCACATGTTTTGTCTTTATAACAACCCACCAATCAGCTTTGTGCATACACAATGGATATGGAGCGTAATACACTTGTTTTGCATTGTGTGCAGTGATGAAAGGATCATAACTTCTGTATTTTATGGTGTGCTTAACTTCAATTATATTATGTTGTTGGTCCACTTTTGTGCCTCTGTGTGATGGATCAAACCACTTGCACCGAAATAATACGATCTTCTTTTTAGGCCAACCTAAATACCATACTTTAATAATCTCATGAATGACACCATAATATTCAATAGTTTGGCCAGTACCATCAACATCACCTTGTATGTAGAAACCGCTATTATTTGTTTTCTTATTCCTAGAAACTTCTTCAGTTTGAAACTTAAAACCATTGACACAATACTTATTCATTGACTGAATTTGATATTCATGTCCATGTGCAACTTCTCTCACTAATTGTAGATGTTCAACATTTGAGCATTCATCATAAACCTATATATTGTTATTTAAAATTATATGATTTCGTATAACATGAATACATTATTAAATAATTATTGATTCAATGTAAGCTTGCACACTTACATATTCTGTTAGCCATTCGGAACACTTCGTATAGATGGCTTGAACAAGCTGATCATTGTACATTCAGATATTTCGTTTGTTAATGTACACTCCTTAGTATGTAATTTGATAATATATTTTTAACACTTATTTAAGATATGGTTGAATTCCTATACAATTAAGAAAAACATATGTCACAACTGATTGTATTCTCATACTAGTAAAGTCTCACTTTCCACGCTTTTTAGATCCTCGTCCATTTTGATTAAAAATTGATATTGGTGGAAATAAAGGATAAATATCACCTTTATCGTTGCAATTGGTCCTATTTCTCATAAATGACACATCATTTCGAAAGTAATAAGGATAAAAATCATCAGTTTCTCTCCTAATATGACCTTGGAGAATTGATCCTTCGATCTTTCCCCTTTGCTTAATTGTTTGCTTGGAACTGCCAATTTTTCTGCATGTATATATCTATATATGTTAATAAAGGGAAAAAAACTTAGTGAATATTTCAATGTTACCTTTCAAACGGATACATCCATCTTATTTGAACTAGACCTCCGAGGCGGGCCTCTTGTACAAGATGAATTGGAAGATGATCCATCACAAACCACATGGAAAGATCTACTTAGTAGTAATAACAGAAATATTTTCTTCCATTCTGTCTCAACTACTCTCCAACAACTTTTCAGAACACAAATCTTTAAAGAAAAGACTTATTTCTGTGATTGACTTCCATATCCTTTCGGGTAGATGGCTAAAAACGATAGGAATTAAAGTTTTCATGAATACATGAATATCATGACTTTTCATACTTATCAATTTTCCTTCATTCATATCTGCCCACTTTCCTAAATTCGAAGCATAGCCCTCCGGCATCCTCAAATTTTTAACCCACTTACAAATTTCACGTTTTTTATCCAACGTGAATGAAAAACTAGCCCTAGGCTTAACTATTTTACCATTTTGTAATTACTGCAACCATAACTCTTTCCTCCTACAATATTTCTTTATGTCCATTCTATCTTTTGGATTGTCTTTTGTCTTGCCCTTAACATCCATCACTGTGTTAAACAAATTGTCAAAATAATTTTTTTCAATGTGCATTACATCAAGATTATGTTGTAGCGGATCCTTCCAATATGGAAACTCCCAAAATATGCTTTGTTTGGTACAATAATGTTTAACACCATATCTAGGAAGTCTAGATGGTGAAGTTTCTGTAACTTTAGGTAATTGGAAAACTCTCTCCCAAATTTGATGCCCTGTGAGTAATAGAGGTGGGGGGTCACTTTCAATCTTATTTTTCCTGAATGCATTTTTCCTGTTTCTAAACTCATGGTCCATTGGCAAGAACTGACGATGACAATCACATCATGTATTTTCTGCCATGCTTTAAAATGAATGCCTTACTATTTTCCATGCAGTACAGACATGCTAGCTTTCCAGCTGTAATCCAACCAGAAAACATCTTGTATGAAGGAAAATCATTAATAGTTTACATTAAAGAAGCACGCATAACAAAATTCTACTTAGTTGATATATCATAAGTCAAAACATCTTCAAAGCACAATTGTTTGAGCTCATTTATCAATGGTTGCAGATAGACATCAATCAAACCTTTTGGATTACGAGGACCTGGAATAACACAACTTAGAAAGATGTAGGTACTGGTCATGCACATGTCAGGAGGAAGATTATACGGAGTAAGAAATACCGGCCAACAAGAATAAGTCGAAGCAGCATTAAAGAATGGTGTGAAGCCATCTGCACACAACCTCAATCTAACATTTTTTGGTTCACTAGAAAAATCAGGATATACATTATTAAAATGCTTCCATGCTTCACCATCATATGGATAAGACAAGACATCTGGCGTCCTTCTGTATTCATGATGTCATCCCATATGTAGGGCAGACCTTATTGATGCATACAACCTCTTTAACCTAGGAATAAGAGGTAGATAATGCACTGCCTTAATTGGGACCATTTTTTCAGCTGGAGTCCTCTTTTAACGAGCATATCCACAAAACTTGCAATTTTCTAATTCACTATCAGTCTTGTAAAACAACATGCAGCTATTAACAGAACAATGAATTATATCATACGTCAATCCTAACTTTGAAACCAAACGTTTTTCCTGAAAGAAGTTCTTAGGTATGTTAAACTCCAGATTTACTAATTCACCCAAAAGATCAACTATTGAGTCCATAGCCGCATTAGGAACATTCCGATATGATTTATTATTCATTAATCTAACCACAACTGACAAGACAGAATGTGGACTCCCTTCACATAGTGGAAGACTAGACTCTTCTAATTGATCAAAGAAGCGTCTTGCTTTTTCATTAGGACCTTCATCAAAATATTGTTCGGGTTCCATCCCATCTTGAACCCCAAAAGCACATTGATCATTTCATGTTCAACCCTATCATGTTCAGCCCTATCATGTTCAACCCTATCATATTCAACTCTATCATCATGTTCAACCCTAATTTGGTCATGTGGTGCAAGCATATTATATTCATCCACAGGCATCGAATTATAAAACATACCATTCAATCTATCTCTTTCTCCATGATCAATCCATATAAAATATCTAGGCTTAAATTCATTACGGTACAAATAAACCATGATTGTATCTGGTTCAAAAAATTTTAAGCACCTACATGCACTACAAGGACACCTAACCAATCCATTATTCTTGAAAATATCAAGTGTCAATGTATATTCAATAAAATCTCTAACACCGTCAATAAACTCAGGTTTCAAATCAGCACCAGTTTCATAATGCATTTTATACATCCACAAATGATGATCCATCTATAAAATATAGATATTCAATTATACTATAAATTAAATTTGATAATAATTTTACTACATTAAACTAATTTATATTGTTAATATATATTTATAATTACTTAATAATTATATTTATTATTACTTATCTATCTAATTAATTAGTTCATAAATACTACATTTCAAGATCTACAAATTTCAAGCTTAATTCATTCATAAATTTTAATTAAGTTTAAGATTTCAAATAATTAATTATATTAATTCTAAATAAGTTCAAGTTAATAAAAATTAAGTCCAAAGTTTTAATAAAGTTCAATTATTAAGTTCTAATTAATTAAGGTCGTCAAAAATTAGTTATATTCAAGTTCAAGTTCAAGTTCTAAGTTCAAGTTCAAGTTCAAGTTATAATTTCAAGTTCAAGTTCAAGTTATAATTTCAAGTTCAAGTTCTAAATTCAAATTCAAGTTATATTCAAGTTCTAAATAAATTCAAGTTCATATAATTAATTTCTAAAGTTAGTTATATATAAACTTCTAATCCAAGAATTAGTTATATTCAAGTTTCAAGTTCAAATTCAAGTTCATATCTAATCTACAAAATTAGTTACATATAAACTCATAATCCAACAATTAGTTAATTATATATATTCAAGTTCTAATTAATAAAAAAACTTCATACATTCATGACATTCAAACATTCATCCTATATATTCATGACATTCAAACATTCAAACTTCATCAATTACTAGCTTCTAACTTCAAATTAACAATTTACTAACTAACAATCATCAAATTTTTTAAAAAAAAAAAAAACTCAATTAACAATCAAATTAAAGATTTTTAAATTCAAACTAGTACCCAAATTCTAAAAACCCAAAGTCATTCACTATCAAACATAATCAATCATTCAATAAAACACAAATCCAATAAACTAATTAACAAATTCAAATATAACTCACATTGAAAAAATTTAAAGCTAATTTGATAAATCCCTAACCTTAAATTAAAGGAGGAAGAGACAACGGAAAGAGGAAGGCAGCAGCGGCAGCAAGCAATGGCGGTGGCAGCAGCGGCGACGTCCATAAGTAAAGGCGGTGGCAGGCAGCGGCGGATTCGTTAGAGAGAAGTAAGAGAGAATGAAGAGAAGGAAAATGGAGAAAATCGTGTCTGGTCTTTTAGATATTTAATGAAAAGCGACAGACGGTGTCTCTATGTCTGTCGCTTTTCTTTTATATAGTTGACGAACATTTTGACCAAAAAGCGACGGACTAAGAGACATTGTCCGTCGCTTTTCTAAAATATTTGACCATATATTTTGACTAAGAAACGACAGGCATAAAGATGTTTTCCATCGCTTTAATAAAAAAATAATTAATAAATTCAAATTAATTAAAGCGACGGACGGCGTGGTTAAATTTTAATTTATATAATTATTTTTAATAAAAAGTGAAGAACAGCGTCTCTATTTATATCAAATAATTAATTATTAATAATATATATATATATATATATATATATATATGTATGGCGCAAAAATCCACGAAGAATAGTGACGGATTAAGAGATGATATCCGTCGCTATTTGTAAAATAATTTTAAAAATAATTATTTTTAATAAAAAGCGACGGACAGTGTGGCAAACGGCGTCACTTTTTGGTGCGACGTTATTCGTGGTTTTTTGGCAGTTTTTTAATAGTGTTATATAAATTCTTTGTTAAGTAACAATGAGAAGACACATTTTATGTAACAACCAATTTGTGGTGATTGCATCATTATCTTCATATTTTCATCTTTTATCCCACCTTTTCATAGTGGTTCTACTTTGTACCCTATTTTTGTTGTAGGTTTATCATTCAAGTTATAGATGTGTAAATTATGTAACAACAGAAAACTATACAATCTATCCAAACACTACATTTATTAAAACAATACAATACATTACAACGATACAAAAACAATACGTGACAATCATCCAAAAACAATAGCTATTCTTATTTTTAACAATAATTTATTTTTATTTTTAATAGGCCTAATACATAAACATGTTTTTCACTTGGCGTCAATTGATATATATGCCTATCAAGTTTAAATGTGCATGAGTAGACACACATATTTTATATATATATAACACTAAATTATTATATAAAACAAGTAAAATACTTCAACTACAATTCAACAACGAATAAATTCGAGTTGAGGCATTGCACAGTTAATGACAAAATGAGCACAAGATCGACGAACTGCCATACCTTCTGCCTTCTGCATTGGATCCCCAGAGCAAAGAAATCAAAAATATCGGAGTTTTGATAGTAAAATATCTCAGGTATTTCTGTCTCCTTGATTTATCTTCCTTTTTTTCTTTTTTAAGGTTTGGTTTTTTTATGCCAATTTTGGAATCTAATTAATCGACTATCTACTAAAAATCTTGATATTTTTTTCACGCTCTCAATAGTTTAAATATGAAACTAGAAAAAAAAACAGTTTACATAGTCCTTTAATTCAATAGTAAAACTTTATTTCTGTATTATTTTTCTAGAAAGAAAAGGTTAAAAAGTTTACCGTTCTATTTTCAAATTATATTTAACCTTGTCATACACTTTTGAATAAATATAAGTAAAATTGTCAGAAAAAAGGAACAGTTAAAAACTCTCGATCAAGACTAGTTTCTCAATTTTAGTAACCCAACAATCCATTGAAACTTTGTTTCCAGTCTTGTAATCCCCAAAATTTCTGCTTGCAGTGCCTCCAATTGCAGCTAACCGCAAAATTCATCGTCTCCTCAAAGTGGTGCTTCTCTTTCTCTTTTCTACTTTTCTTCCTCAAAGCTTGAGAAATTTTAGTATTTATTTTATGTTACATGCAAAATGCTGATTTCTAAAGGAACAACTTTCTCAGATTATAGAGTGATGAGGACTTTATTCTCCCCCTGCAAAGTATGCAATATAACACTTTTACATGTTTAGATTTTTTTATAAACTCTCTTCATATTCTTGTTTTGACTCGAAAATGTTGTTTCCCTTAGAGATGTCAGATTATAAAGTAAGAGAAGATATCAGTTTCCTACCTATTAAGCTCTTGAATGCAGGGAGCCTATGTAATTTGCCTTTTTTTGCTTAAACCTCTATTAGTTTATATGTGGTTCTGAAACATTTTTTGACTCATGAGTAGATATTTGCATTTCACCATTACTTAATGAAAAGATTACAAAGTGTTTGACACACTACTACGAGAGTATTTTATGGGAAAAAACGATTGGTCCCTATTTCAAATTCAGGGAATTGAGGTCGTTTGGTAGGGAACAAGTTATCCCGGGATAGGTTATTCCACCATATATATATGGGATAACTTATCCTATCAACAAGGTATAAATGGTGGGATAAATAACCCAAGGATAAAATAATTATGCATTTTATCATGGAATTATTATCCCTTATACCTCACACCAAACGACTCCTAAATGTGCTATATAAGGGAATCAATACCTAATTTTCTGGCTATTCTATTCTAATTTGACTTAAAAAATAAGACCTCTTTAATCATATCATATTATTTTTGTTATCCAGATTTCACATATAGCAGTTGTTAGCTTTCGGCGCAAAAGTACATTAAAGATCTACAATGCAAAAATGAAGATCTCAATCACACAACCTGAAGATTGACATCTTCATCTCCATGATGGTGATGTTCTTAAGGCAGTTGTCTCTCATAGGTTTCTAGTTTTAAATACTTCAGTTGATTGTGATTCAGTTTATACTATATATATAACTTCTCGTCCCACTTTGTTAAATTCGGTTTCTCTATCTTGATTTTGACCTGTTCATTTTTGTATTATTTGTTAAAGTGCACATCACTTTGGAAGGGCAACAGTCATGCCAAATTTGATGCCTCCTATCACTACTACTGCTGCTGTTGTTGTAGCATACCGGGAGACAATATTGAAATCTTACCTGCTGATAGTGATTTCAACCCTCTTATGACACTTTATTTAACAGATACAACCAAGTCCTATGAAAATCAAACTAGCAAGTAAGTCCAGTATACTTTCAATATGGAAATATCTTGCATTAAAAATATATTATATGTTATCTAAAAATAATTAAATATATATTAGATGCTATTCTTCTATATTATGATTGCTTTAACGGTGTGTGTATGATGATATTATTATATCAGAGAGCATGCATGTATCTCAGGAAACAAAAATAAATTTCAGTGAATGATAATGGTTGTATATAAGCATCAATAAGATCATGAAAGAAAAGGCACCAGTAGAAAGCCAATTTGTGAAACTTTGTAGGTTGAACTTTGAGAGACATTGTAATTCTTTGTTAAATCTCATTTTAAAGCTAAGTGTAATTCCCAATTTGTTCTCAAGATAATAAAACTGAAGGCTTCTTGGCTATGCCAAACTTTTTTTGGTCCTTTTATTAGGTCTACTTTCGTGTCAGGTCATAATCCTTGAAATTTGAAGTTAGTGTTACGATCTGCTTGTCCTTTATAAATTCAGGGTCTACTCTCCTATGAGGAAATTTAAACATGTCAAAATTTGAAGTATTTAAATTGAATTGATTGTGTATTGTCATCTCGATGCAGTTTTCTTTCTAATGTGAATGACCCATGTTCCTATTTTTCTTTCCATGAAAGCATTTAAGTATCATCCTTTTTTCCTTTTTCTTTTGATGTATTATCTATTTTTTGTCCACTATTTCTGATATAATGAGACTAATAATACAGGAGAGTGCCAGGTCGTATTTGGGGTGAAGTTGTACCCTGCTGGTGCCACAACAAATTCTCAAGATGGAGTGACTGATCTTTTCAAGAAATGTTTACCAGTTCTACAAGAAATGATTGAGCATAATATGCCTCTGCTGGTAAGTTGGTTCTAAACTTAGTGCTAAGTTTTCTTCTTGTTCCACTAGAACATTGTATAATCTCTAATGTGCATCCTAACCTTACCACCAAAAAAAATGCTATTTATCATTGTAGAAAGATGCACATTCAAAGTTGTATCATGTATCTTTTGAAGCTATACATGATTAATGTTATTTCTTGCCTATGCTATAACTTTTCTAGTTTCAATTTATCTTGGATCACTATAAAATAGATATAATTGTAATAACTCAACCTTAATCATGTTTCTTCTTCCCCCAAATGATCTGTCAAAGCATGTGATTTTTGCCATTTTCCTTGAAAAAAAATCAGTTTATAGGATTTTTATGTATTACATTTGACTGCAGGTTCATGGAGAGGTTACTAATCTTGAGGTTGACATGTTTGATAGAGAAAAGGTATTCATTGAAACGGTCCTAAGCCTTTCAGTGCAGAAATTTTCACGATTGAAGGTCGTGATGGAGCATGTTACCACCATGGATGCTGTAAAGTTTGTTGAATCTTGCACTTACGGTAATATTTTCTACTTTATCCACCTTTTTGAACTTTCATTTTCTTGTTAGATGAAATAACTTCATTGACATTTCTTTTTCAAATGCTAATTTAACCTTTCTATCATTCTTAGTAGGATTTGTTGCAGCGACTGTCACCCCACAACATCTTGTTTTGAACAGGAATTTTCTCTTCCAAGGGGGCTTGCAACCACATAATTACTGCCTTCCAGTCTTCAATAGAGATATCCACAGTAATATCCTTTATCCTTTCATATTGATGCTCACATTCTTTCTTCTATCGCTTGGTGTTTGTTAACAATCATGAAGTAACATTACTTTTAATTTTGAAAAACTGACTAGGTTTCTTTGGTTAACTGCCTGTAGTGACTAGGATGTCATGTAGACCTTGTTTGGTTCAACAAAGGAGACAAGAACATGTTAATTCTTTTCTCATGCATAATGCATCTACCATTAACCTCCACTTGTTTGATTCGACTCAATTGAAGTGGAAGAGGTTGATTTCCTTATTTCCAATTTTAGAAGGTTTTGAAAAGTTGAGGAATTGCATACATATACTTGCATTTTAACAAACAAGGTTAATTATTTTTCTTTAAGTGTGATAGGTAACTTGAGCATATTAAGTGTATAGTGCTAGCATTCTATGCTTCTACTTCATACATGAACATTAATAGAATTGCATCCAGTATCCTAATCAACATAAGCTGGACAATAAACTAACACTATCAACAAAAGGAGAACATATAAAGCTTAAGGCTAGATGCTTAGTTTTACTTTTTTCTTGTGAGGTTTATTTTTGTCCATTCTTGGAGCTAACTCTTCCTACTTTTGTAATTATGTATCTGCTGGATGCGTTGTTTATCAATACACCATTTATTTTATCAAAAATAAAATAAAATATCAAGTTGAAGCTACGAGCTTCACATCCTAGTATGCAGGGATCGTAATGGGTTTGTTGATGTCACAATTCTTACCTTCTCCAGCAAGCCTTTTATTGCACTCTACAACTCTAATTTCTCCTCAGTAGTAATAATATTGTTGCATGTTTCCAAGATTGATTTCATCCCCTTCAGCTTCTGCTTGATTAGTTGTACATGTGACTTCCTCTTACCTGCTTTCAGCAAGGAGAATGGAATGTCAGAGTTGAGGGATAACTGAGCTTAAAGTTAAATTTATAGCACCAAAAGGACATTGTTGTACTGATTCTCTGAAGGCATATCTTTAGCATCTGAACAGTGCTTGAATTAGATTACACTTTTGTTTCCTTTTTGTTCAGATCCCAAAATTTGTTATATATTTGGATAATTTCATCCTCTAATGGAAAAACCAGTTGAAAACTTCACCATTAAAATCAAAGATGAAGTTCCCCTACCATCATCCTTATCTTTGGTTCCTTGACTAGAATGCCCAGATGCTTTATTGATAAACCAACAGTGCTTTGCCATCTATTGATAAATCATTTAGAATCACTGTTGGATTTGTTTGGCGCCAACCTGTGGGATCCTGACCATATCCATGAATGATCTTATATTATGAATAAGCTTATTGAACCTTGGGTTGAAAGGCTTCTTCAAGAACGGCAATATTTTTCCGGCTATGTCACCCCAACCCCAAATGTGGCCATCCTCTGGGATTATGAAAGCAGACGTTTTGTCACCCAACCAAGACTCAATCCTCACATAACGACTGTAACATTGAAATTTTGGAACTCTTTATGTATGCACTTGAATCTTCCTACCCCATCTTATACACAAATTACCTAACCCGTGTGACGCTTGTTAAAGAATTTTGAATGCCTTTGGCAGATTCTCCTCATCAATGTTGAGTCTGCTAGTGAATCGACTATTTTATTCTATTATCGTGAACCATCTATCTTCATTGTTGGTAATATCAATAAGCTTGAATGACTTATCTCCTGAAACAAAGAAATTTCCCTTCTTCATTACTTAATAAAAATCATCGGAAGAGTACATTGGAGAGAGGATAAGGAGTGAAAGAAAGAAAAGACAAATCACACATTTCCCAAGAGAGAGCATTGTTTTATCGTAAGTCCTTAATCAAACTTTTCAGTATAATAGTGTAGCATTATTTAACTTTAAGTAGACATCTTTCTTGCTCCTCCAACAAATGTTATCCTTCTTGTCTGTGCATAAGGAGTAAGTCGCAAGTTAAAGAGAACTGCAGTTTCTATCAACTACCCAACCATTGCAATGCCTTCTAAAAATGAAAGTTTTAGTCTTACTAATGCTAATATATCACGAATCACTACTTGATCAGGCTCTCTTTGATTTGCTAGTTCTATCTATTGCCTTTTGTTTTCCTAGACATGTGAACTTTGTTGAACATTTGATGCAAACGTTGCTGTGAATGTGCTAAAAAAAAAGGAAATGAATATGTGGCCTGAATGTCCTTGTTGAAACAAGGTGCTTTCATATCTTTTTAAGAATTTGCCATTATGGGTGGGGGCATGTTTAATGAGACTCGGAAAAATACCAAGTCACTACTAAAAAAACTGTAAAAAGAGACTTAAAAAAGAGACCTCATGAGGTCTCTTTTCTGAAAAAAGAGACCTAAAAAGACACCTCAACGGTAGGTCGCTATAATGTAGGTGGCTTTTTTGTAGAGACCTCATGAGGTCGCCAAACAGAGACCTCACTAGGTCATCAATAAATTTTTCTATTTTTTAAAAAAAGAGACCTCATTAGGTTGCAATTTCATAATTTACTTTTGTTTTATTTTTAATAAAGGTGGCCACATGAGGTCACTATTATATTATTTATTTTTATTTTATATTTTAAAAAGAGACCTTGTGAGGTCCATACACTTTATTAAATTTATTTAAATTTCTGAATGGAGATCATATGAGGTTGCTTTAATTAAAACAAAAAACAAAAAGCAACCTCATGATGTCTCTTTTATGAAAGAAATAAAAGCAAATCTGAAAAGAGACCTCACGAGGCTGCTTTATCTCATAGCCTAAAAATGAAATTGCCAAAAGAGGCCTCGTGAAGTCTCTTTACTGCATTTCTAAAAAATAAACTGCAGAAAAGAGATCTCATTATGAAATTTCTGGAATATAAATGCAAAAAAGAGACCTCATGAGGTCTCTTTTCCTGGGAAAAAAAAAAACTAGCAGCTTGTAACTGTTTTTGCAGCTGCTCATCACTTGTCATATTTATTCAATACCTTTCTAATTAGCTAAATCAAGCTAACAGAGCTTCCAACAATCAACTGATACAATACATTTACTAAATATTCTCTTATCAACTCAATTTGCAACTCACCTTTAATGTAATTCGAAATTGAACGAAAAATCATAAAATCCATAAGTTATATAATAGGATTTCAATGTTATCATGCATTCACAAAACAAATAAGTCCCATAAAAAAGTCATAAAGTAAAGAACTTAGATTATCTATTACAACTCTAAACTTTACTAATGTGGTAGTGTGTTTGCCACATGATCCTCATCTTCTTCATCACTACTAAAATTCAAGTGCTTGAGAAAAGAACTCTTTTTTATTAATAGATTCATTACTCGCATAATTACAAGATCTGTTGCATTAGTCTAGTTCCCTTTCTCCTACTACTTTTCTCTTTTTTCTTTGTCACTTGGTATATATTCTAATCCAAGCAAGTTTGCTTTGAATAACACAGGGGAGGCACTTGTGTAAGCTGTAACAAGTGGAAGTAAAAGATTTTTTCTTGGGACTGATAGTGCTCCTTATGATAGACGAAGAAAAGAATGTTCTTATGGATGTGCTGGTATTTACAATGCTCCTGTAGCCTTGTCAGTATATGCAAAGATGTTTGAAAAGGTAATTACAGTAGATATCTATTGTGCTTCTCATGTTGGACTCATCCATGTTATACTGTTTCTAATTACTTCGGAAATGTTCATTAGTTTAGTAGCTATAAGTCAATGACTTATATTTGGTTGTTTGCATTTTCGGAAAATGCACTCGACAAGCTCGAAGCATTTACTAGCTTCAATGGATCAGACTTTTGTGGGCTTTCTAGGAATAACTCAAAGATTAAGTTGAGTAAAACACCATGGAAGGTATCCGAATCCTTTTCTTATGCATCAGGAGATATTACTCCTATGTTTGCTGGTGAAATGCTCAACTGGTTGTTGGCTCCACTCTGAGAAAGGAAAAAAGATATTCCCCTTCTCATTTGTCATTCTTGTACTGTAATATTGTGATTCAACCAAATATATAGATTGTAGGTATATCATCTTTCCTTTCATGTTGATTAGATATTATCGTGACGATAATATCCTTTCAACTAATAAATTAAGAAAACAATAATAAGCTTTTTGGATGTGACCATACGTAAAGCTTTGACCCATTCACTGTTGGATTAGATATATCAGTCAACGGTTCATTTTAAATTAAGATCAGGTTTAGTATAGCAGAGTCACCGAAGAGCTCCTGTATTCTGAAGTTCTTAAATTGTTCGTTTGATTTTGAAGATTTACTGATTATGCCCTCCTTATTCCTCATTGTTTATTATGACTTTTGCCATTTTCAAACTAAATTACGAAGAAATTTTCATTTTGACTGATGCATTAATGTCATGGACACTAGCAACAATGTACCAGAACTATCTATTTGGAGCAATGGGATATTAAAATTAATCAACATTTGTTAAGCACGAAAGACAAAGACACGCCTCGAAAAGGAAGAAGATATAGACTATAGGTGTATCATCTTTCCTTTTATGTTGATTACATATCATCACGATGATAATATCATTTCAGCTAATAAATTATGAAAACAATAACTTTTTTAGATGTTATTGAACATAAAACTTCGACCCATTATGATTCATTTTAAATTAAGATCAGGTTTAGTGCAGTAGAGTCACCAAAGAGCTCCTAAGAGCTCCTGTATTCTGAAGTTCTTAAATTGTTTGTTTGATTTTGAAGATTTACTGATTATGCCCTCCCTATCCTTTGTTGCTTATTATGACTTTTGCCATTTTCAAACCACATTACGAAGTGTACCAGAACTATATATTTGGAGCATTTGGATATTAAAATTAATCAGCATTTGTTAAGAATGAAAGGCAAAGACACCTCAAAAAGAAAGAAGATATGCAGACATCTGAGAACCATTGTATGAACGAAGCAAAATAATTGATTAGTTACACCTCCATATCTTTGAAAGTTCAAAACACATTTGACAGGAATGCAGATAACATTTTCAAATCAACATATTTCTGACGTATTAACAAGGGTACTATGTCTGAAATTCTGAATCTAACAATGTAAGAGGAGCTCAGTGAAATACTTGACCCTCGGCCAAACTCCATGTATGATCTCACATCCAAAAAAAGTAGTATGCCAAAATTATGTCACAAGCCACAGCATGAAACCAGATTCCTGTTAGGTGTTAAAATTGTTCATCATTTATCTTCTTTGCCCTCACGCCGGCAGTTGAAGCTTGGCATTATTTTTCCAGCTGCAAGACAAATTTATTAGTATTTTGTTTATGTCATCAAGGGAGGATCCACTTCAGGAAGCTTTAACAAATTGTTACTTGATGAAGTAATAATAAAAGTAATCTGCATAAAGGGCTGTCTGGACAAGACCAGAGACGCAAGCAACAAAAAGAAGAGAATAGGAAAATTCAACTTCAAAGAACCATTGCAAACAAAGAGTACTGGTTGTACTTCCAAAAACTTACAAATCCATCTAGTAAAACGCTGCTCTGTCAGATAGCGGTAAATCCAGTTTAAGATATAAAATGCACAGTAGGCCCTGTGATCGCATAAAACCAGCACGTCAGTAACAATACCCAATCAATCTTAACTGATTGAAATCAAATTGTAAATGTCATTGTGTGACATTATTCAACTGGAAAGCAGCACATGCCGCATGTACATAATTTAGAAACTTCTAATTGTTAGATCCTTTCAGCTCCAAGCATTATAATATGAAACAAAACTAAGAGATGATAAATATGGGTAGACAGTGAGAGAGTGGTGCAAGAAAGGGAACCATTTTCCCTTGTCTTGCAGAGACATGGCTAAAGTGCTGTCAAGAAAAATGTTCCATGGCTCAAGAAAAACATTTAAATGGAAGACCCCATCATTTCTGTAGCTTTATGTCGTAGTTCCGATCTGAAATAGTGGCATTCTACAGAGACATAAATCACATGATTTAATGGATCTGAATCTCTCTTCATTGCAATCAAGCTATAGAAAGATTTTGTTTAAAGTCACAGCATGGGCACTCGGCTCAAAAAAGGAACAATTTATTGTGTTCGCTTTATTATGGAGATGCTCATGGCAAGAAATCACAAGAGAGTGAACATTAGCTCAAAGCAAACGTATAAAGCTTAGACCAAATTTAAAACACAACAAGATGTCAATGCTTGATCAGATTCATTTCAGCGGCGCACACAACAATAATGGCATCAAAGTTAAACATGCGGCCTAAAAAAATAAAGGCATATCCTCGCAGCAATAACACTTGTGTTCGTTCTCTAGGTACGTCCTCAAATGACAGTGTTTCGACTGCCAAAGGAGGATCAAGATTCTAAGTGCCAACAAGCCAAGTACAATTAAAGTACCTCAATCTAATGCCTAATAATAATACTAGGAAAATTCCACAAAAGGAATCAAGTTAGGACTACCCAAGATCCTTGAAAACTGAAGAATGTCATTTAAAACTCAATACATATGGCAGATCTATCCGTCTAAAAAAATCTGGCAACAATCACTCTGAAAATTATCCTCAATAATGGAAGGACTGATGTAGATAAGAAGCTAATAAAATTCACCAAATTAATTGGCCAACCGAGTTAGGCACCCTATGAAAAAGGCTATTCATAGGTAAAGCCTTGAAAATTGTACAGATGTTGACACCAAACTCACATGCAAACTGACTGTAATAGCAGTTGAATTGTGGTGGAAGAATGATCATTGAAGTAGAGAATGGATTTTGTATGTATATGTGTAGTGGGCATGTATGGGGGATGTCATGAAAAAGTTACCCAGTAGCACAGAAATTGAAAGGTGGGAAATACAAATCAAGAACTGCAGTAGAGATAAATGTCAAAGAGAGGAACCACATTCCCTTTCTGTTCTGAGTTCCCCTCATAAACCAAAGCACAAAGAATCTAAGCTGGAGTATGGTACTAAAGATTAGGAATTCCTGGTGGACTTATGATCATATTAATGTAATACTGTGGCTTTTGAAGAAAGAAGACAAATGGGTCAACTGGACGAGAGTTTTCAGAGGGTGGTGTGACAGGGACACCCTCTACCACCTTTTCTCTTCAGATTGTTCAACTGAGAGGAATGTTGTATATAGCTATGGACAAGGGTTGGATAAGAGGTTCAAAGAGGGCACAAAAAGGAATAATACAGTCACTATCTCAAAGATCCTCTATGTTGACTCAAATTTTTATTGGAACAGAGGATAGAAGGCTAAGATATATGTGAGTCACGACAATACTATTGGTTTTGTGGCAGTTTCTGGGCTTCTTAAACCTGGCAAAGAGTATCTATTCCTCATTCTTGGAAGGATGTTGGGATAGAGAGATGGAGCTTTTCCAGCAGCATGCGTGGAACTTCCCTTTTAGGGGCAAGCAACAAAAATGCCTCAAAGTGGCAGGAGGTTATTGCTTCTTTAAGCTCTGCTCCAACCTATAAAAGCCGAAAGTTTGGGAACAATTAGCCACTTGGAAGAAACATTACCATCCATGGATTGTAGGTTGACCCTCATAAACAGTGTACTTGAGGGTATCCTAGTCTATGAAATGTCTCTATACCTCATAGCCCATGCTGTCAAGAGTGGAGAGGCAGTTGGATAGAATTAGGAGAAACTTCGGCGATAACTCTGGAAAGAAAGAATTCACTTGTGAAATAGACAGCAGTGACTATTGTAATTGGTAAAGAAGGAAAGTTATTTAGCTGAGAAAACTGAGGCAGCACAATACAAATCCCTATTATTAACATGGTTGTGTAGTTAGTAATGAACAAGAAAGTCTTGAAGAATGCCATCAAAGAAAAAGTATGCATGAATGAATATTGGTGCACAAATCCAATATGATCAGCTCATTGTTATGCAATGGAAACTTAGAATATCTTGAGGGGGTCATTCAATGTCAAAAACAATTTTAAGGTAGATGATGGTGAAAAAAATATAAGATGGTGGCAAGATGCTTGGAGGTGTGGGTATTGGTGAACTGATCCAGTATCCAACTCACGGATTCGCAACATAAACATATATAAGAAATTTATGGAATGATTCTCTTCCAGGGTGAATCTTAAGGTAGGTGAAGGAAGAAAGATATGAGGTGGCAAGATGCTTGGCTTGGATTCCTTAAAGGAGGTAATCCCATATCTATAGACCTTTTGCCATATTTTGTTGAAGCCACGAAAACTTAATGCAAATATAAACAGAAGATTAGATTCAAGAAGAATTGCCAGCACAATAAGTTCTGGAAGAATTGCCATGGACTGCGACATCTGCAGATGAGCTTAGGTCTTTTGAGAAGTTAGAGGAGGGGGGACTAACTTCAGGATCTAATTCACTGTTTGATGCAGTCAAGTAAATTGACAAAGCCAAGCAACAACCACTCACTGGGGAGAGAAAAATGCTTAAGAAAAGAAAAATCACCTTCAAAAACGACATGTTCTGTCTATGTATAAAGTCAACCTAACTAGGATAACCTGCAGAGTAAGGAAATCATTACTTGCAATTATGTTACACATGTAAAGGATTCTCACAACCCAAGATATCTTCTTTTGCACTCTACTGTAACATGGAACATCTAGAGTATGTTCCTAAATCTATTTCAATCTCGGTGGTTAAAGCACAGTATTGAAGAATACTTTTATAACCTGGAGAAGACAGAAACTAGAAAGACAGTTAAGATGGAATACAGTTCGACCACACATCCTTTGGCATACGGAAAGAGAGAACCAATGCTTCCAAGGAAGAATAAATGTACCACATTGTTTCAATTTCAAATGTTTACAATCATTTGTAGATGATATAGATTTGTGGATGAACTTCATTAACTCCTTGCACAGTTAAAACTGAGACAAGCCTTTTCTAGCGTTGCAAAAACATAAAATACCAGCACTCTATTGGTACTATTTCGCAGCAAATTTGCAATATTTACGAAAAAAAATAAATGATGAATTGTCAAATTTCAGCTATGAGTGATATTAGAACTCAGATTAAAAAAAAATAGATCTGGCCAGATCATTACAAAATTTCTACAATTTTCAACATGATGCAATTTGCAAAACAATGCCCTTTTAAGAAGTGGCCAGATTTACTGGAGAGGAAGCATACCCAAGGAAGAACACATATTGTCCGGTCAGATTATCAACATTTCCACTTCTTTGCAAGAGCACCAACTGCGGACAAATGGCAACTGCCTCAAGGTATATTGAGAAAGCCCAGAATACCTGGAACAACATTATACATAGCATCAATAGTGTAAACAGGGAGCGAGCAAATATAAATTTGAGAATCAAGACTATCCCAGAAAAGGAAAAGGAAACAAGTAACATAATTCTTCACAGAAATTCTAATCAGTCATTCAGAGAAATGGCAGCTTATTAGTAGAGCACCTCGGAACCAAGTGTAAGGTTCAATCGTTACCAGTGCTCTCCCCGCCCCCCACCCACCAAAACCTCCTCTCCACTTACCTTACCTCCCCACAAAATAAAAAGAAAAACTCAATCATTAATGAAATAAACAGATGGGTCTAACTAACGATACCAAGAATACTGAAAAATTTCAGTTATCCTTTTTGTCGCTTAATGTGCTGGGGTAATGGATGAGCTCATATTTTAACAGCTAAGACGGACAAACAATATCTGGAGATGACCAGAAGAGTAGGGGAACCAAGAATGATATATAAGATGACATTGCAAATGATATAGACAAGAAGATGTCTTTACTCATGCAAATTGCAATGTAGTACATAATAGGAACAACACCAAGTCATAAAAAACCTGCACAAGAACCAAGCCCGTACACATGGGTAGTTGCAATGACCTAGTAGGGTTTTAGAGGATAAGAATAGCGTAGTTGGAAAAAAAAGTTCGACAAGGTTCAACAGACTTTTAATAGGGGAAAGTAGCATGAGTCAAATATAAAAGGGAAAAAGGATAAATATACCCCGAACTATCATAAATGGTATGCAGATATCCTCCGTCATACTTTTGGAACATTGGTGCCCCTACCGTCCAAAAACTAGAGCATATATGCCCTTCACTCTAACGGAAGACTAAATAGGGACACGTGGCGCAATCTTATCTATCGATCCGACGTCGGGTCGGTGGATAAGATTATGACATGTGTTTTTCCGTTAGTATGTCGCTGGACAATCCATGTTGTTGAAGTATAAACTATGAATACAAAATTATGTGACAATAAGAACACTTAGAAATCACCAACCTCTTGAAGTATAAACTTCTCATGAAGAACAAGTGCCAAAACGAAACACGCCCCCAGAAGAATCCAATAACGAAAAGTGTCTAGTTCACTGTCATATGAGCGTCTAACAACTCAATGGTACCTCATACACCAGACAATAGCCAAAGAGCTCCCAATAAAAACCAGTTTCATCACAGTGTTGTAAAGAGAGATGAAGTCAGTGAACAAATCCATATACCGAGCCAGGAACACAATAGCATATAACTCTTGCATCTTCAATGATATTCCCGAATAATGAAAAGACTCTCAATGCCAACAATTTTCCAGCTACACGTCAGCCAGATTTCAGCATAAGTATACTTCAAGCTACCGGAGAATGCAACAAGTCCATATGCTTTATTTGATATTACAAGAAAAGCTCACCTTTCATTCTTTTCCGGTTCTTTTTGTATTTTTTGTGGGGGAAGAAGGGGATAATAATAGACAATGATACTTTATACCATGTAGTGATTTGTTATATTACTTGTCACAACAATACTACTACCAATGTCCCATGACTATCCTTATTTGTAGTAAGTCCTAACATACCATACTTCATCTGGTTTGTTGATTTACTTTTATTGACAACATCCCATACAATGGGACATGTTAACACTGTCTTCTCATATTTTCAAATTACTCACAATGCCACTGATTTCACTATATATATGTCCTACATGAATCCAGATATCTGCTTAATACGTGACAAGAAGATAACCTAGTTAAAAGCTCCCGGGCTCAAAGAAGTTTCAAAACATTATTTTCACAGATTTCCTCAGTGAAATCAAAAAGAATGTTCACTCATTGCAATCTCTCAGTAGGTCTAATATCGTCCAAAGTCCTAGTAGTTTCAGGAGTTGTAATGTAACTACTTCCTTATAAATAATGTATCCTGTGCATTTCCCGATTCACTAACTAGCACATAAATGGACTAACACTCACTCTTAATTCATCAAATGAGCATTAATTTTTTCACTCAATGAATTGCTTAATGGAAACCCATTCAAACACACCTTATTCACTCTACAAAGTCCAATCATTACATAATTCAATTCCAATTCATACAAAATCAAAAACATAACTCGCAATTTTAAGAGCCAATCAGATACGGTCATTCGTGTATAAAGCAAAACTACTCGTTCAGGTTTCAACACGAATAAAGTCGACGAAGTTAATATAAAACAGTACCGTAAGGTTTCCCTGTTTCACCTTCTGATGCAAAACTATTTACATGCTACAACATATATACAATAGCTGATCGAGGAACTGAAAATGAAAATGCAAGTTGGAATAAGAATCTGAGCATGATTTGGCAGCGTAGATTTTCAGGAGAAGAACTAAGACACTAATCAAATGTGTCATGTCTCCGGCCAGTATGAAGATATTCATGATTGATACTACGAAAACCGCTCTATTCCAGTCCTAAATTGTTCGCGATTAGAGTCAAATCTTGAAGAAAATGATGAAAATTAGGGGTTTGTCGGGTTGGGGATTGCGGGTTGTGGATTGGAAGTAGAGTTTTCTATGTAGAAACGAAATGGAACTGGATTTTTTTAATTTGTTTTGGGATCAAAATTCAGAAACTAGACACTGCAAATAATTATTGTATTTTTGTAATGTAAAAATTGCAAGAAGCGGCCCGAGATACACGCGTCGGTTCCAAACGTCCACGAGGCATGTATGTGTCGAAAAACGACACTATTTAGTTCAAAAAATTTATTTGTTTTAACTTTGAAAATAAAAACATTTTTTTATATAGAGCGTTTTAGATTTGAAAGAGTAAAAAATATCTCCAAAGTATGTGAAATTCATTATTCATTTTTTGTTAATAGTTTTATTCGATCATGTATTTATTATTTTTTTTATAAGGTTTATATTTCACATAAAACTTAACTAAGAGCATATTCATATCTACACGTATATTAAATATAAGTGTCAGGCATAGACGGAAACGCTTTTTAGCCAAACTATTTGTAGACAATAAAATTTCGCATCGAGAAAACAATAATCAAGAATGGAAAATTATAGCAACAATTGTACTTATTATTTCAAGTGTGAATGTTACAATTTCTATGATTCCTCTGAATTCGCCTTTTTAAATATAAATTCAAGGGCTCTTGAACTTGATCTTGAATTTGTCTTAAACTTGATCTTGAACTTAAACTTAATCTTGACTTTTACTTGAAGTCAAGGGCTTCGAGCTTGTTCTTGAATCCGATGGTCTTGATCTTGATCGTTCTTAAACTTGAATCCTTGAATTCTTAAACTTGTAGCTTTATAGAGAATTTTATGGCGTTTGTACCACGAATTTTCTCTCTAACTTCTTGTTTAGAATTTTGTACCACGGATTTTTTCTAGCTTCTTGTTTAGAATTTTCTACCCCTTTTCCGAATTATGAGGACCCCTATTTATAGTTTTAGAATAGAGGAGTTGCGATTGGAACAGAATTCTCTTCGGCCAATCAGATTTACGTGACATGACATATGGACTTTATGGAGTGGGCTTGTCATATTTGACACATGTCATGATCATATTGGCTTCTTGTTAGACTTACATGCCACATCATTTGCCACGTGGCACAAAAAAAATGGACCTCTAGGATGAGGTGAAATTGGACTCAGCAAATTAGGCTCATCTATTATAGTTCAATCAATTAATTTTGACTTTAATTAAATTAATATTTATTGGACTTGAATAATCAGCCCAATTATATTAATTCATAATTTATGTGGACTAATATATTTATGAATTTAATATAATCCGAATCATTTTATATATTTATATTTAATAAATTTTAAATGATTACAAATGTCCCATTCTTTAAGTCTTATCGAGATATTTTATCTTTTAGAGACTAGGCATGAAGCATTAACCGGTTCCTAAATTGATCTTGAGTCAAATAAAATAAACTAATCCATACAATTTATTTATTTATTTAACATTTCACCAATTACTTGGAAGATTCCAATCAATATTAAAAGTACATATATACATATACTTGCCAAAACCATATACTTCAGATGGTCTTTTGAACGGAGGAAGCTAATTTAAGGGCCCACGTTTTACTTTTCCTTATTTTCCTAAGATAGGATTACCACTGATTTATGTCTCCAAGTTTGTCAAAGATTGGGCTACAAATTATTTCAACGCCACAAACTCTTCCTTGTTTTATTCGAAGTGACCAATCGCCTTCGTTAAAAATGAATTATAATTGAACTAGGAATTGTAATCCTACTCAATTTCATATTCATATATATGTTTTATTGTCTTAGCCAAAAAAGAATTGTAATTGAACTAGGAATTATAATCCTACTCAATTCCATATTCATATATATGTTTTATTGCCTTAGTCAAAAAGTAATTGTAATTGAATCAGGAGAAGAATTTTATTCCCACCATGTGACATCTATAAATAGACACATTGTCTCTAGAATTTAATCTTCAATTTTAGATTGTGAGCCATGAGCTTATGACGAAAGGGGCATAATTCAAGGTAATCTCCCTCTCTTTTTCTGATTTTCGTCACTTTTCCTACAGCTTGACACGTCTGTCGCAGAAAGTTCATATCTCATTATAAGAAAATCAAAATCATGAACGGTTTTGATTCTCTAGAAACTAGACTTCTCGATCTCTAACATATCCAAAATTCAGAATTTAATACCTTAAGAATTTTTCTAGATGATTTTTTGAAGTTGCCTCTAGATTTTGTCATGCTGAAAATTTCAGATTGTGTAGCTTTACTAAAACTCTTGTGCCCTGATGTAGGAATGACGAAATCACAAGCCGCGTGATTATTTAGAATCTAGACACAAGCGTCTACAACATATTTGAAATTCAAAATTTAAAACCTTTGGGATTGTTTCAAATATGATTACGAAGTCCTCTTTAGATTTTGGTGCACCAAAAGGTTCAGATTTATGCGATGACACAAAAAAAATTGTATCTCGAGGTAGAAGCATCGAAATTGCAATCCGCTTGATTCTACGAAAAGTACACACAAAAGGCCACAACATATCCAAAATTTAGAATTTAACTCCTTTAAAATTGCTCTAAACAATTTTTTTGAAGTTTAACTTTAAATTTTGTCACATAGTTGATTTCAGATTTTCGTTGCCTCACAAAATATTTTATATCTTGATGTCAGAACGATCACCAAAAAGCGTTGTGATCGCTGGAAATTATACTTCAAGAGATTTATTATTATCAAGAAAATATTGTCTGAAGTCTAACCTAGTTAGCTTAGCATAGCTTCCAAGTCTCAAACGTCTAACAATCTTTCTTTACTTGTATTTTCTTTGTATTGTCCATTTTTTGTATGTATTTTGTGTTTTTTATGTAGATAAAAATATAATATGTGTATTTTTCGCAGAGACTACACAATGGAGAGCTTTATCACACAAGAATTTGATCTTGAGATGTGAAGGGATGTGTTTAACGTCCCCGCCTTGAATATCACTAACTAAAGGCTTTACTAGATCCCGAATACTTGAGCATAAGGTGTGAAGGGATGTGTTTAACGTCCCCTCCTAGAGATCACTAACTTGAGGCTTTACTAGATTTTGAATACTTGAGCATAAGGTGTGAAGGGATGTGTTTACTATCCCCGCCTTGAAGATCACTAACTTGAGGCTTTACTAGAATACTATGTTTAACATCCCCGCCTTGAAAAAAAATACTACTCTCAAGGCTTTACATGGTCCCGAATACTTAAGCATAAGGTGTAAAGGGTTGTGTTTACCGTCCCCACCTTGAAGATCACTAACTTGAGGCTTTACTAGAATATTGTGTTTAACGTCCCCACCTTGAAAAAAAATACTACTCTCAAGGCTTTACAAGGTCCCGAATACTTAAGCATAAGGTGTAAGGGATTTGTTTAACGTCCCCACCTTGAAGTTCACTAACTTGAGGCTTTAGTAGAATATTGTGTTTAATGTCCCCACCTTGAAAAAAAATACTACTCTCAAGGCTTTACAAGGTCCCGAATACTTAAGCATAAGGTGTAAGGGATTTGTTTAACGTCCCCACCTTGAAGTTCACTAACTTGAGGCTTTAGTAGAATATTGTGTTTAATGTCCCTGCCTTGAAAAAAAAACTACTCTCGAGGCTTTACAAGGTCCCGAATACTTAAGCATAAGGTGTGAAGGGATGTGTTTAACGTCCCCGCCTTGAAGATCACTAACTTGAGGCTTTACTAGAAAATTGTATTTAACGTCCCCACCTTGAAAAAAATACTACTCTCAAGGCTTTACAAGGTCCCGAATACTTAAGCATAAGGTGTGAAGGGACGTGTTTAACGTCCCCGCCTTGAAGATCACTAACTTGAGGCTTTACTACCTTCTGTTTAAGGATAAATCCACTAAAAGGCCAGCTTAAGGTGCAAAGAGACAAATCTTGTCCACCTTAAGGCATGGAAATTTAAAGATCCTTTTAAGGATAAACCCATGAAAATGTCAGCTTAAGGTGCAAAGGGACAAATCTTGTCCACCTTAAGGCATGGCGGTTTTAAAGATCCTTTAAGGATAAACCCGTGAAAAGATCAGCTTAAGGTGCAAAGGGACAAATCTTGTCCACCTTAAGGCATGGCGGTTTTAAAGATCCTTTAAGGATAAACCCGTGAAAAGGCTAGCTTAAGGTGCAAAGGGACAGATCTTGTCCACCTTAAGGCATGACAGTTTTTTTTGTTACTCTTGGCCCGCAAGAGTATAAACTATGTACGGTAAAAAAAAATCCATCTACGGATAAATTCCTGAAGAGGCCAGCTTAAGGTGCAAAGGGATAAATTTGGCCACCTTAAGGCATGGAAATTTAAAGATCAACTTAAGGATAAATCCGTGAAAAGTCTAGCTTAAGGTGCAAAGGAACAAATTTGTCCACCTTAAGGCATGGAAATTTAAAGATCCATTTAAGGATAAATCCGGACAAGTCTAGCTTAAGGTACAAAGGGACAAAACTCGTCCACCTTACAGCATGGAAATTCAACGACGTTCACATTTGGAGGATTTGGAGACTTCTACTTATATATTTGAAGTCCTACTTGCACACTTAGAGGATTCAAATACTTCAACTTGTATACTTAGAGGATTCTAATACTTCAACTTGTAAACTTGAAGAATTTAAAGACTTCAACTTTCATACTTGGCTAAATTTAAAGAAACTTCAAGTAAGTTGTTAAAGAAACCCATAATTTAGAAGTGTTTGCCCCCATCTATTGACCAATCAATACTTCGTACAAGTTTACAGTTTGATGAGACAAAAGATAAAAACAAAATACTTATCGCTTTGACTGTTTTGTGACAGATTGAGTGGGAACATGTGGTTTTTTTACACTCATGCAACTGAACTTAGGATATATTCTAAGCGCCTACGTACCTTAATGAAAAGGATCAAGTCACAACATAGTTTTGTGGGAGTGAGTGATTTTTTTTGTTGTGCCGTACACAGTTTATACTCTTACGGGCCATGAGTGACATGCAGTTTAGGCTCGTACCTTAAGGAGCATCATCTTACTTCAAGGGTAGTACCTCTTTAGGAGTTTTGCATTAATAGAACTAATCCTTACGCCATCTGCATCAACAAGCTTGTAAGCACCATGTGAATATGCTTCTTGTACGACATATGGTCCATCTCACTTTTAAGTAAATTTTCCCCCATACTTGTGCGAAGTAATGACGGGTTTTGTTATCGCTAGAACTTGGTCTCCAACTTGAAAGCACCTCAAGCGAACCTTCTTATTGAAAGCACGAGATAGACGAGCTTGATAACATTCAAGGTTTTATTGGGCTTTTAGCCTCTTTTCATCAAGTGCTTCTAACTTAGCAAGACGTAGTCGAGCATTTTCTTCTTTAGTGATCCCTTCTTGAATAGCAAGCTTTAAGGAAGGTATTTGACGCTCGAGTGGCAGGACTGCTTCAACTCTAAAAGCAAATGAATATGTTGTTGCTTGAGTTGGTGTGCAGTATGTTGTCCTATACGCCCATAAAGCTTCTTCCATTCTTTCATGCCTATCCCGTTTGGAGTTGGAGACAACTTTCTTCAGGAGGTTGCATAGAGTCTTATTGAATGCTTCAACAAGACTATTGGCGGCGGCATGATACATAGAAGATTTACGCTGCTTGAAGCCAAAGAGATCACACATTTTGTTCATTAACTTGTTAACAAATGGCTTGCCATTGTCCGTTATTATGTAGCGAGGGATGCTAAAACGATAGATGATATCCACTCGGATAAAATTTGCAATATTCTCTTTCTTCACTTTTTTAAGAGCGACTGCTTAGCCCATTTCGAAAGGTAATCTGTTGCAGCCAAGATGTACAAGTGGCTACTAAAAGATTTTGGTAGTGGTCCCACAACATCCAATCCCCAAGCGGGCCAAGATGCGATAGTGGGTGCAATACTTCGGGCGGCTGATGTATGAAATTTGCATGAAATTGACAAGCATCACACCTCCGAGCATAATCTAAGCAATCATTCACCGTGGTTGGCCAATAATACCCCATCCTCTCTATGTGAAAGTGGATTTTCGATCCAGATTGATGTGATCCACATACTCCTGAGTGTGCTTCTTGCAAAGCTTGAATTGCTTCTTCCTCTCCCAAACATCGTAATAGTACACCCTCAAATGATTTTCTATATAATGTGTCCTTGTAGTATAGGAAACGAGGTGCACGCCGATAAATGTCAGTCCTTCTCCTTGGATTTTTTGAAAGTATCTCATAACACATGTAGTCAATAATGGGTTGTCTGCAATCTTCCATTGCGGCTTCAGAAATGGCAACGCGATGCTCAAGCTCATTTTCTATATATTCTTCTTCATTTGGCGGTGGTACTATCCATTTTTGACAAATAGTCACTTGCATTTGATCAGGAAGGGTTAGCGTTGAAGTTAGGGTAACAAATGCATCAGCTTTCTTATTTTCCTTTCTACGCACATGTTGGAGGGTTACATCTCCAAGCCATCCTATCAACTTTTGAGCATAATTATGATAAGGAGGCAATTCGGGCTTCTTCACCTCATAACTTCCCAAGAGTTGGTTGATCACCAAGTGAGAGTCACTAAAGACTTGTAAGTGTAATTGCTTCATGTCGACGACCATCTCGAGTCCAAGTATCAACGCTTGGAATTTAACGACATTATTGGAGCAACATTGCTTTAAAGTAAAGAAGAATGGTAGAATCTCTTTTTGTGAAGTGATGAACACTACGCCAGCACCAGCTCCACCACGATGTGCAGCCCCATCAAAGTACATTTTCCAAGGAGGTTGAATTTCAATAGACATCGCTTCTTCATCAAGAAGCTCATCAGCTAACTCCCAATCATCAGGTAACGGATGGTCTGCAAAGAAATTCGCTAATGCTTGTCCCTTCGCAGCTTTCTAAAGGATATACACAATCTCAAATTATTGGAACTGGAGGTACCATCTTGCTAGTTGGTCACTAAGGACATGTTTTGACATAACAAACTTGATGGGATTTTCTCTAGAAATGAGGCAGACAACATGAGCTTGAAAATAATGCTTCATCTTTTGAATTGAGAAGACAAATGCCAAGCACAACTTTTCAATTGGCGAATAGTTTAGCTCATTCGGCATCATCGTCTACTTAAGTAATAAAGAGCGTTTTATTTGCCTTCACTATTCTCTTGAGTTAACAGGGCTCCTACATACCTTTCTTATGCCACAATGAAGAGTATCAATGGCTTTCCAGATATAGGGGCTGCCAAAATCGGAGGTTTCGCTACACGATTTGATACTTTTAAAGGAATCGCTACATGTTTGGTCCCAATTAAAAGGAGCACCTTTCTTCATGAGATGACCAAATGGTTGGCATCTTCCTGCTATATTTGAGATGAATCTCCTCAAGTAGGCTAACTTTTCGTGGAGACTTTTTAACTCATGAATATTTGAGGCTCAGGCATCTTCGATATTGCATCAACTTTGGCTTAATCAATTTTAATTCCTCGATGTCTCACAATAAAGCCAAGGAACTTACCAGAAGTAACCCCAAAGGTATATTTCAATGGATTCATCCTTAGTTGATATCTTTAGAGCAACTCAAACACCATTCTTAAGTCTTTCAAATGATCACCCCTCTTTTTCGACTTTACCACCAGGTCATCAACATAACATTCAACATTTTTATAGAGCAAGTCATCAAATATACTTTTCATAGCCCTTTTATATGTAGCACCAACATTTTTCAAACCGAAAGGCATCACCTTGTAGCAATAAATACCTTTAGGCATGCGAAATGTGGTGAGTTCCTCATCCTTTGGTGCCATGCAGATTTGATTATAGCCAGAAGAACTATCCATGAATAACATCGCCTCATAACCAGTGGTGGCATCAATCATCAACTCCAAAATGGGAAGAGGAAACTCATCTTTAGGGCATGCAATAGTGAGATCTCTAAAGTCAACATAAACTCGAATTTGACCATTCTTCTTCCTCACAGGAACAATACTTGAAATTCATGTAGGATATTTGACCTCACGAATAAAGCCTACCTCAATGAGTTTGTTAACTTCATTTTCTATCAACGGAACCAAGTGTGGCCTAAAACGTCTTTGAGCTTGCTTAACAGGACGAGAACTATTTTCGACTGCCAACTGATAGATCGCTACTTTAGGATTCAATCAGGCATTTCTTTATAACTCCAAGTGAAGGTATCCCTATATTCTTTGAGTGTATTAATATAAGCGATTTCTTCATCAACTTCTAGAAATGCGCTCAAGTAAGTTAGCCTTGGGTCTTCATCAGTGCCAAGGTTAACTTCCTTCAAAGGATCTATTGTGGTCTTTACTCCTTCTTCAAGTTCTGGTGGAGCATCTCCAGATCTTTCTCTTCTAAAGGATCATTGTCATTGACAGATATATGACAATACTAGACAATATCTTCTAACTTTTCATCAATCTTCATTTAAGGCAAAAAATCATACTCATTTTGGATTGTAACATGATTTGAGGAGCCTACACTTTATTCATCTTCCTCACACTCCTTCGTGTAAACCATAGTGTGAGCCTTTGCCTTGAGTTCCTCTTTACATGAAACCACAAGTTACACTCTTCGCCTCATTCTAAAAGTAATCAAACTCTTGAAATCCTTTCAAATCAAATGTGAAGCAGGCGTTTTAACTTTTAAATAACTTCTAAGATTCTTGTTTTTCTTCAATGGACCTAACCTCTCAAACACAGAAGTTCTTGCAGTCGATTCTCCAAGTTGATCAAAGACGGAGGGCTTTTTGTTGGGAGTAGTGACATCATCTTCAAAAGCTATATGGTTATTGCTTGCCCTTCTTATGGAAATTCGAATTGGCGGCGATTGGCCATACCCTATGCCTTCACGTGCTTGCCTAGTTGTATCTTCTGATGGAAGTTTCCCTAACGTTGATGGCTTATTAGGGTTGTATCCCGCCTTCACAAATAACTTGTAAGCATTGGATCAAAACCTTCTCTTACGTGTTTTGTAGGGAGTGCCACATCTCCCACTTGATTTTGAGCAATTGACTTTTCTGGCAGCTTTAAAGACAAGTTTATTGCATCAATCCATCTGATAGGAAGAGTTAGCCCTCTCAATACATTTTCTTGAAGGTTAGATGATTGACCTTCTTCTTTCTTGATTTTTGGAACATAGAAAAGTTTAGAAGTCAACTTGTTCTTTGAAGACATGATCTTCTCTTTATTAAGAATGGGACAAAGTTCTTTAGTGTCAACTTTTACCTTTCCGACAACCGCATCAATTGTTTTGCTTATGATCTTACCAGACATGATTGGTTTGACCTTATTAGATTTGGCCCCTTTAACAACATACCTTTTCAAATAAAATTTTGCATTGACAAAGTGTGTCTCAACTTCGGTGAAAGGGTTATCATTTGCAACTACCTTCCTTTCAATCCCGCCTTCAAGATACTTCAAACATTGATAGTAAAAAGATGAGATAATTCTATTCTCATGTACCCAAGGCCTGCTAAGTAATATATTGTATGACGTCTTTGTGTCGATCACATACATCCATGCGCTTGATCACAAATATTCCACGTGGATCTCTAATTTAATAGAATCTATGGACCTTTGCCCCTCTTGATTAAATCTTTGTATCAACAGATGACTTTCACTAAGTTCTCCAGTCGTGATGCCGAGTTCCTTCAATGTGTGGATAGGTAGAATGTTGACTTCATATCCTTCATCTATTAAGATTCTATTTATCTTCGTCTCTAGCATGTGACCCACAATATATAAAAGACGATTGTGTAGTGTTTCACCAAATAGAAGATCATAATCTGTAAATGTTATTTTTATATCATATGCATGTACTTCTTGGGAAGAATGTTCAATAGGTTTTTTAGAAGGTAAGGAAGATATGATTGACGAGATTTCCCTTGTTGCCTTTTCATTGTCACTAGGAGACACTTTTGGTGAGGATTCACTCGTTGTTCCTTCTTTGTTAGTAGTAGGCACCTTCGTTGTTTCTGCTTTATTAGCATGATGCCTTGACATTGTTTTGAGTAGACTTTATGTCGAACGATCTTGGTAAGAATTCCTCTAGAGTCACAAGACATCGGGGTTTTTGGTAGTGATGCACTTCTACCTTTGCCCTCTTTGGGCGCTTGATTGATTTCTGCTTCTCCAATTTCTTCACCATTTTCCCTCTAATTGGTTGCTCAGATGATTCTTTTCGTAAGCTTGACTTGTTGCGTCTTCGCCTAGTTACAAAAATCCAGCCTTTATTGCCTTCTATATCAACTTCCTGCTCCAATGACTCTTCTTCATGCTTTTCAGCGATATATATTTGGACCAGATTGAGTGAGCCGAACGTGATAGAGATCTGCTTAGAACTAGTCTTCTCATCATCAAGGACAATTTTCTTTTCGTTAACCAATCACATCATTCTATCCTTGAAGACAAAATATTTTTCAAGAGGATGACTCACAAGTCTATGATACTTGTAATAATTTGGGTCATCAACTTTTCCAGCTTCATTGGGTTGCTTCATCTCTGGCAAGTCAATGAGCTTTAACTCGAGTAACTCATTAAAAATCTTAAAAACGTCATAATTCAAGAAGGGATATTTTTTTCCTTGCATCTCCCTTAGTGTCGACTTTTGATTTGAACGTGCTTGGAAAGTCGTTCTTACATTTTGCTTCATGCCCTCATTTGTGGTGAACTTCGCAAGCGACATATTAATATTCATGGATTCTTTGTTGTCATCTCTGGGCACAAATTTGCTCTATCTTTTGGGTTCCTGCTTGTCTCTTTCTTTGCGAGGATCATGGACAAAATTCATATCTTTTCCAGCAGAGGACATGCTCAACTCCATATCATGAGCACGAGTAGCTAGATCTTCGAAGGATTTTGGTTTTATGCCTTGCAAGATGTAAAGAAGCCCAAAGCATTCCTTGGATACATATTTCGATTGCAAAAGCTTCACTAAGCCTATCCTTGCAATTTAGGCTTCCGTTCCTCCATTGATTTATGAAATCTATAATTGGTTCATCCTTCCTTCAGTGAGTATTCGTGAGTTCTACCATGCTCACCGTACACCTCGTGCTATAGAACTGATTGAGAAACTCTTGCTCTAGTTGCTCCCAACTATTAATAGAAATGGGCTCAAGATCCGTATACCAATAGGTTCCAGCATTATTACATGTCTCCACAAATTGTGCAACATGTTGTTTTGGATTTCCTTTACCCTCAAATTGTTGAAATTTGGGAGGTTGATAACCAACAGGCATTTTGAAGTTATCAATTCCCGCAGTGTATGGCTTGGCATATATATGAGAAGACTTGGTGGAGACTTCATACTTATCTTTGATAGTGCCTTCAATAAACTCCTTCAAGCGATCGAGTGGAATCATTCCTTCAGAAGAAACTGACATCTCATTAACAAGCAGTGCTTTCTTCGCGGGATCTCCGATTGCTTGAACTTCAACATCCTTTCCAGGCGCATGGCTTGCTTATCCATTCAAAAGTCCTTCCATCTTATCCATCAACTTATCAATTCGAGACTCTTGGTGTTGTGCATGTTTTGTCAATCCTTCAACCAACTTCGTCAAATTTGCGAGTTGTTCCTCAGGAGAAGATAATTCATTAGTTGAATCATAGCTCTCCCTTGTGGTAGAGTTTTTGGAACCATATTGCTCAAGTAGAGACAATGTCATCTTGATCTTTTCAGCTACACTGCTTCCTCTTTCTAAAGCATTTGTGGAGGAACTTGCTCTTTTTGGAGTCGAAGACCCAAAAATAGTAGTTGATGCGGATGACACTTGAAGTGTTTGTTGTCTTAGCGTAGCAACTTTGCTTCTTGTAACAGCTCCGAAACTTCCAAAGGTAACACCAAGAATGCCTTCAACTTCAGTAGAGAACTTGGAGCTAGTGGCCTTATAGGCAGTTGATCGAGAGTTGTTCTTCATAAAAGTCATCTCGATATTCTTTGATGCTTGAAAAATTGAGATGAGAGGTAGAGATTGTCCCACTGGGTGTGCCATAATTTGTAGACAATAAAATTTTGCGTTGAGAAAACAATAATCAAGAATGAAAAATTATAGCAACAACTGTATTTATTATTTCAAGTGCGAGTGTTACAATCTCTATGATTCCTCTAAATTCGCCTTTTCAAATATAAATTCAAGGGCTCTTGAGCTTGATCTTGAATTTGTCTTGAGCTTAAGCTTGATCGTGAATTTGTCTTGATCTTGATCTTGAACTTAAACTTGAATTTTATTTTGATCTTGACTTTTACTTGAATTCAAGGGCTTCGAGCTTGTTCTTGAATCCGATGGTCTTGATCTTGATCATTCTTAAACTTGAATGCTTGAATTCTTAAACTTGTAGCTTTATAGAGAATTTTATGGCGTTTGTACCATAAATTTTCTCTAGCTTCTTGTTTAGAATTTTCTGTCCCGTTTTTGAATTATAAGGGCCCCTATTTATAGTTTTAGAATGGAGGAGTTGCGATTGGAACAGAATTTCCTTTGGCCAATCAGATTTAAGTGACATGACATATGAGCTTTATGGAGTGGGATTGTCATCTTTGACACATGTCATGATCATATTGACTTCTTGTTTGACTTGACATGCCACGTGACACCAAAAAAATGGGCCTCTAGGATGAGGTGAAATTGGACTTAGCAAATTGGGTTCATCTATTGTAGCTCAAATCAATTAATTTTGACTTTAATTAAATTCATATTTATTGGACTTGAATAATCAGCCCAATTATATTAATCCATAATTTATGCGAACTAATATATTTATGAATTTAATATAATCTGAATCTTTTTATAAATTTATATTTAATAAATTTTAAATGATTACACTATGATTCCACATCAGGTAGCAAAGGGTCAGGCATAACCCCCCTTTTACAATTTTTCTTCTACGTGGCAATAAAAATCTCTCTTGATTTAAAAAAAAAAAAATAATAATGATAATATATATATAAGGTAATTTGTTCGTAAATAAATTTTTCACTAATTTCAGATATCACATGCATATAAGTTTATAACATATATCGAGTTATTTTTAAGTGACTTAACTTGTCGTTTTATACAATTTAAATTTTAAAAAATAAGATAAAAATACTATAATCATAATAATTAAATAAGAAATTCACTACATCAATATTTTTAAGTCAAAATAAATGCCACAATTGATAATTTATGGCATGAAGTTTTATGTTACACTGAACTCATTGATAAGCTTATAGAACCACTCAACTCATAAGCAATGTATATCATAGTGGCAACTGGCTTGTGTCAAACTCTAACTTGAATATGATTATATCATAGGTGCAAAACGCGAGGAGATGTTCAAAATGACATGCATATATGAAAGATCAATAGACCAGTAAGGTGCAACGAAAATAACATCATGAAAATCTAGAGAGAACAAATGTAATTTTGGAATAGAAAACATTGAATTCTTTGTTTACTTAAAAATATATCTTTGCATTTCATTATTATATATATACGCTATAGCTAAAACATATTAGTACTCACTTCTCACTAATTATAGTTGTATAAGAGCTTATTATTACTCGTCTCTAACTAGGATCATCACACATATCACGAGTCCACAATAACAACTAAAGCCGCTTGAGAATATAAATGCAAGTAATAAAAAAAAGGAAGAAAACTTGGTGGAATCCAAAATATAATTGATGTCAAGACAAATTTAAACATAAGTAGAGGAGTACATTTGAGATTTTTTTTAAAAAAGAGAAGAAAATCAAGAAAAAGAAATATAAACTGAGAAGATTTTTTTTAAAAAAAAAGACTTTTTAAAGAGAAGGGAAATGAGATGGCAAAAGAAAAATGAAAGAAGATTTAACAAAAAATAATAAGATAAATTTTTAGATATGCTAATACACCATCAACTAATGATATATTGAATGACTAAAATGTCCCCGATTTGAAAACTAAATGCATGCTAATAGATAATCAAAGCAAGTTTCTTTTATAATATAAATATAAAAATATTTAAAAAGTATTTTATTAAATTAAACCAAATTTACAGATATCAAATTGATTTCAATCAATTCAAAGGTTATATCATTGAATAAGTCCAAGACACTAAGATATGCTTCGATCAAACATGAATTATGTCAATGTGGATTATATAGGACTTAAGAGAGCCAAATTATTGATTTGTTGGCCTCATGGAATAGTTATTTGATTTGCAAAAGAAAAAATATTTAACTTTTATTTTCGTTTTGTACACATAAGCTATCTTTATTTGTTAAAAGATAAAATTTATATTAATTATTTAGGTATAGATATAATCCATATCTTAAAATAACATATAATTTATGATCTTCTAAAATTGAACAAAGGAAGCACGAATAATTTAATATCATAAATATATAGTGCAACGGAGGAAGTTGTTCTTCCTTGATAAGAGGTCTTAGTATCGAGCTTTGGGTAAGAAAAAAATCTTGATAGAGAGCATTTTCTTTCCCCCGAACTCTATGCGGTGCGAATTCAAATTAATCCAACTTTAATGTAAATATAAAATACCGGATGAGAAATAAAAAAAAACAAACAACAAAGGCAGCATTACTCTGCTGATTTTTCCACCAAGATATTCAAAATAATTATAATTCAACATGAATTATTATTATCTTTTCTTCTGGTCATTTATATTATATATTATATATGGAGAGAAGAAGAAAAAATAAAATAGTGAAAAATTCTAACTTTCATCTTGGAATGTCCAAGACATTCAAAATAATTATAATTCAACATGAATTATTATTACCTTTTCTTCTGGTCATTTATACTATTTATAGAGAAGAAGAAAAAAATAAAATAGTGAAAATTCTAACTTTCATCTTGGAATGTGTAATATAAAGTTTGAGTCAAATTGAAATACATTTAGTTGATTTGGTATTGAACAAGAAAAAAGTCAAACCAAACTAACATATAAATATTCCTAAATTTATAAGTTGATTACTCCCTCAGTTTTAAAAAGAGTGATCTAGTTTGACTTGACATAAAATTTAAGAAAATGATGAAGATTTATGAATTTTGTGGTCATAAATTAAAGTTATATCAAATGTATAAAATTATTCTTTAATCTTGTAGCCTTAAACACGCCACGTGAAAAACTGAAATTGAAATGTTATAAAAAAAAATCATTTTTTTTAAACAGATTAAAAAAAAAAAATAGGTCACACTTTTTAAAATAAATTTTTCTTTATCTTTAAAAATTACTCTTAACTGATTTGCAATATACTCTAATATTTAATAGTATGACTATTATAGGTGATGTTTTTATGCATCTAATTGCTTGTATGACGTATCTAAGATTTATTGTCACTTTCATTCGCAAATCAAATTTTATTAAATTAATATATATAATATACACTCGATATATTCTAATATGAGATATTTTATCGATAATCCTTAAAAATAATATAATGCCATTTCTCTTTGCCCAAAAATTGATTTGACTTGTTCCATTTCCTTCTCACTTTTTCTGTCTTTTCTATATTAGCCACCATTACAAACCAAACAGTGACCACTAAATCCGTTTTCATTAGCCACGTGGGATAATCCCATTGGTTAAGCTGCGTGTCTCCCAAAGAACAGCAGTGCCACGTTTTCATCACCACTGCATTTTCCCATTTGAAACAAAATGAAGATATTTATTTATTCATTTTTTAAAATTATTATCCCACTTGGCGTCACGCGTTCTCCATATCTATTAACTGGTGACGTTTACAAATTTCGATAAGAAGCATAGCTCATGGTCAAAACCCTGTCGTCGTATCCGCCCCTTTTCTCCCTATCGTCTCTCTCATGGTCAAAACCCTACAAATAGAAGCATAGCTCGACGGAGAAATCGAGCGAATAACCGTCCACGGACATCTCCAGATCGTAGAAATCGACTGAATAACAGTCCACGGACATTTCCAGATCGTAGAAATCGAGCGAGTAACAGTCCACGGACATCTCCAGATCGTCGCTGCCTCTGTGAGTCTCTCCGATCTCTTCTGCATGTATTTTTCTCATCTAGAGAAATGATTTTGTTTGTTTATGGAAAAAAATTAGATCATGTATGTACCGGAAGAAGAGATCTATAGATCAAAAACCAGTGTGAAAATGAAATTATTTTGTCGAGCCGAGATCTGAATCAATCCATAGATCTGATGAGTTTATTTAGCTCAAGATCTGTTATATGTGTGAATTGATTATATATGTATGGGTTTGTTTATATGCACGTGTGTGTATATTTCTGAATTTTGTAGAGTACGAAATTCTGAAAGTTTTTTGGCTGTTAAATTTTGATTTGTAAGTGATGGTAAAAGGATCTAGATCTGAAAAGTATGTTTGTGCATCTGTGTTAAATGTTTTCATGATATCTAGATAAATATATGGCTTGATAGACAATATGAGTAAATGGATTTATTATTTATCTGGTATGGGATGGTGATGGTCACTAATCGACCATGCAATGCAAAAATATTTAAAGTGGTACATGAACAACGTTGAGATGTTCTTGTATCTGTATGGATATTTTGGTCTTGTTGCAAACATTGAAGAAGTACTATTGCCTTGGAATGCATCAATGGTTCTTAGATTTGAATCTCTAACTTTTGTTTTCATAATGACATAAGAAAATTTCAACTTGATATAAGTATGGATCTTCACAATCAAAAAACGCTTCTCTGTTTTAATTATGTCAACATGTATTAGTATATCTAAACCCCCAAGAGAATTGTTACAAGGATATAATATTATTTGTATATTTATGCTTTGTTTGGATAATTGTTATCCATTGTTTCATATTGTATTGTATGGTAGATACAATGTTTGGATAGACTGTATTGTTTGTTGTTTAATAATATTTTTATTGTTTGATTTGACTGTATCATATTGTATTGTAATTTATAAATTTACTAAAATATTCTTAATTATTCTAGGGTAGGAGGTTTGACTAGAATTAAATAATATAAGGTAAAGAGTAAATTAGTATTATGAAATATTATGTAAATATATAATTAGAAAAAGAAATTAAGTAACAATGGAAACACATTAAATTGGTTGTTTCATAAAATGGGTTTTTCATTGTTACGTAACAACAAAATTTAACAATACAATACAATACATATTTTAAGTAACAATTAAAACAAACATTGCAAGTATAGTAACGATACGATACAATACAATACAATGAGTAACAATGATTCAAACAGAGTGTTAGTGAATTTGCCTATTATTAGCAGGATTCATTGATAGATATATGTGATTTCCATTTCTTAGTCCTTGGGATTGGTGGTTGGGGATGGATAAGAAGAAACAATCTCATTTTGTCTTCTTATAAAGAAAGAAACATCCTTTTTTTGTTTACCCTTATCAGCTCAATTTATATGCTTAGGTATATTTCTATTTTTGTGTTCTAAGCATATCCTATGTGCTCTCAATCAATCTATATGCTTCACTGAATCTGAATTAGTGATAACACCTTTCATTGATTGAAAATTTGCTTTAAAATGTATCTTGAGAATGTTAATACTGATATTCTATAATCTGAAATTAATCTTTCTGGCTAGCTATGCACATTAAAATTGTAATTTCGGTATTTCTGCCTCCTTGATTTATCTTTTCTTTTTTCAAGGTTTGGTTTTTTTATGGCAATTTTGGTATCTGATTAATCAAATTCATCTAACAAAGCACTACCTACTAAAATTTTGATATTTCTGTTACATTTTTTTTTATTCAGAATATACTTCAATTAATTTTACTTTGCATGATTTTTCACACTCCCAATAGTTGAGGTATGAAGCTTAAAAAAACAGTCTAAGTATAGTTTTGATCGTAACTCAAAAGTAAACACTTTATTTTCGTATTCTTTTTCTAGGAAAAAAAAGTACAAAAATTTACCTTTCTATTTTCAAATATTATTTATATTTAACCTAATCATAAGTTTTCCAACAAATATAAGTAAATTTGTTAGAAAAATCGACAATCAAAAAATCTGATTACAACCCGTATAACAATCAATTGGAACTTTGTTTTTCGTCTTGTAATCCTCCAAATTTCTACTTGCAGTGCCTCCAGTTGCAGCTAACTGCAAAATCCGTCGTCTCCCCCAAAGTGGTGCTTCTCTTTCTCTTCTATATTTTTCTTCCTTGCTCGAGAAATTTTATTTATTTTCTGTTACATTCAAAATGTCAGCTTCTAAAGGAACAACTTTCTCATATTGTAGAGTGATGATGACTTTATTCTCCCCCTGCAAAGTATGTAATATAACACTCTTACATGTTTAGATTTCTTTATTAACTCTCTTTATTTGCCTACTTTGACTCGAAAATGTTGTTTCCATTATAAAGTGTGAGAATGTATCATTTTCCTATTTGATTGCAGGGAACCCATGTAATTTGCCTTTTTTGTTTAATCCTCTATTAGTTTATATATGACTCTGGGGCATTTTTTTGATTTCTAAGTAGATATTTGCATTTCACCATTACTTAATGAAAATGTTGCAAGGTGTTTGACACACTAGTGCAAGAATATTTTATGGAAAAAAATTATTAGTCTCTATTTCAAATACAGAAAACTGGGGTCGTTTAGTAGGGAATAAGTTATTCCGGGATAAGTTATTCCAATATATATATATATATATATATATATATTATTTTTATTTTATTTTTTTGTAGCGTCAACGTTACCTTTATATCTCCCTCGTCTAGTCAAGATTCCCTAAGAGAAAGGGATTAAATCTGTAGTTGTAGTTTCTATACATCAATCCAATCTCGCTTCGATTCATCAACGACTCCTAAATGTGCTACATAAGGGAGTTTGACTTATAAATTTGTAATATCTTTCGTTTTCTGGTCCAAAGTAGTGCATAAGAAGTTTATGAACTAATCGGCTCTATAAAGGAATCAATACCTTTTATTTTCTGGCTGTTCTATTATAAATTTGACTTAAAAAATCAGACCTCTTTAATCATATCATATTATTTTGGTTATTCAGATTTCACCTATACCAGTTGTTAGCTTTGGATGCAAAAGTACGTTAAAAATCTACAGTGCAAAAATGGAGCTCTCAATCACACAACCTGATGATTGGCATCTTCATCTCCGTGATGGTGATGTTCTCAAGGCAGTTGTCTCTCACAGGTTTCTAGTTTTAAATACTTCGTCTGATTGTGATTCAATCTATACTTTATATTTTACTTCTTGTCCCACTTTGTTAAATTCTGTTTCTCTATCTTGATTTTGACTTGGTTCATTTTTGCATTATTTGTTAAAGTGCACATCACTTTGGGAGGGCAATAGTCATGCCAAATTTGAAGCCTCCTATCACTACTACTGCTGCTGCTGTAGCATATCGGGAGACGATATTGAAATCTTTACCTGCTGATAGTGATTTCAACCCTCTTATGACACTTTATTTGACAGATACAACCAATCCTATTGAAATCAAACTAGCAAGTAAGTCCAATATACTAGACGTTATTCTTCTATATTATGACTGTTTTAATGGTGCGTGTATGATATTCTTCTATCAGAGAGCAATCTGAGGAAACAACACTAAATTTCAGTGAACTTAACCGTGCGAAGGTATGTTATTAAAATTTAAAAATAATTTTTTGTAAATTAAATTGAAACAAATGAGAGAATTTAGTTTGTTTAGAGCCACGATTTTTTTACATATTAACTAATGACACCAAAGAATAAAATGAATTATCATGATAAGTTGAAACTCCACTAAAAATAACTATCATTTTGAATTAGATTTGCCTCGTAAAAAAATAAAATAGGACTATGATCCTATTTTGTGATATGATGACTTAATTTTTTTACCAAGGACATGTTATACATTTTAAATTTGATCAAGACTAATTTATTTAAAATGATGAGTTCAATGAAATAGTACAATTGTTCTTTCTTTTTTTGGTATCCAACAAGATTATATTAATCACCAAATGTAACCATTACATATACAATAGCAGTAATACCCAACTTGCTATTCTAAAAAAAAAACAGTGACAACTAGAACAAAGGAAAACTAAGCTAGCAATCTAACACAAACTGATGAATGGCTTGCATAGTTTTCTGGCTGACCCTAACACAACAAATATAAGCAATCTCCCTGGCAAGAGATTCCCAAGTTCTGCCATCCTTCTCAAAGTTTATGTGGTTCCTCTCAATCCAAATCGCATAGACATACTCAGTTTACACCAACTTAAAAATTTGGGCAGTTGGAGTTTTCCCTTTTGCAGCATCAATGATTCCCAAGACATTGGCTCCAATTGTTGTATGAGCTTGTTCAAATTGAATCCATTGTATTAACTTGCTCCAAACCTGTTGACTGTAAGGACAACTTGTATACATATGATCTCTGGAGTCGAGATGAAGTTGACACAAAACACATTTCAGCTCTATATCTAGTCCCCATTTTTTGAGTCTATCAGTGGTGTTTAGTCTGTTTTGCCGCTTCAACCACATGGTGAAGACTGCCTTTGGCCTTGCAAAGTTTTGAAACATCAAGCACTTCCATGGAACTCTCTGTTGGGGCCGAAACAAGTGAAAGTATTGTTGCCCATAAACTTTTCTAGCCTCCAAAATTTTCCAAGCATGTTGGGAAATGTTCACTTCTGGGAAAGGAGTTCTTTTAATATAGTAAGAATGCACCCACTTAATCCACTACTTATCTTGTTTATGCTCTAGGTCCCAACAATGTTTTAGCAATAGCAGCCTTATTTCATGAGTGAAGATTAATCAAGTTGAGGCCACCTACTGATTTTGGAGAACAAACTCTTTCCCAAGTCACCAAAGCTTTCTTGGTGACAGTATTAGTGCCAGACCATACGTAGCTTCTACAATGCGCATAATCACCTTAGAAGGAATAATAAACAATTGAGCCCAATAGGCTTGAATAACAAATAGAACTGATTGAACAAGTTGCATTCTTTCTGCTTAAGACAGCTTTTTAGCTGTCCGTGAGGTAATTTTTGCTGTAATCTTCTCAACAAGTGGCATCCATTGTACAAGATTAAGTTTCTTGGTAGATAGTGAAATCCCTAAATATTTAAAAGGTAGGGTTCCTAATGTCAAACCAAGACAACCCAAAATCTGGCCTTGCACTGTGTGAGTAGTGCCTCCAAAATTAGTGGAGCCTTTGTTTAAATTTGCCTGTAGTCCAGATAGTGTTGTAGCATGGTAATAGAGTGAAGCTCAGCACTACAGAATAGGAGAAGGTCGTCTGCAAATCTCAAGTGTACAATTATTCTTATACATGACCAATATCAAATTACTCTTCTTTTTATTCTAATTAACTTTTGAGAACAAAAGAGAGAAAATTAAGATATAATATTAATTTCTATTCCTTGATATGTAGTTAATTTAGAGGTTTTAATTTAAAAATAAAATAAAGGATAAAATATATAGTTGAACATAGTAACCTTCTTTATATTTTTGACAAATGAATAATATTCTTTTAATTATCCACAAACAAATATTGGTAAGCTTAATTTTAACTCTCAATTATATATAATAGCACCTAATAACAATGCTATCATTCGTACTTCTATATGACAAAAAAAATAAAAATAGAGTTGTTTAACAGAACTAATAAATTTATAGAGATGAATGATGCATGAAACACATTAATATCATCCCATTGGATTGGAATAATTTTTTATTTTATTTTAAAAAATGATATATTATAATGAAAATTTCAAATACAACTCTCCAACTTGAAGTTGTATTTCAAGTTTGAAATTATTTTATCTCACTTTCCACTTTTGAAGCTATATCTCATTAAGTAGATTGAAGCATGGACATTATTTCAAAATATTATTTGTAATAAGTATAACAAAACACGTCTCAAAAATCTTCCTAAAAGTCAAATAACATAATTTTAAAAAAAAATCTTCTATGCTAGAACACCTACTTAAAAGGTGAAAAAGTTATTTTAGGGACATTGAAATTGTGAATGAATTTTGCATATTTAAAATTATATCTTGAATAAAGATTTTGTAAGAATACTATTTTACATCATCTTTACTCTCTACGTTCTTTCTTCCCCTTGTTTGCTATCATGTCAATCGGCCATTGAATTTCGTTTTAAACACTATATAGCCCATGAAAAAACACATGCAATTGCCCCCAAGGCCTAGCTTGAGTGGCAAAATGTGGATGATTTGTGGCTTAGGTTGCAGGTTCAAACCCTACACTATGCAAAGCGAAGTTCGGTATTTAAGTGGAGAAGGGTAGAGGGGCGGGACCATTATCCACCGAGTTTAGAAGGCTGTGATTGATCCAAAGGGGCGGGTCATAGACGAATTTTTCGGTTATAAAAAAACACACATGCAATTAAAATCAATAGTAAAAACACAAACAGAGTAAGTAAGGACATAATTAAAAAAATCAAAAACGACATAAATATTGGCAAAGAATATGACACATAATAACCTTTGAAATTATAGAACTTCAATATAATTTTTAAATGTGGTTTGCTTATTTTCAACACAGGTTCTAGGCTTTTAAGTATAAGACAGTGTTTAGATTGATTTTTTTAAGTGATTTATAAACGGAAGGCAAAAGTTGGTAACACTCAACTTTTGACTTTTGATTTATTTTTTAAAATTCTTTCAATTAAGCATGTCTTGTATTTCTCAAACATTTTCAAAACTAAAAAATAATTTAAAAGATAAAAATAACTTTAAAATAAATTAATTCAAATACCTATTCTAAACACACGCTAAGTAACATGACTTTTGAATTTTTAAATTAGTAATGGTTCCTTCCCTTAATGATGCAATTATGGAGAGAATGGTTATGAGAAAAAAAAAACTACTATAGCATTAATTTTCTGAATTTTGTTGTAGTTATAACCTTAATTATTGAAAATGAAATGGCGTATTTTTTTTAATATTTAGGATTCAACAAACTTTTTAATGTATAATGCTTTAAAAACTGAGAAATTAGTTAAATATCTTGCTTGGTCTCTCTCTATATTTCCTCTTATAAATAATTATTTTTAAAAAAATTGATAGATAAAATGTTGTTCAATTTTTTAAAAAAAGGGAAAATCTAATTATGTTAAAAAAATTTGCAGTTCCTGTAAAATTATAATAACTTATTTCTAGGAATACATAAATAAAAGTAAAGAAAAAATAACAAAGAAAGGAAAATAAGTGATTTAAGGAAATTAAATAAATAACATTAATGATGAGATTAAGGTAAGAAAGTAAAAGAAATTAATAGTTGATGGTTATAGGAATTAAATATGGTCATATTTTATATTTTATAAAATTTTAAGATAAAATTTCCAATTTATTAAAATTAGAAAAAATGTCAAAAATAAAATAAAATTGAGGCATAATTTTTTTTGGAAGAGTAGCTTCATTTTTGAGGATTTTTTTTTTGTTAAAAAGAGGCAAATCAAATTCCATAAAATTTATTTTGCAATTCCTATTAAGTGATAATTACGTATTTCTAGGATAAATAAATAATAAACAAAAACAAAGAAAGGAAAAAAAAGTGATTTAAGGAAATAATATCAACAACATTATGATGAGATTAAGGAAATGAAGTTTTATAAATAATAGGAGTAATAGTAATGATGGTAGGAATTATATATGATCATTTAATTTTAATATTTTATAAAATTTTAAGGTAAATTTACCGCCTTTTAAATTAGAAACAATATCAAAAATTAAAATAAATATCGAGGCATAGTTTTTTTTTTGGAAGAATAACTTTATTTTTGAGCAATTATTTTTAAAAAATGTCAAAATAATTGATAAAAAAATAATAAATATTAATATTAGACTAAGATGAGTGTCGCATCATATTTTTTATTTCAATTTATTATTACATATAAATATAAATCTTTAACATAAGAGATGATTAAAAAATAATAAATCAAATTCTGAAAAAATATATGTACAATTCTAAGCTATTTTGAGTTTTTGCAATCATAGCTTTCGTAGGGAGCTGCTTGATAGGACTATCCTTTTGCACGAATTTTTAATTTAATCAATTGAGTTGAAAAATAGTTTATTTAAAAAATGTCATAGCGGAAGACATACAAATCCATTATTAAATGGATATAAAATTATAATTTGAAGGAAAAATAAATAACGCAAGGATTATTGAAAAAAAAAAGTGATTTAAGAAAATAATAAAAATTACATTAATATGAGATTAAGGTAAGAAAGTAAAAGACATTAATAGAATTGATGATGAAATGTACTAAAGATAATCATCTTTTCTTTTAAATTTAGAAAAAAAAAATGTCGAAAGAAAACTATAATTAAAAATAAAGAAGAAAAAAATAAACTATAACTAAAGTGACATAAAAAATTAAGACAATAAAAAAGAAAGGAATTAGTAGAACAAAGAAGTTGAAAGAAATAATAATTTTGTATTTTTTTTAAATTACAAAATAGATTTTTTGCTTTTTCTCCTCCAATTTAATATGAATTTCATAAATAGATTGGTTTTTCTCCAAATAATTCTTCTTACCCCTTGAAGCACTAATCACTCCACCTATTAATTTTCTGCCAAATTAAAAAATTTCTCACAATATATATCTCCTTGTAGGAGGAATGAACATTCTTTCAAAAAGTGTTTTATTTTGAAGAAAGACTTGTGACATGACATGACATTTCTCCTTCCAATATCTTCAGAAAAATCATAAGATATCCGTATATTCTCTTTCTCTTTTCTTAAAAAATTGCAAGTCCTAATTTGTTGGACATTTCAATGTTGAAATTTGATATACGTATATTCATCGTCGTCATCATCATCACAACATCAGAAGAAGAATGAGAGGCAAAGTGAATGATTTCGTTGTTGTTGGTTACAAATACTCAAATATGTTTACTTTATAGGCAAAACAAATATAAATAGTTATGAAAAAGGAAAAGTTATTTATCTTTTCATCTTCCATTTACTTAAATTTATATTAGTGTAGTGGAAGTTTTTTGATCTTTCATCTTCCGTTCACTTAAATGTATATTATTGTAATGGAACGTTTGAAGAAACGTGATAAGTTCTGTTTTTTGAAAATTCAAATAAAAATAGAAAAGAAAAATAAAAAATTCAAAAAAATGAGATAAAAGATAAATAGGAATGCTGGCCATTGAGAGGTGCCACATTAGATTATCTATATTCAGTTTTATATATTTCTATTATATAGAAGAGCCATGAGAAGGACAATCAATGACATTTTAGTAATTTTAACATCATTTAAGGAAAAATAATAATTGTGTAACTAGTGGTCAAAATGAAAAAGCCAAATGAAAATCTAGAAGAATTCATATATTGTATGCCTTTACTTTTGTTATGGGCCCATAAAGATACTTTTGTAATTTTGTTAAAATGAAGAATTTCTAGTAGTTAACTTCTTGCAAACAATAATAAATGCTAAGTTTGTTTTGACATATTTTAGAAAGAAAATTTTGAACTAATTTAAAATAAAATGTGTTTGAATAGTTAACATTTTGTTCCTAAAAATACTTTAAAGGATATTGTGAAAACATATTTTTAATATTATGTTACATAATATGACCACTAAATTCGTATCTTGATCTTTAAAATGACGTATCAATTTTTTTTAATTAATTTGAAGAAAATATCAAATTTCGTGACTAAAAGAATGAACAATGTTTGACTATCAAGAAATTAATAATTTGATAATGTATTCATCGAAAGATTAAAAAATATAATTTTTTCATTTCTATAAAGGATATTTTCTTGATATAATATAATAAACTATTTAACAGAGAAAATTTGATAAGGAGAAAGTTTAACATTCAAATTCTAAGGAATATTAAAATACAAACTAAAGAAAAATAAGTAGTTAAAAAATAAAGAAGAACGACAAAATACAAAGTCAATAGAAAAGGACTCTGTTGAGAAATATAGAGGAAAATAAAACTAAATAAATAAATAAATTAGGGAAAAACAACCTGAAAAAGATAAACAAGTATATTGGTTATTTTGTGGGGGTAAGATTCAAAGTTTTCTTTTATGGCATGATATTAAGAGTGTAGTATCAAAAAAATTTACTAATGTAATTTAGAATATAACATGATGATAATTGTTATTTTATATAGAAAAAAATTGCTTTAATGATTGTTTTTATTGGTGTGGAGTTAGAAATAATTTTTTAAATAAATAATTTCAATATTTAGAATATAACATTACGATAATTGTTATTGTATATAGAAATAAAGCTTCTTTCCTGATTGTTTTTATTATTGTGGAGTTAGAAATCAATTTTTATTAGTACTTTCAATATTAAAATCAAAATAAATAGAAGTATTTCTATTTATGGAAGACAATAATAAAATGTATCACAAAGTTCATCGACAAAGCAAACTACAAACATAGTATACTAAAGTTGAACCAATAGAGATTTGAAAGACTTTGAATCGATCTTTACGAATTGGTTGATCAATGATTAGAATTTAATCAGATGCAAAGCTTATGGTGCAAATATTACAAAAAAAAAGGGGAACCCATCGGCAGCCCCCTAAATTTGGCACCAATTTTTATTTAGACACCTCAAGTAGGCTTGTTCATTTTAAACACCTCAAGTAGGGGTCCGTTGTTTCATTTTGACACTTTTTATATTTTCAAAATCACATATTAAGTGCGTACATCCAGACACTCTTATGTGAAAAAATAAACGAATTGATATGTGACACGTGGAAATTTTATTTTATTTTTTAATAACTCAATTTTACTTTCTTTTTTTCTTTATTCCAGATTCCAAACCCCATGCCCTCACCTCTTTCTTCTTCTTCTTGCGTCTGGATGTACGCACTTAATATGTGATTTTGAAAATATAATAAGTGTCAAAATGACACAACGGACCGAGATGTTTAAAATGAACAAAGCCTACTTGAGGTGTCTAAGTGAAAATTGATGTCAAATTTAGGGGGCTGTCGATGGGTTCCCCCAAAAAAAAAAGATAACAACATAGTGACAAATAGACGCCACTTGTGAAATATATGTAGATCGATGAACTTTTTCAAAGACATCAACATTTTATATATTCCTCGGACACAATATGTTTTAACTCATAATCTAACACAATTCTCTATTTTCTTGCTGCATAGAATTTTTTAGAATTCAACTTTCTCAATTTGGATTGTAAATGACACATTTATGCGTATGAACATTTGAAATAGATTATTAAGTGATATATTGAAGTTGTTTACTGAAGAAAAAAAATAGTATAAAGTACAAAAATCTCATATCTTTGGAGGCTAATTACATTCTATTTTGGAAGTTTAATCAATTACAAAAATTTTGAATCTTTCATTGTTTTCGAATACATTCCTTGATTTGTCGATACATTGCAAATGATATATTACTCTATGGGAGGGATGTATTCGAGAGGGGATAGGAATGTATTCGATAGAGAATAAGGATGTATTCGAGAGGGGATTATGATATCTTAAGTTGTAAATTTTGTAATTTTCCAATAAAATATGTGTAATTATATTGGGCCCGTATCACGTGCCTTAAATTATCTAGTATATATAGATTTCAGTGAATGATAATAGTTGTATATAAGCATCAATATGATCATGACAGAAAGGCACCACTAGAAAGCTAGTTGTGAAACTTTGAAGTAGAGTTGAACTTTGAGAGACATTGTAATTCTTTGTTAAATCTCATCTTATATCTAAGTGTAATTCTCAATTTGTTCTCAAGACATTAAAATTGAAGGCTAGATTCTGGCTATGCCAATCTTTTTTTTTTTTGGTCCTTTTATTATGTTTACTTTCGTATCAGATCATAATCCTTGAAATTTGAAGTCAGTATTACGAGCTTCTTGTCCTTTATAAAGTCAGGGTCTACTCTCATGTGAGGAAACTTAAAAATGTCAAAATTTGTAGCATTAAGTTGAACTGATTGTGTATTTTCATCTGGGTGCAGTTTTTCCAATGTGAATGACCCATGTTCCTTTTTTTTTCTTTCCATGAAAGCATTTAAGTATTATTCTTTTTTTCTTTTTCTTTTGTTGTTTTATCTATTTTTGTCCACTATTTCTGATATAATGAGACTAATAACACAGGAGAGAGCCAAGTCGTATTTGGGGTGAAGTTGTACCCTGCTGGTGCCACGACAAATTCTCAAGATGGAGTGACTGATCTTTTCGGGAAGTGTTTACCAGTTCTACAAGAAATGGTTAAGCATAATATGCCTCTTCTGGTAATTTGATGCTAAACTTGGTGCTAAGTTTTCTATCAAAGCTTGTGATTTTTGTCACTTTTCTTGAAAAAACTTATTCTATAAGATTTTTATGTATTACATTTGACTGCAGGTTCATGGAGAGGTTACTAGTCCTGAGGTTGACATGTTTGATAGAGAAAAGGTATTCATTGAAACAATTCTAAGCCCTTTAGTGCAGAAATTTCCACGATTGAAGGTTGTGATGGAGCATGTTACCACCATGGATGCTGTTAAGTTTGTTGAATCTTGCACTGAAGGTAATTTATTTCTACTTTATCCACCTTTTTGAACTTTAATAATCTTGTCAGATGAAAGAACTTTATTGACCTTCCTTTTTCAAATGCTAATTTATCCTTTCTATCATTCTTTAAAGGATTTATTGCAGCAACTGTCACACCGCAACATCTTGTTTTGAATAGGAATTCTCTCTTCCAAGGGGGCTTGCAACCGCATAATTACTGCCTTCCGATCCTCAAAAGAGAGATCCACAGTAATATCCTTTATTCTTTCATATTGATGCTCAAATTCTCTTCTATTGTTAGGTGTTTATCTGTCGGTTGCAAGAATAATCATAGCATTACTTTTAATTTTGAAAAAACGACTAGGATTTTTTTCTCATGCATAATGTATTTACCATTAACCTCCACTTGTTTGGTTCAACTCAACTAAAGTGGAAGAGGTTGATTTCCTTATTTCCAATTTTAGATGGTTTTGAAAAGTTGTGGAATTGCATATTTACACTTGCATTTTAACAAACAAGGTTAATTATTTTCCTTCCAATGTGATAGGTAACTTGAGCAAATTAAGTGTACAGTGCTAGCATTCTATGCTTCTACTTCATACATGAACCTTAATAGAATTGCATTCAGTATCCTAATCAACATAATCTAGACAATATACTAACACTATTAACTAAAGGAAAACATATCAAGCTCAAGTCTAGATGCTTAGTTCTATTTTTTTGTTGGGAGGTTTATTTTTGTCCATTCTGAGAACCGACTCTTCCTACCTTTGTAATTATGCATCTGCTGGATGTTTTGTTTATCAATACACCATTTATTTCATAAAAAATAAAATAAAACATCAAGTTTAAGCAACAAGCTTCATATCCTAGTATACAGGGATCCCAATGGATTTGTTGGTGTCACAGTTCTTACCTTAGTTCTTACCTTCTCCAGCAAGCCTTTTATTGCACTCTCCAACTCTAATTTCTCTTTAGGAGTAATCTTACTGTTGCATTTTTCCAAGATTGATGTCATCCCCTTTAGCTTTTGCTTGATTAGTTGTACCTGTGACTTCCTCGTACCTGCTTTCAGCAAGGAGAATGAAATGTTAGAGTTGAGGGATAATTGAGCTTATAGTAAATTTACAGCACCAAAAGGACTTTGTTGTATTGTTTCTCTGAAGGCATCTTCAGCATCTAAATAGTGCTTGAATCAAATTACACATTTGTTTCCTTTTTATTCAGATCCCAAAACATGTTATATATTTGGATAATTTCATTCTCTGGTGGCAAAGCCAATTGAAAATTACACCATCAGAATCACATATGAATTTCCCTACCATCATCCTCATCTTCGGTTCCTTGCCCAAATGCTTTATTGATAACCAATGGTGCTTTGCCATCTATTGAATGATCTTGTATTATGAATAAACTTCGAAGCTTGAACTGTTTTGTTCTCCCACTGTGGTATCCTGGCCATATCCATGAATGATCTTGTATTATGAATAAACTTATTGAACCTTAGATTAAAAAGCTTCCTCAAGAACCGCAAGATTTTTCTCGCTATCTCACCCCAACCCTAAATGTGGCCATCCTCTGGGATTATGATAGCAGACTTCTTGTCACTCAACCAAGACTCAATCCTCACATAACGACTGGAACATTGAAATTTTGAAACTCTTTAAGTATACGCTTGAATCTTTCTACCCATCTTCTACACAAATTACCTAACTTGTGTGACGCTTGTTGAAGAATTTCGCATGCCTAACAGATTCTCCTCATCAATGTTGAGTCTGCAAGTGAATCAACTACTTTATTCTACTATCGTGAACCATCTATCTTCATTGTTGCTAATATCAATAAGCTTAAATGACTTATCTCTCGAAATAAAGTAAGTTTTCTTCTTCATAACTTAATAAAAGAGTACATCGGAGAGAGGATAAATAGTGAAAGAAAGAAAAGAAAAATTGCACATTTCTCAAAAGAGGGCATTATTTTAGCGTAAGTTCTTAATCAAACTTTTCAGCAGAATAGTGTAGCATGATTTAACTGTAAGTAGACATCTTTCTTGATCCTCCAACAAATATTGTCCTTCTTGTCTATGTGTAAGGGGTAACTGTGGTTTATATCAACTACCCAACCATTGCAATGCGTAAGGAGTAACTGTGGTTTATATCAACAAGTTAAAGAGAACTGCGGTTTATGTCAACTACCCAACCATTGCAATGCCTTCTAAAAAAAATGTTAAAGTCATTTTTGAGTAATAATCTGTTACACATTCTGGTTGTTGCCAGAGTGGATACATACTTGAGAGGGATATGGCCTGGCCAAAAGCTGATTTTTCTACCATTTCCCAACTTGAAACATGTTTTTCCAATGACTTTTATCAAAAGAAAGCTCGGATGCTTTTTCCGACAAAGAAACCATAACAAGAGCTAGTAAGCTTTGTTATCCACATGTGTTACATATCATATTTGGTCTCGATGACTTATTCCGTTGTGCATTCTCACCATTTGTGAATCTCCATAACCATTTGTTTAAGAGGCTATCATTGTGTGCTTTTAGATTCCTTATTCCAAGGCCTCCAAATTTTTATCTTTCTGGACAACTTCCACTTAGCATGATTAAAAGTTTTCGCATCTCTGTTTTCATTTCAGATTCAACGAATCTTATCAATTTCTTGGTTAGAGATGTAGGAATGGGGCATAAAGAGATCGTGTAAGTGGGAAGCGAGTCTAAAATACTATTTGTGAAAACTAATCTACCCTTGCTTATACTTCGTCAAATCAAATCTAAAAGCCTATAATCTTTTTGGATTATGGTGTTTTGATCTTGTTTTATGGATTATCTATAAGATATACTGTCACAATAACAAAGAAGAATTGGATTAAACGGATATTGAGTCATCTACCCTGAAATTTTAAAAGTTGGGTAGAAACTATTTTTGCTTGTAATTGACCCTCTTTTTGTGTGGAGTAATTTGTTGAAAGTTTGTGCTTCTACCTGATTTCTTTTACCCCTTTGTAAGAGTTATGAAAGTTTTAGTCTTACTGATGCTAATATGGCACGAATCACTACTTGATCAGGCTCTCTTTGATTTGCTAGTCCTATCCATAGCATTTTGTTTTCCTAGACATGTGAACTTGTTGAACATTTGATGCAAACGCTGCGGTGAATGTGCTAAAAAAAGGAAATGAATGTATGGCCTAAACGTCCTTGTTGAAACAAGGTGCTTCCATATCTTTTTAAGAATTTGCCATTATGGGTGGTGGGGTATGTTTAATGAGACTCGAAAAAATACCAAGTGCTTGAGAAAAAACTCGTATTTATTAATAGATTCATTACTTGCATAATTATAAGATCTATTGCATTAGTCTTGTTCCCTTTCTCCTACTACTTTTCTCTTTTCTCTTGTTTACTTGGTATATATTCTAATCCAAGCAAGTTTGCTTTGAATAACATAGGGGAGGCACTTGTGTCAGCTGTAACAAGTGGAAGTAAAAGATTTTTTCTTGGGACTGATAGTGCTCCTCATGATAGACGAAGAAAAGAATGTTCTTGTGGATGTGCTGGTATTTTCAATGCTCCTGTAGCCTTGTCACTATATGCAAAGGTGTTTGAAAAGGTAATTGCAATAGATATCTACAGGGCTTCTCATGTTGGACTCATCCATGTTATAATGTTTCTAATTACTTCGGAAAGCTTCATTAGTTTAGTAGATATCGCTACAAGTCAATGACAGAAATTTGGTTGTTTGCATTTTAGGAAAATGCACTTGACAAGCTCGAAGCATTTACTAGCTTCAATGGCCCAGACTTTTATGGGCTTCCTAGGAACAACTCAAAGATTAAGTTGAGTAAGACGCCATGGAAGGTACCCGAATCCTTTACTTATGCATCAGGAGATATTATTCCCATGTTTGCTGGTGAAATGCTCGACTGGTTGCCGACTCCTCTCTGAGAAAGAAAAAAAGAGATTCTCCTTCTCATTTGTCATTCTTGTACTGTAATATTGCGATTCAACTAAAGATATAGACTGTAGGTGTATTATCTTTCCTTTCATGTTCATTAGATATTATCGCGATGATAATATCTTTTTAGCTAATAAATTATGAAAACAATAAGCTTTCTGGATGTGACTGAACGTAAAGCTTCGACCCATTGTGATTTATTTTAAATTAAGATCAGGTTTAGTATAGGAAGGTCACCAAAGAGCTCATGTATTTTGAAGTTCTTAAATTGTTCGTTTGATGTTGAAGATTTATTGATTATGTCTTCCCTATCCTTCGTTGCTTATTATGACTGTTGCCATTTTCAAACCAAATTACAAAGAAAAGAGAGTTGTTCTCCTTCAAATAAAAACAACATTAGTTTCTAGTTTGAGTGATGCATTGTCATAGACACAAGCAACAATGTACCAAAACTATATATTTGAAGCAATTGGATATTAAAAATAAAATTAATCAGCATTTATTAAAAATGAAAGACAAAGACACCTCAAAAAGGAAGAAGATATGCAGACATCTGAGAACCATTGTATGAATGAAGCAAAATAATTGATTAATCTTACCTCTATATCTTTGAATGTTCGAATCACATTTGACAGGAATGTAGATAACATTTTCAAATTAACACATTTCTGACATATGAATAAGGGTACTGTATCTGAAATTCTGAATCTAACAATGTAAGAGGAGCTCAGTGAAATACTTGAACTTTGTTAACAACTTCATCTATTCACTGAGCTCCTCTGACATTGTTAGATTCAAAATTTCAGATAGAATTGTTAATATGTCAGAAATACGTTAATTTGAAAATGTTATCTGCATTCTCTTTTGCTCTTAACAAATACTTATTAATTTTAATATCCAATTGCTCCAAATATATAGTCTTGGTACATTGTTGCTAGTGTCTATGACATTAATGCATCACTCAAATTGGAAACTAATGTTGTTTTTATTTAAAGGAGAACAACTCTCTCTTCTTTTGAAAATGACAAAAGTCATTGTTAGATTCAGAATTTCAGATATAGAGGTATGACTAATCAATTATTTTGCTTCGTTCATACAATGGTTCTCAGATGTCTACATATCTTCTTCCTTTTTGAGATGTCTTTATCTTTCGTTCTTAACAAATGCTGATTAATTTTAATATCCAATTGCTCCAAATATATAGTTCTTGTACATTGTTGCTAGTGTTTGACATTAATGCATCACTCAAACTGAAAACTAATGATGTTTTTATTTAAAGGAGAACAACTCTCTTTTCTTCGTAATTTGGTTTGAAAATGGCAAAAGTCATAATAAGCAACGAAGGATAGGAAAGACATAACCAGTATATCTTCAAAATCAAACGAACAATTTAAGAACTTCAGAATACATGAGCTCTTTGGTAACCCTGTTGTACTAAACCTGATCTTAATTTAAAATGAATCATAATGGGTCGAAGCTTTACTCTCAGTCGCATCCAGAAAGCTTATTGTTTTCATAATTTATTAGCTGAAAGGATATTATCATCGCGATAATATCTTATCAACATGAAAGGAAAGATGACACACCTATAATCTATATCTTTGGTCGAATCACAATATTACAGTACAAGAATGACAAATGAGAATAGGAATCTCTTTTTTTCTTCCTCATAGGAGCCGACAACTAGTCAAGCATTTCACCAGCAAACATGAGAATAATATCTCCTGATGCATAAGTAAAGGATTCGGGTACCTTCCAAGGCGTCTTACTCAACTTAATATTTGAGTTGTTCCTAGGAAGCCCATAAAAGTCGAGTAGTCCATTGAAGCTAGTAAATGCTTCGAGCTTGTCAAGTGCATTTTCCTAAAATGCAAACAGCCAAATTTATGTCATTGACTTAAAGCGATAGCTAATAAACCTTTCCGAAGTAATTAGAAATATTATAACATGGATGAGTCCAACATGAGAAGCACTATAAATATCTATTGCAATTACCTTTGTATATACAGACAAGGATACAAGAGCATTGTAAATACCAGCACATCCATAAGAACATTCTTTTCTTCGTCTACAATGAGGAGCACTATCAATCCCAAGAAAAAATCTTTTACTTCCACTTGTTACAGATGACACAAGTGCTTCCGCTGTGTTATTCAAATCAAACTTGCTTAGATTAGAACAAGAGAAAAGTGCAGGAGAAAGGGGACAAGACTAACCAGTAGATCTTGTAATTATGCGAGTAATGGATCTATTACTCCCTCCGTCCCATTTTATGTGGCACTTTTCGAATTTCGAGATTCAAACAAGTCTATTTTTGATCATAAATTTTTCATAGATTTTTTAAACATTTTAAATTTTCAATTATTGTGACTTATAATACTTTTTACGTAGTTTACAAATTTCATTTAAAAAAACTAAAGATTCCATGTGTAAATTTCCAATCAAACTTAAACAGCTTGACTCTCGAAAAACGAAAAGTGTCACATAAATTGGGATAGAGGGAGTAATAAAGATGAGATTTTTCTCAAGCACTTAGTACTTTTCCAAGTCTTATTAAACATGCACCCCATAATGGCAAATTCTTAAAAAGATATGGAAGCACCGTTTCAACAAGGACATTCAGGTCATACATTCATTTCCTTTTTTTAGCACATTCACAGCAACGTTTGCATCAAATGTTCAAACAAGTTCACATGTCTAGGAAAACAAAAGGCAATAGATAAAACTAGTAAATCAAAGAGAGCCTGATAAAGTAGTGATTCGGGACACATTAGCATTAGTAAGACAAACTTTCGTAACTCTTACAAAGAGGTAAAAGAAATCAGATAGAAATAGAAACTTTCAACAAATTATTCTACACAAAAAAAAGGGTCAATTACAGGCAAATATAGCTTCTACCAAACTTTCGAAACTTTAGGGTAGTCATTACTCTTACAAAGAGATAAAAAAAAAAATCAGGTAGAAAAAGAAACTTTCAACAAATTATTCCACACAAAAAGCGGGTCAATTACAGGCAAATATAGCTTCTACCCAAATTTCAGGGTAGATGGCTTAATAGCCGTTTAATTCAGTTCTTCTTTGTTATGGTGACAGTATATCTTATAGATAATGCATAAAACAAGATCAAAATGCCATAATCTAAAAATACTATAGGCTTTTAGATTGATTTGACCAAGTATAAGCAAGGGCAAATTAGTTTTCACAAATAGTGTTTTGGACTCACTTCCCACTTACACGATCTCTTTATCCCCCATTCCTACATATCTAGCCAAGAAATTGATAAGATTCGTTGAATCTAGAATGAAAACAGAGACGAGAAACTTTTAATCATGCTAAGTGGAAATTGTCCACAAAGATAAAAATCTAGAGGCCTTGGAGTAAGGAATCTAAAAAAACACAATGATAATCTCTGAAACAAATGGTTATTGAGATTCACAAATGGTGAGAATGCACAACAGAATAAGTCATGGAGACCAAATATGGGATGTAACACCTTTGATTAACAAAGCTTACTAGCTCTTGTTATGATTTTTTTGTCGGGAAAAGCATCTGGACTTTCTTTTGATGAAGTCATAGGAAAAACATGTTTCAAGTTGGGAAATGGTAGAAAAATCAGCTTTTGGCCGAGCCAAACCCCTTTCAAGTGTGTATCCACTCTGGAAGCCAACCAGAATACGTAACAGATTATTACTCGAAAATGGCTTGAACATCATTTTTAGAAGGCATTGCAATAGTTGGGTAGTTGATAGAAACTGCAGTTCTCTTTAACTTGCGACTTACTCCTTATGAATAGACAAGAAGAACAACATTTGTTGGAGGAGCAAGAAAGATGTCTACTTACAATTAAATCATGCTACACTATTCTGCTGATAGTTTGATTAAGAACTTATGCTAAAACAATTCCCTCTCTTGAGAAATGTGCAATTTTTCTTTTCTTTGTTTTACTCCTTATCCTCTCTTTGATGTACTCTTGTATTAAGTTATGAAGAAGAGAACTTTCTTTGTTTCAGGAGATAAGTCATTCAAGCTTATTGATATTAACAACAATGAAGATAGATGGTTCACGATAGTAGAATAAAGCAATCTATCCACTAGTAGACTCAACATTGATGAGGAGAGTTTGCTAAAGACATGCGAAATTCTTCAACAAGCGTCACACTTGTTAGGTAATTTGTGTAGAAGACGGGGTAGGAAAATTAAAGTGTATACTTAAAGAGTTTCAAAATTTCAATGTTACAGTCGTTATGTGAGGATTGAGTCTTGGTCGGGTGACAAAAAGTCTGCTATAATAATCCCAGAGGATGGCCAAATGTAGGGTTGGGGCGACATTGCCGGAAAAATCTTGCGGTTCTTGAGGAAGCCTTCCAACCCAAGGTTCAATAAGCTTATTCATAATATAATGGATATGACCAGGATCCCACAGTGAGAGAACAAAACAGGTCAAGCTTCGAAGTTGGCGCCTAACAGTGATTCATAAATGGTTTATCAATGGATGGCAAAGCACTGTTGATTTATCAATAAAGCATCTGGGCATTCTAGTCAAGGAGCCGAAGATGATGATGATGGTAGGGGAATTCATTTGTGATTCAGATGGTGAAATTTCCAACTGGCTTTGCCACCAGAGGATGAAATTATCCAAATATATAACAAGTTTTGGGATTTGAATAAAAAAGAAACAAAGGTGCAATCTAATTCAAGCACTGTTCAGATGCTGAAGAAAATTAGTACAACAAAGTCCTTTTGGTGGTGTAAATTTAACTTTAAGCTCAATTATCCTTCAACTCTAACTTTCCACTCTTCTTGCTGAAAGCAGGTAAGAAGAAGTCACAGGTACAACTAATCAAGCAGAAGCTGAAGGGGATGACATCAATCTTAAAAAATGCAACGGTAAAATTACTACTAAAGAGAAATTAGAGTTGGAGAGTGCAATAAAAGGCTTGCTGGAGAAGGTAAGAACTGTGACACCAACAAACCCATTGGGATCCCTGCATACTAGGATGTGAAGCTCGTTGCTTCAACTTGATGCTTTATTTTATTTTTGATGAAATAAATGGTGTATTGATAAACAAAGCATTCAGCAGATGCATAATTACAAAAGTAGGAAGAGACAACTCTCAGAATGGACAAAAATAAACCTCCCAACAAAAAAGTAGAACTAAGCATCTGGCCTTGAGCTTGATATGTTTTCCTTTTGTTGATAGTGTTAGCATATTGTCTAGCTTATGTTGATTAGGATACTGAATGCAATTATATTAAGGTTCATGTATGAAGTAGAAGCATAGAATGCTAGCTCTGTACACTTAATTTGCTCAAGTTATCTATCACACTGAAAGGAAAATAATTAGCCTTGTTTATTAAAACGCAAGTGTAAGTATGTAATTCCTCAACTTTCAAAACCATCTAAAATTGGAAATAAGGAAATCAACCTCTTCCACTTTAGTTGAGTTGAACCAAACAAGTGAAGGTTAATAGTAAATACATTATGCATGAGAAAAAAATGAACAAGTTCTTGCCCCCTTTGTTCCAAACAAGGTCTACATGACGTTGTAGTCACTACAGGTGGTTAACCAAAGAATCCTAGTCAGTTTTTTAAAATTAAAAGTAATGTTACTTTATGATTGTTCTTGCAACCGACAGACAAACACCAAGTGATACAAGAGAATTTGAGCATCAATATGAAATGATAAAGGATATTATCGTGGATCTCTTTTTTGAGGATTGGAAGGCGGTAATTATGCGGTTGCAAGCCCCCTTGGAAGAGAGAATTTCTGTTCAAAACAAGATGTTGTGGGGTGACAGCCGCTGCAACAAATCCTTTAATCCTTTACGCAATTATTTTTAAAAATATATCCTGTAAAAAATAACTTTGATCTCATAATTTACAACCTCTTATTTTATTTTATCAAAATTGTTTCACAGATACTATACTGTAATGAAATATTAATGCTTATTTATAAAGGAATAGAGAAAGGCAAATATGATTTCATTAATATTTTAGCTAAGAAATAAGTAATGACAAATTTTCGCGAGGAAGGAAAAAGAGGATGGTATTCGAAAATGATAGAAATAAAAATACAAAAGAAAATGAGATGAATTAGGAGATTGAGAGCCCATTTGGATTGACTTAAAAAATTAATTTTTAAGTCAAAAATAAAAGATCAAACTGAAATGATTTTTAAGTCACAAAATAAAAAGTAAGGGGAGACCTATTTTTGATTTTTGACTTATTTTAAGTCATTCTTAACCTTGACAAACACTTCTCAACTTACTTTAAGTAATTTTTAACTTATTTTAAGTTATTTTTTATATTTATCAAACACTTTCAAAAGTTAAAAATTAACTTAAAAATAAATTTGACCAATTTTTAAATCAATCCAAACACCTATATGATAAAAATTGATAGGTCTAATTACCTTTTGCTATTATTAAATCACCTTTTAGCTTACACAGTACATCTACTTCACTTTTTAGTTTAAAGTGTAGATTTGACTACCTCTTTCCGTAAAGTATAAAGTTTGCCTCATTAATCATTCTTGACGTCAAACTTTTCCTTTTTTCTTTGTAATATGACACAGAATTAATATGTATTTTCACATCATAATATAACCCGTGACTTGCGTTTCTCACATTCAGTTGCTAACAAGCAAAAATTAAAGACCATCCCTTTTAAAGGGCAAAAATAAAAAAAAGAGACCCGTTCAAGGGCAATTCGTGCAATCAACTCCATCTGGACACTTGGGTTTGCAAATGATTCTTTTTCAACTTAAAATAAAAATTCAACAGCTATTAAAAATATATTAGATGATAAGTACAGATATAGGGATAAGAACTTGTATCACAACCTCACAGAAGAAGGAAAAGAAAATTAAGGAAGAAATGTGAAATATTACAGAGTTGAGACCATTAAAGATTTAACTAATGCAGCCTTGTCAACTCTTCCACTCTCTTCATTAGTTCCTCAACTGGAACTGACATTGCTTTAGAAATCTCTTCCATCCGATTCCTGCTAAGATCCAGGAATGATTCAATCAAATCTCCATCAAGAAAGTTTTTAGCATCTACAGTTTTCTTCTCGTTGTAAAACGACCTCCACTGCTCGTGGCTCAGTCCTCCTACCCCCTTTATCACTTTCCGTAAGTTTGTCTGCAGCTTTTCCAAAAATAAATATTGATCATGAGGTAGTGATGCAATGACCCCTATAACACCATTCACTGTGCCAAATATGACGGTGGGTATCTGGCCAACATCTGAATCTGGCAGTCGCATCACAAGCGAACCGTGTCTAAACCTATTAACAAATTCACCAAGGTGGTATTCCCCAACCACTTCAAGACGGCTGCGCTCCTCATCTGTAGCACCTTCACTATTTTTCCTGACCGTGAAAAGGTTAAAGTTATTCTCAGCACCAAGATTAATGTCATCATCGAGAATCTCAACAGCTGACATCCAATTTGCATTATAGTCTCGGGCTCGCTCCTCTATAGCACCCTCTTCATGCTAAACAAGAAGGATATTGTAAATGTCAGCAATGACTTCTTACTTGAGTAAGATAAATTAGGTTAATCGCAAGAAGCTAGGAATTATGAGTAACGTTGTAACTTTAAAATCTAAAGCATAATAACACTATATTTACTACCGAAAGGTACCTTGAAAATCAGCAGGGAAATGGATTTCATCAAATCACCAACAACAATGAAATCCCCACGCGTTTGAACATAAAGAGCTAATATATGACCATGGTGTCCACATTCTGTCTGCAATTCTCGGCTGCCACCATCCTCACGCGAAGCCCACTTGTACAATTGAATCTTCTGATTTATTGCAGCAAGCAGTTTCCCATTGAAGGCATTTAGAGAGTAGACAGCTCCCTTAGTTTCCTTTTCTGCAATGAGTTGGAGCTTTCCATCTTCAACTATAAAAACTAAAATTCGGCCCTGCAATTTTACTCATCATTAAAGTACCTTAAATAAACATAAAAATGAACATCAGTGAATTAAAAAGTTAACTTCTTTAAATTGAAGGCCCGAGTGACAAGTTTATCAGTTTTGATTTGAAACAAACTTAGATCAACCGAAACAGCCTCAAGGTGTAAGAATTGCTTCCAACCACAACCTCTCCCTGTAAAGGATAATTTTTTTTAACTAGCCTACTAATCATCTAAACTCAACTCTCTCCCAAGCAAATCATAAAGATTATCATCTGATACAGCTTTCAATGCAGTCCTCCCCCCATCCCATATTTGTTATCACATCTCAGTTAAGCAAGGAATACAAAAATCAAGTTGAAACAGCAAAACAGTCTAAAGAAAAGATCACCGAAGACACAAGTTACCAGACCCCCATGTAGGCAACATCACAAATCAAGATCGAGAGAGAGAGAGAGAGAGAGAGTGAGTGAGGACAATGATGGGAAGTTGTTAAGTTCCATCAGATGAACTCCGAGGAAAACAATATGGCTCGACACCCAAAAACTACTGAAATCAATAGTTCATTACAAATCACAGGATCTAAGCAAACCTTATGATTAGAGAAATTTCTATCAATTAAACTTACCTTGGTAGGTTCATTTTCCTCTGGCATCACATATGCAGTTCCAATGCAATAATACACATTACTATCATCAGAAAAGGAGCAGCTTAGTATGGAACAACCATATTCAAATTGGTCAAGGGGATAGGTTGATATGAACTCAAATGTCTGATCATCTAACAGACGGACAAAATGCATTTCAGGATCATCTGCATTTGACTGAGTATACTTCACACTGCATAGAGCAAATGTCCGGGTCTGCTCTTGATGGCTGATGCGACGTGCATGCTCACCAAGGGGTATTGAACGGATGTGAAGCTTTTGAATTTCATCAATAGTGCCAATTGTTAACTCACCTTCTTTTGCGATTGCAAGGCTGTTGACAACACAGAAATAACTATTAGAGTTCTTAGGCATAGAAAATATAGGACACAATTAATTAAAAAAAATCATGAAACTACAACCAACAAAAAAAGATACTTCCGACAAACAAGATGTAGCAAAAATCAACTCTTAACGTTAGCTTGTCAACAAAATATGGAAGACATTGTAATTCTTTAACATGTCGACACCAGTAATAGGTGCCTGGGGGCTGAGCTAGCAGTTCATGCTCAAAATGTAATTCAACAACATAGAGTGCCACATTCAACTATTAGTCAACAGGACACAATGTTACCAGTAAAACTGAAGAAAAGGAAGGAACAAATTACCTGTCTGGAAAAGCTGCAACATTGAATGGGCACATATGACTAACTTCTTTTAGATTTACATTGCTATAAAGCAGCTTCTTGTTACTGCTGTAAATAACTGTGGGCCTATCAGAAGCAGCAAAGACGTGTGTAGTATCTTTAGATGAGAATGTACGAAGTGTTATGGGCTGGGTCCCAAGAGACACTTTTTTCCTATCTGTCAGCTCACCAGTACTCATGCTCAATACAAAATTCAAGAGATGGCCATCTCCCAAAGCACATAGTAGATAAGATATCTGAAAGGGAGAGAGCTTCAGAACCCCAAAAAAGCAAAGAAAAGAGGCAAAAGAACATTAGATTAGAGGCGGGCAGCACAAAATTCTAGTCAAGTATCAGTCATTCAAATCTGCTGTCATAAAAAAATCATGTCTATTGTCTGATATATTCAAAACCCTAATCAAGTATCAGTCATTCAAATCTGCTGTCATACTTACTCTAACTCTTTGTCATCTGACTACACTAGTCAGTTTGATGAAAGATGAACTGTACCCAAACTCAGGAAGTAACATAATCTAGTCTTCCAAGAAATTCTACTGTTCAGTTCGATGAACTTCCCTTGTTGATTACAACACCTTTGGGTCTTGATTTATTTTTATACTCGTAAAATTACCTGCGCGAGGCGCAGGAATTTAATATCACGGAATTTATAAAATAATACTTAATACCTATCCGTCATTGAAACTAAAACATCATAAAGGAAGATGATAATTATAACATCTTATCATTTATCCTTCAATCAATCATCTTTAATTTGATTTTATAACTATTTGATATTTTTGGGGAATCAAATGAACATAAATCGGATATAGTAAATTTTCTAATAAATAAATAATCGTTGGTGAAGGGATAAATAAATTTTAAAAGGTTGAAAAAAGTGAACAAATATTCTAAAGCTAACGTGTAGAAAGTTCAGCCCTACCTTTTGCTTTACATATATCATTTTAAAGTTCCCCATTTAAATGTATCATAAGTAATTATTAAAATGAAAAATTAAAGGGAAAATGTATCATATTGGACAATAATTCAACTTATTATATATACTTGAGAAAAATATTACACAAAACTATTCACTTTGTTTGGGTGTTTTTTAAAAATCAACATAGCATAGTGATGAAGTTCAATTTGAAACTATACTTCTATTCCAATCGCAATGTCAAGAAACACATCTATTACTTCAAGAAAAGTATTTACAACTTGCAGTAAACTTGAGAATATGTCCATACTTCATATTGAATATGAACAATTAATTTATTGTGTAGTTATCTCTATCTTTGGGATTAAAAGAGGTTGTAGTCTAGTCATATTTCCTCTATAGGTCATCCGACACATCCTTGAACTTATGTCAAAAGTTTATTAATTTTTCTTTTCCGGGTTCACTTCGCACATCAAGGTGCGATTAAGTTTTTAAGGTCTTTATGTGCTTACAATGACATACCAAATTTGAATTTTGTCTCCAAGATATGGTAGTATAGATCTTTAAGGAATTCTTTTACTGTACCTTCAACAATTTTAGTAAACTTGCATAAATACTCAGTTAACGTGAATTATTTAATCTGTACTAACAAATACATATAACAATAACTTTGTAGAAACATAAACAACAAAGTTTAAAACATGTACTCAAAAACAATAATTAACAACATAAGCATAAATTAATGATTGTAAAAAAAAATACCAGGATCTGTAACAATAGAATGAAACAGAAAGGAAAAATCGAGTCCACTGAATGCATAGTGCACCCTTAAGGAAATTATTCCCCTCTAGTAACCGAGGTTTAAAGGAATAGATCCTCTCAGGATAGGACAATTCTATTCACGAGTGTATTGATACAAAAACAATGGTGTAGTGAGCCACTCAATAGGAGCAAAGTACACGAATATTTAATTGTGCAGAAGAAGAAGTAATTCAGTTCGTTCTTTATCTGGAAGAGGATAAAAAAAAGGAAATAAAAAGAAACAAACATGTATGAAAGCTATAATTGTAAACCATGATCGCTATGGAAGCATTGGTTTATACATTCCTCTTGGTCTCGACTCTAGGGGTAATTTTTTTCGCTATCTTTTTTCGAGAACCGCCAAAAGTTCCAACTAAAAAGAACTAAACGGGTGAAATAATTTTTCATTACCTCAGTTGAAGTATTGAGCCTCCCGATATAAGGAGGCTTAGTACTTCAACTAGTCTCCATGTTCCTCGAATGGATCTCTTAGTTGTTGAGAAGGTTGCCCAAAAGGCGTACCCGTAAAACTAACAAGTAAACCAAACATAAAGATAGCGACTAGGGTGGTTGTTTCCATTCTTATCATATTTATATAATTTCAAGACCCCAATGGATCTATGATAGGATCGTTTATTTACAACGGAAATTTTCGTTGTTTTAAAATGAGAGAAAATCCCTCTATTTATAGACAACAAAGGATAGTGTGAACAAATATTTATTGTGCCTTATCGAAAAGGTCACAACTCTTTGGAAAAATTACAACCCTTCAGAAAGGTCACAACCTTTCATAAAAGTCACAACTTTTCATAAAAGTCGCAACTCTTCAAAAAAGTCATAACTCTTCAAAAAAGTCGCAACTCTTCATAAAAGTCATAACTTTTCATAATAGTCACAACTTTTCATAATAGTCACAACTTTTCATAATAGTCACAACTTTTCATAATAGTCACAACTTTTCATGAAAGAGGAAGGCTAGTTTTGGAAATAAATAAATTAAAAGGGAATCCTAATTTCTGGTGGCGCCACGTAGGTGGACCTAGGGTTCTCTTTTATATATATATATATATATATATATATATATATATATATATATGATTTTTGATAACCATATTACAATCATAAACGCTTCAAGTCTTGATGTACCTTCAGGGCAAGATTTTAAAACAGTCACAGGTCTATTTATTACTCCCTCTGTCCCAATTTATGTGACACATTTCGAATTTCGAGATTCAAACAAGTTTATCTTTAACCATAAATTTTTCCTATATCTTTTAACTATTTTGAATTATCAATTATTGGGACTTATAGTACTTTCTATGTAGTTTACAAATATATAAATTTCATTTTAAAAAAATTGAAGATTTCACCTCGGTCAAACTTTAAATTGTTTGACTCTCGAAAAGCGAAATGTGTCGCATAAATTGGAATAGAGGGAGTATCTTTTACTCATAATGCAGATACTATTATTGGAAATAAAATACTTAATGGAAGAAAGGAAAAACATGAGGTACACAATTTATTTATTTCATTTCTTCATTTTAAGGACCATGACGTGAGTCATGTTCTTTTACTTTGCTTTTCTAAGTTGTATTTTCCTATAATGTAAAATTATATAGTAAAAACTAAAAAACAATTTTGTAAATTTGAGGAATAGCCTCTTATCCTTATTTCATTTTGGTGCACCCACGTGGTTCCTATATATAGAAGATCAAATGTCGTTTGTAGAAAAGCATATCTTTAAGTGACGTTTTCTACTTTTTGGTGTACTTTTTGTACACGGGTGTTCCTTTCTCTTACAACTACAACATACCCAGTAGCATTCCACTAAGTAGTCTGGAGAGGGTAGAATGCACACAGACCTTACCCCACTACCTCATTACTTAGTAATCGTAGATTTCTCTTGATTAATAAAATCTCATTAATTGTATCAAAAAGAAAAAAAAAATTATAAGAATTTGAAACTTTCAGGCAGTTATTTAAGCCTAAAAACTAAGTATAATATATCTAGCTAAGTATCTTTATGAAAGGAAAAACACAGTAACCTGAGCTCATCATTCAGTCTCTTTTCTTTTTTTGTAGGGAGGGGGTGAGTGGGAGAGGAGATTATAATTTTGTTACCGCTCGGTTAGCCCCATAGATAGCACTTTCACCTCAATCAACCACATCCACTAGACTCCATATAAAACAAAATACATCAGGAAGTCAGTTAGAACGTAACTGATCACATCAAAGGTGAAGGAAAATTATTTTCTATTATCGTGTCTTTTTAAAATCTTATATTACCGTAAAAACACAGAAATTTAAGTGGGAAAGTGTCCAGCTAAGAGGGAAAAAGAAAAAGAAAAGAATACATTAGGAAAAGAGGCTGCTTTGCGTGTTGAAAAGATGCAATCCAGTGCAACTTTTTCCCTCTTTTAAACTCTTCCATTCCTTTCTTACCTTACCTTCTTTTTCTAGAAAATAAAAATCACAAAATTCTCGTAACAAAGGACAGACAGAAATCTAAATGATTTCTTGCCCTTGGCTGGAAGGTTGATTGAGAAAAAGTAGGTGGAACAATATTTGAGTTAATAGGGCTATTCTAGTAACGATGCCAGAAGCCATTTTGACAATTTTATAAGAGGACTAGGCAACAGTACAAAAGATTCTACAGAAATTATGAATAATGAAACAAAAGTAGTTGGTTTAGCTTGAGGGGCTAGCTGAAAAAGAAGAATTACTAAATTATCCTTTTTAACACAAACCTAGTGTGATTCTAGACCACAACTAACAAACGTGCCAACAATCACCACATCTAATTATAAGTCTATAAACTTTGAAACTATTAAAACTTCGTAATTAGTTTCCATTCTAAAAGTAGCCTACTAAGAAAGCCTATACGCCTAGCTTTACCAAAAAAAAAAAAAAAAACATGAAGAGCCCATAATCAGAGACCACAGTGCAACCCACCTTCAACCCATTGTTTCCTGCACAGGACTGTCCCAGAAATGAAACGTAATACCCTGCTTGTCATTCCCCAAACAAAAACAGATAGTTGAAACATAGAGACAAGGTCACTATAAAGATAGAGAGCATACCCCTTCGAAGGAACACATAAGAACAGAGCGAGGAATTATCTCCCCTCCTAGCTGTTCCTTTGTAATGAGATTCAAGTCGGGAAGTGAATATATCCTGACACTAATGTCTGTCCACATTCCAACTGCTGCAATTTGACTGTAGTTTGGATTTTCACCAATTGGATTTATGTCCAGGCACGAGATGTCATAATCCAACTTGGCATATTTTACTTCATTCAACACCCCGTCACCAATTTCTAGGTATACCAGATGGCCACCCCCAGTAGCCAATAGTACCTGTAATAGAAAAAATAACAGCACATGAGCTAATCGGCAGAAGAGTGGAGTGACAAAAGCTTGCAACTAACAAAAGTAAACCATGACCTGGAAAAAAAGAAAAGAAACTATAGCTTCCAACAAACATCCTAAGGTGTCCATGGTTCAATTGGTTCTAAATTGAGTAATCTAAAAAAATTACAATCATTTTATTAAGTGATTTTACTATTTAAGTCTTTCAAATACTACATAACTTTTACAAAGTAGTACTATTTACTCAAGGTTTCATAAACTATATTGCTGAGAGATCTAAAACAGCCTATCTCTTGCACATTATGTTTTATATAGTGAAGCAAATCACAACTCTTTCTTGTTCAAGAAACTGAAGTGATCTATGTCTTAACTTCTACTAATCAATGTTGTTAAAGATGCACTTAAGCCTTGAAGCGAGGCTCAAAACCTGTGGAGCGCTTCACCTCGCTTAATTTGCGCTTCAATGTTGTTATCAAGGTTCTAAGACATACTTTTCCTTACCAGGGTACTTTTCACTTGATTGTAAATATTATTCATTTTCTTCGTAGTTCGTTCATATATTTGTCATCCTTATATTTATTAGTCTTGGACTAAACATATATATTTGTATTTGTTCTCCCTTTGAGTCCCTTTTTCAATAAAAATCCGCGCTTTATTTGAGCTTAAAGCCCTAATAAATCTTAGATCTTCTTTTCACTTTTTGCTTTTGACAACACTTCTACTAATTACTTGCCACAACTGATTTGCAGATTCATACCAAGAAGAGGAATACATTAACCCCAAAACACCTCAATGACCTTGTGTTCATAAAATACAGTAGAACATTAAGACGTCATTAAGACACTCACAATGTAATTGATCCAATTCTTTTGGACAATGAAGATGATGCTTATGAATGGGTAACCGGAGTCCCTGAGAATCATGATGATGGAGCAATTTTTGAGGGAGATTCTGATTTCACTTGGGGCGTTGTTGCAAATGCAAGTGGAGTTGAGGAGAACTATTATGGTTTAAGGGGAATACTTCAAGCTTACATAGGAAGGGGGAAAAGTAGCGTCAAGTCTATCTCTAGTTGATGAAGTGGAAGAATTTGATGATGGAGTTGAAGAAGATGATGAACAATATAATGATAGTACAATCACTGAAGTGAACAATTTTTCTCGCTTCACGCTCCCCAAAATACTGGTAAACAGATTTACTTAGAAGATACTGTTTCAATCATAGATATCCATATCCTAGGCTTTTGCTAGGACATTTGATCAGTTTTCTTCCCTTTTGTCCTATTGTAAATCTGGTTTATGTACAACCTATGTACTGCTTTGTTCAAATATGCACAACTGTTGCTATCTCAGAAAAAAAAAACTTAGGGGTCATTTGGTAGAGTGTATTAGCAAAAATAATGCATGCATTTACTTTGTGTTTTAGTAATACCTTGTTTGGTATACTTTTTCATGCTATATATAACTAATGTTTTGTTATACTAATACCATGGATTGGTGTGTCAAGGTGTGTTTTACTAATACCATGGATTTCTAGGTATTAGGAATGCAAGGGGTTTTAATGCATGCATTAGCATGGTTAAAGACCCCATTGCCCCTCACTTTTTTTACATCTTTTCCACCATTATTGTGAAGGGTGTCTTTGTAAATAAATATGTTTATGCAATGCATACTATTTTTAATACACCAAACCAAACAATGCATAAGAAATAATCAATGTATTATTAATGCAAGCATTCCCAATGAACTCTATTTAGCATTATTCTTACCCACTCTACCAAACGACCCTTTAGTACCAACAAAGGAAATGAGACTTATGTGCCAAGGAATAAAATCTGGAAACTACATAACTTAAAAATTGTGTAGTTATGCATTGGGATCTGTATCCTATCGCCACAGCCCACAAGTGTGTCACAACCTACAGCATCTGTCATTATCGTAGTCAGTTTTTTTCTCTCTTTTTGGAGGCAGAAAAACTTCACAACCATGATACATAAAGCTAATCAACATTTTTTCAAAAATTAATCAACAGTCTGTTGCACGTCTCAAGCTATTATAAAGTCCTGAATGAATGCAAGAGGTAAACCTGAGTGGCATTAGCAGTTGCAACATTGACCGAGTAGCCGGCTGGGGCAAACCATTCGTTTTTCAGATCTCTAGAAGTAGAACTGACCAGTCTAACAGAATTTGAAGTAACCTGCATGGCAATTTAGCGCAACTGTCCTTAAATACAGATATTATTATAAATAGATTTCACCCATACATATAAAAGGAGCTAGCTGCAGATGGTTAATGAAAACGTTTTACCCTAAGCAATCAGTGAACCATCATTAGTTACTAGTCTACCAAAGTAATGCAGAGAGAAAGGTAATGGAAGATTTTCGTTTCTCAATTTTAACTGTATGAAGCTGAACAGGGACATAATAGCATTAACAAGACAGTAACAGTGATTGACAATCTCAAATATGACTCTACAAAACCTCTATATTTGTTCCAGCAAAGATACTGTCTCTTCTCATCCAACCAAAGCACATAATAGCATAACAGGACGCCTTACAACTTAAGAAAGATGTAAAAGATGACACATATAAGAACTTTGACAAAATTTACTCACACAGCTCGCAACTTATTTAACCAAAAAGAGAAGATATTGAAGGAAGATGCTTCCGTCCTAATATTTTCTCATTTCTAACTTCTGTGATTTTGAGATAATATCATAGAGGAAGGACTTGACAAATCTTCAAAACTGTTTTACAGGATGCACATAACAAACCAGAAAGAGTACCAAGTACTAGTGGAGACCATCAAAATCTAGAGAAGGAAAGAATTAGTTTCACAATGTGATCAACACAGACCTTTTGTTTAACCTATTATCTGTATGGAGAAGAAATCATCTTCCTGCAGATGGCTACTTCAAATTTATAGATTTTGTAATCCACTTCAGAGCATTTCATACTTGAAAGATAACAGCAAACAATCCTAAAAGAAAAGGTTAGAACACACCAATTCCATGTAGACCCTAAAGTACCCAAACAGATCTATATTATCAAATCACAATTTTGATCTAATCATAAATGTGTCTCATATTCATTACCTCAAAGTAGCTAAGAATCTTATATGTAGGATCGTTATGAAACAATAAAGACCTCCTAAACATGCAATCAGTGGTAGGCTAAGTCATTTTGCCTGCTGTCAGTGTGAAAGAGCTAATTCCATATAGACCCTAAAGTATATAATCCATAGATCAATATCAAATCACATTTTTGATCTAATATAAATGTGTTTCATATTCATTACCTGGAGGTAGATAAGAATCCTATCTGTATGATTGTTATGAAACCCATAAAGACCTAAAAAGTGCAACCAGTGGTAGGATCAAGGATAAGTTATACTGCCCGCTGTCAGTGTGAAAGGCCCTATCTTCTTTTTTATTTAATTCTGTTCCTTCCAATTTTGTCATACCCAGTTCGTTTAGCTCGCTCTTAAAACAGCTTGTCAATCCTTCTCATTTGGCAGAATGTTTCATCAGTAGTAGCGAATAGCTGATTATTCCATATTCTCCTCATCCACCCAGTGAGAGAAAGTCAAGGAGATTTATAGAATCAAAGATCTAGTTCTATTTATGCGTTACATTTTTATTCTCTTACAGTTACATTGTTCAGAATGGAATACACTGAACACTTGCAAACAAACATCTAGCTGATAAGTTGACAAATTAAAAATACTTCTTACACTCGGAAAAATGTCTACTCAACGCAGGGGATACCTGAACAAGCTGGTTGTATACAGCATCATGACAAAACAAGGTCTGGACTTGAGAATTGAAGCCTTCTATCTCAGTTTCTTCCAGCTCATCCTCAAGGTTCATAGCCAAAACGCGTGTCTCACTAATGAAGCTAACAACCAAGAATGTATCATACGGATCATCAGTAGCAGATCTAAGAGACCACATTCCTTTGATCCCTTGTAGTTCCACAGACGCCTACAAAAGAGCATGACATCAAGAAAAAGTTATTCTAGCAATATGAATGCATAATAAGAATTCCCTCAAAACTAAATTAGATGACAAACCTGTTCATTTATGCCAATTCCATTTCGAACAATACGAAGCGATCCATCCTTATAGGCTCCAGAGCAAGTTACAACCTGACCTTGACCTTGCCTCTCCAGATCAACAACACAGAAGTCCACAATTGGTCCCAAATTGACATATCTCTCTAGAACTTCCACATAAGAACCTTTGGTGTCAGGCTGGAGATTGAGCTTTACAAGCTGAACATGAATTCAAGAATATTAGTGGAACTGTGAAACATGAAGCACCAGCAGAAATAGGCAAATGAAATTTAAAACTTCAAAGTTCCAACGAATCAAAGGCAACTGTAAGGCAAATACAATAAGGAAGCTCTAAAAAACAACTTATTGCACCAAGATGCACTCACATAACAACCAACAACTCATAATAATTTAATTAAAATTGCAATGATAATACAGCGGCAAACAAAATTCCTATGAGTCAGATCAAGTTATAAATAATCTTCTCATCACCAATTATCTATTAAAACCATTCTGACCTCTTAGTTAAAATCTCCGACTTTATGGTGTTAAGTAAACAAGCACAGCAAGTGCATCAAAGATAAATAAGAAACACATCAAACCATTTGGTTTAGTAAATAAGGTAATACTACAACTTTCACATCACAATGTATTTGAGCCAGTTAATTGATGAGCAAAATGTGTAATAAAAGATCAAGAGTAATATAAAACCTATAAATTTTTTAATACCCCTCCATCTAATGAGAGTTTTAACATTCCTATTTTAGTTTTTTTTTAAAGATTTAACAGTTCAATTACAGAAAAATCAGACATATTTCTACTAGCGAATTCTATATGCCAAGCGGTAATCAAGTATGTCATATTGAATCTTAGATTAGTGGTAAATCATTATACATGCAAAGTTAGCAAAAAACAAAACACAATGGAAGGAAATTATTTAAAAAGATCCACAATCTTTAGAATTTCATACAGACTTGGTGAAAAGACTAGCACAATGGAAGAAAATTGTTAATATTCGTTATATTAACTAGTCGGGATTAAGGCTTATTGTTGGTACAGTCACATTTATCCAACATTTTCTAGGAGCAGATTTAATCATGTTGTGGAGTTCGATGCTAATAGAATTCTAGAGAGCTTCTAGTGTTAAAAGGACCTAAATCATTTAATATTGGAAAGCGAGGTGTATAAATTGAACAAAATGGGCAGTGGTGATTTACGTAGCCAACCCCAACTAGCTTGGGATTGAGGGTTGGTAGTTCTTGTTGCACGATACCAATCTCACTGAAAAGCACAATTATAATGCAATTCGGAGAATAAGTTAAATAGCAAAAGGTACATATTCCTTTTCAAAATCAGAAGATGCAACAAGCAATGGCACTTAAGTATAAAATTTCCAATCAGCTTAGATTTTAAATCAACAGTTTAAAGTACCTGTGAATCTCCGTAGCTTGAGCCAATGAAGACAAAAGCATTGTCTAGGTATGATATGGTTGATGCGATAGAAGTTTCTCCCAGTAGCTCAATTTTGAGTCCGGTAACTCTGGAAAAACAGATTAATAATCCACATTAAACATTTTAATTCCAGCAACTCAGCAAAAGTAGAAATGACAGTCTAGAAAATGCTGACGCACTTCTCCTTCTCATGAGTGATTACAAGTAGGTGAAGAAGCCCATTATGATCCCCAAGCAAATATCGAGAACCATCAGCATCAACCCGCCCATATGCTCTTGTGATAGACTTGAAAGAACAAATAAAGCATTTGTAAGACAAAATCTCATTCGTGTATTTAATTAACAGCATCTTTGACAACATCTAGTTTAAAGTTTTTAAAAGGCTTGTTCAGGTCAAAGAAGCTGGTGGGGGTGGTTGTACAAGAAAACTAGAAAATTAGTAAGTTGTGCATGTGCTTACAGGTCTAATTGGGATAGCCTTAAAAGCTGAAGCACTGCAATAAACAATGGTTTCTTCTCCAATAATCAATACACCACACAGTGGTGGAGGAACTGGTATTAGCAAAGAAGCTCCATTATCAAGATTATTCTGAGCCCATGGCCCTTCAATAAAATCTTTATCTTTCAAGGACACCTCATATGTTTTGACATGTCGGGCATCCTTGTTATCCTGCCAATCAAACATAAAAGGTCCAGAACTAGCATCAGAATGAAGTAATTTAAACAGAAAGAAGACAACGCCATGGCAATTGTGCAAATGAAGCCCTTTGGTGGGTTCAGAAACCCCCCCCCCCCCTTCCATATTTTTTATTAAAAGAAAGGAAGTGCACAACTTCATTCTACAACTAAGTGCTAACAACAAATCCAAGACTCTTAAGGCGCCAATAAAATTCCCCATGCTGAAATGACAATTTTCCACCATAATTAGAAAGAATGGAAATGGTAAATTACGCATTATGGCACCATCATTTTGAGGATCACAGACCTGATATAGAACAACAATTGTAGGCTTTGGGCAACCATACAAGAATTTAATATCTAAAACTTGAAGCTCCTCGAGCCTGAAAAAAAAAAAGAACTATCGGTCAAAGAAGAATGGCTCCCATAAATAACAAAGTGAGATTCCTTGCTGAAACAGATTCAGACCTACTCAGCAATCCTCCTACATAAAGTGTAGGATACACTTCTTAGGAGCATAATTCGGATAAATCAATCACACGCAAGAGACATGTAGGTAGATTCAAACACAAAATGAGGTCACATCATGTGGTATTTATAGGTCTGCCCAAGACCAAGCCATACGAAATGATACAGTCCATACTAAGGAAAACTTAAGGAGAGAGAAGACAGTGCAGCAATAAATATACAGAAAAAGAAAAACAGCAGTCCAGAAATTCTTTGAAGTTTTCATCTACATCATCAAGTTAATAAGGTTACAGAACAAAAACAAATGAATTTGGAATAACAGCACATACAAGAAGGGAGATCGCTATAAATTGATCTGATAAAGGACAATGAACAATTGGTCACTACAAGTCGACTTGCTGAGGTCATGAACTGGTATTTCTTTTGATACCTATGAATTTTCAAGCAAACTCACGCTCACCTTAACTACTCCCCTATACCTTCTACTTCCCACCAAGGAAGCTACCAGGCAACGACATGATAACTTTGCCGAACAAGGCTAAGGAAAAATATAAGAAATTATTTTCTATATGACGGTGGTGTATGGGCAAATTTGTGTGCACCTCGACTAATCAACCTTATACCAGCTAGTCTGCTGCCTCCCAAGTCCCACAAGCCTAGGTACTGAGTAACTCTAACTACCAGAGCTTAGGAAGATGTGAAGAAATCACCCGGTGTTTTTTCTCCTCCACTAGGATTTGAATAACTTCATTAACCATTGGGCCGCACCCTTGGGTGCAAAAATTGCCTATTTTTTCTCTTCTGGAACTTAAACCCTGTCTCATATGATTTACACTAATTGGCTGATTTGAGTGTAGTCCTTACTTGGGTTATTGTCACATATTAAGCCTTGATCTCATGTTTTAAGACTAATTTCACCATTGTTCTTTTTTCTTTGTTTGCTCCTAGAAATACATCATCCATGCATACTCATATCAATCACACAGGGCTTATCCATTATAATTTAATGGTAGAAAGGATTATTTAGCAATTAGGCGGGTAGATGCAGAAATGATGTAGGTCAAGAAAAGCAAACTGTCAGACGGGCTAGAAAATATTTAGCAACAAATAGAAGACATTACTTAATTTTAAGAGGAAATTGCAGATAAGCTATCTTCACAATCTTGAAAAGATCTAAGGATACCTGATGTTAAAAGCTTCCTTCAGTTGGCCTTTGTTATCAAATGGAATAACCTATTGAAATGAAGTCCATGAGAATCTTTTGCAAACATAAAGAAACCACCACAAAAGATAATTCAGTTAACATATGAAACAAAGTACAAGTAGCCAATTTTTTGAGTCTTGTAAGATGGTACCTTAAATAGTCCATCATAAAGATGCAGCCCGATCAATCTGCAGTCTGGATCGATTATACCAATCTACCAAAAGAGAGAAAAAGGGCAAGCGGCAAATGTAAAACAGGATATTGAATACAAAATAGAATCTCATTGACCGAATGGGAAATAAACAAAAAACATACTATCAGTTTATTCCTCTAAATTACAATAATATTTACGGGCATCTAGAAAAAATAATACCTGACCATTATCTGTGGGACGGCCTATTCGGTCCGACACATCTCCCATTGCTCTACATATGAGAACACCAAAAAAGGGGAAGTTTGAGTTTGCGAAGCAAAATATATACACAGACTACAAAAGATATGGAGTCAGCAAATGATAGGCAGACATTTTGCTAGGAGTAATGAAAATAAAAAACCTTCAGCAACTAGCAAAAACATAAGACACATAAAGGCTAAACCACTTCTGGTTTTGATTTGCAAGAAGATATAGTGTGAATAAACAATGACATTTTTATGGACAACTTTTGAGGAAGTTTTTGTAGAGAGAAAACAAACTATCAAGGCTTCTATAAAATAGCGATAAAGATGAAGTACACTGCACCAAGATTCATGCATTACAGTACAACTAAGCTTAATTTCAAGCAAGTTGGGACTATTCTTTTTCTTTTTTACTTGATAAGTAGGAGGATGTAGTTCTATATACATACGTTTTAAATCACAAAACTGAAAATCTATGCAATGGATTGTCAGATTTATTTTTATGAAAAGAAACTTCTATACAAAAACTAGGCATTGTAGTTTTGCAGACTTACCTTGTGATAACTTCAGATGCCTCAGTATCCCATTGAAGGACACAGAATTTATATCGCTCTGTTGCGATGAAGAGAAGATCTTGTGTTTCACCCTGCCAGGATACCCAAGGAACATGAAAAAATGACATGGATAAAAGAAATTTTTTCTTGTCCAGTATATTTTTGTAGGATAATAATGAACTACAGAATGAAAAGATGTCGACTCACATGAGGACGGAAAAGCTCAAGTGTCGCGATTCTCCCATATATTGGCACATCTAACATAGGCTGCAGACAAATGCACTAAACTGCACTCATATTTTGTAATATTCTAAAAACCGAAAACACGTACTAACTTAATCAAGATTAGGACAGTGAAGAATGAGAATCATTAATTCTTAAATTTAACAGGATAAAAAAATAAAATGGACAACGAAAATACGGGGGATTTAAAAGTGCAGGAAAAGAGAAAGAGCAGAACAAAAAACTTAATATAAAAGGCAAAGGACTTTAGGCTATTGGAAATAAGGAATTAGTAAACAAACAAATTACCTATATACCAAGTTTTCCACTATGACAGAGTTAAAACTAATATAAAATCTAGAACATGGTACCATATAGTTGCACTAATTGATATGATTCTTTGAGTTATCAATGAATCAACCGACCAATATCAAAATCTTGATGTGGGAACAATGAAAGTATGACCTGATTTCAGTAGATGAACACGTTTCAAGCCGTAGAACTCAAAATCAAGCGATTCAATGAAAGATGAGATTCTGCATTAAATGATTAAATGCTTCACAAATGGAATAGGATCAGCAACACCCATGATTGTCAATACTATTCACCAGGCTCAAAGTTGTATTTCTCTAACTGCTTATAGGGCTTCTTCAGAACAAAAGTAATTTTAGCATATGATTAAACTACATCCCACTTCTTAGTTGTAACTCTGTAACTTTCCCCAAGAAATTCTCCTAAAGTGACTAACAAATGTTAAGCCATGATCTGAAGTTATTGCCCTTGGAACTTTATGAAGTTTAACCATCTCCATGTTCAGCAGTTAATTGAGTTATACAAGCAAATTTGGGTCAGTACATGAAATTCTTTTGACAACTCAAATCCACGTACCCCTAAATTAAACATGGAGATCAAAGAATATCTTCAACAAAATATATCAACAGAAATGTTCATACAGATTTAACTCTATCGTAGGCATATGTTGTTGAGAAGTCTTTTGTCCACACATGCCAAGATCCATCCTTTAGAGGCCCCAAATGGTTTGTAATTAAATAGAGGCTCAAACTCTCCCTTGTTGGCTCCTTTTCGGAAAACTCTTCACCCTATCCTTGCACCACTTCATTGACATTTGAAAATTAGATAGATTGCTACCTTGGTTGGAGAAATGGAGTCCAGAATCAATCAATAATATGTAGATCCTCATGCATGAGAGGATGCTCATTTGGACCCTATGAGAAAACCAAGGCATCAAATTTTGTTGGTAACGTCTAGACTTTTGGATCTAATGCATCCTCCTATTCTTTTTGTACTTCCATAGCCATGCCAATGTTCAAAGGTTCTCTGCTGCCAGAGCCAATGATTTGTGATTGGTCATTAAGAAATCATGCAAAAATTAGTTTGCTTAGTAAGTTCTCTGTTCTTGCTTCCTGTAACACTGGAGATTCCTCTATATATCATCTAGAACTCCTCTACTCTCTTCCATCGCTTTAACCCAATGTCCTTTCCTTGATTCCATGAGTAGATACCAAATCTATGTGATTCTTTCAGTTAACAAAAACCAACCAGTCTTGAATTGGAAACAATGGTTAGACGTCTGATACCAAATTTTTATAATTATTTCAATTAACAAAAACCAATTGATCAGGATCAAGATCTTGAATTGGTAACAACCATTGGAAGGTTTGATTTTAGGAAACGGATATATCTCAAGCCGTAGGACTTGAAATCATTTGAAGTGTCTAGGGTTAAGGCTACACGTTTTAAAGTCCTCCGAAGTCTTCCTTGTTTTCCTTGAACGTCATGAGAAGTCAAACTATGTCAAACAAAGTGAATATCACATTCTTCACATAGTTCTTTCGGTTTCTCAGTAGGAATGGGTGCCAGAAATTTGTTCGTGACAAATTTTGAATAAAGAGGATAAATTTATGCAATCACAAACAAATATGAGAATATCATTTTATTGATGAATGTTCTGGATTTACTCACTTTATCCAAAAAGATCTAATATTTTCTACCATAATGGAGTTGCAAGAAGTGATCAGCATTTCCTTCCAAGCATCTGTACATATTAACCAATTGTTCAACCGTAAGAATGAGTCTCTTCGCTGCTAGCCAAGTGAAAAACAAAACATACCTTCCTCGGAACTTAAAGGTATCCTCTTTTCTTGGTAGTCTGTGCCTTTGTGGTAGAAGGGATCCATCATTTAAAGTAAACTTCCCCTCTCCTTCTAATTCTAAGCACCTTGGTGCAATGATATGGTGGTTTCCTCACAGAGAAATTGTGCAAGTTTTTAAACAAGTTTAACCTGAATCTCAAATCTCAAACAATTTCACGGTCTTCTACCTTATGCACTTGAGCAACTGTCATAGCTTTCTAACTTCATATGATATATAGCACAAGAAGGTATCACTGAGGATCTTCTCTACAATACCTACACTTTCATACATTGAACCTGTTTCCATCTAACTTTTTCAATATGTTTCCATCTCACTTTAAAATGATGATGCACAAAATTCTTTAATAATGTTTCTCCCTACTCTGCACCAATAAGGCAACAAGGTGGTGTCACACCTCCAACACCATCAACCCCTCTTGGATATCTTATTATGCAATTACTACTTCCTAATAAGCCTGCAACTCATTATTGGATCCACTAAGCCATTTAATAAGTGTGTTGTTGAAGACCCGCCTGCAACTCATTGTTGGATCCCCTAAGCCATTTTAATAAGTGTGTTTTGTTGGAGACCAGGAATTCCTTCATAGTGAGGCCTTCATACTTTATTGCGAAAATTCGCTAGGTGAATCTATTGTCTCATCCTTTGTATCGCACAAAAAGTAACAGGTGCATCCATTGACACATAATATGTCATAATACTAAACACGCTCTTGATCAATACCTCCTGGCCTCCTTTGGACAAATATCTTTATTATAATCATGACCTTTCCTCTACTTTTTCAATCGCATATTGAACAATCTTTAACTAACACTCCCAGAAGCAACCGCGGTAAGTCATAAGAAATGTCCCCACCTTGTAAATGACCCTTGTGATAGAAGGTGCCACCAAAACTTACAAGTCAAGTTCCACTTACAAAGTGGTGGTTAGACCAACTATGTTATAACAATGAAGTATCGGCCATCAAGATATCTCACATTCAGAATATGGAAGTGGTGGCGATGAGGATGTTGCAATGGATGTGTAAGCATACAAGGAGAAATGTGACTAGAAACTAAGATATCTAAGACAAGGTGGGAATGGCTTCAGCGGAGTACAAGATGTGGAAAGTAAGGTTGAGATGGGTTAGGCATGTGATGAGAAGATTCATGGATGCCTCAGTACAGAGGTGTGAGAGGTTAGTTATAGATGATTTCAAGAGAGGTAAAGGTAGATCAAAAAAGTATTGAGAGAGGAGATTCAATAGGACATGACATGATTTCAACTTATCGAAGACATGGCCTTAGATAGATTGTGAAGGACACAAATCAAGGTAGAGAGTTAGTAGGTAGGAGTGCATTGTCTTGTTGTTCGTCCAAACTAGTAGTCATAGTATTACTCTTGTCTTCGATTTCAGTTGCTATTTCTTCTTCCTAGTACTTTGACTATCATATTATTTTGGTGTAGTATTGTTTGGTTACCATAACATACCCAATGAAATCCTACTAAGTAGGGTTTGAGGCAGGTAGAGTGTATGCAAACTTTACCACTACCCGTGGAGGTAGAGAGGTTGTTTCAAAAGACCCTCGGTTCAAGTGCATCAAACCCAAGTATTGTTATGTTACTATCTATTAGTTTTTGTACTTCCATTACTTCTTTTTCTGGATTGCTTTGGACTATTTTTTCTTGAGCCAAAGGTATCCTCATTATCTCTGAGGGTGGTGGTGACTATGTCCTATAATGTATGAAAAATAGACCCTTATCATGCAGTTTATAGAATTATTCTCAACTAAAAAGGCACATGTACTGACCATGTAGATTATGACTAGAATAGATATCAAATGTAGAGAGAGATTCAATACTGCCACTTTACTCTTTCGGGTTTAAGCATTCAATTAGGCTAATCACAATTTGCCTTTTTAAATTTAAATGGTCCAAAAGAATCTAAAGGTGTGATCTAGTGGTCAATGAAGTGGTTTGAAAACCATGAGACCTTAGGTTCAAATTCCAACCGAGGCAAAAACACTAGATGGTTTTTTCCATCAATCCAAACCTTGGTGGATAGAGTTCTTGTGCTGCCAGACACAACAAGTATTATGTGGTAGTCGAGGTGCGCGCAAGCTAGCCTGGACACCACAGTTACCACAAAAGGGTTAAATGATCCAACTAATTTTCTATCAACTATCGGTATCATCTTTTAACAAGAATTGTTGATCTCATTCATTTTTCTCTTTTCCCAAACCAAAAGATAACAGAATTAACTTTCCATTACAAGCCTGCTAAGCTTCTATTAAAAAAAATGTCAGAATTGAACAAATTATGCCCAAAATATGAGTAATTGCTTCAAAAACTTAAAGAGGCATGTCAGGCAAACAAAGAAGGAAAACTTGTTCACCTGTAAACCTTGGGGAGTGAGTAAATGAATCTCGATTCGAGTACATTTCCTAATAAAAATCAAATTGAGAACAAAGTTGACATTATTAACCAATTTTCACACGAAAAAATCAATAATTAAATAATAGAATTAAAAAAAATGATCTGCATGAGTAACTATCAATGCCAACTATAACTATGGATTGTAAATAATAAATAACAAATTTACTGCTCCTAGGCTAACAATGGACTGAGTCAGTTATGGAAAACTCAGGAAAACCCCAAATAGGTACAAAGCCAAAATCCAGAAACAAGTAGAGCAAGACAAGGAAGAAAGAAACAATTGGAGTGCAAATTAAAGTTCATGAGAAAGAGAGGGAAGAAAAGAAGGGAATACGCAATGATAAGATTGAGCTCTTGAGGACCGGTGAAATTGCCAACACAGGAATGTGTAACATTTGTTGGCTTGTGAGCCGTAACCACGTAGTTCCATACACTCATCTTGAATCTTCCCTCTTCCCGCTATACCTACAAACCCTAAAACTTGTTTCAGTTGAATCACTTGAAAATAGAAAAAGAACAAATGGGGGAAAGCGAGACACTGCATATATATATATATCGGCAATGAAGAGAAACATCTAGCAGCTTGACAGAGTTCAAAGAAATGCCGAACGGCGTCGTTCTTTGTTAAATTAGGTTACACGGGGCAGGGACCATAAAACATGAGCATCTCTTGGACCAATTTTTATTTTGATTATTAATTAAAAAAATTATCCTATCGTTTCAATTTATCCTTAACTAAGAGTTTGTTTGACATTGCTGTTGGGAGGAAAAAAGCTTTCTTTTGAGAGAAAAACACTTATTTTTAAAAATTAAGTGTTTTGTAAATTCCTAAAATTGTTTTTAAATGGAAGAGGAAACAATTTTTTTTGTTGTTTGGTAAGAAGCTAAAATTTCTGCTTTTGAAAAAAAGCAAAATCAAAAAAATATTTTTTTAAGACTAAAATATCTCTTACATATATACATATTTATCAATATATCACTTATTAATTAATTCATATCTCATAAGTTTGGTTGATTTTCATTTAAAAATTTTATTTTTTATTTTTATATAATAATTTTTTTAATTTATGTTTTATATCAGTGTTTTAAAAGGCGTAAGCGTAAGGCGAGGCATTTTATATAGTACGGAGCGAGGGTAAACTCCAAGATATGAGGAGTAAGTCCCATGGATCTACGGGCGGTAGCCTTCTGTATATTCAATTTTATAATTTTCTTACTAAGAAAATAAGCAAAAGTGAGATTTTAAATGATTTTACAAATTTTTGTTTATAAATAGCCTATACTATATAGAAAAAATATTATGATTTTATTTGAGATAGGTATTAATAGTCAATAATGAAGAAAAAAAATATTATAATTACTATTTGAGAAATATCATTACACCAATAATAAAAATGATTAATAATAAAAAAGGTTTAAATAAGATAAAAAAACACTCGGGGCGTACGTTTTTATGCCTAGGACTTACGTTTTTATGCTCGGGGCTTACGCCCCAAATTTTATGACTTACGTCTTATGGATTTACGTCTTCAACTTGTGTCCAAGAGTGTTTTTGGTACGTCCCGCCTCTAGACTTGCCCCAAAATGTTTTTAAAAACATTGTTTTATATTATTATTTATATATTATATTGCATGTATAACTTTATGTATTATTTTACAGAATTAGAAATAAAAGTAACAACGATAATTGTAGGATTAAAAAAAAGAGAGAAAAATAACAATAAAGATTTAGACCCTCCCATCAAAAGTAATAAATAACAAATTTTTCTTTCTTAATTTACGTATTTTATTTTATTTTAATTTGAATTTTTTAAAACCTTAGAGTACTATAACCAAAAAAAAAAAAAAAAAAGGGATAATAACTAAGATTGAATTGAAAAAAAAAAGGTAACAAATAAGAAAAAGATTCATCTTTTCAATATTTTTCAACAATATTTATTTATGTACAATATTAACTGAGAATTTGAATATGTATATTTTAAATAATTTAAATGTAATTAAAGTTTTTGTATTAGATGTTTAAACTAGTTTCTCTCTATAAAACAATCTTAATATTAAAAGCACATTGATACTTGCCATTTTTCGTAATTGAGTCTCAAAAGCACTTTTTAAAAAAATTAGTCAAATACAAATTGCTTATCAAAAACACTTTTTAAATGAATTTGTCAAACACAAATTGATTTTTTTGAAATACACTTTTCTGAAAAGTTATTTTAAAAAAATGCTACTAAAAATAAGCAGTTTTTAGCAGTAATGCCAAACAGGATCTAACAATGAAAAGTCTCATTTTAAATAATAAATAAGGATTAATTTGGAGTGACTGCATCGATATTTTATTTTTTTTAAAATTCTTCTTATTTGTTATTTAATAATCTTTTTGTATCTTTTTAATATGAAAAACTTTCAAAAATAGCAAATGTTAGGCCTTAAATAGGATTCTATAATTATAGTAATTTGCTTAATAATAGCAAAATGTTAGGGGAGGAGGGAGGAGAGAGGCGAGCGACATCTGGGAGAGAGAGGAGAGAGTTTATTTTTCGCGAATTTTGGAGAAAAAAATACAAATACAAATTGACTTGTATCAAAATAAATACTTAATAAGAGGAGAGAGGATCGTATTTTGTACTTATTTTGAATTGTATTCTATATTTATTTTGTATCAATTATTTTCAAAATACAATAAATTGTATTTTGTATTTATTTTGTGTTGGAAATATTGGAGATAAAAAGCTTCACAGCCCATTAACTATGGCAGATGTTACAATGAAGAAGATGAAGAGGTCTTCAAAGTCTTGTGAAAGTTTGACGAAACCAATGTCTAAGATTGTTGTATCCTTACAAAATACAAAGGGACGTGGCATAAATCAAACCCTAGATAATAGTAATAAAGGGAAGAGAAAAGACCTAGACTATCCACATCAATCAAACCTGGCTGTAAATTTCCACACAGCACATGAGTAGCATACATACAAATACAAAAGAGTATTCTGTTAAGAGGTTTTTTTTTTTTTTTTTTTTTAACCAATAGAATTTAGATAATTGTATAGGATTTTAGATATTCTTTTATTTTCTATTTAGATTGATATACTTGTACTTGTATAAATACATGTACATATCAACATCTTCATAAAGAAAATTCAATATTGTTCTTGATTGATTCTTACATTTTGCATTGTATTCTTTATTTATTGTGTATCCGTTATATTCTAAATACAATGAATACAATTGTATTCACCCTCTCTTTGATTGGATGTCAATACATTTGATAGAGAGGATGAATGCATATTATATTTATATGAATTCAAATACAATAGATACAAAAACACAAAATACATTTTTTTGAATACAATTGATATAAAATACAAAATGTTCACCTATATTTGATTACATATAATTGATACATAATAAATTTGAATGAATTCTTTTATATATATATATATATATATATATATATATATATATATATATATATATAAGTTGCTAATTTTGACTAGTCTATAATATTTTCTTTTATTATAGATATATTATGTATCCTACTATTCTTATAGGTTTATCATTCAAATTGTAGATGTGTGACCTTATGTAACAACAAAGAACAATGCAATCTAATTAGTCTTCTTAGAGGAAGTGCGGAGTCGCATGAAGAATCAATGTTATCTTATCCTACGCTGGCTACGTAGTTCTATCAGACTTCCAAATGATAAAAGACTCTAACCCAATTCGGTGCTCGATACTACACCCAAAATAATTAATAGAACTTTGTGCTCAATTCACCCATTACAAAGAATGGACTTCTTACATTACTTGAAATACTTTTGAAAACATGAGACGTGTTTACCTTCTTGAAAACATGCACTTATGAACTTATCTTTCAAGTCTAATATTTAACATGGGTACATGTGTTTATATATGAATAAAATAACATTAGAAACTCTTAAGTCTTTATGAAATAGAACCTTTAAACTTTTTCTCAAAACTCATCTTTACTTCCTCAAAAACTCAGTTTAAAACTCATGTGTTGGCTTTGAAAAACTTCTCAAGATTTATAACTCAAAATAGGGTTCACGCTGAAATATAGACATGAACAAATCAAATCAAGGATCTCAATAAAAATATAGAAACTCAATACTTAGGAATAGAATTTTAAAAGAATCAAGAATTCAAGAACTCAAAATCAACTTATCTCAAGAATACTCAAATCTAGGGGTAGAGTCCTAGATTTCTCTTCTATTGATTTGAAAGTAGATGTAGGGCGTGAGGCCGAACTAGTCCAACACTATGATAGCCTTACATACCTGGAAGAACAAGGTTCTTGAAGAATCTATGAAAAATAACTTGGTTAGAAGCCTTGAAACTCTATCTTGAAGGAGAATAATCAAGAAAAATTTTCTTGGGATTCTTGAATTACTTTTCTTGAAATCTCTGTGGCTAAGAATTATGATTTTCATTAGTGATTGTCGCACTCTTATTTCGAACTAGCCGAAACAGTTCACAACATAATATGTCTGTCATTCTAATTTTTGGAAAAATTGTTTTATGTTAGAGTCACCACCTAAATTTTAAGGAAAATATTAGGAAAACCATTTTTTAAATATGTAAATGTAAACCTGTTTTGATTTGCGAAACCAGTGAGATTCTGAGTAAGGGTTTTGGTTACTCGAGGGGAAGGTATTAAGTATCCCTCAGAGCCTATCCGAAGATAGTCCTTAAACTCAATTTAGGAAAATATAATTAGAGAAACTTGTTTATTTATTTGCTTAAAAATCAATGGTAAGTAAATTTTGTTGGGTTACAAAAAAAGTAAAATACAAGGTACGACATATATACATCTCTAAAATAAATTTAATAGTAGTATGTTTATCATATAGTAAAATAAATAAATAAATGTGCTTAAATGTATGACAATTTTATATGTTGAAAAATATAGATGTGTCCTATATAAATGTATACAAAATAAATGTTGACTTTAAAAGATATGAAAAATTATCATTTTATTTATATATAGAATTAAGACATGAAAGAAAATAAAAATAAAATGAGATAGTAATCTGGTGTAAATATGTAGTAAAATAATGTGTATATTAAAGTGTAGGGATTTTAAAAAAATAAGTAACATTTGTAAAAGTGATAGTAGATATGAAAAAAAAAAGAAGAAGTGTAACCAAATAAGAAGTTACGTATAGAGAAAACTTAAAAAAATATAGAATTTTGTACCTTTCTGCGTATGACATATATATGTATGTACCTTGTATTTTGAACTTGTTGGCATATCTAAAATCTTGAAATAACATGTTAAGAAAATAAAATGTTTTAGTAACATTTGATTTTAAAAAAAAAGTGACAATAGCAAATATACTTTCATAAAGGGGGTGATGTCAAAAGAATATAAAGTAGGCCTGACTATTGGTGTCCCACCCCAATTCATGGTCGTTCTGTCCTTACATTAATTTGAAACTTATATTTTTATCCTTTAAATCTACCTATTTCAAGGCCTCCCAAAGAGCTGTATTTTTACTCTAAATAAGTCAACATTTTTACCGGAAAAAAAATAATCTCATCTATAAGTTAAGAAAATATGCGTTCTTGTCTTCAAGGTTGTGATTTTTTGATACATGACTTGCTATACTTTGAAGCCCTAAAAACTTGATGTTTTTAGCTTTTAAAAATCTGCACTCTTTGAAACTGAAAATACATAATTTTTTGAACCCAAAATGCCGCATCATAAAAACTCTCACAACATAGCATTTTTATTCCAAAATACACATTTTTTGTACACTAAAAATCCGCATTCGTCACTGCACTGTATCAGTTACTAAAATGGTCATAACTTTTACTCAGAAATTGGATTGACGCGAAATTGGTGGAGTTGGAAAGTAGATTTAAATACCTTTAATTTGATAGATTATGGACCACATAACTCTTTATATTCTAAGATATATGGTCATTTGAAGTTGACCCAAGTAGAATCTTACATCAAAATTTAATCGATAAGAAAACTTTCAACTCTACTTTGTGCTAAAGGATTCTCGTGACCTTAATTCATATCGAAATCATTCCCACACTAAACAATTTACCTTTACACATATGGATAATTTATGAATGACGCGATATAACCTTACAAGTAAATGATTCGAGTCTTAACTTAAAAATTTTCGGAATGTTACATTTGGTGTATATAATATTGTGTTTTCTTGTTGTATGTGTTGGGGAATAATGAGACTTGGTGATGAGTTGACTTGTTCATATTGAATGATCTTAATTATAACACCTCGAATTCGAGAAAGTCTAGAAAGGGGTAAAGTGGAAAACTCACAAGCCAAAACTGTACCATAGAACCCTCCACGGAGCCCAGACGGGCCGTGAAGGGGACTATGGTCCGTTAGAGGGCTTGTGGTAAGTTCCCAGAGACTTGCCCAGGTAGTGTCCCTCCCACGAGAGCCTAAACGGCCATGTTGAGGTTAATAGGCCATGCAAGGGTTTGTCAGATAACACTCAGAAGGGGGCTTTTTTCCCTAGCCATTGGTCAAGGACCACGATGGCCATAACGTCCCGTGGTACCCTTGATAGGCCGTGAAGTGGCTGTGTCAACTTTTAAGTCAGGGGCTTTTGGGTCTTTTCCATATTATTTTAATTCAATACCATGTTGTTTTACCCTTTGCCCAAAGCCATATATAAAGGTTTTTACCCCCAAGTCACCCAATTCACTTCATTCTCTCAATTTCTCAAAAGAAGATCAAGTCATCGTCTCAATTATTTTTCTCTTTAGAAACTTGAAGAAGAAGTCTAGGGTTTCAAGTCAAGTCTCCAATTCCTCCATTGAAGTCAAACTTTTAGCATTAAGGTATGATATTCTACATCTATGGAACTCTTTTCTCCATAGAGTTTCTAAATTTCTCAATTTTGAAGCTAGAAATCCCCAATTGAAGTTAGAGTTTTCTTCTATGTCATGAGTTCCTTTCAATGTTGATTTATTTGATTGTTTTATGAACTATTACGCATGAATTGAGATAATTCCATGTTTTCAAGATGATTCCCCATGAATCCATGCATAACTCATGCTTTCTAAGCTATGATGATATAATGTGAGTTTTGAACTATGAAAGATGAGTTTATGAAGATGTGCATGTTCTTATGAAATTGATGAAAATGGTTTTAGATTTACTTTGAGAGTAAACCATAAATATTATTGAGAAAGAACATGATTTGAGTTGCGTTGAGAGTAAAGCATAGATGTTGTGATTATTGTTGTGTTGTGAAAGGATTTCTCACATACACATGAAACATGATTGTGAAAGGTTTTCTCACATAAGGATTCTTACTGTTGAAAGGTTTTCTCATCTAAACTTTGAATCAAAGATTTAGGAGCTATTCTAAGGAAACCTAGCTTGGATTGATTATTTGATGTTCCTTCCATGAAAGATAAGTCAAGAAAAGAATTATGACTATTTCCGTGGGATTTATGCTTAGCATCGAGAGGAATTGAGATGGAAGCTCTCCGGTAGCTTGAGGCTAGGTTTATAGTAGCAATCTCCTTATCCCATACCTATGTACCACCATAGGAAAATTGTCTTAGATAGACAATGATTGTATCAAATAGACATTAGCTAGTTGATTCACGGAAGCTAGAAGTTAAGGTACTTTCCTTGGGAAGTAAGGACACCTCTTTTCGGTGTAGGGCAGACGCTGGATTCCATGTAATAGCTCACATGGTCTTAAATGTCGGTTAAGGCTACTTCCCATAATAATGATGAACTAAGGTTATTTCAAGAAGTATTTCACAAGCGTTCAAAAATGAGTTTTACTTGCATTGACCATGATTACGATTATGCTTTCTAACCTCTTATCTTATGGTTTTAACTTGGTTTTTGCATGAGCATGAAAATGTCCTTTATAGCATGATTTTATGACTTTATGCATTGCTATCATACTTGGTACATTTTTGTAATAACACACACTCTTGCATACATTTTTATACAAATGTAGGATCCAACGCTCCAAATTCGCATCCCCGTGGTTAAGAGTCACCTTGATAAGACTTAGTAATGGTGAGTACTCATGTTTCTAGGACCAAACCTTTTATCGCTTTCAGTGTTTACTTTTCAGATATTGTACGTGACACTAGGGTTACGTACCAGTCACTCTTAATTTAATAGATGATTATTGAGACTATGTAGACTTCCCCTTCATTTTATAAAACTCTTATATTCTAAAGTTGTCATTTAAATTCCCTTGAATTTCTATTATCTTGTTTATGTATGCTAAGTGGCTTGTGTAGGGCCTCTCGGGGTCCTATACGCTATGTTACACCTAGGGTCTACCTTGGGTTGTGACACTAATGATGAAAAAAGAGTAATAAAAGACAACTTGATTGTTTATTGATCTATGATGTGATGAAATAGATTTGAAATATTTATTGATTCATTGTTGTTGTTTATCACGATTGTGTTATTTTAAATTTTGCATTGATATGAAAATGGTCGTCTCCTCATTATTCGTGTGAACATGACTATTTGCAATAATTCTAAAACGTGATTGTGAGAAGTGTATGTGAATTGAGGAAGAACAAGCAATTACTGAGGATGTATAATTTCGAGGGATGTGTCGCACGTTGTGATGGATATATTGATTTGAGGGTTGTGTCATACACTGCGATGGATGCATGGATTGATAAGTCTTTCATGGGTCCTGAACTGAGAGACAACGGGCGTGTATCGCTAGATCAGATATGCATTACTATAGTTGGTATTGCATTGCATATCTTTATCATTTGTGAACTTGTGAGTGCCTTTCAGTGGAACTTGTCATTGATGAACTTAATATTGTGTATTGTTGGAGTGCTGTTATTGATCTATGTGTTATGTAAATTGTGAATTGTTGCGTTGGGCTGATTTTATGCAGGTTGTAGTTATGGAGGTTCAGTTAGAGTGTTAGGAGTACTCGTATTCTGTATTACTTGACTTTGTGTAACATCTCACCTTTGAAAGAGCTAAATTTAGAAAGTGCTAATTTGGAAATAGCTAGATTGAGATTTGGACAAGTTAGTCTCCAATTTTGAGTTTTGGGTCAACTTTAAACGACTATAACTTTTAGCACAAGATGATTTAGGTGGCCCATATGATATCAAATGAAAGATCTTTGAATCATCTTTCCAACGCACCGAGTTTACTATAATCTGAGTTCGGGTGAGGGAGATATGCCCTTTTGAGTTCAGCCTATCCAGTTAAGGAAATTTAGCCAAATTAACGAGGGGTATTTTGGTCTTTTCCTTACCCCATCAGCCTAACTCATTTTGATTACCCAATTAGAATTCTAAACTGATTGAAATCAATTTTCACAATCCTAAATACGCTTAGGATTTTAGAGAGGAGTTCAAAAGAATAGAATGAAAGGAAAAGATTTAAGCGCTAAAGGATTTCTTGCAATCTTCGAGGGATTTTCACCAAGAATTCGATCCTAATGAGGTATGTATTCATTCACCCACAGGCAAATCATGAGTTTCACTTTCAAATTCATCCATGGGATTGAGTATATTGAGGTTTTTTATTAAATTCTTAAGGTGTTGTTCTTCGTTCTTGAATTACAATTTTTGGCTGAGTTCTTGAGGTGAAGATCTTGTTAATGAGCTTTGTTTTTTAAGGACTTTTGAGTAGATTTTCATGTAATTAAGTTGGGTAAATGAATCTAAGAGGGTTTGGAAGAAACCATTCAATTTTAGGTGAATTAGGGCCAAAATCGAGAAAATAAAATTCGTTGAAAATTTTGGGCAAGGGCTGGCGTGCCGCGCTAGCGGTTCGCCATAACTGAGCCTCTGTAGTTTAAGGGCTGGCACCTTGCACCACTCAGTGTGCCAGGGTCTTTTGCCCCGTCCTGTTTCTGTCGTTCGTCCCGCATGAGTTCTTTTAAAGTATTTCTTCACTCGCTTTCTAATTTTACTATTCTAAATCAAATATTACATCACGAGATCGTTCATATCATGAATAATGACTCTTGAATTCATAATTCAAATTCAAGATCGAGCTAAGTGTAGAGTTCAAGGGAGTTCTTTTGAAGTCATTTGAGAAGTCTTTTGCAACTTTTAAAATATGTTTTAAGAGTTGAGTACTTGAGTATGAGTATAAGGAGAGTTGAGTTTCATTTTTTTCAAAATGAATATATGGAAACTAAGTATTTCCAAGAGTAAATGTTTTTACATTTAAAATGAGAGGAAACATCGATTTTCAAATGAGTTCATGAGGAATTTTGAGTATAATCTCTTTTAAGAGAGCCTTTTAAGTAATAATCTCAAATTTTGAGGATGAGGAAATGTTTTTAAACTTATGAGTTGAGTTATATTATTGGGAGTAATATTGAGTACCGATATTGGGACGAGTTCAAACAAAGTCCTGATAAACCATGTAGCCAACGTGGGTAGAAAGGGATATTTTTTAGGTGATTCCTTAATGCTTTTTAAGCATAACTTAGTGGATCCACATAGTTAAGGATATTTTATACTCTGGCAAGATATAGGACAGTTCTGACAACATGGGCTAGATGATGTACCATCACATAGCTCATAGTGATGGTTGTCATTTAGAGAATCTCTCAAATAAGAGTAAAAAAGTTTTATTGTATTATTAAATACATTGAGTTATTAATTTATGTTTTAAAAAGCTTTCTTTATAATGCATCTTATTGTTGTTTTTATATTGAACTGAGTTGAGTACTTTTGAGTTCTTGAGTATATTTGAGTCTCTTGAATATCCTTGAGTCGAGTTGAGTTGAGGTGAGTATGGTTTCTTTTTTATTTGTTCAAGCTTACAGGTTATATTCAGTGTTCCCTTTACACGCTCGTACATTCCATGTACTGATGCCATTTAGCTTGCATCTTTTCATGATGCAAATATAGGTAATCAGGGTCATGAATAGATGCTTTGTTGATACCACAACAGTTCAAGTTGCTTTGGTGAGCCTCCTTGCTTCTAGAGGATTTTATTTATATGTTTTATTTTTGTCAGGATGTTGTGAGTCTTGTCCCGACTTCCATCATAGTTATTAGAGGCTTTATAGATAGAGGTTTGAGAAGTCTGCTTCATTTTCAGTTATTAATGTTTTAGACTTAGTTGCCTTCTTTTGGCTAGTTAAGGTTTTATCACATTATGAGTTATTTCCTTTAAAGACATTTGAGAAAAATTCTGCTTTTGAGTTTTATTTATTGTTGAGTAAGTCGTCCACTGAGAGTTGAACCAGGCCAATGGTTCTCTTGGGGCCATCAATAGTTCTCGAGTGCCAGTCGTGTCCAGGGTGTAGGCTCGGGGCGTGACACTTTATGATTAGGAGTTTGTTTGTTAAGTATCGTGTTGTTTAGTGCTCACCCTTTGCTTCTATATTTGTGTAGGTTATGAGCCCAGATCTTGTGATACTCTCTCTTCTCTTCTTATCTGAGGCTTCCTATGGAGATTTATGAGGTAGTTATTTACCATCTCAATGGACTTCTTGCTCATGTTTATGATCTTGTTCTAATTTAGAGACAATGTCATGGAAGACTTGTGTTTTTCTTTCAAATCTATTATAATACATTAACGGTTTGTGCACGTGACAACAAGGTTTTGAGGGTTGAATTTAGTTGAATCCATTATCAGTTTTATTATTTTGGTGCTAATTTTTCCTTCTTGTTTTACTTCTGCATTTTATAGTTATATTTGAATTTTAGGCTAAGTTATCTTGGTGAAATAAGATGAGTGTCATCAAATCCATTTTTGAATCGTGACATTATATCCAAGGTTGCCCCAAGTTCTCTTTAAAATTCCTAAATGTTTTCTTTACTTCTTAAGGTTTGATATTGAAGGAAATCTTAAAATGTTGAAGGATATAAGTTAACAAATTGAATTCTCAAAGGTAAGGTTATCCTCCTTTTCATCTCTCTTTGTTGTAAAATTAAATAAGAATTTCTAGACTTGTTTTAGTAAGAACTCACATAATGATTATCGGAAGCTATAAGTTCAGGATTTTTCCTTTACATGTCGAGGAGTTTTGGGACTGTTGTTTTTTGTATTGCTAGCTAGAATTATTAGGAAACCTTATGAGTAAGGCAATGAGTCCACGTTTTGGACTCATTTAAGGCTTTATTTTGATAGATTTAGTGTCCTCAAATGCATATTTTGTGCCAATAATTGATGTAACTATTTGATTTTCATGTATTTGGATTGAGGAACAAAGCATGGACACTAATGAACAAAAAGGAACAGGGCAGCTGAAAGAGCGAAGAAAAGAAGGCATGAGGATTGCTTAAACCATTGGGCCACTCGCCGAATGGCCGTGGTCTCACCTAATGTTCTAGTGTGCCAAACCCTGAAGGAGAAAATAAAGTCAGCAATAGAAAGAAGTAGTTGGCGAGTCGCCGAACGATTCTGCGATGTAGTGCTATATCGCCCAAAGTTACAAAACTTGAAGATGCTGAAGGCCAAAGCAAATAGGCAATGAAACTGACCAAAGGGCGGATTGCTGAGTGGATCGGCGATCCCAACTTATTATGCTGAATGGATCTTCGTAGCATATTTTTGACAACTATAAATACATTTTTAAATTCTTAGTTTAGTATCTAGCATTGAGAGAATTTCATTCTGAACATTCTTTTGAGTTAGAACTCTGAGTTTGGAGACAATATTTTTCCTTAGCTTTGAAGATTTAAAGATTTCCATTTTTTGAGAAATTGAAAGTGGGTGTTGAAGATTCTTCATCTTAGACCTTTGTAAAGACAAAGTTAATCTTACCTAGTTGATGGAAACACAATTTGGTAACGATTTCTATCTCTTTATGATGTCTAGCTAAAACGCCAATTCTTGGGATGTGATCATGCGATTATGGGTTGATTTAGCTGCTGGGTATTGTTAATTGATAGTGTAAATGCTATTTAAAAGTAATTCCATTCAGTAATTGTGGCTTAATCTACAGGTTGTAGTTGCAAATGCAACTCTACCTTCGTGTTTTTAGCTTGCTCGAGAGAGAGATTTTAAAACCAAGATTACTGATTTGATGGTCTGTGGGTATTGGGCTATCATGGGTTTAGCTCGAGAGAGTAAATCCTAAACCCCTTTCCACACATTTAGCTCGAGAGAGTGAATGGACTAAAGCGAAGGCTGTTCTTAATTGCTGCTTATTGGTGTTCGAGAGAAATCAATTTGATTCAGGATAAATTATTCGAGAGAAAGTTTATCCCCTCTAAAGTCTAGCTTAGTCATTGATTTACAACTGTTTACTATCAATTGCGATTACCCATTTATCTACCTTAGCCCATAATCCGATCATACCCCAAGAACCCTTCTCCTTACTTATTTATTCGTGTTATTCACTGCTTTGTAGTTGATAGTTGCAATCAAAATCCCCCTGTTATTTCACACTTGTGTCACCCTTAATTTGAAATATGCTTTTATTCTTAAATTTTTTTACCTATGATTGATTTGAACATATTATTATTTAGCTCTTGATTCTCAAATATGTAACACTCCTTGTGGGAACGATCCCAACCCAATTGGTTGGGTTATATGGTGACTAACGATCGTTGACTCTTAGAACTGGATTAAGTGTCATTGAAATGTTATTTATCAAAATGGCGCCGCTGCTGGGGAGTGGTGTTACTTGACAATCTTTAGTTAAGTTGAATTTTTGTTCTTGCTAGTCATAGTTGAACTTAATTTTTAGTTTTGGTTTGTGAGTTGCTGTTTTGAGCAGAGAATTGGAGCACATCTGGGAGCAACAGTGGTCCAATGAATCATTCCCCTTTGAGAGTGATGATTTTTGGGGATAACATCCTAAATTTCAAGCCATTAGATGGTGTAGCCATTTATGAGTTGTGGCAGAGGTTTAAGACCCTATTGCAGCAATGCCCAATTCATGGAATTCCAGAGAAGACACTTCTGGAATGTTTCTACAGTGGTCTTGGCCCTAAAAATAGAATAGTGGCTGACTAACTTTCTCCAGGTAGTCTCATCCAGCTACCCTATGCAAAAGCAGCCCACCTCCTTGATTACATGGCCAAGACCAACAAGGAGGAAGAAAAAGACAAGGAATTGGGCAAATTGTTAACTCAGTTGGATGTATTGGCCAAGAAAGTCATGGAATTGGAGGTAGTATCCAAAAAGAAGGACATGTACATTCCCTCTCACGAGCGTCGAAATATGAAGAAGCAAGAGGGTAGACGAATTGAAGAGGTCCTCTTAATCATCCTATACATAATCGAAGAGCATGACATAGTGTTGAAGGAGATAAGAGAGAATATCTTGATGCTGAACTAAATGACAACCTCTTATTCCATGTTCATTCAGCTACTAGGGTCCCAAATGGACCAAGTGCTGTCTCATCTCTACCAAGAACCATAAGAGGGGTTGCCTTATGAAGATAGGAAAACCCTACTATTGGAACTTAAGTGGGGGACTTGCGTCATGCCATGACATTAACTAAGGCGCTTCTTGGGAGGCAACCCAAGGTTTTAATGCTTTATTTTTGCTTTAGAAATAATGGTGTGTTGATTATGCATGTCACAGTGTGGAAAGTATTTGAAAAGTACAGGTTAGCGAGCCAAAAGTCCAGTCGGTGAATCACCGAAGAAGTCGGTGTGCCCGACTTGATTCGCCATTTGACTCAAGACATTTTCAAATTGGAGTCTGTAAAACTCGGTGAGCCCATGAGTAACTTGGTGAATCGCCGACCAGGTTGGCGATCGCGATATAGTCCGCCATTTGGTCCCCCACATTAACTGGAGGTCTTGTAAAACTCGGCGAGGTAAGTGCTTACTCGGCGAATCGCCGTGTTGGTTAGCGAGCAAAACTAATGTCACCGAATGGCGAGAACTGGACAGTTTTTAAAGGCCAAAGGTTTAAACTTTCAACTTTTTTACTTTCCCTCACTTTCGAACTTCCCAAACTCACACCCACACTTTAGTCTTCTATATTTCCTGCATTTTAGAGTGTTTTAGTCATTGGAATTATGTTCGGAGTGGATTACTTTGCTGCCTAGCATTTCAATCTTGATTATTCGGCATCTAAGGTTGTTTTTTCGAACCCTGAACTTATTTTTAGCAATTTTGTACTCATTTGCAATGATTTTATCTTAGTGATGTATGTTGTGCCTCTTTGATCTTAACTGTTTTTGCTTGTGCCTGTGTTAATGTGAAAATCTTGCCCATAGTGTTTATACTTATGAATTCTTGTACTTTTGTACCTTAAAATTGGTTAAATCTTGTGGGGTTGTGCTTGCATGTTGTTGAGTCTAGTCAGGTGAAGTTTAAGTAACCCGTGTTTGTGCCAAACGACGTAATTTGCCCAATGATAGAGTGGGTGACGTCATTCTTAAGGGCAAAATTCGTCAATTGACCAAATTTGGCAAAATCGGGAGAATTCTAAGTATCCTGAGGTAATGGGTGTAATGGATCTTGCTTTAATTTTATGGGTGCATGCTTTGATTTTGTGTTTGGGGGTTTCGAGGTTGAATTTGAGGAGTTGGGTTGAAAGTATGCATGTTGGGTTGTTTGGCGAGTTGGGTCGAGCTCGCCGAACCACTTGGCTGTTCGCCAAAGTTCCCTATCTCGCCTTGATTTTCTTACTAAATGAGTAGTTTGGTTCTGTAACTTTCAGTGAGAAGCCTGATGTTGCCAAAAGCACTCGGTGACTCGCCGAAAGTCTTCTTGATCACCTTTTGTCTGCAACCCAAAACCTTTTATGCACTATAACTTTCGGTGGGCTAATTTTTGCTCGTTGAATGCTTTCGGCAATTCACCAAAAGGCCTTCCCATCACTGACATGCCAAGTTTTTCTGATATTTTTGAGCCAATCCATTCGGCGAGCCCGATCTCGCTTGCCAAAGAGATTCGTCGACTCGCCGACTGGTTCGGCGAGTCTGTCTGCAACTGCTCTTTCTATGACTTTGCTTGAAGTGTTTCTCACTTTTTCTTGATATTTTTGCAGACATGGTAAGGACTAACATCGACATGCCACCCCAAAAAAGAGCATGGGGTATCACAATCAACGAAAAGGGATCAAATCCTCCCAAAAGAGGAAGACAAGAGCTCCCAGTAGGAGATAAGGGCAAGGGCAAGGGCAAGAGGCCCACATGTTAGAGAGCGACAACTGACTCCCAGGTTGTTTTATCTGAGCTTGAGGATGACTAGTCTTTATAGTCCCAGCAGGTTGAGCTCCGGGCTTGATCTCGCCCTAACTCATCTAGAGTCCTTCTAGTTCCCACACCAGCAGACTCAGTGTCAGCTCTAGCACCTCTATGGCTCTAGTGCCACCAGTCATCCCTCTTCCCAAGCTTCTCAACAAATTAAAGGGTGATGGATTGTGTACCATCCTCAAGGAGAAGTTATTATCTACAGAGGGCTTGGGGGGCAAATACTCCGATGTGAGGGACACCTTCTACTTCCACTAGTTTGAGCAGTTCACCAGGCTCCGAGGCCTCTATGTTCCTTCATGGGTCCTAGAGTTCTATATAACGTATGGTGACCTAGTCCCTAAGAGTAAGAAGAGGGCAAGCGAGTTCATACCAGTTAAGTCGGTTATGGTCCGGGGTAAGAAAGTTGGTGCAATAGGGAGTACATTAATACTGTACTCGACAGATGGTTAGATTTTGACTACCCCAATCTGGCCATAATTACAACATCATTAGATGAGCTCAAGGGCTGGCTGGTGCCCCTCATCTCAGATACCACCCCAAGGTGGATAGAGGCAGGGGTCTCGATTGAGAAGAGGGACTTGAGTGTAGCTGCACGTTATTTGTTTGGATTCATCAACAACTCTATTATGCCTTCCCAGAATGAAGTCCGTTCTACGACATCCTAAGGCAACCTGCCTTGGGTCGATTATTTCTAGGAAGAGCATCGATATGGGGCTCATTATTGAGCAAGAGATGGCCATGAGGGCCAAGCAGAGGTAGACCTCCTTGCCATTCCTGGTCTTGATCACGGAGTTGTGCCAGTGGGCGGGAGTTTCCCGAGATGACACGAGAGATATTGAGGTTACCCCGTCTTCCTCCACTGACATTCAGCGCATTGAGGTCGAGAACACGCGATAGAAGGCTGATAGGAGGAGAGAAACTTTGGTGGACATATCCCCGAAGGTAGAGTCATTGAAGGAGGCATAAACATACACTGGTTCGATAAGCCAAGGAAAAACAACGACCAGTTGGCTTGATTCGATACCTTCAGAGGCATCTTTGCCTACTCTGGCCTTCGAGCCTTCAGTTACATCTGCTCATTTTTCTTCTTCATAGGCTCCAGGTGCCTTTAAGTCTACCCAACCCACTAGGAATACTCAGGCTATGATCCTAATGATGGGACACTTGACCCATTCAGCTGATGTGAGGGCGACTAGACTTGAGAGATCCATCCCGTGGTTGATCGAAAGTGCAATTCTTGCTGCCCTAACCCCCTTCTAGACTTCTGTAGACACTCTCACCAAGAGAGTTGAGGCTTGTGAGAGCAAGCAGAGGGAGACCTTCGAGATGACAACTTTGATAGCCTAAGTAGCAGATTTGAGGAAGGACGTAGACTATCTAAAGTCTAATGACTTCACTTCATTACTGGAGGCTGCAGATGGTGTGGATGACCCTACTAATTTTGAGATTTCTCCGACTACCACTGGAGATGTACATAGGGATGACACAACAACTGATGACTTAGAGGTAGAGACCGATGAGGAGTAGATATAGATGCATAATGCTGAGGTTCATGATGATCTGGCTGACCTGGAGGATGCCATATTCGATGCCGCGCGCCATACCTCTTTTAGAGAAACATCCATGGGTGGGTCCAGTGGAGTCGGTCCTTCTGAGGTGACTCTGGGTACTGATGCCCAGACAGATGGAGTGACTGTTTAGACAGGACCCCTTTTTATCTCCCTCTCTATCTTACTTTTTGACTTTTGGATATTATTTTGCTTGCATTTGAGGACAAATGTTTTTATTTGTGATGGGGTGAAGCCCACCTTGTGTGATTGGTTTTGTGTACATATTTTGGTTTTGAGCTATAAATTGTGTTTTATACTGTTTGTGTGGATGATTGAGCTTGTGGCTCCTTGTTTTTAATTGTAAATGATTTTTGGACCCTTCCGAAAAAAAATGTGCCACCTCTTATTTGTGTTTGAATGTGGCTGTTCTCTTGCAAATTTGAGTATCGGTCTTGATCAATACCGAGACTTGAATAGTGCTCATAATCAAACAAAAATGAATGTGTGGCTACGATGAGGCCAAATGAATTGCATTGACAATATGTGAACTTTTGCATCTCGTTGTAACTAGCCAAGCATCAAATTGAGTCTCTTGTGATGAACATTACACACTAGCAAAAGTGTGAAGTCTTGTTTGACATTGGTGTCAATGCCTTATGTGATGAGCTTACCGTGAACTATATGTGATGACACCTATAATTTACCCCGTTGGTCCGATTGACTAAGTGATGCAATCTCCTGAAATGATCTTAGGCAAGTTTGAAGAGTGTGAAACAATTTGACATTATATCTCCTTTTGTGGCATACTCTGTGAGTGTGTGAACTCTGCTTGAACACCCTTTGATCCTTAACCTTTTCTTGGAAGAAACTTGATGAAATTGTGACCTTTATTCATCCATTGTCCATAATCCTCATGATTCGTTGTTTGTGTGAATAGCCAACTTAGGACAAAAGCCTAAGTTGGGGGTGTTGTGAAAAGGGAAGGTAAATCAAGAAGTGCAAAAAAGTGCCCTTTTACCCATGGTTTGAGAAAAATAGAACCCCTCCATATAAAAAAAAAAGAAAGAAAAAATAGAAAAGAAGAAAAGAATGTAAAAGAAAAAGAATGAAAAAGTTGTGGAATAAAGTTGTGAAAGTGCAAAAAGAAATGGGGTGATCAATAGTCCATGGAAGATGAATAGTGGGGTGACTTGTGAGCACAAATGTGAATGATGAAGAAAAGGAAAGAAAGTTTTGTTCACACCATATCTCATGAGGATTACAACCATTGAGACTAAATGACCATACCTTTACACTTAGCCCCATTACAAGCCTTGAAAGGAGCTTTTTGATCTTGAGTGAGCTGAAACAATTGTTGACTGGAAAATAAGGACAAACCTTTGGGTGAAATCATGCATTGCGTTCATCTTTGTGAGTGTGAGTGTTGCATTTGATTCTAGAGCTTTAAATTGTAAACCATTGTGTGTGAATATGAAATCATTCTTTGTGTGAGGGCATTTGAGTACCTTTGTTGAACTTGAACTTGTATTTGAAGCAAGTATTTTGAGTTTGAGATTCTTTGATAATGGTGAGTCACAACTTGAACTTTGAGTGCACAACTGATCCTTACATGAGTAAGTTGAGTCTTTTTGTGTGCATTCATGATTGAGTTTTGTGTAGTACTGTTTGAGACATTTTTTTTGAACTGTTGCACTTGAGTTTTACTTGAGGACAAAAGCTTAAGTTGGGGTGTTGATAAGTCCACATTTAGACTCATTTAGGGCTTTATTTTAATAGATTTATTGTCCTCAAATGCATATTTTATGCCAATAACTGATGTTAATACTTTATTTTTAGGCATTTGGATTGAGGAACAAAGCATGAACACTAATGAGTAAAAAGGAACAAGGCAGCTGAAAGAACGAAGAAGAGAAGGCCTGAGGATCGCCTAAACCATTGATGAGTCACTGAACAACCATGGTCTCGCCTAATATTCTAGTATGCCAAACCTTGAAGGAGAAAATCAAGTCGGCGATAGAAAGGAGCAGTCAGCGAGTCGCCGAACGATTTCGCGATGTAGTGCCATATCGCCCAAAGTTACAAAACTTGAAGATGCTGAAGGCCAAAGAAAAAATGCGATAAAACTGACCAAAGGGCAGATCACCACGTGGATCGGCGATCTCGAGTTATTGCACCAAATGGACCTTCGCAACACATATTTGACAACTATAAATACATTTTTAAATTCTTAGTTTAGTATCTAGCATTGAGAGAATTTCATCCTGAACATTCTTTGGAGTTCAAACTCTCAGTTTGGAGATAATATTTTTCCTTAGCTTTGAAGATTTGAAGATTTCCATTTTTGGAGATAATATTTTTCCTTAGCTTCAACATAGACATATGAAATACCGGATGAACAGTAGGTATATTAGGAGGTAGATCCAATTTATACGCCACCGGCCTTACACACTCAAGAACCTTAAAGGGACCAATATATCGCGAACTTAGCTTGGCTTTCTTGCCACATCATCACCCCTTTCTTGGGTGATACCTTAAGAAGAACACTCTCCCTGATTTGAAACGCCATGCCCCTTACCTTATGATCTGCATACTTCTTTTGTCTACTCTGGGCTGCTACAAGCTTAGCTTGAATACTTCTCACCTTATCTTGAGCATCCTTCACTAAATCAACCCCCAATAGTTTCACATCTCCAGCCTCAAGCCATCCTATGGGTAATCTACATCCCCTTCCATAGAGTGCCTCAAATGGTGCCATATCTATGTTGGAGTGATAAGTATTATTATAAGAGAATTCACACAAAGGTAGGAATTTATCCCAATGCCCTCAAAAATCAGTCACACATGCCCTCAACATGTATTCTAAAACTTGAATAGTCCTCTTTGACTTCCCATCTATTTGTGGATGGAAGCCTGTACTAAAAGTAAGTTGTGTGCCCAATTCATCATGCAATTTCCTCCAATACTTGGATGTGAATTGAGTACCACGCTCTGAGATGATAGAAAGGGGCACTCTATGCAACCTTACTATCTCTTTCACATAAACCTTAGACAATTGTTCAACATTACAATCTATTCTTATCGGAATAAAATGGGTTGACTTAGTCAATCTGTCCACAGCTACCCAAATAGAATCAAACTTCCCCAAAGTCTTGGGTAGACCAACCACAAAATCCGTAGCTCTTCTTTCACACTTCCATTTTGAAATTAACATTCTTTGAATTAAACCTGCCGGCCTTTGATGTTCATATTTCATTTGTTGGCAATTTTGACACTTAGCCACAAACTCTGCTATGTCTTTCTTCTTGCCCGGCCACCAATAAATTCGCTTCATATCTCTATACATCTTGGTCACACCCAGATGAATAGAATATCGTGAACCATGAGATTCTGCCAATAATTTTTGAATCAAGTCATCAACTCGAGGAACACAAATTCTCCCCTTAACATTGAGTAAACCATCTGCATCAAGAGTGGTCTCTTGTGCCTTACCATTCTCCATCTTCTCCTTGAGTTCGTTCAAAATTTCATCCTCAAATTGTTTGGCCTTGATCTCCTCAATGAATGTGGCCTTAACCTCAATGCTTGCTAACACCCCACCTCTTTCTGAGATGCCCAACTGCACGAACTTAAACTCCAGGGTCTAAATTTCCCTAGCCAAAAGTAGTTTGGTTACGCTCAAGTAAGCTAAATTACCCATACTCACCACTTTTCGACACAAAGCATTTTCCACTACATTAGCCTTACCCGGATGATATTGAATGGTCACATCATAATCTTTGAGTAATTCCATCCACCTTCGCTATCTCAAATTCAGATCCTTTTGAGTGAACACATGCTGCAGACTGCGATGATCAGTAAACACTTCAAATTTAACACCATAAAGATAATGCCGCCAGATCTTAAGAGCAAATAGTATCGCTGCCAACTCCAAATCACGCATTGGATAATTCCTCTCATGCACCTTCAATTGGCGTGACACATAGGCTATAACATTCTTATCCTGCATTAACACAGTGCCCAATCCAGAATGAGTAGCATTACAATAACTATAAAATCCTTACCTTCCATCGGTAAGGCTAGGATATGTGCGGTAGTCAAGAGAGTCTTTAGCTTTTGAAAGCTCTCCTCACATTTTTCAGGCCATTCAAATGGTATCTCCTTCTTAGTCAAATTGTTAAGTGAGTGGCAATAGAAGAAAAATTATTCACAAATTGACGGTAGTAGCTAGCGAGCCCCATAAAACTCCTAACTTCCGTCACAGAGCTAGGCTGAACCCAATTTTTAACCAACTCAATCTTTTGAGGATCTACCATTACCCCTTCTTTCGAAACTACATGTCCCAAAAACACAATAAAAGTCAACCAAAATTCAACTGAGAAAATTTAGCATATAACCTTTGTTTCCCAACAATACGAAGATGGTCGGCATGCTCTTCCTCAATTTTTGAATAGACCAAAATATCATCAATAAAGACTATCACAAACAAATCAAGAAGTGGTATGAACACCCCATTCATCAAACTCATAAAAGCTACATGCGCATTAGTCAAACCAAAAGACATAACTAGGAACTCATAGTGCCCATAACGAGTTTTAAATGCTGTCTTGGGCACATCTTCAGGCCTAATTTTTAATTGATGGTAACCAGACCATAGATCAATTTTAGAGAAGACTGATGCACCTTGCAATTAATTAAAAAGATCATCTATCCGAGGCAAACGATACTTGTTTCGAATAGCGACCCTATTCATTGCCAGTAATCTATACACATTCTCATATTACCATCATTTTTCTTAACAAACAAAACTGGGGCACCCCATAGGGAAGAGCTAGGACGAATAAATCCCTTATCAAGAAGCTCTTGGATTTGAGCCTTAAACTCTTAATTTCACCGGAGCCATATGATATGTAGGGATAGAAATGGGGCGTGTACCAGGCTCCAAATCCATACAAAAATCTATATCTCTATCCGGAGGCATGCCAGACAAATTGATAGGGAACACTTTTATGAATTCTGGCACCACAGAAATAGACTCAATAGATGGAGACTCACCTCAACATCCCGGATATGAGCCAAATAAGCTAAACAACCATGCTCTACCAGTTTCCTAGCCCGAATGGAGGATATTATTTAGCTTTCTTAGGCTTGTACACCCCTTCCCACTCTAATTTTTATCTTCTCAAAATTTCTAGAGTTACAGACTTAGTATTATAATTTAATACAACATAATAGGGGGACAACTAAGTCATGCCTAAGATAATATCAAAGTTAGTCATATCCAAAATCACCAAATCAGCCCAAGTCTGAAAACCCATAAACAATATAAGACAAACATGATAAACATTGGTGACTATGACTGACTCTCCAACTAGGGTAGAAACATGGATAGGGCCATCAAGTACATCACAAATCATATCAAACTCTGAGGCAAATTACACAGATACATAAGAATAAGTAGAACCTGAATTAAATAACACATTAGCAATCCGGTCACAAAAAAGAATATTACTTGTGATCACTCGTCAGATGCCTCTGCCTCATTTTTTCCTGGAAAGGCATAACATTGAGCCCTATCATATTAACGAACCATTTCCCTGCCTAGTTGCATGTTACCTCTGGCTCTATTTCCATTTTCTCTACCTTATGGTCTTGTTGACTCTCCCACCTTGTGGACACCCTCGACCATTATTACGATTTCCTGTGGGTGCCACTGCTCTAGTCTGCTTCTGCGCGGACTCAAACACATGTGGGTGGGGAAAATCTCTCCTCATATGCCTAGATTCTCCACAGTTGTAACAAGTACGATCAAAAGATGGCCTGCTACCCGTTGAAGGCACGACTCCCTGGTTATCATGAATAAAATTATGAGATGGATTTCTCGAATAATTACTTGTAGAGGCGGGCATAGAGGACTGAATTGTCTTGGTTGGAAGTGTTGGCCTTTCGGGACCCCTAGTGTAAGAATCTTGAAAGTTACCCGAGTTGTTGGCCCTTTTTGCCAACACCTTGGATTGACCATCTCACCTTACCCCCTCCACTTTCTTAACATTGTCTGTTACCTCATTAGAGCTCTTCTCTGCAGAAGTCATATGAATAGACAATACTTGCAACTCAGAATTTAGTCCCTTAAAAAATAATCAAATTCTCTCTTCCTCAGTAGTCACCAATTGAGTAGCATATCTGGACAAAACATGGAACTTAGCCTCATAAGCGGCCACATTCATACCACCTTGATCCAAAGCCATGAACTCATCCATCTTGCGATCTCTCAAAGTCCTAGACACATATTTCTCCAAAAACAGAGCATGAAATTGGGTCCAAGTAAGTGGGGGTAACGTAGAAGATCTGCATTCCATATAAGCTCTCCACCACTGCTTAGGCTCACGTTGAAGCTGAAAAGTCACGAACTTAACCCCATGCTGATAGACAATTCCTAACTTATGCAGCCCCTCATAACAATCTAGAATGAACTCATAAGTGTCCTCATTCTCAGAATCAAGAAACACAGGAGGCTTTAGCTTCAAAAACTTAGTCAACATTTCATGCTCATTGCTAATCATAACAGAACCCAACAAAGGACGGAACAAAGCATCCTTACCTCTAGTACCACTCGTCTTGGGGGCAGTGTTAGCAACAGAGGGATTAGCGGGAGCTTGAGTGGCTTGAATAGAAGGAAGCGCTCTAGGACCAAACAATCCCTTCAAGAACGACATGATCTGTTGAGCTAACACTGGGTCCAAAAGAGGAATACTTGTAGTTCCAGCTGGTACCTCTTCCTTTTGTCCAACCTTCTCAACATTCTCAACAGCTTCAACATCTACATTCTCCTTTATCTCTTCATGTTGTGCATGAGGGTTCTCATTTATAAAAGCATTCTAAACAGTAGATCCATCCCCAACATGCGCTACTCTTCTAAAGACTCTACCCCTAGCTCTTCATCTACCCCTACCTCGACCGCAAACTCTCGCTGCAAATTCCTTAATCGGAGCATTGACGAGAGCTACGGGCCTGACGCCATTGAATCTAGTACTAATCATCTGCGGACAGAAGAGTGAAGGTGGTTAGATACTAATTTAAATCGACAGATACTAATTGGAATCAATTTATAGCATGAAAGGAGATAAGAGAAAATAAAGAGATTTCCTAAAGTCCTATAGCCTCTGCAAGAAAAGTAAAGGTGTCTCCGTATCATTCCGCGAGACGCTACTAGACTCATTTTGGTATATCAAGATCAACAAACCTAGGCTCTGATACCAACTTTTTCACAACCTAGACCGTCGTGATTGACATCCACACTAATCCTTTTAGTGCGAGAACCACTACTACAACCCAAACCAAGCAACTAAACCAAAAAATAAGGCAATTAAGTTACGGAAGCAATTTAATTAACTAAACAAATGCAAAATTTAATATCTAGAACCTGAAAGTCAATATACCAAAACATCTAACAATGAACCAAGTCTAAACAAGAAGGGTTACAACCCCAAACTAATGAACTAATCAACTAGCTAAACAAGTGTCTGAGTCTGAAAATGGTAGACATAGACGAAAGAGAATTCCATGGCAGCCTGGAAGAATTGGCTTACCCTTGAATTTGAAGTGACGATCACTGATCTTCTAAGCAAGGTCTGTCAATAGCCACTTGGAGATGCCTTGTACTAAACAAAAATTAGAGCAAGTACAAAATTAGTACACAACCACAATGTATTAGTAGGATCACACGCTATTCCATTATGTGTAACATAAGCAAGTCAATATAACATTACAATCACATGCATACATCGAACATATACAATATTTTCAATATGCTCATTAATATACATTTACCACAAGTCATTGGTCCTATCATGGAACCCAAACCCAAATAGTTAGCATACCGAAATGTGGTACCCGATCTAGTAGTTATGTCGGAACGTGGCAACTGATCTCATATTTATGTCGGAACGTGTCAACTGATCCCAGTTAGTTATGTCGAAACGTGGAAACCGATCCCATTCACACACCACAATCACAATCATAAGTATATCATCAAGATCATACATTTAAGTCATTATTTCATGAAAATTATCATTCATCTATCTCATTTACAACAAGTGTGATCAACATTGCAACATTCATACATATACAAGTATCATAATAAAGCAAAAACATACATACATCACACAATCATAGAATCACAACTGTCACCTATCTCGAAACAAGCTTGAAACCCTAAGAAATTTGATCCGTCCCTTTTCAGAGTCGTTCCGCTTTTTCTTGGTCTACAAACAATCATAATAACATAGGAATCAACAAACAATTGCTAATTACCCGAAACTATAACAATTCTACGAACCCTAGATCAAACCCATGATCCCAATTATTTATATTAGGGCTGTTTTCACCATAGAATCTATATCAAAAGCCCTCCCCATCAATATTTAGCCTATCCATTACGTTTGACAGATCAAAAAATGGAATCAGCGAGTGAAAAACTTACCTTTAGTCTCAAGAATGGTTAAAAATAAGTAAGAGTCGCCCGGGGTTCGTTCGTTAGCTCTAAAAGTCAAAAATTGCATAATAAGGTCGTTTAGGGGTTTATTAACGACTTTAAGTCGCGTTTGGCCTGCCACAACGGCACCCATCCCACTTTAATGGCGGCACCATAGTGACAAAACTCAACGCCAAAGCGGCTAAAACGAAACATAGAGCTATTTTGAGAAATTCAGAATCCCCATTTCACAACACACCTATAACCAACGACACTTAGAGAATACCATTTACGCTAAGATTGATTTTGGAAGTTCTACTTGCCCAAATTCAATTCCATAAAGTTGTACGGATTCCTTAACGAGTTATCTAACCACTCATGTGGTGAAATCCATAATTAATTCACCCGATTGTTACCATATTTCCCCACACCTCAATGACTCCGATTTCATCCAAATCTAGGCTAGGTTGGGAAATCCAAAGTTACGACGAAAAAGTTTTTCGACCCAAAATTTTTCACCGTTGACTTTGCTATAACGATGGAACCCAGTCGTTACATATATATATATATATATATATATATATATAATATAATATAATATAATATAATATAGAAAAATACATTGTATAATCAATGCTACAATATTAATTTATATTAACAATGTTAAAGTAACAATTAAAGCAACAATTACAATATTGATTACATAAAATAAATAAATTAAATTACTAAACCGCGATTTTACTATAATTGCGGTGACAAATAAGACATGTCATCATTTGATCCATACAAGTTGATTTACAATTTTTGTGATATATGTGGTTACATGGGAGTGCACATACGCGTTTGGTGTGCCTGAACCCTGAGAGACAATTGAACAGATATTATCATTGAAACAAATACCGTTTAACTTAGAGTAGGGTATATACGAAAATTGGTCAACTATTTTTTGACCAACAATTTGAATTTGATGAGCTTTAACTTGCCTAATAAAGAATTCAACTAATTTATAAACTAAAAAAATATAAATTACTTCACCCCAAAATTCTAGTATTAGAGATGCTAGATCTCTTTAGGTGAGAATATGTGATATGATATTTTTTTTTGCATAGTCAACATGATAAGAAAGTGTTTTATGACTGAATTGATAACTAGTTAGTGTCATCTTATAGGCAAAAAAACATAGTGAATTCTTACGTACGCATGTAATAATGTAACTAATTAATTAGTGAAAACCTTCTCCATTAATTAAGAGATCTTGTTTGTTGATAAATATATGGATTTTTAATATTTCATAAAGAAACCTTGTTTGTCACACGTTCATTCGAAGCATCAGATGTGCATTTTGTATGGCATATGTGCATTTCATGTGTCATATGTTCAAGTCTTGATATTTGATTTACTATTTAATTATTTGTTTTGTGATTAATAAATTATTACAAGATTACATTCACCGAAGAAAATAAATTAATTATTGATTCACAATTTTACTAAAATCACAATGACAATAATGATGTTTTATTTCCCGATATATCCAAATTGATATATAATTCTTTTGATATACATGGTTACATAGGAGTACATATATACATTTAGTTTGTTTGAACTTTGAGAGATACATTTACAGCTATTATTACTGAAACGAATATTGTCTAATCAAGTATATGATACATAAGAGAGTTGATAAATTAATTGTTGATCAATGATTTGAAATAAACTAGCTTTAACTCGTCTAATGCCAATTTCTACCAATTTATAAACTGAAAATATAAAAATATATATACTTTTTTCAAAGAAGTTTTTCACATTATTGTCATTATTTACTAATGATATAGAAAAATATCATAATATAATCAATATTGCGATATCATTTTATATTAACAATATTAAAGCAATAATTACAATATTGATTACACAAAATAAATAAATTAAATTACTGAACCACGATTTTACTATAATCACGGTGACTAATGAGATATGGCATCATTTGATCCATACAAGTTGATATAGAACTTTTGTGATAAATATGGTTACATGGGAGTGTACATGCATGTTTGGTTTGCCTAAACTCTGAGAGACAAATTCAACAGATATTATCGTTTGGAACGAATACCATTTAATCTTAGAGTAGGGTTTGTACAAAAATTGGTCAATTATATTTTGACCCACGATTTGAGTTTGACAAGCTTTAAATCACCTAATATACAACTCAACTAACTTATAAATTACAAAAATTTTAATAACTCCACCCCAAAATTCTAGTATTAGAGATGCTGGATATCTTTAGGTGAGAATATGTGATATGACCTTTTGTTTGCATAGTCAACATGATAAGATATCTTTGAGAACTTAAGAAGGGTTTGATTGAAGGATTGTAGTAGCTAGGGAGAAAGATATATGAGGTCTTGAAAGTGTTTTATGACTAAATTGATAACTAGCTAGTATTATTTTATAGGAAAAAAAGAGAGTGAATTCTTATGAAGACATGTAATAATATAACCACTTAATTAGGGAAAACCTTGTCTATTAATTAAGAAATCTTGTTGTTCATAAATATAAGGATTTTGAATGTTTCATGAAAAACCTTGTGTGTCACGCGTACATTTTATGCATCACATGTTCATTCGGTACATCAAATGTGTATTTTGTGCGGCATATGTGCATTTAGCGTGTCATATGTTCATGTCTTCTTATTTGATTTACTATTTAATTATTTGTTTTGAGATTAATAGACTGTTACAAGACTACATTCACCGAAGAAAATAAATTAATTATTGATTCACAATTTTACTATAATCACAATGACAAATATGACATTTTATTTCTTGATCTATCCAAGTTGATATATAGTTCTTTTGATATATATGGTTAGATGGAAGTACTAGTATACATTTAGTTTGTTTGAACTTTGAGAGACAATTTTTACGGATATTATTATTGAAACAAATATTTTCTAATCAATAACAGGATACATAAGCGAATCGATCAATTAATTGTTGACCAATGATTTTAATTAAACTAGTTTTAACTCGTCTACTACCAATTTCTACCAATTTATAAACTAAAAATATATAAAAAAATAATATATATTTTAAAAGAGGCTCTTCACATTAGTGTAATTGTTTACTAATAAAGAAACTCTTCAGAGGGGCTGGGGCGGCACCCCAACAGTGCGCTAGAAATGGGCTTTTGAAGTTTAAGGGATGGGGCCCGGCGCCAGCAGTGCACCAGGGTCGCCTGACCCCACCCGTTTTACGTCGTTTGCTCAGTCTAAGTTCTTTATAGCATACCTTCACTCCATATTGATTCTATCTACTCTAAACTATTTCTAAACATCTTGAAATCATTCATAACATGAATCATAACCTTGAATTCATAATTTAAATTCAAGGTAGAGTTAAGAGTCAAGTCTTGAGAGTTTTTTCAAGTCTTTTGAGAAGTCTGTTGCAAACCATTTTTAAACTTGTTTTAAGACTTTATCATTTTAGTTTGAGGAAGAGTAGAGTCGAGTTCATTTTCTTTAAAATGATATATGGTAACTAAGTATTCCTAAGAGTAAATGTTTTTACATTTAAAGTGAGAGGAAACACCGATTTCCAAAAGAGTTCATGCACAGTTTTTAGTGCTATCTCTTTTTAGAGAAACCTTTTGAGTAATAATCTCAAAGTTGAGGAAGAGGAAATGTTTTCTTTAAAACATATGAGCTAAGTTATATTTTGGGAGTAGTATTAAGCATGATATGGGGGAGAATTCTAACAACTCACAGCCTCCATAAACTATGTAGTCAATGTGGGTAGAAAAGTGTCATACTTTTTAGATGATTCCTTTATTACTTTTTAGCATAGACTAGTGGATCAACTTAGTTGAGGAGTTCTATACCCCGGTAAAGTATAGGAAAATTATGGCAGTGTGGGCTAGACGCTGTATCATCACATAGCTCATAGTGATGGTTGTCGGTTAGAGAATCTCCCAAATAGAGTTTATTTTGTATTTTTGCATACAAACTCAGTTATATTGTATTTTCCAATACATTGAGTGGTTATCTACAGTTTTCAAGCTTTTCTTTATATAGCCTTATTGTCATTGATTTTATATTGAAATGAGGTTGAGTTGAGTTGAGACGAGGTAAGTTGTTTCTTCAGTTCCAGTTCACGCTTATGTCATGTTTTAGATTTCCCCTCACATGCTCGTACATTCCATGTACTGACACCATTTGGCCTGCTTCTTTTATGATACAGATACAGGTAACCAAGATCATCTACCAGTGCTTCGTTGATCCCTTTGAGTTCCAGAGTTGTTTGGTGAGCCTCATTGCTTCCGGAGGATCCCTTCTTTATTTTCAGTTATTTCAGTTGGTAGGATGATCAGGGGTATTGTCCCGATATTCCTTATAGTATTAGAGGATTTATGGATTGATAGACTGTAACATGTCGCTATTCTAAAGAACTAGTAAGAATTAGAATTAGAAATAAATTGTTTTTGGAAATAATGAAATTTGGAAAGTTTGACCAAGTTAAGCTAAGTATGAGTTTTGGGTCAACTTCAAAAGACCATAACTCCTAGATCAAGATGAGTTAGGTGTGCTACCAGATACCGTAGGAAATATCTTTGAATTGTCTTTCCAGCTCCACATAGTTTGGCCTTTTTCGAGTTTGTATGAGGGAGATATGCTCATTTGAAGTTGGACTGTCTAGATAATGAGAGTCAAAACCAGATTTTAGAAGGGTACTTTGGTATTTTAACTACCAAATTGTTTAATTTCGTTTTGGGTAAATAAGTTGGGGTCTAAACTGATTTGGTTCAGTTTAAACTTTATCAAAAAGAGTTAGGGTTTTGATAGTAGAGAAAAGAAGAGGAGAAAAGAGGAGAAGAAACAAGGAATCATCAAGTTCTTGAAGTTAAGCTTGTGGATTTCGCCAAGGGTTAATCCCTATGAGGTATGTGAGATCACATAGCGTTGGGTTTGTTCGCCCACGCACCAATCATGATTTAATTCAGTGAAATTATGTTCTTGAAAGTATATAAATTTAGTTCTTGATGGATTTTGTTGAAGTTTCTATTTGGTTCTTGATTGCTGAAGTTGTTGAGAAGTTCTTGAGTTAATAACATGAAATTTGATATTGTTTTGAGTAGATTCTTGCATATTTGGGTTATGTATTTGAATCTAAGTGTTTGGGGGGAAGGAACCAATCTAATCTAGAGGGTTAAGAGTTAAAAAACGACCAAGGAAATTCGTCAAAAATCTGGGGAATAGGGGTGGGGCGTCGTGCCACTCAGAGCGCCCCATAACAAGTTATGTGGTTTTGCCTCTGAGGCACCGTGCCAACTTGTGTGCCCCAAGCCAGTACCTGTAGTTCAGGCTCTGGCACCCCGCGCCACTCAGAGCGCTTGGGTTGCTAGGCCTTCAACCCTTTCCCACTTCTTTCCGTTTGAGTTCCCTTGCAGCATACCTAAGTTTTCCAATTGATTTCTAAACTCTAAGGTACGTCTAAACATCATGAAATCATCCATCAATGTGAGATCATGAACGTTGAATCCATAATTCAATTCAACGAAAGTGAAGAGTCAAGTCAAGAGAAGTTCTTAGAGTCTTCCAAAAGTCTTTTACAAATGTTTTAACTTTGTTTTTAGACTTGAGTTTTGGGTTGAGTAAAGAGTAAAGATTGAAGTTCATTTCTTCAAAAGTGTATATGGCGACTATGTATTATCAAAGAGCAAAATGTTTTTACATTTAAACAAGAAAGGAAACACCGATTTCCAACAAAACCTTTGAGCTAGTTTTTCAATAAAAGAGTAAATGCTTTCACAATTAAGCAAGAGAAGAAACTTTGATTTCCTAGAGAGCCTTAGGGTCAGTTTTTGAGCAATTATCTCAAACCACAAAAATAAGTTATGTTTTTAAACATATGAGGTAGTATATTTTAGGAGTAGTATTGAGCACCGATATGGGGGAGAGTTCAGGCAAATCCCAATCCCCATAGACCATGTAGCCATCATGGGTAGAAAAAAGCCATACTTTTTAGATGATTCCTTAGTGATTTTTAGCATAGAATTGTGGATCCACTTAGTGAGTTAGGTTCTATGCCTTGGCAAGGTATAAGACGGCCCTGGCAGTGTGATGCAAAACGCTGTATCATCACATAACTCTTAAGTGATGGTTCTCGGTTAGAAAAACTCCCATAAAAGTATTTTGTATTCTTATATACATAGAGTTAATTGTATTTTTATATACAAACAGAGTTTATATTGTATCTTTGCATATCGACTGAGTTACTTTTGTATTTCTGGTTATCCATGTTTTAAAAGCTTTTCTTTATATTGCATTCCTGTTATTACTTTATATTAAAATGAGTTAGTTGAGTTGAGTTGATCCCAGGTATGTTCTTTTAGTTCCTTTCAAGCTTATGTCTTGTTTTATAATTCCCCTTGCATGCTAGTACATTCAATGTACTGATGCCATTTGTCCTGTATCGTTGTATGATACAGATACAGGTAACCAGGATTAGGATCTAACGCAATGTTGATTCTAGTTGAACTTCAGAGTTGTTAGTGAGCCTCCTTTGTTTCGGAGGATCCCTTTTATTGCTTTATTAGTTATTTCATTAGAATGTCGTGGGCCTTGACTCGATGTCCATCTTAGTTGTTTGAGTCTTTATAGACAGTTAGTTATTCATTTGACTTTAACTTATTATTGGCTTATGTTTTGAGACTTGAGTTACCATCTTGGCTAGTTGAATGTTTCTTTTAATGACATTCTTAGATTAATTCATAAGTTCATGTTTTGAGACTATTTCCTTGTTATATAAGTCCTCCGCTGAGTAGTAAGCTGGGCCAAGGGTTTGCGTAGAGCCAGTATTGGTTCTCGAGTGCCAGTCCCACCCAGGGTGTAGGCTTGGGGTGTGACAAACTTGGTATTAGAGCACAGAGTTCAAAAGTCCTAGGAAGTCTATGAAACCATGCTTGTAGAGTCCTAGTTATCGATATGAAGCGCGCCACATCTATAATTAGGAGGCTGCAACATTTTAGGAACTATCTCATTTCTTTCTTACTCATTTCGTGCGATAGAGTTGATCTCTATAAAGTCTCTTTCTAACTCGTGCTTGCCCGTATTTTTTAGATCATGCCTCCATGAAGAGCTGTCCGAGGTCGTCCCACTAGGAGGAATATGGAGGAACAAGGGGCACCTAATGCACCAGAAGTGCAACCCCAAGGAGAGGTCACCAATGTATAGTTCCATGAGGCCATCTGGATGTTGAACTAGGTTGTGACCAACCAAGTTGGGCAGCAGAGAGAGAAGCATCAGGAAATGGATGATACTTCTAGGGTCTGTGAGTTCATAAGGATGAATCCTCCAAGCTTCACAGGTTCAAGTGTCACTGAGGATCCAGAGAACTTTGTTAAAGAGCTTTAGAAAGTTTTTGAGATAATGCATGTTGCCGATACTAAGAGAGTAGAACTAGTTGCATGTCAATTGAATAGTGTTGCTAGGATATGTTTTTTTCAATGGAAAAAGAATAGGGTTGAGGATGCACAAATTGTGAGTTGGGTAGTTTTTGAGAATGCCTTCATGGGCGTTTATTTCCCTGTGAGCTAAGAGAAGCAAAGGTACGAGAATTCCTTACCCTTAAGCAGAAATCTATGAGTGTTCATGAGTACAGTCTGAAGTTCACACAACTTTTTCGTTATGCTCTAGAGATGGTTGCTGACATAGGAAGCAGAATGAGTTTATTTGTTGCTGGGTTGTCTCGTCTTTCAAGTAAGGAAGGCAAGGCAGCTATGCTGATAGGGGACATGGACATAGCAAGGTTGATGATCCATGTGCAACAGGTTGAGGAGGACAAGATAAAAGATAGAGAAGAGTTAAAAAATAAGAAGGCTAAGACATTAGGGAATGAGTCCGGGCAGAAAAAGAGTAATGCGAACCGATCTTCTTTCCAACATATGCAAAAGGGACCTAATCCATCATCTGTTAGTGCACCTGCACCAAGGAACAGAGGTGAGTTCGACAATCAAAATTTATAAAATATGAGATCTAGACATGCACAGTCGCAGGGTAGTGTTGCACAAAGAGGTAATAAGACTCCTGCATGTGCTAAGTATGGTAGGAGCCACTCAGAGGTGTGTCGTGATGGCTCCACTGGTTGCTTCAAGTGTGGTCAGAACGGTCATTTTGTGAGAGAATGCCCTAAGAACAGGCAGGGTAATGGTAATGGGGGCAATAAAGCCTAGTCTTCTTTAGTTGCTCCACTAGACAGAGCTACATCTAGAGGAGCTACTTAAGTTGAAGGTGGAGGAGGAAACCATCTTTATGTTATCACTAGTCACCAAGAGCAAGAGGATTCACCAGATGTTGTCACTGATATGATCCAAGTCTTTAACTTTGATGTTTATGCTTTGTTAGATCTATGAGCGAATCTATCTTTTGTTACTCCATATATTGTGATGAATTTTGATGTTCTTCCTGCGCAACTTCTTGATCCCTTCAGTGTTTCCACACCTGTTGGTGAGTCAATTCTAGCTGAGAGAGTCTATCGTGATTGTACCATTTTCGTCAATCACAAGAGCACAATGGCTGACTTAGTTGAGTTATATATGATAGATTTTGATGTCATTCTAGGTATGGACTAGCTTCATGCTAGTTAAGCATTAATAGATTATAGAACTTGAGTAGTCAAGTTCCAGTTTCCTAATGAGCTAGTTATGTAGTGGAAGATTAGTTCAGCAGTGCCTAAGGGTCGTTTCATTTCGTACCTTAAGGCGAGGAAGTTAGTTTCTAAAGATTGTGTCTATCACTTAGTCCGAGTTAATGACTCTAGTGTTGAGATACCTCCCATTTAGTCAGTTTCACTTGCTAGTGAGTTTTCAAAAGTCTTTCCAAATGATTTTCTGTGTCATTCAGTTGAACAAGGTTACTATTAAGAATAAGTATCCTCTTTCGAGAATTGATGATCTTTTCGACCAACTTTAGGGTGCCACTTGTTTTTTTAAGATAGATCTCAGATCTGGCTATCATCAGTTGAAAGTAAGGGATAGTGATATCCCTAAGACAAGATTCAGGACCTATTATGGTCACTATGAGTTCCTAGTTATGTCCTTTGGCTTGACCAATGCTCCTGCAACATTCATTGACCTTATGAACAGAGTATTTGTCACGACCCGAGAGCACCCCCTAGTCATAACATAGCGTACTCGACCCCAAAGGGGTCTTATAAAAGCCTCATAGTATTCATTCATCACATAGGTAATAAAAATAGTACGAAATTAAAACTTTTTATTCAAAAACCATACAATCTATCATTTCAAAAGCATTTAAATGCAAGCGGAAGTCTAACGTCTCACATGGCCATCTTAGACAAACTTTAACAAGATAGGGTCACGACCCTTTACAATCGAAGTCTTAACAATAGTCTTAAAACATAAGAAAAACTAGAAACATAAAAGTCCATGTCCTCGATCTATGAGGAGATACCAAAAGATTTCTTGAGAGAACTCTAATCCCAAGCTTCACTAGAGAATGCAATTACTTGACTGAACCTACACTTGTAGTAAAAATAAGAGAATATGGGTTAGCATACAAAAATGGACTAAGTATGATGACCATGCAAAAACATGCTTAAAAAGGGACATTTTGTTGAAAGTCATGCTTTTATGCCATTCTTGTAAAACTTCATGAACATTGATCAAAGAGGCATATTATAAGTCACAACCAACATACAAAGTCACATATTTCACATTTAGTCAAAATACACATAACCTTTTACCTTCACCTTGAGCCTTTACCTCAAGTAACCCTCAAGCTATACCTTGTGCAATGTATGGATAGTGTCCCATACCACCACCTACACTAAGGTACCAGGTCACCAAAAGTGAACTTACTATTCATCCTTCTCACCTTTACACAACAGAGCATATAAAGTACATAATATCACATGAATCACATCATCACACTAAGACCATCATCTAAGACAGCTCTAAGTCATACTTGTGCAATGTGCAAGTAGCATCCCATACTACTACTCACACTAAGTACTCTTTTGAAGTTACCATATACAAGGAATATGCATATACAATAAGTAATGATAAGGAATTAACTCATAATATAATCCAAGTATAGCATGCATCATTATATTTAAGCATTTAAGCCAACATTCTTCATTAGGTTCATTTAGGACACATTTATGGATTTAGAGGACATACACACATTTAGCCATTAAAGCTTAGAGAACTCACTGTAGCCCTTTCAAAGCCTACTCGTGCAATGTATATATAACGTCCCACACTACTTCCTACAGTTTGTAGTACCTATCAAGAAACTAGAGTGCACATCTCACATGATGGGAATAGACATTAACTGACATATACCATGAGAGCTAAATCATGGAATCTGATGTACTATCCCACATCGTAAGGGTTGTTCTACTTGCCAATGGTAGAACTAGGAAGCATCCTATGTAGGCACATAGTTATGGGGTATGAAAGATGTTCATTGGACTCTAGCCTAACATTGGGAGAGCTACCATCTTAGCCATATCCACTCGATGCTTAGCCTCCATTCCCATAGAGTAGTTCATTCATTACATTGTTGTACTTGAGAGGGCCACCACCATTATGCCTACCGACTGAAAGTATTTTCCCAAGAAAGGGCCACCACCATTAGGCCTACCGATTTAAGGTACTTTAAGGATAAATCTTGACTTCCCTAGAGAGAGCCACCACCATTAGGTCTACCGTCTCTAAGTTCATCATTTCACAAAAGAAGGAGGCCACCACCATTAGGTCTACCACTTTAAGGTTATACATTCATATTGGGTTCTAGACTCATCATGAACGGCCACCAACATGAGGTCTACTAGGTCAAGACATAGTCTAAAATACTTCATTAGTCATTTATAGAAGGCTACCAACATTAGTTCTACCAGTCTAAGACTTCTATTCATTCATTTAAGAAAAGGCTACCAAAGTTAGGTCTACCAATTCTAAGTCATCTACACATTCATTAGTCATTTATGAAAGGACTACCAACATTAGGCCTACCGAATCATGATCATTAGGACATTAAGTCAAGATGCATTCATTATTCAAGGAAAGGATGCCTAAGCCTACCAAGTCAAGATATCACATTCAACATAACTTTCATTCATCAAGAAGAGGAAACCTAAGCCTTCCAATTCAAGATATACAACATTACATTATAGAACCCTTCACATCCCATCATCATCATTCATGAGTGTTAATAGAGAGATAGCTTTCAATCCTAACACAATTAGCTTCTAAATAAGATAATCATTTTATCTTTGAAATAACATGCAAAAATCCTTCACACTATACCTTCACATATACAAGACATGAGTATACTTCAATTCCTCAAACTATGCCTTTAAGGCCATGATCACAATGGACATAATAAGTAAACATCTCCACCTTTCAAATGGATCAACAATTCAAGAACATTTCTACTTTTACATGAAATTAGGTCAAACTTGCCCTTCAAGGGTCATAATTCCAAATCACCAATACACCAACAATATATTACAAATATGGCATGTGTAATGATATACTTCAATAATCTAAAGCAATTGAAGAAAATTTGAATCACATGCATTCATCATCAACAAACCTACTTCATGAAGGCACAATTTAGGAATTGAGAGAAATCATGGGTTCATAGAGTATTTTCATCATAAATCCTGAATTAAACATCAACACAATCAATATATGCCATTTGAAACCATTTGAAATCGTTTGTAGAAAGAATTCATTAGATTGAGTAAAACCTTTGGTTTTTTTTCATGAACTTGACAACCTTGAAAACTTCTTTGAAATTGACTCTAGGTTGAAAGCTAACCCTAGATGAAGGATCATCATACCTTTACTAAGATTCCTCAAGAAATTTGATGAATAAACACCTTGAATCCAAAACCGTAGCCCCCTCTTCTTCTTCTTCTTTTTCGTTGGGAACTTCTAGAGAGAGAAATATTTGAGAGGAGGTGGGTTCTTTTGATTCTATTTGGAGTGACCTAATGAAAGGATTTAGGTCTAAGAAGGCCTTAAAAGGGTGTATAGTTTCTAGGATAGGAATAGAATAATAGGGACTTTATTTTTGGAAAAAGGACTAAGGACCCTACAAGTGTAACTTAAAATTTCAGCTCCTTCCCGTCTTTGCTCGCCCTTTGGACACTTGGGCTCGCCAAGTGCACTCTTGGCTCGCCCTTTGTTCTAGTGAGCTCACTAAAGGGGCTGGTCATAGGGCAATTGGAGGGGGCCGATGGGTGACACACCAACTAACTTGGCGAGCTGCGACCTAACTCACCCTTTGGTCCAACACCTAGGCCAAAATGGCAGCCTACTAGGCGACCATAAGTGTATAAGGGCAACTCGCCAAACCCTTTGGTCGATCAGCACCCCCATCGCCAAACATCCCATCAAAGAACAAGGTTTCTTTCACTCACACATTCTAGCTAAGGCCCTTGCTTGCACCCTAGGCTTCCTCTTTGCTCAACTTAGGTTCTAAAATAGCCCAGACATCAACGTAAAGTCACACTAACCCAAACAATAAGGCTTTGGTTCAACCTATCATTTTCTGAGTCATTACATTATCCCCCACTTAGGAGCATTCGTCGTCGAATGACACTTAAAACACATTACGGGAAAAACGACTCGAGACTAGCAGCCCAACAATCATGCATGCAACATCAATATAAATGCACACAACTAGGAGGAAACATCAACTCCACATCAATAAGTTCAAAACTCAACAAGAAGGTAGGAACTATATCTACAAACTCATTATAAACCAAAACTTCACATTTCTCATTTCATTGGAGGAACTTCCTTCTCCAAGTCACATTATGCTCATCACAACATCATTAAGCACATTTAAGCAATTTTCTCATAAAAGCACACTTAGACATGTTCAACAAATCAACTCATGAAGTATTTAGGCAACTCATCATAGATCCATATCAACATGAGGAACACAATTAATGAAAACTCTCTTTTTTTTCCTCTCATATAAACATAAATTCGACTAGAACATGCATAACATAAGGAGATCATGGAAACTCATTTTCACATAAGACTACAAAACATGAAACAAGAAACAAGGAACTCTTAGTCTCAAGCTTGAATAGGAATAAAAGGAAAGAGATAGATATCAACACTTTCAACAACCTTACTATTCATCATACCATCCCCCACTTAAGGGTAAACCCAATTAAGGCTAACATGAAACAACATAGGAACCTCTATAAGACATTCACAACTATAAAGAACTATCACATACCAGAGCTTTCATACTAGGAAGGTCCTCATTAAGCAAATCTTGCTCACAACCAACCTTACACACACCACTCAAGGTCTCATAAGAGTCTACCACGCCGGGTCTAAACTCCTCAAACTCACTACACCTCTTATGGTGAGTATATCAAGCAAACCTAACTCATGAACATCAAGGATATTCAATAACCTTGCCATCTAAATACAATATCTATCCCTTATAGGGGTAAGCTTATACAAACTATTTACAACATCGCTTCTTTTAATTCTAAGGTTAGAGAAAAACATCACTAAACCTTCACACTCATCACCCAAGGTGATTCTAAACCAAGGTAAATCATACTTATACCCTCTTTTAAGGAGTCTATTCACTCAACACATCAACACATTTTTTAAAAAGACCTCATTCATAAAATCTTTCAACTTACCTCCGAACTCATCACAACCTTCTACCAACAACACACATAACCATATAGTAACCCATTCATACTGAAGACTACATCACAATATAACTCCTCAAATCTACCATAACATGACCCATCTAGTCACATAACCACAAATGACCTCATTACTCACCTTTTTCTCCCTCAATCCTTGCAACATTAGCCCTTCAAGTAGTCACATATTCAAGACCACCGGATAAGGAATAAGAGAAATAACTTATAGAGTTAAGATCTATGGCACGACTTGAAGAATGAAGAAACAAATGTAACATTCTATCATTTTACAGACTTTCGCTCATAGATGTGTCGCGACTCACATCGATGAACAGACTCTACTAGACGTGGCTTATGAGACATCAACCCTAAAACCATTCCCAAAACCTTATGCTCTGATACCATGTTGTCACGACCCGAGAGCACCCCCTAGTCGTAACACGATGTACTCGACCCCAAAGGGGTCTTATACAAACCTCATATCATTCATTCATCGCATAGGCAATAAAAATAGTATGGAACAAAAACATTTAAACGCAAATGGAATTCTAACGTCTCACATGGACATCTTAGACAAACTTTAACAAGATAGGGTCATGGCCCTTTATAATCGAAGTCTTAACAATAGTCTTAAAACACAAAAAAAACTAGAAACATAAAAGTCAATGTCCTCGATCTATGAGGACATACAAAAAGATGTACTGAGAGAACTCTAATCCCAAGCTTCACTAGAAAATGCAATCACTTGCCGGAACCAACACTTGTAGTAAAAATAAGAGAATATGGGTTAGCACACAAAAATGTACGAAATATGATGACCATGCAAAAACATGCTTAAAAAGAGACATTTTGTTGAAAGTCATGCTTTTATGCCATTTTTGAAAAACTTCAAGAACATTGATCAAACAGGCATATTATAAGTCACAACCAACATACAAAAGTCAAATATTTCACATCTAGTCAAAATCACACATAACCTTTACCTTCACCTTGAGCCTTTACCTCAAGTAACCCTCAAGCTATACCTTGCGGAATGTATGGATAGTGTCCCATACCACCACCCACAACAAGGTACCATCTTAAGGTCACCAAAAGTGAGCTTACCATTCATCCTTCTCACCTTTACACAATAGAGCATATAAAAGACATAATATCACATGAATCACATCATCGCATTAAGACCATCATCTAAGACAACTCTAGGTCATACTTGTGCAATGTGCAAGTAGCATCCCATACTACTACTCACACTAAGTACTCCTTTGAAGTCACCATAGACAAGGAATATGCATATACAATAAGTCATGACAAGGAATTAACTCATAATACAATCCAAGGATAGCATGCATCATTATATTTAAGCAATTAAGCCAACATTCTTCATTAGGTTCATTTAGGACACATTCATGGATTTAGAGGACATACACACATTTAGCCATTAAACCTTAGAGAACTCACTATAGCCCTTTCAAAGCCTACTCGTGCAATGTATAGATAGCGTCCCATACTACTACCTACACTTTGTAGTACATATCACGAAACTAGGGTGCATATCTCACATGATGGGAATAGGCATTAACCGACATAGACCATGGGAACTAAATCATGGAATCCGATGTACTATCCCACATCGTAAAGGTTGTTCTACTTGCCAATGGTAGAACTAGGAAGCATCCTATGTAGGTACATAGTTATGGGGTATGAAAGATGTTCATTGGACTCTAGCCTAACATTGGGAGAGCTACCATCTTAGCCATATCCACTCGGTGCTTAGCCTATATTCCCATAGAGTAGTTCATTCATTACATTGTTGTACTTGAGAGGGCTACCACCATTAGGCCTACCGACTGAAAGTACTTTCCCAAGAAAGGGCCACCTCCATTAGGCCTACCAATTCAAGGTACTTTAAGGATAGCTCTTGACTTCCCTAGAGAGAGCCACCACCATTAGGTCTACCGTCTCTAAGTTCATCATTTCACAAAAGAAGGAGGCCACCACCATTAGGTCTACCGCTTCAAGGTTATACATTCATATTAGGTTCTAGACTCATCATGAAGGGCCACCGACATTAGGTCTACTAGGTCAAGACATAGTCTAAAATACTTCATTAGTCATTTATTGAAGGCTACTAACATTAGATCTACCAGTCTAAGACTTCTATTCATTCATTTAAGAAAAGGCTACCATCCCTAGGTCTACCAATTCTAAGTCATCTACACATTCATTAGTCATTTATGAAAGGACTACCAACATTAGGCCTACCGATTCATGATCATTAGGACATGAAGTCAAGTTACATTCATTATTCAAGAAAAGGATGCCTAAGCCTACCAAGTCAAGATATCACATTCAACATAGCTTTCATTTATCAAGAAGAGGGAACCTAAGCCTACCAATTCAAGATATACAACATTACATTATAGAACCCTTCACATCCCATCATCAACATTCATGTGTGTTAATAGAGAAATAACATTCAATCCCAACACAATTAGCTTCTAAATAAGATCATTATTCTATCATTGAAATCACGTGCAAAAATCCTTCACATTATACCTTCATATATACAATATCATGATAATACTTCAATTCATCAAACAATGCCTTCAAGGCCATGATCACAATGGACATAATAAGTAAACACCTCCACCTTTCAAGTGGATCAATAATTCAAGAACAATTATACTTTTACATGAAATTAGGTCAAACTTGCCCTCAAGGTTCATACCTCCAAATCACCAATACACCTACAATATATTACATATAAGGCATGGGTAATGAGATACTTCAATAATCTAAAGCAATTGAAGAAAATTTGAATCACATGCATTCATCATTAACAAACCCACTTCATAAAGGCACAATTTAGGAATTGAGAGAAATCTTCATAGAGTATTTTCATCATAAATGCTCAATTAATCATCAACATAATCAATATATTCCATTAGTAACCATTTGAAATCGTTTGTAAAAAGAACCCATGAGATTGAGTAAAACCCTTGGTTTTTTTTCATGAACTTAAAAACCTTGAAAACTTCTTTGAAATTGCCTTTAGGGTGAAAGCTAACCCTAGATGAAGGATCACCATACCTTTGCTAAGATTCCCAAAGAAATTTGATGAAGAAACGCCTTGAATCCAAAACCCGAGCTCCCTCTTCTTCTTTGGGAACTTCTAGAGAGAGAAATATTTGAGATGAGGTGGGTTCTTTTGATTATATTTGGAGTGACCTAAATGAAAGGATATAGGTCTAAGAAGGTCTTAAAATGGTTATATAGTTACTAGGAAAGGAATAGAATAATAGGGACTTAATTTTTGGAAAAGGTCTAAGGAACCTACAAGTTGTAACTTAAAATTTCAACACCCTCCCATCTTAGCTCGCCCTTTGGACATTGGGTTCGCCAAGTGCACTCTTGGCTTACCCTTTGTTCCAGTGAGCTCACTAAAGGCGTTGGTCATAGGGTGATTGGAGGGGGCTAATGGGCGACACGAAAACCAACTTGGCGAGCTGCGACCTAACTCGCCCTTTGGTCTAGCACCTAGGCCAAAAAGGCTACTCACTAGGCGACCATAAGTGTATAAGGGCGACTCGCCAAACCCTTTGGGAGATCAGCACCCCCATCGCCAAAAAGCCCATCAAAGAACAAGGCTTCTTTCACTCACACTTTCTAACTAAGGCACTTGCTTACACCCTAGTCTTCCTCCTTGCTCAACTTGGGTTCTAAAATAGCCTAGACATCAACCTAAAGTCATACTAACCCAAACGTTTAGGCTCTAGTTCAACCTATCATATTTCGAGTCGTTACAGTATTCAAGCCTTATTTAGATTTGTTTGTAATCATATTCATTGATGACAGTCTAATCTATTCGAGAAATGAGGAAGAGCATACTCGCATCTCAAAATAGTTCTCCAAACTTTAAAGGATAAGGAGTTATATACCGAGTTTTCTAAGTGTGAATTTTGGCTTGAGTCTGTGGCATTCTTAAGCCATATTGTTTTCGGTGATGGAATTAGAGTTGATATTCAGAAAATAGAGGTAGTGTAGAATTGGCCTAGACCCACATCTCCAACTGACATTAGGAGTTTCTTGGGATTAGCTGGCTACTATAGAAGTTTCGTCAAGGGATTTTCATCTATTTCATCTCCTTTGACTAAGCTAACTTAGAAAATAGTAAAGTTTCAATGGTCTGCAGATTGTGAGAAAAGTTTTTCGAAATTGAAAAGAGGTTGACTAATGCCCCAGTTTCGACCTTACTAGATGGTATGCAAGGCTTTTTGTTTTATCGTGATGCGTCCAAAGTTGGTTTGGGTTGTGTATATGTAGAATGTCAAAGTTTTAGCTTATGCCTCCAGACAGCTTAAGGTTCACGAGAAAAACTACCCAACCCATGATTTAGAGTTGGCAGCCGTAGTATTTGCCTTTAAAATATGGCATCATTATCTTTATGGTGTTCATGTAGATGTGTTCACCGATCATAAGAGTCTTCATTATGTGTTTAGTCAGAAGGAGCTTAACCTTAGACAAAGAAGGTGGTTAGAGTTACTCAAGAATTATGACATGAGTATTCTCTATTACCAAAGTAAGGCTAATGTTGTTGTTGATGCCTTGAGTAGATTGTCTATAGGTTGTACCACCCAGTTTGAGGAAGATAAGAAAGAGTTAGAAAAAGTGGTGCATAGACTTGCACGATTAGGAGTTCGATTAAGAGATTTCGACGAAGGAGGAGTAGTGGTGATGAATGGGTGAATCATCATTAGTGTCTGAAGTTAAAAAAAACAAGACTAAAATCCTATTTTGCTTGAATTGAAGGCAAATGTTCATAAGCAAAAAGAAATGGCTTTTGAACAAGTGGGAGATAGTGTATTGAGGTACCAAGGTAGCTTGTGTGTGCCAAGGGTGGATGAACTTCAAAAGAGGATCATGGAGGAAGCTCATGGCTCCAGATATTCTATCCATTCGGGTTCTACAAAGATGTATGATGACTTGAGAGAAGTCTATTGGTGGAGTAGTATAAAGAAAGGCATTGCAGAGTTTGTTGCTAAGTGTCCGAATTGCCAACAAGTTAAATTATAGCACCAAAGGTCCGGTGGTATGGCTCAGAATATAGATCTTCCGGAATGGAAGTGAGAGATGATCAATATGGATTTCATCACATGTTTACCAAGGTCTCGTAGGTAGCATGATTATATTTGGGTAATTGTAGATCGAATGACTAAATCAGCCACTTTTTGCCGGTAAAGACAACCCATTCAACAGAAGATTATGCTAAGTTGTATATTAAAAAGGTAGTCAAACTTCATGGAGTTTCAGTATCAATTATTTTAGATAGAGGTGCATAATTTACTGCACAGTTTTGAAAGTCATTTCAGAATGGTTTGGGTTCAAAGGTGAATTTGAGTATTGCTTTTCATCCTCATACTAATGGTCAAGTAGAGCCCACTATTTAGACTTTAGAGGATATGTTAAGGGCTTGCATGATTGATTTCAAAGGTAATTGGGATGATCACCTACCTCTCATACAGTTTGATTATAATAATAGTTACCACTCTAGCATCCAAACAGCTCCATATGAGACTCTTTATGGGAGAAGATGCAGATCTCCTATTGGATGGTTTGAAGTTGGTGAAGCTAGGTTGATAGGACCAGACTTAGTGCATCAAGCTATGGAGAAAATGAAAGTTATTCAAGAGATATTGAAAATAATGCAGAGTCATCAGAAATCCTATACAAATGTTAGGAGAAGAGACTTAGAGTTTGAAGTAGATGATTGGGTTTACTTGAAAGTTTCACCTAGGAAGGGTGTCATGAGATTTGGCAAGAAGTGGAAACTTAGTCCTCGATGTATTGGTCCTTATAGAATATCCAAGAGGATTGGAAATGTAGCTTATGAGTTAGAGCTACCCCAAGAGTTAGCAGCGAAACATCTGGTATTTGACATCTCTATGTTGTAAAAGTGCATGGCCGATCCTTCACTTATCATACCTACCGAATATATTGGTATTAAGGATAGCTTATCTTATGAGGAGTTTCCTGTTCAAATTCTAAATCGCCAAGTTTGCAAGTTGAGAACTAAAGAAGTAACATCAGTCAAAGTTTTGTGGAGGAATCAATTTGTTGAGAAAGCTACTTAGGAAGCTGAGGAGAATATGAAGAAGAGATATCCACATCTCTTCAAATTTGGAGAAGTTCCAAATTAAGGTACTAATCCTTTTCTTGACATTTATTTTAAGTTGGCATGTTGTATTTATATTTTGCTTGCTGGGTGATTGAGCTAGATGTTAGATGTTACACCCTTAGCCTACTAAGAGTAATCTCATTCGAGGATGAATGTTCCCAAGGGGGAGATATTGTAACACCCCCCTATTCGAAAGAACTAGAATTAGAAAGAAACTGGTTTTGGAAATAATTGAATTTGGAAAGTTTGACCAAGTTAAGCTAAGTATGAGTTTTAGGTCAACTTCAAACTACCATAACTCCTAGCTCATGATGAGTTAGTGTGCTACCAGATACCGTAGGAAATATCTTTGAATTATGTTTCCAAATCCACTGAGTTTGGCCATTTTCGAGTTCTTATAAGGGAGATATGCCTATTTGAAGTTGGCTATCTAGATAAAGAGAGTCAAAACCAAATTTTAGAAGGGTACTTTAGTCTTTTCACTGCCCAATTAGTTAATTTCTCTTTTGCTAATTAAGTTGGGGTCTAAATTGATTTGATTCAATTTACGCTTCATCAAAAGGAGTTAGGATTTTAAGAGAAGAGGAAAGAAGAGGAGAAAAAGCAAGGAATCGTCAAGTTCTTGAAGTTAAGCTTGTGGATTTCGCCAAGAGTTAATCCCTACGAGGTATGTGAGATAACGTAGCATTGATTTTGTTCACCCACGCGCCAATCATTATTTAATTCAGCGAAATTATGTTCTTGAAAGTATAGAAATTGAGTTCTTGATGGATTTTGTTGAAGTTTCTATTAGGTTCTTGATTGTTGAAGTTGTTGAGAATTTTTTGAGTTAAATTCATGAAATTTATGTTGTTTTGAGTAGATTCATGCATATTTTGGTTATGTATTGTAATATAACTGTTTGGGGAAGGAACCAATCGAATCTAGAGGGTTTAGAGTTGAAAAATGACCAAGGAAATTCGTCAAAAATCTGGGGAATGGGGGTAGGGTGCCGCACCACTCAGAGCACCCCATAACCGGTTATGTGGTTTGGCCTCCAGGGTGTCACGCCAGCTAGTGCATGTAGTTCAGGCTCTGGCACCCCGCGCCGCTCAGAGCGCCAGGGTTGCCAGGCTTTCTACCCTTTCCCACTTCTTTCTGTTTGAGTTCCCTTGCAACGTACCTACGTTTTCTAATTGATTTCTACACTCTAAGGTATATCTAAACATCAGGAAATCATCCATAAACCTGAGATTATGAACCTTGAATCCATAATTCAATTCAAGAAAAGTTAAGAGTCAAGTCAAGAGAAGTTTTAAGAGTTCCAAAAGTCTTATAAATTTTTTTTAACTGTTTTAAGACTTGAGTTTTGAGTTGAGTAAAGAGTAGAGATTGAAGTTAATTTCTTCAAAAGAGGGGACTATGTATTCCGAAAGAGTAAAATATTTTTACATTTAAACAAGATAGGAAACACTGATTTCCAACAGAGCTTTGAGCTATTTTTTTAGTAAAAGAGTAAATACTTTCTTAATTAAGCAATAGAGGAAACTTTGATTTCCTAGAGAGCCTTAGAGATAGTTTTTGAGCAATTATCTCAAACCACAGAAAAGAATTATGTTTTTAAACATATGAGCATGTATATTTTGAGAGTAGTATTGAGCACCGATATAGGGGAATGTTCAAAAAACTCCCAGCTCCCACAAACCATGTAGCCATCATGGGTAGTAAAGAGTCATACTTTTTAGATAATTCCTTAGTTCCTTTTAGCATAAACTAGTGGTCCACTAAGTGAGTTAGGTTCTATGCCCTTGGCAAGGTATATGACGGCCCTGGCAGCGTAAGGCAAAAAGTTGTATCATCACATAGCTCTTAAGTGATGGTTGTCGGTTAGAAAAACTCCCACAGAAGTATTTTGTATTCTTATATACACAGAGTTAATTGTATTTTTATATACAAATAGAGTTTATAGTATATCTTTGCATACAAATTGAGTTACTTTTGTATTTCTAAATACACAGACTTGTTATCCATGTTTCAAAAGCTTTTCTTTATATTGCATTCCTATTATTGCTTTATATTGAAATGAGTTAGTTGAGTTGAGTTGGGCCCATGTATGCTCTTTCAGTTCCTTTCAAGCTTATGTCTTGTTTTAAAACTCCCCTCGCATGCTTGTACATTCAATATACTGATGCCATTTGCCTACATCGTTGTTATGATGCAGATACAGGTAAGTAGGATTAACATCCAGCGCATCGTTGATTCTAGTTGAGCTTCAGAGTTGTTGGTGAGCCTTCTTGCTTCTGGAGGATCCCTTTTATTGCTTTATTAGGTAGTTTGGGTCTTGTCCCGATGTCCATCTCAGTTGTTAGAGGCTTTATAGACAGTTAGTTGTTCATTTGTCTTTATCTTGTTATTAGATTATGTTTTAAGACTTGAGTTGCCATCTTGGCTAGTTGAATATTTCTTTTAATGACATTCTAAGTTTAATTCATGAGTTCATCTTTTGAGACTATTTCCTTGTTATATAAGTCTTCCGCTGAGTAGTAAGCCAGGCCAAGGGTTCGCTTGGGTCCAGCAATGGTTCTCGAGTGCTAGTCCCGTCCAGGTATATGCTCGGGGCGTGACATAGACAATAGTTCATGAGTCTTTTCTTTTTCAGTTGTTTATGTTGAAACTTGAGTTGCCTCTTTGGCTAATTGAATGTTTTATCTCTAAAATATTCTGAGTATTTCTTTGAGACATTAATTAAAGGTGTGCTTTTGAGTTCATCTTTTTTATGAGTAAGTCTTCCGCTAAGAATTGATCCAGGACAAGGGTTCGTTTAGGGCCAGCAATGGTTCTCGAGTACCGGGCACATCCAGGGTGCATGCTTGATGCGTGAAAATCTTGGTATCAAAACACATAGTTCAAGAGTCCTAGGGTTTCTATGAAACCATGTCTGTAGAGTCTTAGTTATCGATGTGAAGCGCACCCCATCTATAATTAAGTGGCTTTGACATTTAGAAACTATCTCACTTCTTTCATACTCTTTTCGTGCGATAGAGTTCATCTCTATAAAAGTTTCCTTGTAATTTGTGCTTGTGCATATCTTTTAGATTATGCCATCACAAAGAGTTGTTCGAGGTAATCCATCTAGGAGGAGTGTTGATTATCAGGATCAAGGGGTCCGTAATGCACCAGAAGTGCAACCCTAAGGAGAGGTCACTTATGCTGAGTTCCAGGATGCTATCTGGATATTGAGCCAAGTTGTGACCAACTAAGCTGGGCAACAAAGAGAGAATCAAGAGGATGTGGCTCATACTTCCAGGATTCTTGAGTTCTTAAGGATGAATCCTCCAAACTTAACCAGTTCAAGTGTCATCGAGGATCCAAAAAACTTTGTGGAAGAGTTGCAAAAAGTTTTTGAAGTTATAAATATTGCTGATGTTGAGCGAGTGAAACTAGTTGCATACCAACTGAAGGGTATTGGTAGAGTGTCGTATGACTAATGAAATATATGTTTGAAGGTGCCTTCATGGGGTGTTTCTTTCCCCGTGAGCTAAGAGTGGCAAAGGTAAGATATTTCCTCACTCTTAAGAAGGAATCCATGAGTGTGCATGAGTACAACCTCAAGTTCATCCAACTTTTCTGTTATGCTTCGGAGATGGTTGCTGACATGAGGAGCAGGATGATTTTTTTTATTTCGGGATTGTCTCATCTGTCAAGCAAAGAGGATAAGGCTGCGATGTTGATAGGGGAATGGACATTACAAGGTTGATGATCCATGTGAAACAGGTTGAGGAAGATAAGCTGAGGGATTGAGAGGAGTTTCGAAACAAGAAGGCTAAGACAACAGGAAATGAGTCTGGGCAGCAGAAGAGTAATGTGAACCGGTCATCTTTTCAACAAAAGCAAAATAGACTTGTTCCATCACCTGCTAGTGCACTTGCACCAAGGAACATAGGTGAGTTCAAGAATCAGAATTCATAAAATTTCAGAGCTCGAGCTATACAGTCTCAAGGTAGTGTGTCACAAGGAGGTAATAGGACTCCTGCATATGCTAAGTGTGGTAGGAACCACTCAGGAGTGTGTCATGATAGCTCCACTAGTTGTTTCAAGTGTGGTTAGAATGGTCACTTCATGAGAGAGTGCCCTAAGAACAGGCAAGATAGTGGTAGTGAGGGCAATAGATCCCAATCTTCTTTAGTGGCTCTGCCAGACAGAGCTGCACCTAGAGGAGATACTTTAGGAACATGTGGATGAGCAAATCGCTTGTATGCTATCACCAACCACCAAGAGTAAGAGAATTCGCCAGATGTTGTCATTGGTATGATCAAAGTCATTAATCTTGATGTATATGCTATGCTAGATCCATGAGCGAATCTATCTTTTATGACTCCTTATATTGCTATGAATTTTGATATTCTTCATGAGCAACTTCTTGAGGCCTTCAGTGTTTCTACACTTGTTGGTGAGTCTATTATAGCTGAGATAGTTTATCCTGATTATACCATTTTTGTCAATCACAAGGACACCATGACTGATTTACTCGAGTTAGACATGGTAGATTTTGATGTTATTCTAGGTATGGATTGACTTGATGCCTGTTATGTTTGAGTTAATTGTAGAATTTAAGTAGTTAAGTTCCAGTTTCCTAATGAGCCAGTTATAAAGTGTAGGAGTAGTTGAACAGTGCCTAAGGGTCTTTTTATTTCATAGCTTAAGGCGAGAAAGTTAGTTTCCAAGGGGTGCATCTATCACTTAGTCTAAGTTAAGGACTCTAGTGTTCAGACACCACTTATTCAGTCAATTCCAGTTGTAAGTGAGTTTCCAGAGGTCTCTCCAGTTGATCTTCCTGGAGTCCCTCCTGAGAGAGAAATAGACTTCGGTATAGATATTCTTCCTGATACTCATCCTATCTCTATTCCGCCTTATAGAATGGCTCCAGTTGAGTTGAGAGAGTTAAAAGAGCAGTTGAAAGAACTTCTTGATAAAGGCTTCATTTGACCAAGTGTCTCACCTTGGGACACTCTGGTCTTATTTATGAGGTAGAAAATGGTTCTCTTAGAATGTGTATAGATTACCATTAGTTGAATAAGGTTACTATAAATAATAAGTATCCTATTCGAGGATTGATGATGTTTTCAATCAGCTTCAGGGTTCCACTTATTTTTCTAAGATAGACATCAGATCTGGCTATTATCGGTTGAGAGTAAGAGAAAGTGACATCCCTAAAATAGCATTCAGGACCCGTTATAGTCATTATGAGTTTCTAGTCATGTCATTTGGTCTAACTAATGCTCCTGCAACATTCATGGATCTTAGGAACAGAGTGTTTAAGCCTTATCTTGATATGTTTGTTATCGTATTCATTGATGACATTCTAATATATTCGAGGAATGAGGAAGATCATGCTAGTCATCTCAGAGTAGTTCTTTAAACTCTCAAGGATAGAGAGTTGTATGCTAAATTCTCTAAGTGTGAGTTTTGGCTTGAGTCTTTGGAATTCTTTGGTCACATTGTTTCTTGTGATGGGATTCGAGTTGACACTCAAAAGACTAAGGTAGTACAGAACTGGCCTAGACCCACATCTTCAACTGATATTAGGAGCTTCTTGGGATTGGTTGGTTATTATAGGAGGTTTGTCGAGAGGTTTTCATCTATTTCATCCCCGTTGACAAAGCTGACTCAGAATAAGTTTCAATGGTTTGAAGTTTGTGAGAAAAGCTTTTAGGAATTGAAAACTAGGTTGATTACTACCTCAGTGTTGACCTTACCAAAAGGTACGTAAGGCTTTGTTCTATATTGTGATGCATCCAGAGTTGGACTGGGTTGTGTGTTAATGCAAAATGGCAAGGTTATAACTTATGCCTCCGGATAGCTTAAGATTTAGGAGATGAATTACCCAACCCATGATCTATAGTTGGTTGTTGTAGTGTTTGCCTTAAAAATATGGCATCACTATCTGTGTGGTGTTCATGTAGATGTGTTCACCGATCATAAGATCCTTCAGTACGTGTTCAGTCAAAAAAATCTTAATCTTAGACAGATGAGGTGGTTGGAGTTACTTAAGGATTATAAAATGAGTATTTTCTATCACCCATGTAAGGCTAATGTTGTTGCTGATGCCTTGATCAGGTTATCATGGGTAGTACTTCCCATGTAGAGGAAGACAAGAAAGACTTAGCAAAACATGTGCATAGACTTGCACGATTTAGAGTCCGGTTAATGGATTTCAATGAAGGAGGAAAAGTGGTGATGAATGGGCTGAACCATCATTAGTGTCTGAAGTAAAAGAGAAACAAGATCAAGACCCTGTTTTTGCTTGAATTGAAGGCAAATGTTCATAAGCAGAAAGTGATGGCTTTTGAACAAGGGGGAGATGGAGTGTTGATGTATCAAGGTAGATTGCGTGTACTAAAGGTGGATGAACTCCAAGAGAGGATCATGGTGGAAGTTCATAGTTCTAGATATTCTATCCATCCTGGTTCCACAAAGATGTATCGTGACTTGAGGGAAGTCTATTGGTGGAGTAGTATGAAGAGGGGTATTACAGAGTTCGTTGCTAAGTGCTCGAATTGCCAATAAGTCAAGGTAAAGCACCAGAGGCTCGGTGGTATGGCTCAGAATATAGAACTTTTAGAATGGAAGTGGGAGATGATCAATATGGATTTCATTACTAGTTTTCCATGGTCTCGCAGGCAACATGATTCGATTTGGTTGATTGTAGATATAATGAATAAATAAGCCAATTTCTTACCTGTAAAGACTACCTATTCAGCAAAACACTATGCTAAGTTATATATTCAAGAGATAGTCAAACTTCACAGAGTTTTGGTGTCCATTATTTCAGATAGAGGTGCATAATTCACCGCATAATTTTGGAAGTGATGTAATATAGATTATATGAAGGTCATTTACGAGAAGCCAAGCTCAAGGCATTCAAAGGATGCAAGGGCTATTCATTAAGATGGAGGTTCTTGAGATAGTATTGACAGTAAACAAGGGATTCCATGCCTTGAAAGTTGCAGCTAGATATTTTGGTGAGCCAGAGCCAATCGGCGGATCGCCCAAGTCACTAGGCGATGACCCCAGCTCACCCTTTTATCCAAAATATGGCTAAGCAGAACAACTATGTAAGAAGGCTCGACAACCAGGTCGGCGATGCACCCAGTCCACTAGGCGACCCGACCCAGCTCGCCCTTTGGCATTTCGGGTCACTTTTGGGCCTTGTTATCTAAACCCTATAAATAGCTAGCTAGAATTCATTTTAGAGTTAAATTATTTTGATGTTAAAACTAAAAACTCATGTTTGAGTGTTGAGAGCTTGTTTAAGCTTGTGCTGCCTTTTGTTAGAAACGTTGGTTGCTTGGGACATCGATTCCCTTAAGGTCATTGTAAGAGTTAGGTGCTTATTGTAGGATCAACGAATCGAGGTCATTGGGTTTAATATACCATTTGGTTGCTTTTTGTTTCCTCTTTTTGTGTCTATCTATTTATCTTTATTTTTCGTCTTTAATTTCCGCATTAGATTGTAGTTCTTCTTGTGAGAATTACATCATTTGGTATTAGAGCAAGGCTTAGTTTCATTCCTACGAATTTAGTTTTGGGTTTGTTACAAAAAAAAATATGTCAATTATTTTTGAGAATTTGCTGAAATGGGTTTCTTAGATCTGAGTCTTGTTTGAGTTTCTAAGGTTGGAATAGTGTTCTCCAACCATATTTGAGTCTTATGCTGAGATTGGAAGGAGTTTGAAGGCTTGTTGAAGAATCTGCCATTGAAGACTTGAAGAAGACAAAGTGGATTTTAAAATTTGAAGGATTTGGTGTGGAATTGAAGGTTAAAAAGTATTGGCTATTGTTCCCCACATCAAGTAGGGCCTTCACCTAAATTTTCATGAAATGACGAGACAAAAATTTCAAGGGTTTCTTGAACTCTTAAAGAGTATTCAAATCTTCAAAGGGAAGAACATTTGAAAAGAAGGGGTTTGATCCAAAAAAATAAGAAAGAGAAAGAGTAAAAGTGTTTATTAAAGGGGAATTTACTAAAAGGGGCAAGCACTAAAGGACTAAAGGACAAGAGCAGTGGGGACCACCAGATTCCAAATTTTAGAATGTTGAAGGAGATGTAAAGGGTCTATTAGGCGAGCTAATTTGGGCCTCGCCTAACCATTCGGTGCCTCGCCTAACCATTCGACGCCTCGCCCTTTGGGTAGGTAACGTGCCGAATTGGCTACCCATTTGAGGGAGCTATGGAACTTTCGGTGAGATCAAGCCTTGGTCGCCGAGTCCAATCAGTGCATCACCGAACTACCCCTCCTATCACCAAGTTTCCTTGTCCTTTTGTAGAGTTTGGCGAGTCCATGTTCAAGTTGGTAAGCTGAACTTCAACTTAGGCGAAGAAAACAAGTCATTTGGCGATCGGAAACTCAAGTTACTCCTAATCTCAGGTTTTTAAATTCTTAGTTTCTTTTCTTTTGATTCTGAAATGTTCTCAAGAACCCTAAACCAATTTTCAACTCGTAATTACTCTACTTGTTGGCTATTGGTTCTCGAATTCACTTCTTTGTTTGTACTTTTTATTTTTGTGCTTTTCTCGTTTTTATTTCTTAGTTAATTCTTGATTCAAGTCCATTTGTTCAATCGAGTTGTCCATTCTTATTCAAACAAGAATCCATTCTGACCTAGAGTTGAAATTGATACCTTGTGATCAAAGGAGTATAAACAATTGTCAACATTAGCCGCGCTAATTGAGAGGCAATTAAAGGTGCGTAAACAAGAGTGTTTGTGAGTTCTTTACTAACTTAACGTGTTTGCTGCTTGTGAGTTGTCTTATTGCAGGTACAATGGAGACCAAAAATGAAACTCAAGAACCTATTGGAGAAATTACTTTGGCAACCTTGTTGGAAGTGTTAAACAATGTGAGAGGTAATATAGCAAAGATGGACTGTAGGCTTGCTACTGTGGAAGGTAGAGTCAACTCCAATGACTCCACACCACAACTACCTTTCATGCTGCTACTAATGGGCATGATCACACTAATTCTCCTACTTTTACTCTGGGAACCCTCCACAAAGCTTTGTACCCAACTTTCAATCAATTAGGTTCAAATAGCCAAAGTTCCAATTGACCATTCCATTTTCCGCTTAGCCAAGAAGCTCCACCAACTTAAAGCCATCCTTACCAAACACCACCTAACCAAAATGTTCCCTACCATAACCACAACCAAATCCCGTGAATGAGATGAGGAATGAAGAAGATTAAAGAGGTTATGAAGGTGAAGGTAAAGAAGCACCATGAATGAGTCACCAAGAAATCGACCAAGAGGTCAAGTCTTGCAAGGAGGACCAAGAGGTAGATTGGGTCCAATGCCATTTGAAAGGAGACAACATGGGAACCACCCTTAAGGTGGAAATCAATTGGAAGTCAATGGCAATCATGAAGTTGGTCAAGAAGCTAGAGAAGAACATGGTAACCGCTATCAAGGAGGGCATCAAAGGGGTTACCATTACAATGACCAAGGTGGCCATGGAGGCCGAGATGTTGGCATCAACTCTATCGAAATGACTCTTCCAACATTCAAAGGGGAATGCAATCCCGATGCTTACTTAGAATGGGAGTCATAATGTGACCGAATTTTCAATATCAATGAATTGGCGGAGGTCAAAAGTAGTTGCTATGCTATTGCCTAATTTGAAGGGTATGCTGTCACATGGTGGGAATATATGAAGAGGTATCACTTAGTTGTTCAAGAAAGTCATCCTCCACTATGGCCCGAGTTGAAAAGGTTGATGAGAGGTAAGTATGTGCTGGAAAGATACCACCAAGGATTACTTGCCAAATTGTATAATTTAAGGCAAGGAAGCAAAAGTGTTGAAGCCTATCATGATGAGTTCCAAAACATAGTCATGAAGTTGGAATATAGAGAAATTGAAAAGCATGTCATGATTCACTTCAAGGTAGGGTTGAATAAAGAGATTTCTTCTAAGATGGCCCTTTATAGGTTTGCTGCTTTGAATGATGCTTTTGAAGCCACCCATGAGATAGAGTTAGAATTCAAGGAGGATAAGGTGGTTAAGTACAAGACTTCATCTTCCAATTTTTGGAGCAAGAACAAAAGGGGAGCTCAAACATCGTCAAGTTGGAACAAGGGTTCGGATGTTAAGAAGCCTTATGAGAAGAAGCCCTTCGAAGGAAACAGTCCAAAGTACCTGCCTAGAGACAAAGGTATCACTGACCAAACCAAGTTCCCTAAAGGTATTCAATGTCACAAATGTAGGGGATAGGGTCATATAATACGTGAGTGTCCCAATCGATTGATTTCTCTACTTCAAGAAGGGAAAATATATCTTAGTGCAGAAAGGGAGCAAGAAGAAGGTTGTGAAGAAGACCCTCAAGAAAAGGATGAGTTTAAAGATGGAGAAGATGAGTAACCAGACCTTTGTGTCAAATAAGGAGAGAGTATCACTCCTCTATATGTGGTGAGACAAGCAATGGTTAGTAATGCCTTGGATGATCCGAGTCAAAGAGAGAATTTATTTCACTCCAAGTGCTTCATCAAGGATAATGGGTCTTCCTTAATCATTGATAGCAGGAGTTGTGCAAATGTTGCTAGCACTACGTTAGTGGAATTCTTAAAACTTTATACCACTAAGCATGCTACACCTTACAAACTTCAAAGGTTGAGTGTGGAGAATTGAGGGTGCATCGGCAAGTGATGATCAAGTTTAAGATTGGGAAGTACCAAGATGAGGTTCTATGTGATGTGGTCCCAATGCAAGCTTGTCACGTGCTAATTGGGAGACCTTGGCAACATGATCGTTCAACCAAACATGATGGTAGGACCAGTAAGTATTCACTTGTGTTGAATGATCATAAATATGTTCTTCATCCTATGTCCCCTTCTCAAGTCAATGATATTTATCAAAGGATGAGTGAGTCGAGGGAAAAGAAGAAGTGTGGAGAGAAACATGTGGAGGCCGAGAGCCAAGAAGTGGAGGAGAGGAAGAAGTTAAAAGGAAAGGCCCAAGTGTTGTTGGCTAATTACAAAGAAATAAGGGAGGAAATTGAGTTTGAAAGTTCTTTGATCCTTATCACACATAGGGATCATGTACTACAAACTAAGCAATCTCATTCTTCCCTTCCCAATTTTATTTCCTTTCTTTTGCAGGATTATGAGGATGTTTTCCCAAAGGAGTTTCCAAGTGGATTGCCCCTACTTCGGGGAATTGAGCATCAAATTGATTTTGTACCAGGATCACAATTACCAAACAAGCCAACTTATAGAAGCAATTCGGAGGACACCAAGGATCTACAAAAGCAAGTTGAGGAACTCCTCAATAAAGGTTATGTGAAGGAGAGCATGAGTCCATGTGCCGTGTCGGTTCTGTTGGTTTTGAAGAAAGATGGAACGTGGCGCATGTGTGTTGACTGTCGAGCCATCAATAAAATTACGGTAAAGTATCTTCATCCAATTCCTAGGTTAGATTATATGCTTGATGAATTGAATGACTCTTGTGTGTTTTCAAAGGTTGATCTTAGGAGTGGTTATCATCAAATCTGGATGAACCCCGGTGATGAGTGGAAAACCATATTCAAGACCAAGTTTGGTCTATATGAATGGTTGGTGATGCCATTTGATCTCACTAATGATCCTATTACTTTTATGCGTCTCATGAATCATGTGATGAAACCCTTCATAAGGAAATTTCTGGTTGTCTATTTTGATGATATCTTGATTTATAGCAAGACCATGCATGATCATGTTGAGCATTTAAGATGTGTGTTTGACGTACTTAGGAAGGAAAAACTTTATGCTAATCTTTATAAGTGTTCATTTTATGTTGATGAAGTAGTTTTCTTGGGTTTTGTTGTGAGTTCAAGAGGGATTGAAGTTGACGATTCTAAAATTGATGCTATTAAGAATTGGCCAATTTCGAAATCCATAAGTGATATTCAAAGTTTTCATAGGTTGGCTAGTCTTTATAGGAGATTTGTCAAAGGTTTTAGTACCATTGCAGCCCCCTTGACCGAGGTAATCCGAAAGGATAAACCTTTTAAGCGGGGAGAGGAACAAGCCAAGGCTTTTGAGGCTTTAAAATCAATGCTTAGTTCTGCTCCTTTGTTGCAATTACCTGATTTTGATAAAATGTTTGAAGTGGAATGTGATGCTAGTAAAGTAGGTATTGGAGCCATCTTCATGCAAGACCAAAAGCCCATTGCTTATTTTAGGGAAAAGCTGAAAGGTGCTACTTTGAATTATTTCATTTATGATCTTGAATTGTATGCCTTTATTAGGCCTTTAGGTAATTGGCAACACTACTTGGGGCCCAAGGAATTTGTCATTAGGACTGACCATGAGTCCTTAAAGTATATTTGGGCCCAAGGAAAGTTGAACAAGAAGCACACCAAATGGATTGAATTCCTTGAAACTTTCCCTTATGGAATCCAATACAAAAAGGGAAAGGAAAATGTAGTGGCCGATGCCTTGTCTAGAAAACATGTGTTGATAAATACCTTGTCTTCTAAATTGATTGGGTTTGAATGTTTGAAGACATTGTATCCCAAGGATCCCGTGTTCGCTCAAATCTTCAAAAATTGTGAGGAAATGGGAGAGGGAAAGGTGGATGAGGGATAGATCTTCTACTCCTTATTCCAAGTTTGATGGCTTCTTGTTCAAAGGCAAGAGTCTTTGTGTGCCCATAAGCTCTTGGAGAGAATTATTTGTGAGGGAGGCACATATGGAGGTCTAATGGGTCATTTTGGTATTAGAAAAACTATGGAAATTCCTGAGGAACAATTCTATTGGCTAAAAATGCGTAAAGATATTGTTCGAATTTGTGGTCAATGTGCTGAATGTCGACATGCTAAGTCGCGCCTCTTTCCCTATGGTTTATACACTCCACTCCCCACCCCTCAAAGACCTTGGCTTGATATTTCAATGGACTTCATTTTGGGATTGCCAAGGACCAAAAGAGGTAGAGACAGCATCTTTGTTGTTGTTGATCGATTTTCAAAGATGGCTCATTTCATTCCACGTCATAAATATGAAGATGCTCCCAATGTAGAATCTTTGTTTGTCGAGCATATTGTTAAATTGCATGGAATTTCGCAAACCATTGTAAATGACAGGGATCCTAAATTCCTTAGTCACTTTTGGAAGGAATTGTGGGGTAGACTCGGTACTAACTTGTTGTTCTCAACTTCTTGTCACCCACAAACAGATGGCCAAACTGAAGTAGTGAATAGGACTTTGGGTTCTATGCTTCGCATCATAATGCATGGGATGTTGGCCTCATGGGAGAAACATTTGCCTTTAGTTGAATTTGCTTATAATCGTGTTATTCATAGAACTATTGGCATGTCTCTATTTGAAGTTGTTCATTGTTTTAACCCCCTAACCCCTTTAGATCTCACTCCTCTTTCTCAAGATGTTGTGCTAAGCTTATATGGGAGTAAGCGAGCTGAAGCCATGAAAAAGCTTCATGAAAAGGTGTGGTTGCACTTAGAGAAGAAGAACCGAGAAGTAGCCAAAAAGGGTAAAAAGGGCCGTAAGAGGATTGTGTTTGAACCAAGTGATCTGGTGTGGGTCCACTTTCGCAAAGAGCAATTTACCACCCATCGCAAAACAAAGTTGATGTTGAGGGGTGATGGACCATTCTTAGTGCTTGAGCAGCTCAACGATAACACCTATAAGGTTACCCTTCCTCTGAAATATCAAGTGCACAACACTTTCAATGTGTGCAACCTGTCACTTTCCCCAACTGTTGATGATGATCCGTAGAATTTAAGGACAAATTCTTTTCAAGAAGGAGAGAATAACATAATACAGATTACATCAAGGCCATTTACGAGAAGCCAGGCTCAAGACCTTCAAAGGACGCAAGGGCTATTCATGAAGATGGAGGTGCTTGAGATGGTATTGACAGAAAACAAGGGATTCCACGCCTTGAAAGTTGCAACTGGATATTTTGGTGAGCCAAAGCCAATCTGCGAATCGCCCAAGTCACTAGGCGATGACCACAACTCTCCCTTTTATCCAGAATATGGCTAAGCTAAACAACCATGCAGGAAGGCTCGTCAATCAGGTCAGCGATGCACCCAATCCACTAAGCAACCCGACCCATCTTGCCCTTTGGCATTTCGGATCACTTTTGGGCCTTGTTATCTAAAACTTATAAATAGCTAGCTAGGGTTCATTTTAGAGTTAGATTATTTTGATGTTAAAAACTGAAAACTCATGTTTGAGTGTTGAGAGCTTGTTTAAGCTTATGTTGCCTTTTGTTTGAAACATTGGTTGCTTGGGATATCGATTCCCTTGAGGTCATCGTAAGAGTTAGGTGCTTATTGTAGGATCAATGAATCAAGGTCATTGGGTTTAATATATCCTTTGGTAGCTTTTTGTTTCCTCTTTTTGTGTCTATTTATTTATATTTATTTTTCGTCTTTGATTTTCGCATTAGATTGTAGTTCTTCTTGTGAGAATTACATCAGGAAGTCTTTCCAAAAAGGTTTGGGTTCGAAGGTAAATTTGAGTACTGCTTTTCATCCTTAGACGGGTGGTCAAGTAGAGCATACGATTCAGACTTTAGAGGATATGTTGAGGGCGTATGTGATTGATTTCAAAGGTAATTGGGAATTGGAATGATCACTTACCTCTCATTGAGTTTGCTTACAACAAAAATTACCATTCTAGCATCCAGATGGCTCCTTATGTGGCTCTTTATGGGAGAAGATGTAGATCTCCTATTAAATGGTTTGAGGTTGGTGAATCTGGGTTGATAGGATCAGACTTGGTTCATCAAGCTATGGAGAATGTGAAGACTATTCAAGAGAGGTTGAAAGTAGCGCAGAGTCGTCATAAATTCTTCACAAATATTAGGAGAAGAGATTTAGAGTTTGAGGTAAATGATTGGGTTTACTTGAAGGTGTCACCATGAAGGCTGTCATGAGATTTGGTAAGAAGGGGAAACTTAGTCCCTGGTATATTGGTCCTTATAGGATATCCAAGAGGATTGGAAATGTAGCCTATGAGTTGGAGCTACCGTTAGAGTTAGAAGCAGTCCATCCGGTATTCCACATTTCAATGTTGAAGAAGTATATGGGCGATCCTTCATTTACTATACAGACTGAAGACATTGGTATTAAGGATAGCTTATCTTATGAGGAGATTCCCGTTCAGATTCTTGATCGTTAGGTTCACAAGTTGAGAATCAAGGAGGTAGTGTCGGTCAAGGTCTTATGGAGGAATCAGTTTGTTGAGGAAGCTACTTGAGAGGCTGAGGAGGATATGAAGAAGACATACCTACATCTTTTCGAGTTTGGAGAAATTCCAAATTAAGGTACTAATCCTTTTCTTGGCATTTACTTTAGTTGAAATGTTGTGTTACTTTGCATATTAAGTGTTTGAGTTGGGTGTTAGATGTTACCACCCTAAGTCTATTTAAAGTAATCTATTCGAGGACAAATGTTCTTAAGGGGGAGATATTGTAACACCCCAATATTTGAAAGAGCTATATTTAGAAAGAACTAATTTTGAAAGAGCCAAATCTGAAATTTTACAAGTTATGCTTAAGTTATGAGTTTTGGGTCAACTTCAAACAACCATAACTTTTAGTACATGATCAGTTAGGTGGCCAATAAGATATAAAAATAAAGATCTTGGAATCCTCTTTCCAACGCCTCCGAGTTTACTAATTTTTGAGCTCGTATGAAGAAGATATGCCTATTTGAATTCAGATTGTCCAATTAATAAGAGTTACCCATAAATGTGAGGGGTCTTTTATTCTTTTCCTTACTCCATCAGATTAAAATGAATTTAGTAAATAATTTAGGCTCAAATCTGATTTAGGTCAGTTTTAAAAATCCTAATTTATGCTTAGAGTTTGGAGAGGATTCAAGAAGAGAAAAAGAGGAGAAAGGGAAGAACGAGCGAGATCTCTCACGAATCAAGGGCTTGTTTCGTCAAATCGAGGTATGTGAGTTGTCATAGTGTTGGTGAGTTCACCCACATGCCAATCATCATTTACATATTCGAAATTTATCCATAAGAATGAGTATATTTGAGTTCTTGATGAATTCTTGATAAGTGTTCTTGAAGTGTTGCTTTCGTTATTGAATTAGGATGAGTTTGATGAGTTCTTGAGATAAATGTATAAGTTTTAGAGTTGTTTTTAGTAGATTCTCATATACTTGTAGTGGGTGATTGAATCAAAGGAAAATTTGAGAAAAAAAATCGATTCTTGACGAATTAGGGTCAGAAAATGAGAAAGAAAATTCATCGGAAATTTATGGGAGAGGCTGGGGCAGCACACCCTAGCAGTATGCCATAAATGGGCTTCTGAAGTTTAGGGACTGGTGCCCCACGCCAGCAGTGCGCCAGGGTCGCCTACCACCACCCGTTTTCCGTCGTTTGCTTTGTCTAAGTTCTCCAGAAGTGTACCTTAATTCCCTATTGATTTTAACTACTCTAAAATACTTCTAAAAATCTAGAAATTATTCATAACATGAATCATAACCTTGAATTCATAATTCAAATTCAAAGAGTTAAGAGTCAAGTCTTGAGAGTTATTTCGAGTCTTTTGCAATCCTTTTTAAACTTGTTTTAAGACTTGAGCATTTGTGTTTAAGGAAGAGTAGAGTTGAGTTCATTTTATTTAAGATGATATATGTGAACTAAGTATTCCCAAAAGCAAATGATTTTACATTTAAAATGAGAGGAAACACCAATTTCCAAAAGAGTTCATGAGCAGTTTTGAGTACTATCTCTTTTCAAAAAAATCTTTTGAGTAATAATCTCAAAGTTGAGGAAGAGGAAATGTTTTCTTTAAAAACATATGAGCTAAGTTATATTTTGGGAGTAGTATTGAGCACCGATATGGGGGAGAGTTCTAACAACTCATAGTGGGCTAGACATTGTATAATTGCATAACTCATAGTGATGGTTGTCAATTAGAGAATCTCCCAAATAGAGTTTACTTGGTATTTTTGCATACAAACTGAGTTATATTATATTTTCCAATACATTGAGTTGTTATATCCAGTTTTAAAGCTTTTCTTTATTTCACATTGTTGTCATTGCTTTTTATATTGAAACGAGGTTGGGTTGAGTTGAGACAACGTAAGTAGTTTCTTCAGTTCCAATTCAAGCTTATGTCATGTTTTAGATTTTCCCTCACATGCTTGTACATTCCATGTACTGAATCTATTTGCCCTGCATCTTTTATGATGCATATATAGGTAACTAGGATCATCAACAAGCGCTTCGTTGATCCAGTTGAGTTACAGAGTTGTTTGGTAAGTCTCCTTGCTTCCAAAGGATCCTTTATTTATTTTTAGTTATTTCAGTTAATAGGATGATTGGGGGTCATTTCCCAACATCTCTCATAGTATTAGAGGCTTCATAGATAAACAGACAGTAGTTCATGAGTCTTTTCATTTTCAGTTGTTTATGTTGATACTTGATTTGCCTCTTTGGCTAGTTGAATGTTTTATTTCTACAATATTCTGAGTATTTCTTTGAGACATTAAGTAAAGTTGTGCTTTTGAGTTCATCTTGTTTATGAGTAAGTCTTTCGCTAAGATTTGAGCTAGGCCAAAGGTTCTTTTGGAGCCAACAATGGTTCTCAAGTGCCGGCCACATCCAAGGTGTAAGCTCAGGGAGTAACACCATTCAAAGTGTAAAATCAGTTACATGGCTTAGTATAGGAATTAAAAAAAGTAGGAAAATATCCAATTAACCTTGAACCAAAACTGTCGGAGACCATCTACGAGCACATGTACGGACCATAGTGGTATTCATAAATAAACTTCTAAAAATCACTTGTTTGTTTATCCCACAAACAATGAGTGCTTACAACTGAACATGTTGCTCTCGCATCTATTCATTCTCTTATTGTGCATGTTCATCATCATATATTCTGCCACTAACATTCATGAAAATATTTCCATATTATGTTGCGCCTCTGCCATTTCCCCTGCACCAGATGGACGACTATAAACTGGAGATGCAAGTTTCACTTCCTCATTGCTACAGTTAAATGAAAAATCTATTAAGTCAAGAGTAGCTCACCAAGCTGGCGTGTCCGATCCAGGTCCTTATAAGTTAGCTCGAATGTCTCGCCATTTGTGTACCTACAAATTTTCAGTGAAATCAAGACACAAGTTCATACACTTGCACTTCAAATAATTTTCATACAAAGTTTCTACAAGTACAAAGCGATTTTTCTATCAAAATTAGTCAGCATACCCTGCTCAGTGACTTCATACCTACCCTTGCTGCAGGAGTCAACTATTTAAAAAAGCAATTTTGCATCAATGTACAAGAAAGTGAAACATTATGCATAACATTTGTATCATCTCTAATAGTAAGCTTTTTGGAAGACACTTATGCTTTTGATAATGCAAACGAGATTGTTTTCCATTGGTTTGTATTTCAATATAGATGGCGATTAAGGAGTCCCTTCTTGTTGGGTTCTCGGTCTTTTTCCCTTTCTATGTGGATAAATAAAAGTTCAAGGTTTTGTGCTCTTTTTTTTCCTATGGGATAAACTTAAGCCCAATTTGGACTAGCCCACTTTTGCCAATAAGCCTAATATTATGGTGCATATGTAAGACATTATTGTAGGTCTTATTTTGAAGAATCTAAAGAGTTGGATCAGCATACATATAGAGAGAAAAGCAAGAGAGTGCATATTTTCGCACAAACCCTTGTAGCCAATTTCAAATCACGATTCCCGCTTCGTTTCTTATCCAATCAAGCTGATTTTTGGATAAATTGTTCCTTTGAATTAATATTTTATTAGGAACTGAGAGAGGTTGATTTAGAGTCCCGTAGCTCCAGAGTTTAGCTCGTGAATAGTAATTGTGTTTGGCGATTTTACCCCTTTTATTTCTTTAGTTTTCGATGCTATCTTGTAGTTGTGTTTCTCATTATTTGGAACTTTATTGGTGGCCATTTTGGAGAAAACTTTGTAACTCTTGTTGATTATAGTAAACTTTGGCCTTTTGAATTTTGCTGTTCACGTCGAAGAGGTTTTTCTCGTTAAACTTGGCGTCTTGTATGCTAATTTATTTTGCTTGCTTTAGTTGATTTGTTTGTTGTCCCAAAGAGTTTTGTTCTTGGATTATTTTTTATTTTCTTGGTTCAAATAGAAAGGGGAAGTTCATAATACCGTGCACATTCATTTTGTGCTTGTCTTTCCCAACAAATTGATATTAGAGCATAAGGTTGTTGTTGATTATCTATTTGAATGATAGAGTCAAGTATGAGCAAGATGGGTTGTTTAAATAGTAGTAATTATCATACTTGGAAACACAATATGAAAGATCTTCTATTTGTCAAGAAAATGCATCTACATGTGTTTGGTTCTAATAAGCCCGAAGCTATGAATGATGAGATTTATGAATTTAAGCACTTGCAGGTTTGTGTCTATATCAGAAAATAGGCTGAAAATAATATTAGAAATCACATTGTGAATGAGAAGCATTCCTAAAGTTTATGGGACAAGCTCGATATACTTTATGTTTCGAAGACTAGCAACAATATGTTGTTTGTATTTAAAGAATTGATGAACAACATGTATAAAGAGGGCAATCCAACAGGCGGAAGCTAATCATGATTTTAGCAGAAGTCTATAGCCCCAGCACCTTCATTAGCTAGCGCTTCTCCCCCAGAATTGGATAGGATCAGAAAAGAAGGGCATCAGGCTATAAGTCTCAGGGTAGTGCTTCAAGTAACTGTACTTTTCCATCTTGTCCAAAGTGTGGTAAGAACCATACATATAAGTGTCTTGCTAGTAGAGAGGTGTGTTTTGGGTGCAGTCTACTTGGTCCTAAGTTGAATGATTGCTCTTCTGCTAGGTAGGGTCAGGGAGGCAACAAAACTCAACCTACAACTTCAGCACCTCAAACGGGTCATACTACTCAGAATGGTGCCTCATCTGGTACAGGTGGTGGCCAATGCCATAACATGTTATATGCTTTCTATGCTGATAGGATCAGGAAAATTCTCCCGATGTGGTCGCGGGTATGTTACAAGTATTTCATGTAGATGTTTATGCGTTGTTAGATCCAGGAGCCTACACTTTCTTTTGTAACACCTTATATAGATTAAACTTCAGTGTTAGTACAGAAATGCTCGCAGAATCCTTCTTAGTCTCTACTCCAATTGGTGAACCAGCTATAGCTAGACGAATGTCAAAAATTGCCCGTCACAGTTTCCAAGAAAGTCATCTCAACAAACGTTGTAGATTTAGAAATAGTATATTAGATTGGTTACACTTCCTTTATGCCTTAGTTGATTGTAGAACTAGGATAGTTTGGTTTCAGTTTCCAAACGAGCCAATTTTAGAATCGAAGGGTAGCAATTCAGTGCCTGTAGGTCATTTTATCTCCAAACTTAAGGCCAGAAAAATTATTTCTAAAGGGTATGTCTATCATTTAGTTTAGGTTAAGGATTCAAACTCGAAACCCCAACTCGTGAGTCAATCCTTGTCATAAATGAGTTTCCATAAGTGTTCCCAGAAGATCTTTCGGAGTTCATCTAGAAAGAGAAATCGACTTTCGAATAGATCTCCTTCCAAATACCCAGCCTATTTTGATTCCTTCTTAGAGGATGGCTCTAGATAAGCTTAAGGAATTGAAAGAATAGTTGAAAGACCTTTTAGATAAGGACTTCATTAGAACCAATATCTTTTCATAGGGTTCTCCAGTATTATTTGTGTGTAAGAAAGAAGGTTCTCTTGGGATGTGTATTGACTATTGCCAGTTGAGCAAAGTCACAATCAAGAATAAACATCTTATCCCTAGGATTGATGACTTGTTTGACTAGCTTCAAGGTGCTAGTTTTTTTTGTAAGATAGAACTCAGATCCGACTATCATCAACTTTAAGTCAGAGATAGTGACATCCCGAAGACAGCCTTCGAGACTCGGTATGGTCACTATGTATTTGTAGTTATGTCTTTTGGTCTAACAAATGCTCTTGTAGATTTTATGGGCTTAATGAATAAGGTGCTCACACAGTATTTTGACTTGTTCGTCATCGTCTTTATTGATGATATCCTCGTTTATTCTCAAAATAAGAAAGAGCATGTGATTCATCTAAGAGTTGTTCTGCAAACCCTCAAAGATTACCAGCTATTCTCTAAGTTCAGTAAATCTAAATTCTTGTTGCAGTCGGTCACTTTCCTTGGTCATGTGGTATCCAGTGAAGGGATCCGAGTGGATTCTCAGAAAATTAATGCAGTAAAGCATTGGCCCAGACCCATATCTCCGACTGATATCAGAAGTTTCTTGGGTTTGACTAGTTACTATAGGAGGTTTGTTGAAGGATTTTCATCTATATCTACCCCATTGACCAAGTTGACTCAGAAAAAAAGTCAAGTTTTAGTGGTCATATGTGTAATAAAAATTTCTTAGAACTAAAGACCAGGTTGACGACAACTCCTATCTATACTATACCTGAGGGTTCAGACGATTATGTGGTTTATTGTGACGCATCCAGGGTCGGCCTAGGCTATGTGGTGATGCAGCAAGGTAAGGTTATAGCTTATGCTTCTAGACAACTTAAGACCTATGAGAAGAAGTACCCGACTCATGACCTTGAACTTGCACCCATCGTGTTTTCTCTAAAGATTTAGAGACACTACTTTTACGGTGTTTATGTTGATGTATTCACAGATCATAAGAAGCTCCAGTATGTGTTCACCCAGAAAGAATTGAATCTTCATCAGAGAATAGGTTTTGAGTTCTTCAAAGACTACGACATGAATATGTTCTATCATCCAGGTAAGGCCAACGTAGTGGCTGATGCTCTCAGTTAATTGTCTATGGGTAGTGTGTCACACATTGAGGAGGAGAAGAAAGAAATAGACAAAGATGTTCACATACTCTCAATGCTTAGGAGTTTAACTTATGGATATGTAAGATGGTGGTGTGATATTTTAGAATGGGTCAAAATATTCATTGGTAGTGGGGGTTAAGGAGAAAAAATACAGTGATCCCATACTACATCAGTTAAAAGGTGTAGTTCATCAACAGAGAGTTGAGTTGTTTTCTCGTGGGGGAGATGGTGTGCTTTGTTACCAGGGTCCTTATGTGTTCCAAATGTGGGTGAGTTGAGGCAACAAATCCTCACAAAGCCCATAATTTCAGATAATCTATTCATCTGGGTGCCACTAAGATTTATCGTGATTTATGAGAAGTCTATTGGTAGAACGACACGAAGAGGGACATCACAGATTTTTTGGCTAAGTGTCCTAACTGTCAACAACTTAAAGTTGAACATCAGAAACCCATGAGGTGTTACTCAGGAGATTAGCATTCCTATGTTGAAGTGGGAAGGGATAAACATGGATTTCATTACAGTTTTACCTCGTACTAGATGACATGACTCAATTTGGGTAATAGTGAGCAGGGCACTAAGTTATCTCACTTCTTCGCTGCCAAGACTATAGATTCAGCGGAGAACTACGCCACACTCTACATCAGCGAGATAGTCAAGTTGCATGGGGTTCCCTTGTCTATCCTCTTAGATAGGGTTACTTAGTTTTCCCTTGTCTATCCTCTTAGATAGGGTTACTTAGTTTACATCTCATTTCTTGAGATTGTTTCAGAAAGGTCTTGGTACTCAGTTATATCTCAGTACAACATTTCATCCATAGACGAATGGTCAGGTAGAGCGTATCATTCATACCTTAGAGGACATGTTGAGAGCTTATGTGATTGGTTTTAAGGTTAGTTGGGATAATCACCTACTTCTCATAGAGTTCACCTACAATAACAACTTCCATTCTAGTATTCAAAATAGATGCAAGTTTCCAATTAGTTGGTTTGAAGTAGGTGAAGCAACCTTGATTGGGACAAATTCGGTTCATGAGGCTATGGAAAATTTTCATCTCATCAGAGATAGACTAAAGACAACTCATATTCGTGAGAAGTCCTATGTAGATGTGAGGAGAATGGACTTAGAGTTTGAAATTGATGATTGGGTTTTCCTGAATGTGTCTAATGAAAGGGGTGATGAAATTTAGAAAGAAAGGGAAGCTCAGTCCTAGGTATGTAGGTCCTTACAGAATTCTAAAAAAGGTTGGTGATGTGACTTATGAATTAAAGTTTCCAGCAGAACTAGTAGTGGTTCATCCAATGTCACATTTCCTTGTTGAAGAAGTGTGTGGATGATTCGACTCGATAGTACCTTTAGAGAGTGTGGCTATGAAGGACAGACCTATGAGGAGGTTCTGGTTGAGATTCTTGACCGTCGAGTTTTAGGTCAAGAATAGGAAAGTCTCTTCAGTAAAGGTTTTGTGGAGGATGGAGCTACTTGGGATGCAGAAGTAGCCATGTTATCCAAGTATCCCTACCTCATTCCCTCCAATTTAGTTTCAACTTGAGGTAATAGTTCCTCTCCAGCCTCTTATTTAATCTTGTGTAATTCAGTCTTAGTATCTTATTCCCTCAGTTATTCTTCCATTTCAGCATATTTGCATATTCATGGAACTCAATTCAGTTAGACATCAATTTCTAGTACTCAGTTGGTAGGGAATATAACTCCCTCCCTCAAAAATCAATTGGTTTAGTATTCATTCGAGAACGAATGATCCCAAGGGGGAGGTATTGTAACATCTTAGAAATTTGAACTATAAATATTGTTTTGTTTGATTTTGATAATGTCTACTTGTATAACCGATTAGAATCGCATCTTTACTTCTTAATTGAATTCCTTAATGTACCGCTCCATGTGAGTTCGTCCCCAACTTTTTTTTGGGTTTATACTAGATAACGATCACTTACACTTGGTATTGGATGAGATGTACTTTGAGCATTTAGCAATACATTAATGAAACAATATAGGCATAAGTATGCATTACTACATCGAAGCACTAAGTATGATAGCAATGCATAAGAGTTATGAAATCATGCTAAAAGGGACATTGCATGACATGCGATAACCAAGTTAAATCACAAGATAAAAGGGCTTAGACTTTTTTAGGTTTAGGGGTTTTAAGGGTTTCAAAGGTTTAAGTGTTTCTTTCGGCTTTTTTAGGATATTTTATAGGTTTAGTGTTTAGGGCTTAGATTCTTTTTTTGTGTGTTGTAGGTTTAGTATATATGATTTAGCGCTTTATAGGGTTTAGAGCTTAGAAGTTTTTTAGGTTAAGGGGTTTTATGGTTTTTCAGGGTTTTTCATGATTAAGTGTCTCTTAGGTTTCCCAGAGTTTAGTTATTTTTTTGTATTTTTAAGGCTTAGGGTTTAAAGAATTTTATGATTTAGGGTTTCGAGCTTAGGGTTTTTTTAGGGTTAGGGTTTTAAGTTAAGGGTTTTATCTGGGTTTTTAGGCTTCAAGGATTTGGGTTTGTTAGGTTAAGGTTTTTAGGGTTTTATAGGTTTAGTTTAGGGCTTATGGTTGTGTTTTTTGGAGTTAGCATATATGATTTAGGGCTTTATAGGGTTTTGAGGTTAGAGTTTTCCAAAGTTAGGGGTTTTCGTATTTTTAAGGGTTTTTAAGGGTTAAGTGGTTTAGGGTTTAGAGTTTAGGAATTAGGGTTTAAGGTTTAGGATTTACGTTTTAGTGTTAAGGGTTTAGGATTTAGGGTTTAGGGTTATGATCCAAGTCAATCCAATCGGTGGAATCTGGGTGATGTAGTTGAGTTGCAACCTCCTGTGGTTGGCAATGAGAATATGTGGGTGCGTGGCGATAATTTACTTGGAGATGCATTGAGGTTCCAACATCTGCCAAAACCAAGGTTGCAAGATAACTACAGGGTCGAGCTTAATACTGTTGAATCTAGAGGACCCATTTTTCTCCCTCCACTAGCTCTAAAACCCTAAACCCTAAAGGGTTTTTATATGTTTTTAAGGGTTATATGTTTCTTAGGGTTTTTTAGGGTTCAGCTTTTAAGGCTTAAGGTTTTTTTGTGTTTTTTCGATCTAGGGTTTACAAATTTTTAGGATTTTGGGTTTAGAGCTTAGGGCTTTTATGAGTTTTAAATGGTTTTTTGTGATTTTAAGGTTGAACGGTCTTCTCATCTAATTAAATCAAAGATTAAGAGCTATCCTAATGACTTAGCATGGATTGGTTATTGAATGATACCTTTCCATGGATAATGAGTTATCTTGGATTGGTAAGATGACGTGTCTTGCATACTCTCCACCCAGTCACTGGTCTAGTCGGCACGAGTTCTCCTTTTGCATTTGGGACTACAGCTATACCTCCTTTTTTTGGTACACATTGCACCGGACTTAATACGATCAATAATACGATCACCCAGAGGGACATCATCGTCATTCTATCAATAGAATGACCTCATCCTATAGAAGGATCTTCATTATCATTATCCTACCAATGGATCAACATTATCCTATCGATGGATCTTCTTTATCAACATCATCATCCTGACGATGAAACATCATCATCATAATGTCATGTAGTAGCACTATCCTGCCAATGGATCAGCATCATCCTACCAACGAATTATCGTCATCTTACTAATGAAGAATCATCATTATTATTTTCATTTGCAAGAACGATGTCAAAAGAAATTATCAGCATATTGCATCAGCCTATTTTATTACTTCAACATCAAAGAATAGTGCATTGACGATTATATTGCAAATATAATATACAAGCATTATTTGCTTTACGTCAAAACAGATGAAGTTGACGTCAAAAGTTCAAGAAGAGAAATTAAGTGTCAACACGGTAAAAGACACTATCTCCCCATTTGAATCGCATTTTTTATGCTAATGAGTTTTATCTCAGTCTTTGTCGAGAGCATCCGAGAGGATGAATTCTCAAAACAAGCCACAGGTGCGGACGACATCAAAGAGAATGCAGCACAACGTGGAACTTTTTCTTAGCAGCGAACTGGGACATAGTCCAAAGAGGAGTGCCAAACTCTTAGGACGCGAGCAGAGGAGCGACTTCCACCACAATCAAACCACACCCCTATCAGAAGGCATGTGGGTTTTTCTTTAGGTTTATCTGTTTCGGTCTCGCATCCGAAAAATTTTGGGCTCTACTGGAAGCAGATTTCCAATCTGAGTGGCAATGCTTCAAGAGTTTTGGAAATTATATCCATGTAAGTCTTAATTATGGGTGTGAAGCACGCCACATTCATGGCTAAGAGGTTGCAAGCATCCTTTTCATACTCGACTTATTTGTCACTCTTCTAGAACCAAAGGTCATCTTGCATAATAGATTGCCTTTTCAACCGATTGAGTCGAACTACAAGTAGCCTGATTCCCTAAGTTGAGGGATATGTAGGCAGAATCAATATTGAAACTCGGATGTATTCCAACATTCGCACTTAAATCTTATTCTCGAGCATTTCGGTCCCTTCATAATTCAGCATCGGGGTGACTTTTGAATTCTTTCAAATTGTGCGTCAAATCAAGCGTATCGAACTACAAGTGGCCTGAATTCTCATATAACCTGAGATATGTAGGAAACCCACTCCTGGGGTTTGGCCATGACTCCCAAAGCCCGTATCAAATTGCTTTTCCAAAAGATGAAGATGTGGTTGGTCAAAATTGGATTCGTCAATTTCATTTGCCTCGAATTTCTTTCATCAATCCAAGTCAAACGAGGGACAACTGTTGACATCCAATTTTGACCCTCCTCAATATAAATTAATCATCAAGCTTCTTCGATTTCTAACGATTTAAAATAACGAGTTTTATAAAAAATAATAATAATAATAAATAAAATTAAAAAAAATAAAAAAAAATATATATACATACATGTAAAATATAATAAATAAACATAGTTTGCAAATTATTTTAAATAGTTTTGTCACTTTTATAATATATATGTTTTATTTAGTTATGTACATAATTAATGCATTTTACGAGTATTCAAAAAGCATCTCGAAAATATTTTACATTTTAAATATTTTATTAGTAGTAAGGATCGTAATTGTGAGTTAATGAATTTTATGAAATTCAAAATGCTTTCAAGTTATTTTTAGATTAATTTTATAAATTTAATAATAAATATGTATATTTTTACAATCACGTTATGTTATAAATATTTGAAAATTATCACAAAGATTTTACATTTTAGTTAAATATTTTATTACTTTAAGTTATAGTTAGAATTTAGAGCTAATTAAATTAACTATTCTTATAATGGAAATAATTATTATATTTTGTTAAGATTAAAAAGCTCGGTAATTAATTAATGTTAATTTATCTAAATTAAATTTGATATTTTAAAAGATTTAACCCCCTTTCTTATTTGGGCCATTTTTCCAAATGGCCCACATCAAATTCCCATTTCTCCAATTCCCAGCCCACCAAAATAACCCAACTACAACAAACAATTCCCAGCAATACAACAATACTACAGCAGGCCCAAAATGTTCCAGCCAATTCTAGCAACATCCAAACCGACCCAACCCCTTTGTTTAACACAAAACAACTTCAGCGAGCAAAATTCCAGATGCAACAGTACCCCCCACCACCCCCGACTTCGTCTTCCTCATGTGCTTTCTACGTCCTACCGCCCTGCAAAATTCGTAAATCCAACGAGCAACAATACGTCAACAACTTCAGCTTTCCGCTAGAGCAGTTCGAACAACCGCCCTGCAGAACCCATACCCTATCAACCTCAACGTCACCCTCACGTCCCCTTTTTCCCCCTTTCTTAGGGATTTCTGGATCTTTTCTACTGTGGCTTTGAACCAAGGTAAAAGAATTCGAATTTTTCTATCCAATTTCCCCCTAAATCGACCCCAAGATTTCCCTCTATATAAAGACCCATTTTTCTTTAGTATGGGGAGGACGAGGAAAGAAGGGGGGACAAAGTTGGAAGAAAGTTGTCAAGAGAAATAATATAAGGAAATTTTCCAAAGTTGTAAGAATAATCCACAGAATACAATTTAGATACATATTTTATTTTATTTTTTCGTTCTTCGTGGGTTGTGGAGAAATTGGCCGGATTTCTCAAAGTTCCCCTTGTAGTGATGGAATCGTTCCCTGCTTTTTTTAGTCCAGTCGCTGCTCTAAGAAAGGTAAAACCCCTCTCATAATCTTGACTTGTTCCTCTTTTTTTTTTTTTTGTGTAGTCGATTCACAGACTGATTTAGCTATGGTTTATTTTGATGAATTCTATTTGTTGTCTAATTGTGTAGTTTCTGTGTGTTGTTCTTGTCTATAACTGGTTGGTTGATCTCTAGAGATTTCATTCTTTCTTATTTTGATATTCGATTTCGTCTAAATTGATCATCGCAATCTGTAGTATTGGGGCAGCATGAGTTTGTTTTGGGTCAAAAATGTGATTGTTTAGGCTTGTTTTGACGAGGCAGTAACATTTATTGATTTAAATCGATCTTGTCTTTCCAGTAGTTTTTGTTTACTGCCATAGATACGGTCGATTCATGATATAAATTGTCCCATTAGAGCATGTTTCCACAAGAAGTTAAATATAGCATATTTCCTCTGTCTACTGAAATAGTTCCTGGCCCTTTTTTCTTATTTTCTATAGGCTTGGTTTAAATGCTTTTAGTATTAAAATCTGATTAGAGAGTGATCATTTGCTATGGTTCTTAGGTTCTTTTCTTTGATTGTCTTGTTGTCTTAAGTTTATGATATTGTTTTGGCACGGAATGCCGCTTCTCGACTTAGATCAATGGGTTGTATATTGTATTGTTGATACTTGATGATATGACTTTCTCATTTGGAATAAGCATGTGAATGATTCTTTATATCGATGTGTAGTTTGGACTCTTCCCCTAATTAACTTGAATTAGGTGTAATCTTGTTGCCTAGATACAAATCTTGAAGTTGTGTTTCTTTCTTTTTGCTTGAACTTCATGAATAACATGGGCAGTAGCCTCTTCATTTTGAAGTATTTAATTTTTCCTATTATAAATTCAAAATCGCACCTCAATTGTTTCCTTAGTTCACATGTTAATTTTTTTTTTTGCTTTGTTTGTTGCATGAATCTGCCCCGAGCCATCATGGGCTTCTCCATTCTCCTTGCATTTCGAATAAGGCTGTAAAGGCCCCCAAATTATCCTTTTCCTTGAGTCAGCCACCATGGCAAATTGCGGAAATGATGTACAAGTTGAAGATGATAAATATGGGGCTCAAGTTAAAATTGTAGATCCCAAAAACCCCAAAAGGGGAGCTGTGTAACTACTGTATACACTCGTTATACAGTGATATACCGTTCTAAAACAGCCAAGCACGGGTTTGGTGCGAAATACAGGTCCTCAGAAAGCTGGAACAGGTCTCGAAAAGTAGAAAAAGGGGTTGTATACATTCGATATATACTGATATACAGCCAGTGTATATAAAAAGGGGATTGGGTAAAAACCCAAAAATTCCAACGAAATTGGCCCAAAAGAAGGCCCAAATTCAATTTCTCCCTTACTCTTTAATTATTTATTTGTGATTATTTATTGTTATTTAACTTTAATTTTAGAATTGTTAACTAACTTAATTAGATTCCCCAAAGATAAGTTTATTTCTTTGTGTTGAGTTCTTTTTAGTACATGTCTCTTGTGTCCATTTATTTTATCAAGCAAAGAGTATTTCTTTAAGTTGAAGTATTTTCTCAAATGAACTTTAAAAATGCTAGTTTAAATCTTTTCAATTAAATACATATATATGCCCACTTAGTCATTTTCTTAAAAAGGGTAGTCAATTAATTTAAAATGATTTTCATGCGTCAATTCATCAAAATTAGTTTAAATTACTATTTCGAAATGAATTACATGAAGTCTAATTAATCTAGTTTTATGAATATTCTAATCACTCGTGATTAAATTCAATTGTTTCATATTTAGGTCCCTTTTTCTTTAAAAAATAAAATAAAATGTGTCATTTATTTATTTTCTTAAAGTTAATAGACTATTGTGAATTGTCATTTCATTATTTTCTAAACAATTAGTCAAAAAATGTTTTAGTCAAGTCGCAGGTCAACTGCGTGTTAGCGGGCATTTCAAGTGCCTTAAAAACCTTCTTGAAGCGTAAATAAGAACTTCTTACCCATTTTCTCTAATTTTGAAGACTTAATCTGTTAGAGTCTTTTAAAATTAAGTTTTCTTAATTTCTTTAAAAAATTAAGTGGCAACTCTTTTCTAAGTATTTTTCGTAAATTGTTCTATACTTAGAACATTTCAAAAAGTGATTTTTTCTACAAATAGGAAAATTACGGCGCAACAGTCATCATCTTTGACGGGGGAAAATACCTCACACTAAAAGCTGCAGTAAGCTCATCCCAAGTAGTAATGGGATTCCTAGGAAGATCAGCCAACTACTTTGTGGCTTCTCCCATCAAATTAAATGGAAATGTGGTGAAACTTTTCCCTTTATCGTTTGAAAGCGCAATTGCTTCCACCCATTTCGACACATAATCAACCGCAACAAGAATATACTTCATACCATGTGAACTGTTTTAAATGGTTTTTAGGGTTTATTTTAGGGTTTATAGGATTAGGGTTTTATAAGGTTTAGGGTTTAGGGATTTTTAGGGTTATAGGTTTAGGATTTAGGGTTTAGGTTTTGGGGTTTTGGGGTTATTTAGCGTTATTAAGGGTTAAGTGTTTCTTAGGGATTTTTAGGGCTTAGGGTTTAGGGTTAAGAGTTTAGCATTTAGGGTTTGGGGTTTATGATTCAGGGTTTAGAGTTTAGGGTTTATGGTTTATGGTTTATAGTTGGGTTATATCACTACACGCGATCGTTGGCACTTGAATGGAAGTACTGTCCTGATACGTGAAGTCAGATGTTCATTGGAACCCTAAACTTTAAACCTTAAACCCAAACCCCAATCGCTAAATTCTAACCCCTAAACCCTAAACCATAAACCCTAAATCCTAAACCTAAATCCCAAACCCTAATCCCTAAACCCTAAATCCTAAACCTTAAACCTTAAATCCCAAACATTAAACCCTAAACCCTAAACCCAAACCCTAAAACCCTAATCCCTAATCCCTAAACCCTAAACCAAAAACCTTATACTCTAAACCCTAATTCCAAAACTCTAAACCATAAACCATAACTTTAAACCCTAAAACCTAAACCTAAACCCTACAGTACTAAAAAACTTCTAAAAAACAACGGATAACCCTAAACCCTAAACCCTAAACCCAAAATCTTAAACCCTATCCATAGATTAATACACAACTATCTATTAAGCCCACACCAATTAAACATTTAAACCAATACCCATAAGCTAATTAAGCAAATAATCATATGATCACACCCCAAGATTTGTATATCAAAGAGGGTCAGGATGACTACTAAAACATTACCATGGCTACTTGGTTAGAATTATGGAGTGAGTTACTTTTGCTATAGACCTGACTTACGAAAGAATACATATAACTTGGGTTGTATAAGAAACAGGGTTATGAAAGTTGCACCCAGTCACTGTAAAGGACCACGGGCGCCTAGTCGATCCATGAAGCTTCACACAGATCATAAGGTCGTCTCTAAAAGGGGGAACAAAACCCCAAAGGCTACTAAGAAGGACCACAGACACCTAAACATTATGTGAAGCTTCACACAGACCTTTAAGTCATCTATGAAATGGACTTATCAGGTTTTGAGTTTTGGATTAACTTCAAACAATCATATCTTTCAGTACAAAATTAATTAGGTGTTTATGATCGATCAAATGAACGGTCTTTGAATCCTCTTTCCAATGCCATCAAGTTTACCTAATTCCGAGCTCGGAGTAAAATATTATGCACATGTTAGTGAAGTCTTGTTGGGCAAGGCAATATCACGACCCACTAGACGGGTCTTGAAGCTTGAAATGGCCCGTAAAGCCCCCCTTCTCAATCACCTCGTCAGGTTTAAGTCAGGATCGTATTGGTTTCCCCCTATGTGTTTGGTACTTAAACCATAATGTTTTTTTCCGTCTAAACCTAATTAATTAGTCAAAAACTACCTGAAACATTCATTCTCCTAAAATCATCAGACTTAGAAAGAAAACAAGAGAATGAGGCGATAGTTTTCTCTCCATAACAAGTAGAGTTTTCCTTCAAGTTCAGCCCTGAAATCCAAAGGATTTTGCCATAATTTTCTTCACCTGGTATGAGGGCATTCCGTACGAGTTTTGTTCACCCTTATTCCCAAAATTTCAGACTCTTTTTTCTATTATTATGGTTTTATGAAACTAGTGTTTTGCCCAACTATGCAGATTCTTTATAAATTTGATTCTTGTGATTACTACTCGATTCTATACTTATTCAAATGAGTTTGCATGAATTCTTCTGGAGGTTTGAAAGGAAAATAACTTATTATGTAATTGTTGTATTTTCACATGAATTGGCTCTTCTCCAGAATTTAACTCAGGGTGTTAGCATTTAATATTAAGAAGAATTAATTAGATTTTTGTCCACAACTTTTCTTAGAAATTGTTTTCAAATCAATTTAGTTCTGCCTCATGAATTCATGAACACAATTTATAATAAGCTACTAGTGTTCAGTTTGGGATTAGTGTTTAGCAATGATTTGGACTAGGGTTCAGCGTACCCTCAAGTTTCGAAACTACGTGCCATCATAGACTTATAAGTTCCCTCCGTTGGGTATCCATTTTAGTGATCACGCCATAGTTATTCCTTAATACCCCAGCAAGGTATATTGGGTCCTCTCGATGGGACATATACATTGGACTCCATATTTAGCTCACGTGGTTTATGTTAGTTAATAGACTCTCCCACAATGTTAGCTTCAATAAGGTACTTCAGGCTCGTAGTTGTACTTATTCTCAGTTTTTCAGTATGTTTCCCATTTACTCTTGCATTCTAATTCTTATGTACTATTGTATCTTAGGCCTATGTACTTTAATTCAGTTCAGTTTAAATACTTGACCAGAATTTTTAGCATGTTTTTATATTTAGTCAGCTTTGTATATCCCTCATGCTCAATACATTGGAAGTATTGACGCATACTCTATTTTGCATCCTATTATTATACAGGCTCAGGTTCTCAGGTTCAGCCATGTAATTAGCTCATACCGGTGCCACATCAGCGATTGTCAGGGGTGAATCCTCATCATCCAAGGACGTTTCTTGATGATTTTTGGTTTAATTAGTTCATTGTTAGTTTTCAAAATTTTAGAGTTAGCAGGGGACTTGTCCCAACAACTCATCAGTATTAGAGACTTTCCAACATAGAGTCAAACTCAGTTGATTTGGGTTGTTTTACTTCGAACTCAGTTATTTCTTTTCAGATATCCTCAGTTGAATTCCTTTAGGTTATATTCATTATTGAGTTATGCTTTTGCTTGGTTAGAGTTATTTTAGTATTCTTGTGATATGCCAGATTCAGGGTTAGCTTGGGGTTACTTATGACCCTAGGTCCCGTGTTACGTCTGGGGCTAGCTTCAGGGCGTGACCATCAAGATGAATTTGTATTGTTTCTTTAATTTAGTTGAGAAGAAACTTGTTATAAGTTGTGATGTTGTGTTTTTTTAAGACCAAACAATTGAAGATCTTGACAAAGCTAAGAAAGTTGATTCTTAGAGCAGTGAACTATTATTGATGCTCTATAAAGAGTTCTCTCAAAAGATATACTAGAGAGAAAATACCTTCATGTCGTTATTCTCACAATGAGTATGTACTCTTGACTGACGGGGGAGAACCTGAGAGTCTCGATGAGGCCATGGAAAGTGAAGAAAAAGAAAGGTGGTTTGATGTTATGCAGGATGAAATGAAGTCTCAACATGATAATCATACCTTTGATTTGGTTATGTTACCTAAAGACAAAAAAACTTTGAAAAATAGGTGGGGTTTTAGGGTGACATATGAAGATGGTAACCCAGTTCCACGGTACAAGGCTAGATTAGTTGTGTTTTAACCAGAAAAAGGGAATTGATTTTGATTAGATATTCTCTCCAGTTATGAAGATGTCATTCATTTGTGTGGTTCTAGGCTTGACTGCAAGTCTAGATTTAGAGGTTGAGCAAATGGATGTTAAAACTACTTTTCTCCATGGTGACTTAGATTATGAAATTTATATGACGCAGGCGGAAGGCTTTGAAGTCAAGGAAAAAGAGAATTATGTTTGCAACTTGAAGAAGATCTTGTATGGTCTAAAACAAGCTTCTAGCAATGGTACATGAAGTTTGGTTCTTTTATGAGTCAACAAGGCTTCAAGAAGACTTCTTCAGACCATTGTTTTTTTGTGAGAAAATTCTCTGGTAATGACTTTATCATCATTTTGCTTTATGTTGATGACATGCTTGTTGTTGGTCATAATGTTTGTAGGATTAAAAAGTTGAAGGAAGAGTTGAATACGTCTTTTTCTATGAAAGACTTGGGACCATCAAGGTAAATTCTTGGTATGTAGATTGTCCATGATAGAGATGCCAAGAATTTGTGGTTATCATAAGAGAAGTATGCTTTGAAAGTACATCGTAGATTCAACATGGATAAAGCTAAGGTTGTTTGTACACCTTTAGCAATGTACTTCAAATTGAGTACAAAGCATTGTCCTTCCAGTGATAGTGAGAAAGAAGATATGAAGAAAATTCTTTATGCTTCAGCTATTGGTAGTTTGATATATGCAATCGTGTGTACAAGACAAGATATTACTCATGCTTTCGGTATTGTTAGTTGTTTTCTTTCCAATTCGGAAAGAGAGCATTGAAATGATGTAAAGTAGATTATGAGATATATTTGTGGAACTTCTAGTCTAAGTTTGTGTTTTGGTACAGGGAATCCTATTCTTTGTGGTTACACTAATTCAGACATGGCTGGTAATGTTGATTTTTGTAAGTCTACTTCAGGCTAATTGACTACTTTTGCAAGGGGAGCTGTGTCTTGGCAATCTAGGTTGCAAAATGTGTTGCATCTACTACAGAGTCTGAGCTTACTGCTGCTAAAGCTTGCAAAGCATTGATCTAGATAAAGTGATTTTTGGAGGAACTTGGTTGTGCTCAAGAGAAGTATGTACTTTATTGTGTCAGTCAAAGTTCTATTCACCTTGGCAAAAATTCTACATTTCATGGTCAGTCTAACACATTGATGTGAGATATCATTGGATTCGAGATGTGTTGGATTCCAAGTTGCTTGAACTTTTAAAGATCCATATCAATGATAATGATTCTGACATGATGACCAAAGCCTTGCCAAGAGGCAAGTTTGAAAAATGTTGCATGATCACCGGGATGGTGGTCTCCTCCACATAGTTGATAGGGGGAGAATTGTTGGGTTTTGGATCTTTTTCCCTTCCTATGTGGATAAAAAAATTTCCAAGGTTTTGGGCCTCCTTTCTTTCCTGTGTGGATAAATTCAAGCCCAATTTGGAAAAACCCAATTTTACCCATCAACCCAATATTATGATGCATATGTAAGAATTTATTTTATGTCTTATTTTGAAGAATCACAAGAGTTAGATCAGCAACCATATAGAGAGAAAAGTGAGAGAGTGTAGATTTTCGCACAAGCCCTTACAATCAATTTCAAATCATGATTTCTGCTTCGTTCCTTGTCCGATTGAGTTGATTCTTGGATAGGTTGGTCCTTTCAATATAATATTTGATTGGAAATTGAGAGAGGTCGATTTGTAGTCATGTAGCTCTAGATTTTAGCTCGTGAACAATAGCTACATTTGACAATTTTACTTCATTTATTTCTATAGTGTTTTGTGCTATGTTGTAGTTGTGTTGCTCATTGTTTGGTACTTTATTGGTGGTCATTTTGGAGAAAGCTTTGTAACTATTATTGATTATAGTAGAGCTTTGGCCTTGTGGTTCTTACTCTTCACACCGAAAAGGTTTTCCACATTAAACTTGGCATCTCCTCTGTTGATTTATTTTGCTTGCGTTGGTTGATTTGTTTGCTGCCCCAAACAATTTTGTTCTTGCATTATTTTGTCTTTTCTTGGTTCAAATAGAAAGGTAAATTTTGGAATTGGGTGGGCTGCAATAGAGGACAAGTATGATCCTGAGTGGAGGTATCAAATGTATCCTGAAGCAGCCTTGCCTACTTCGGCCACTTCTAGAAATGCTTGTCGTCCTATTCTCTTTATAGATGAGTATCATGCACTTAGACATGTCCATGAAGCAAGGATTTTAGAAAGGTCTAAGTCAATTACCGGGGCAGATGATACTAACAAGAAGAAGAAGGCCGAAATTTTTCCTCATAAGAGGGACATGACAATTGAAGAAACACGAAACCTTATCAGAGATCTTGAGAATTTACCTCCAGAAAAGCTAGGTGCAGTTCGTCAGATCATTAAGAAGAGGAGCATAACATTTGAGCAGAATAACGAGGATCTTGAACTAGACATAGACAATGTTGATGCAAAAACAATATGGGAGCTGGATTGGTTTGTGACAAATTAAAACAAGAGTAAGGTTGAAGTTGATGTTCAAGCCAGAGCAAGAGCGATTCAGAATGCTCCTATTGCAGTGAGTTTCTATGCTCATATTTATTTATTTTTTCAATATATCTCGTGTGGACCAGAGATGAGCCTTTCTTAGTTTTCATACTTCATTTTGTAGAGTTCGGGCCCAAGGATTGTTGTAGCATTTAAAGAAAGTAGAATTGGTAAGTCCTTTTGTTGGTTATTGAGCATTTTAATATTGTTATTTTATATTAATGTTGCTCATTATTTTTGTGTCTTAATGTTACCTAATTCTCATGCATTTGGTCATTGACTTAGTGGTCATACTATGCCAATTACATTTGGCTTTATTTGGCATAAACATTCCAGTGACTTTATTTAGCATTCCAGTGAACGTTGGAGTCAGGCAGCTTTTCATTTGCCATCGAAGATATTTTTTACCCTTTATTTATTCTCATTCTTTATACCTCCATTATTCTTTGTAACCTATGTAACTTCTAGGTCATTTATCTTCATTATTTACTACCCCATTATCTTCCTTTTGATTGCTAGGAAGACATCCCCAACTATAAATAGTGGTGGTATTCATTTGGTTTGTGGACACATAAGAAAATATATATAGTGCATAAAGTTTGTTAAAAACAAAAAAAGAGTTCTTATTAGTTGAAGGGAGGTGTTCCGTTTGGGGAGCTTTGGACTCAACTCTTGTTCAGAGTTTGTTGAGTTACACTTTTGTGATTAGGTTGTTATATCCTGGAGAGGACTAGTCAAGAAGGGCTACTGCTGGACCGGTGAAAAATATTTGTTGTAGTGGGCTTGAATCTCCTTAAAGAGAGCGAAATATCCGCGCCTTAGCCTGAAGTGATTTTTATTTCTTCATTTTATTTTTAATTGTAATCTCGTAATTTTTCACTGAAACCTTTTCTATGATGAATCATTGTGTTAGTCAATTTCTATGATGAAAGTATTTATGACTAGTTGAAATTTGAAGATGAGGAAGTCTGGGTATTTTTGCTTTGGGTAGAAATTACTTAGCTAATAATAATAACGTGGTAGTTTATAAAGCTAAATAAATTGAATCTAAGACAGCGTACATCAAACAACGTATAGTTTTCTTTCTTTTTGCTTAACTTTGGATCCATAATAGCAAAAAGATGATAAAATATTACAAAATAGGAGGATCATAGTTTAATAAATATTGAGTAAGATAAACAAAGTCTCAATAGCTAAGCATGCCGAGCCTTCTCATCATCACTCCCTTAGTTCTCAAAGTGGTCATTTTGTTGCATGATTTGATCTACTGTGGGAGGTAACAATTTCATTCATGATCATATTAAAGGGTGTATATCTTCTAAGAGGTAAGATGGGGCGGAGCTATAGTGGTGTCAGGGTGTCCAACCGAACACCCTTTGTCGAAAAATTATACTGTAAATATAAGTAAAATGGTACCCTAAATGACTACTTAATATATTTTGGACACCCTAATGTGACGTCCCGCCACCGTGCTAGCCAATTTCCGCGTCCAAAGAGGAGCGGATGATTCTAGAGTTGTAGAGAGGCTTGTGGAAAACTCTAGAATCCTTTAGAATTCTCAAGAAGGCTTTGGAGACTTTAGGATTATGTAGAGAATTCTAGAAATAGGACTAACGTGTAAATATTTAGGGACTTATCATGTAAATATTATTTACACTCCAGTATAAATAGAGGTGCCAACCATTGGCCAAGGCACCAAGCAACCAAGCAAAGTTGTAAAGCATTCCACAATCAATACAAGCCTTCTTCTTAAAAAGCTCTCTTGTTCTTCCAAGTCTTTCTTCATATTCTCTTAGCAATCTTCCTTCCAAAAGGCTTACTTGAGCTTACAAGATCTTGAAAGAATAGTGAGTAAGTTGTCAAGTGCCGCACGGATCTTTACCCATCACTCTAAGTCCGTGACAAGTGGTATCAGAGCGAAGGTTTGATACTGGGAGAATGGCAACCGAAGGAGACGTGAACGCCGCTAGCACCACCAATGTCCGTATGGAAGTTGGAAAGAAGGGCCGCAAGGGTAAGAAGCATCAAAGAAGCCATGAAGAAATGCTGCCGGAAACCACACCAAGTGAGGCACTAACATCTCATCCACCCTCGACCACAGAACCAAGTGACAAGGAACATGGTGAGGAGGCCATTGACGTCACTGCGGGAGAAGAAAGGGTCTCAAGGGTTGAAGTGGCAAGGCAGGCCGTAGAGATATTAGGCCGGCACATGAATGTGGCCGACGGCAAATTCAAGACTCTTGAAGACTTCACCCTTAAGGAGACCGAAGCCATCCATAAGGAGTTGGAGGGACGTTAGCGAGCCGAGTTCGAGATGAAGGAGGCCATCACTTCCTAGGAGTGCCAGCTCATGGAGGCATTGAGCACCATCAAAACCATAAAGGCCGAAATAAAGGCACTTAAGGAAGGTGTGGAAGCTAGAGGATCGGCGTCACCCGATCATGATAGGGAGGCCAGGGTTGAGGCTCCCAAGCCACCAATATTCAAAGGCGTCTATGATGCTCAAGAGGTGGAAAACTTTTTGTGGCACTTGGAGAATTACTTCAAGTGTAATCGGGTGAGAAGCGACGAAAATAAGATCAACACTGCCGTGTTGTATCTTTTCGAGATGGCCATGCTATGGTGGTGGCGCAAAGAGGCCGAAATAGGGAAGGGGACGTGCATTATCGGCACCTGGGAGCAATTCCGGGAAGAATTCAAGAAAGACTTCTTCCCTAGCAACGTCATATATGAGGTCAAGCGTAAGTTCAGGGAACTGAAGCAAACAGGAAGCATTCGGGCGTACGTGAAAGAGTTCACAACTTTAACGCTTCAGATTCCCAACCTTACAGACGATGACATGTTGTTCCACTTCATGGACGGATTGCAAAACTGGGCTAAGACGGAGTTGGAGCGGCGACAAGTAAAGACCATAGACGAGGCCATTACGCAAGCCGAATCCTTAAACGACTTCAAGCATGATCGGCATAACAGAGATAAGGGCAAAGATACAAGAAGTAGTCATGCCAAAGGTGGGGGAGATCGTGGCCGAGGCAAGGAGCAACAGGCACCCTCTAAACAGCACGACTCCCAAAAGCCGGATAGCAGACGGTTCGTGCGCCAGAGTTACATGGAGAAGAAGGCGCAGACCACAAAGGGAGATGGATGCTACATATGCGGGGGACCACACGGCTATGCCAGGTGCCCAGAGATGAAGAACCTTGGCGCCGTCCTACGTGAGCGGAAGGAGAAGGACACGCAAGAGCAAGGGCAGAAGGCGGGCACGACACAGTTAGGCATGGTTGGACTTTGCGGGGCCATAGCCAGGCAGACCGAGAAGCTGGGAGCCTTCAGCGCACAGTATGTAGACATCACCCTTAATGGACGACCAGCTCGTGCCATGGTAGACTCCGAGGCCGAAGCAAACATAATGACCAAGACGGCAGCAGAGAGGTTAGGGCTGAACTACATTCCAAGCAACACCCGCCTCAAGACGGTTAACGCCCCATCGACTCCCGTGTGTGGAGTCGCTCAAGGAGTAAGCATCACGCTGGGCCAGTGGCAAGGTAAGACCAACTTTACCGTTGCTCCTTTAGATATCTTTGATATCATTCTTGGGCAGGAGTTCTTCCAGTGCTGCCACACAATGATCGACCCCTACCTCCAACGACTCATGGTCATGGAGCGGAAAGGGTCGTGCATGGTACCTCTAGTCAAGGTACCAAAGAAGGAAGGACACACCCACCTGTCGGCCATGCAGATAGTGAAGGGCCTAAAGAAAGAAGAGTCGACGTTACTAGCCACCATTGCAAGCTTGAGAGAAGACAATGGTGCTAAGGAGCCCTTGCCACCAATCATAGAGAAGGTCCTTGAAGAAAATAAAGACGTGATGCCGGACGAGCTGCCAAAGACTCTAGCTCCGAGACGCGAGGTAGATCATCAGATAGAGTTGGAGGTTGGAGCCAAGCCACCCGCACATGCACCTTACCGCATGGCTCCACCCGAGCTAGAGGAGCTGAGGAAGCAGTTAAAAGATCTCCTTGAGGCCGGTCACATCCGTCCATCCAAGGTACCTTATGGCGCGCCGGTGCTATTCCAGAAGAAGAAAGATGGATCATTGCGTCTATGCATCGACTACCGGGCGCTAAATAAAGTAACCATTAAAAATAAATATCCTATCCCGCTTATTGCAGATTTGTTTGATAGACTTGGGTAGGCCAAGTACTTCACCAAGGTGGACCTCAGGAAAGGCTACTACCAAGTGCGCATCGCAGAAGGGGATGAACCAAAGACGGCGTGCGTAACCAGGTACGGAGCATACGAGTGGTTGGTGATGCCTTTCGGCTTAACCAACGCACCCGCAACTTTTTGCACGCTTATGAATAAAATCTTTCATCCTTATTTAGATCAATTCGTAGTAGTATACTTGGACGACATATCGTCTATAGTAACACCTTGGAGCAGCATGTGGAGCATCTAAGAAGGGTCTTCCAAGTTTTACGGGAGAACCAATTATATATCAAGTGGGAAAAGTGCGAGTTTGCCCAACACGAGGTGCACTTCTTGGGCCATAATATCAGTCAGGGCAAACTACGAATGGACGAGGCAAAAATACGGGCGATCCAGGAGTGGGAGGCGCCCACCAAAGTGACCGAGCTACGGTTATTTCTTGGACTTGCGAACTATTACCGCAAGTTCATAAGTGGCTACTCCGCTAAGGCCGCTCCACTAACCGAGTTATTGAAGAAAAATAAGCCGTGGGTTTGGAGCAAGGAGTGCCAACAAGCCTTCGAAGGTCTCAAGACCGCAGTAACAGAAGAGCCGGTCTTGACGCTGCCCGATTTTTCAAAGACCTTCGAAGTACATACGGATGCGTCAGACTTTGCCATTGGGGGAGTTTTAATGCAGGATAAACACCCCATTGCCTTTGAAATCCGAAAGTTGAACGAGATCGAACGGCGCTATACGATCCAGGAGAAGGAAATGACCGCCATCGTACATTGCCTGCGCACATGGAGACACTATCTGCTAGGCTCCAAGTTCGTAATCAAGACGGATAACGTGTCCACTAGCTACTTCCAGTCACAAAAGAAGATCACTCCGAAACAAGCTAGGTGGCAGGACTTTCTAGCAAAATTTGACTATGACTTAGAGTACAAGCCAGGAAGAGGCAATGTTGTGGCTGATACGCACTACAACCCACTGTGACCTTTAAGACGCAATCAAGGATGGCATGAAGCATGATCCCGAGGCCAAGAAGCTGATGGAACTGGCCACCCAAGGCAAGACAAGGCGTTTTTGGGTGGAAGATAGCCTTTTGCTTACCACTGGTCGAAGGATCTATGTGCCCAAGTTTGGGTCTATTAGGCGGCATATCATTAAGGAAAGTCACGACACACCGTGGGCCGGACATCTAGGGCAGCGACGGACGAGGGCATTGATCGAGGCAATCTATTACTGGCCACGTATGCAGGACGACATCGAGCGTTATGTGCAGACTTGTCTTGTGTGCCAACAAGACAAGGTGGAACAAAAGCAAACGGGAGGACTACTAGAGCCACTACCAGTAGCGGAGCGTCCATGGAAAAGCGTGACTATGGACTTCATCACTTCCTTACCCAAGTCTGATGGGTATGGAGCCATTATGGTTGTGGTGGACAGATTCTCAAAGTATGCTACCTTCATACCCGCCACAGCCGGTTGCACCGCAAAGGAAGTCGCTCGGTTGTTCTTCAAGAACGTGGTGAAATATTGGGGGCTGCCAAGACATATCATTAGTGATCGAGACCCCCACTTTACAAGAAACTTCTGGAGGGAGCTATTCGAGATACTTGGCACGGAGCTTCACTTCTCCACAAGTTTCCACCCGCAAATCGATGGCCAAAACGAACACGTCAACGCCCTGTTGGAGTGCTATCTGAGGCACTATGTTAGTGTGCACCAAAAGGATTGAGCAAGGCTCCTAGACATGGCGCAGTTTTCATACAATTTGCAAAGGAGCGAGTCCACTGGGCGCACACCGTTTGAGTTGGCAACAGGCCAACAACCCCAAACTCCACATTCACTACCGACCGCTTTCCAAGGAAAGAGTTTGGGAGCCTACCATCTTGCCAAGGGATGGGAGGAACAGCTTGACGCTGCCAAGTCCTATTTAGACAAGGCAGCTAAAAAGATGAAGAAGTTTGCCGACCGTAAACGGCGTCCCACAAACTACAAAGAAGGCGACATGGTCTTGGTGAAGTTCAATCCAAGACAGTTCAAGGCACTAAGGGGCGTTCATCAAAACTTAGTGCGAAAATATGAGGGTCCGTTCAAGAACGTTGCCAAGGTGGGCAAGATCTCATACAAGGTGGAGTTAACTCCACACTTCAAAATCCATCCGGTGTTCCATGCAAGCATCCTCAAGCCGTACCATGAGGACAAGAAAGAACCTAGCCGGAACCAATCACGACGGGCACCCATTACTGTCACTACCTCGCACGACCGGGAGATTAAGGCTATCATAGACTACCAAGCCAAACGAAAGCGAGGTCAACAAGCCAGCGCCATGTTCCTTGTACATTGGAAGGGACAAACTCCGGAAGAAGCCACATGGGAGAAATATGAAGACTTGTGGCAATTCAAAGATCAAGTCTGAGAGTTCTTGCAATAGTGCGCCGCGGTCGTCGCATCATCAGGTGGGGGAGCATGTGACGTCCCGCCATCGTGCTAGCCAATTTCCGCGTCCAAAGAGGAGCGGATGATTCTAGAGTTGTAGAGAGACTTGCGGAAAACTCTAGAATCCTTTAGAATTCTCAAGAAGGCTTTGGAGACTTTAGGATTATGTAGAGAATTCTAGAAATAGGACTAATGTGTAAATATTTAGGGACTTATCATGTAAATATTATTTACACTTAGGTCCTTAGGTGCTAGTATAAATAGAGGTGCCAACCATTGGCCAAGGCACCAAGCAACCAAGCAAAGTTGTAAAGCATTCCACAATCAATACAAGCCTTCTTCTTAAAAAGCTCTCTTGTTCTTCCAAGTCTTTCTTCATATTCTCTTAGTAATCTTCCTTCCAAAAGGCTTATTTGAGCTTACAAGATCTTGAAAGAATAGTGAGTAAGTTGTCAAGTGCCGCACGGATCTTTAGCCATCACTCTAAGTCCGTGACACTAAGCTCATTAGGCATGCGTAGCCCTTGGGCTAAAAAAGTAGCGTGCAAGGGAGTTGGGGGATCACAAGTTCAATCCTCACCAACATCATTTTTGTACTTTATGCCATTTTTTATATTTTTAAAAGAGCTTTTTTTTAGTTACTTTCTAAATCTAAATAATAGTTAATAAATTTATTATTAGAAATAATTAAAAATTCATATTATTTGATAAAATAATTCTTAATTAGATACAACTTAAAAATTTAAGAAAAAAGAATTAAAAAAATTTAGAAGCCAATCAGAATTTAATTGATTTGACTTTGACTTATTTTTTAAAAATAAGTCTTATTTTTTTTATTTAATTTAAGTTAATAAACAACCCTGAAATTTTATATAAAACAACTAAAAGCAAAAAAGGCTCCATATAGAATTCTTTTTTAAAAAACTTGTTTGATTGTACTCTTTATTTTACATGTGTCGTTGTTACTGTCGTCGTCTCTTGAAACATAAAAATGATGTCATTCTAAGTTGAATTTTCTCCTTTTTTCTCTTTTTTTTTTCTTGTGTCTGATCACGTTATATTAAACTAAATATACACATTAAAACTAAGTATTATATTGATTAACTTAAAAAAAATTGTACATTTGTTCATAAAAGAAATTTAATTATTAATATTACGTAGTTTGATTTTAAAATTTTCAGTACATCCATTCGTCATTTGTTTTAGTTAATGTAATTCTTGGACACCCTTCGTAAAATTTTTGGCTTCGTCACTAGAGGTAAGTTGTGTATCGATAAAAATTTACTCCTTATAGTGGCTGCTAAAATGCCTAATTCTTGAAGTAGTAATAAGAAAATCGCTTTGCATTCGTTTTATTGGTAAGAGGGGTCGAATGTGTGACTACTAAAGTGAACTTGTTTATGTTTGTTGTCTTTATGGATTCCAAAAATTTGCACAGTTGCACTGTATTGTATATGTTATCTGATTTCCTTTCCTTTTGTCCCTTTTCCATGAGAAGACGCTTAGAGTTTCTGGTGTAATTGAAGCAGACAATTTCTATGCCGCTACTTCAGACATCCTGACTTCTGGAAGGGTGCATTTATTATATAAAAGGTCGACGCGGGCTCTGCCCGTTGCTGCAATGACATCCATTGTTCGTCTGTGGGCGATGATGAATTTTTTTTTTCTTGTGGCTTGAGATTAGTTATTTGATGTAATTGAAGACATTGTATTCTGTTGCATTGTTGAGATCATTTCGTGTGTTGACTTGTACGTATTTTTTGAAATATTTGATATTTTGTTGCTAATAATTGCAAACATTTATAAAATAACAAGAGATTTCCAATTTATTTGAGTTTTCTTTCCAATTTTTTAAGTAATATTTAACATACAATTTAGTGTTAAATTTTGTAGAAGTTAACCTTATGGGCATATTAATTATGAAATCCAGAAAATGAGTAACAAATTTTACCAACTAACTTATTTCCGTTGGTAAAATAACTAGTGGATTTGTAACCTATTACTAACTCATTTTGGAACATGAATAATTGGATTTACCAACAGATTTTCAACACGTTAGTAAAATTTCTAATGAACTACTAATGCTACTTTTCCGTTATTGAAATTGCCAATCAATTACTAACAAAATTCGAACAACAGAATTTACTAACCCGTTTCTATCCGTTAGTGAAGGTACTAACTGGACACTTACCCATTTTATGTTAGTAAATTTGCCAACAGAAATGTTAGAGCTAAATTTCATTAATTACCAACAATTTTTTCAAGTATTTTCCAACCGAATTTTAGTTGGTAATTTTACCAACAAATTCAAATTTGTTGGTAAAATTTACCTACGAGCTTTTTAGCAACAACTCACTCTTCATTGGCAATCGGTTGGTAACTCAATTAGCAGTTCAACACCAGAGCAATTTGTCCCATTTTCTACAAAGAATAAAATTGAAACTGTACTGACACTAAATAGTAACTTTGATTAATGTTACTGTTTATTACATTAGGTGTAATGCAGATATAAATTCTGGCAAGACGAATAATGTAACATCTTAAGGAGAGCATCAGTGTCGTCAATTTTCACTGGATGAGATGGAAAGATCAACAAACAATTTTGATCCTCAGCTTGTCATTAGTAGCGGTGGATATGGCACAGTATACAAAGGTGATATTGATGGTGGAGAGACCACTGTAGCAGTTAAGCGATCGAAACCAGGATCTAGCCAGGGGGAGAATGAGTTTTGGATGGAAATCAAAATGTTATCTACGCACCACCATGAGAACCTTCTATCCCTAATTGGTTACTGCAATGAAGGTCATTAGTTTATGATTTTGTGCCTCGAGGATCACTTGCTGATCATCTCTTCAAGTCAGAACAAAATCAAGAGTTAACAAACAATTTAGGGGTGCGGGGATTGAAAATCGACGTAACAATGGGGTGATTGTGGTGCTCTATAGTGATGTACATACATAAATAAGCAAAGTCATCTTTAATGATGCTAATCTTCTTTCGATTTCAAAGCATATATGCATAGAATCTCCTTTCAGTCTTATCTAATTGTCAATCCTAAACAACCCAATACCTTACTCTATCCTCTCTTTCAAGAATAGGGCAAATAAATTCGACCCATAACCTCTCTTTCAAGCAAGTCATATACATCAAACCTAAACTACTAGTATTGAACTAATTACCCACTCTAATTAATTTCTTTTGAGCATCAACCAGAGATCGGAAGTACGAATTAAGCATGCAACCTTAACCTATGATTTAACCCCATGTTAATTAGACAAAATTCATGCATGAACAACAACAAAGTAAAGCATAGCACAATATCCACTACATTAAATCAACACCCAACCCCATTAGAGCACCCCTAGAACTTGGGGTTTTAGCCACCCATCACAAAAAGTAAAGAAAATATATCTTCCATGAATGCAACCATGGGTAGCTTGAAATCAAACAATTAAGAGTAAACCCACTTTAAATTTTACTTCAATTTATCAAATTCAAGTCTCAAATTGTAAAATCCCAAAAACAAGAAAAGTGTTCTTTCAGAAGTAAAGTGTTAAAGTGTTCTCTTCTTTCAACTCTGTAGTCCCAATCTCTCCTAGAACTCTCTAAAAATTATATCATCTGGGCTATTTATACTTTTCCAAAATTTGGCCAAAATCCACTTAATAACTAACTTGGCAACATTAGTCGGGCTCACCAAACTCGCTCAATGAATTGCCCTTCACTTCTTAGCTCGCCATGTGATGCTCTAGGCTTCAGGTGTTTGAATCTCAGTTGGCGAACTTAATCGAGTCAGTCTTTCAGTTTTGGTGAATCACCAAATACCATCTTAGTCCACCTTTCGATCGAGCATTAAATCTTTGCATTGCACACTGTCACTTTGGGTGATGTGCAATAGGATCACCTTTCTAACTCGGTGCATTGCCTTCTCTACTGGAGTTCGCCAACCTTCTTTGATAGACATAAGTGTTATGCATTGTAAACTTGGGTAAGGTCGTGCTCAGTTGGCGATCTGCCCTTCATGTTAGGTGATCAACAGTGTTCACTTTGCACTTCTTTTGATATTTTTGGCCGTTCTTTCAAACTTCAGTCCTTGCCTTGTCCAATTGCCTTCATAGCTGCAAATTATCAATATTTGATTAGAAAGGACAAAGTTAGGTATTGAAGACACTAATTATTGAGCTACGTGAACCTTAAATAAGTGCATATCTACCACTCATCAGAAGTGTCTAAAGCTTTAATAGAAAAATTTGTGTGGAAATTATTAGATCATGGCCAATTATAATTAAATCATATGTATATATATGACGATGTATTTTCCTGGACTTGTGCATTGTTTTGATTTATAGAATCTGCAAGAGTAAAAGGCAAACTAGCATTTACAATTGGTTCAGTGTCTTTGGCTGAAGGTAAGCAAGGAAAATCAGTAGTAGTAATTTGCAGGGCCTCACTAGAGGTAGTAGCCCGCCGACCGATGTGCTCATAAATTAGGCTTGAAGTTTAAGTTACTAAAGTAAATCATTAATAACCATAAATTATATGACTAATAGCAGGTTTGGTCAATTTTTAAAAAAAAATTGCTTGTTGTTATCATGAAAGTTTAAATTTAAATTTCATGCATTATCTTTTTTATTTTTCAAACCCTTTTATATGAACACGAATATAACATGTTTCAATGACATCATATTTACAATTAGACTAGTAATTGTGAGTCACATAAAAAAATAATTTTCAATCATATGGTGAAACATAGAAGTACAAGTATATTAAGAACCTCTTCTCATAAATTAACATAATAAGTCATTTAAACTTGTATACAATTACAAATTTATATTAAACACAAGATGATTTGATTTTGAAACATAAGCATGATTTAAGTGCACTAGTCTATAAAGCCTCTATAAAATCAAAATTATCCGTCATTACCAAATCAAAGAACAATATATTTGTGATAATATCAAAGAGAGTATTTCTGCTTTAGTTTTGTAAAGTGAATATTGATGGTCTTTCATTCTTTTTTTTAATTAGAAGGTCTTAGTTATTTGTCAGAGAAATGTCTAAAGCTTCAACAGAAAGATTTGTCAAGGTTATATTAGAAATTGTAAGATCATGACCAATTATAACATGTGTATATATAACGATGCGTGATCTATTTGAAATAGCACAATTATGTCTTTTGTTACTCCCAATTGCACACAAGTGTAAGCGGCCGTGCAAGTAATAAAATGGTTCTTTTAGAAGTCAGATGTCGAACCCACAGAGACTTTTCAAATAACTATTTACTAAATTGTACTAATTTTAATTATTTATTTAAGGGGAGGATTTCAAAGATGAATATAAATTAACTAAACTAAAAATAAAGATAAAATAACTAAGAAACAATGAACCAAGAAAAGATAGATTTTTAACACTATCAATGAATGAATCGATCTAAGATTATGCATTAACTATCAATCTTGTTTAGCATTAATTTCATCAACTTATTTGATTATCTAGTTGTTGGTTCATAGGGTTGATAATATGGCCATGATTTTCCGACCTCTAATCGTCTACCACAATTGACAGTCTAACTACATTGTTGAGTGGGAATAGACTGAACCAACTATGAAGCATTACATTGTCTTCCCGTATTTGGACTAAGCACGACATCTAGGTATATCACTATCCTAAACACAAATTAATTCTAGATATGCAAGAAAAGATCATACTCTTTATATTCCACGTTCTATCCCTCTATGCCTCTTCCAAGTTCAAAAGAAGACAATAAATTTATTTCAATGGTGATCAAGAATCAAAATAGTAAGCACAAGAATATAAGAACAACCAATATGATAAACAAGTATGCCGAATCAAAAATCACTAAACAATCATTTTATACGTTTAACATAATCCTAGAACAAGAAATTTAACTCCACATAGACATAGAACAATTACAACAAATCATTCAAAGAAAAAATGTAAAAATAATTAATAAAGGAGAGAAAAGATGAAATTCAAGTTCTTCGGCCTCCACGATGGCTCATAGTCAAAAGTTATTTTCTATATTGTGTCATCCTCCCATAATAATTATTCTTATGAATTATTTATAGATGTAGAAAATTCTAAATAAAATAATTGAGTCCAAAACAAATTAGGAACTCAAAACCAAACATAATCAGCTCTTTCACGTGAAGTTGTGTCAGTTTTAATTTGGGCGTGTCTTCATACAGTGCCACGTGTCAGCTTTCATACTTCAATTTGTATATTTTCTTCAATTGCGCTTTTATATATCATATATTATTATATTCAATTTAATCATAGGCGTGTCTTCATACACTGCACGTGTCATCTTTCATTGATCAATTTGTAGACTTTCTTCAACTGCACTTTAATATATCATATATTATTATATTCGATTTAATCCATTAAAATGTCTGCTTGATTTTCTTCTATAATTTTCAATTTTTAATTCGTTTTAAATTCAAACTTATTCATCTTCACATCAATTTTATCTACAAATAAAATATATTATTATGCACAATCCATAAAATTCATACTAAAAAGGGACAAACAAAAATACTAAATTTAGATATTATTTTATTTTTAAAAAAAAAAAAATTCTACCCACTCTAGCTAACCCTTCGCTTCCAATTTTTTCCTTGTTTTGTTTAGATATATACATATCAAAAAAATGTTTTACTCAACGACGCGAGACTTTTTTTAAAATATAATTTTTTTATTTATGTTATATTTGGTACACAAAAAAATATGTAATACAAAACGAGAATGTAAAAATAAAAAAATAAATTAGGAGCGCTAGGGGGGTTAAATAGGATGGGGTTGAATTTTCATTTTTGAAATAAAATAATATCAATTTTTTGGGAAATGAGTGGGTGGTTTGAGGGGGGGGGGGGGGGGGGGGAGAGAGGATGAAGTATGAATTTTTAAAAATTAATATATTATAAAAAAAAATTAAAAAAATAAAATGACGGGGGATTGTTAGGGGGAGGGGGGTACGGGAAGGTGGTGGTGGAGTGGGGTAAGAAAAATAATTTAATTTTTTGAGGGGGATAGTAATACTTTAATCTTTAATTTTTAATTAATATTAATAGTTTATTATTGTTTTAAAATAATATATTGTGGATGTCCACTACATCAAGAATTTACTTCATTACTTTCCTCCACTATGAAGATAATCATAACCTCTACCTTTATAACCATTATTCTTGTAAGATTTCACTCCCATAACACCCCTCCCCCCCCCCCCCTCCCCCCCCCCCCCCCACAAATTATATTCATGTTAATGTCATGTTTATGAATAACCTTTTGTATGCCTCTATGTTACACTATAAATAGAGACATATATTGACACCCAATTTTGACCCTCCACAATATAAATTAATCATCGAGGTTCTTCAATTTCAAACGATTTAAAATAATTATTTTATAAATAAATAAATAAATAAAATAAACATAGTTTACAAATTATTTTAAATAATTTTGTTACTTCTTAATAATATGTATGTTTCGTTTAGTTATGTCTATAATTAATAAATTTTATGAGTATTCAAAATCATCTCGGAAGGATTTTATATTTTAAATACTTTATTAGAGGTAAGGGTCATAATTTGAAATTAATGAATTTTATGAAATTCAAGATACTTTCAAGTTATTTTAGCGTATTTTTATCATTTTGAAAAATTTAATAATTTTAATAATAAATGTGTGTATTTTTACAATCATGTTATTTTATAAATATTTGAAAATCATCACAAAGAGGTTACATTTTAGTTAAAAAAAATTTATCTAGTTTAAGTTATAAGTTATAATTTCGAGTTCATTAGTTTGTAATTAAATTAAATTAACTATTCTTCTAATGGAAATAATTATTATATTTTGTTAAAATTAAGAAGCTCGGTAATTAATTAATGTTAATTCATCCAAATTAAATCCGATATTTTAAAAGATTTAACCCCATTCTTTTGGACCATTTTTCCAAATGGCCCACATTAAATTCCCTCAATTCACATTTTGTTTCCAGCCCATTTCAATACAGCAGAAACCCACATCAAATTCCCACTTCTACCATTCCAACAACAACAACCCGTTTCTCGACCCAGCCCACTCCAATTCTCTTTTCCCTTTAACCCAACCCTTTTCTCCTATCAGCAAAGAAATCCAAAACAACTCCAACAAACAACATCCTAACCGACCCCCACTTGCCTTCATCTTCCTCAGAAAATCACAGAGTAGCAGACGCCCATACCTGACTGACCCCTACCAGCCCACCTGCTTTCAAAGACTTCACGCAACAAACGTACAAATCTAGCAAGAAAATCATGCCAACGATCACCTCATGTCCCTTCCCTTTTTCCAGGGGATTTTCAAATCTCTTCTACGATTTGGCTTCGAAAAAGGGGAAAGAGAGAGAAGAGTTTTTGAGAAAAAAATTTCTCAAGGGATGTCCCCCCGCCCCCAATCGCCTATTTCTCCCTATAAATCTTTGATTTTATTTCACTGATAAGGGGGGGGGGGGGGGGGGAATAGAGAAATCAGCTGGAATTCTAAAAAAAAAAATATAATATATATAGTGAGCTACTAGATATACATAGTTATATACAAATATTTAGGGAATAGGTTTTGAGATTATAGAGATTGCGAGTCAAATTTTTTTCTTTTTCTTTTTTACTCCCGTTTGATTCTTCTCTGTTCATCGAGATTCTCAGAGTCATATTTCAGTGGTGGTGAAGTCGTCTCCTGCTCACCTCGTCCCAGTTTTTGCTGCCCAGAGAAAGGTAACGCCTCCTCCCTTATTTACGTTTTATTTCGATTCCAAGTATTGTATGATGAACACTCCGTTGGTTTGCTTGGCTTCTTTATTGTTTCTTCTTTATTTTGACTTCTACTTTGAATTGAAAAACATGTTTTGGTTTGAGTTTGAGTCGTTGGATTTATTTCCTTAGCTGTTTAAATTTCTACTCATTTTATCTTGCTTTGCGCTATTGGCTTTAAGCTAAAAGTATGAATCTGGGTATGTAGGTATCTATTTGCTAGAATATTATTGACCTGTGTTTGCTTACTTTACCTTGTTTTCACGTATCAGTCTCTTCGTTATGTGCTACTGTTCGTCAGGATTCAAACAGGTGAAGAGATAAGCCTTGGTTACCTTACATCTTTTCAATCTTGAAATGTTAGTGTCTATTCTCTTGTTTTCAGTGCTAGTTAGGCCGTTCTTTGTAGAATCTAGGAGCTCGAGGGAATTGTCTCTATTTGATTTAGCTTCATGTATTCAGAGTATTCAAATAATGTCATCGTGCATAAGCTTTGAGGTTCTAAAAGCGTCTTTTTCAATAGGAGTTGTGAGCCAGTTTTAACTTAATCTATGTTGGGGTTAGTGTCCATTTTTATACTATCTTGGATGGTAACAAGTATGTCATATCCAAGTTTGCATCTATTGGTCTATTTGCTTTAATGTTAATTGACAAATGTTTGTTGATTAATATACAATAGCTTATCTTTTGTGTTCTTAAAAACTCTAACAGTAGATATTAGCGGTAGTCCCTTTTGGTCTTGAGATAATTAATTTGATTCTATTCTCAATTAAGTTATGTCTCATTTGCTTTCTTACTTTCAAATGTTAATTTTGTTTTCTTTCTCTTGTTGTGTGAACCTGTTCCCGAGTCCGTGGTGGACTCCCTCTCCCTTGCATCCTAGAGATGAGCCTCCATCGAGTCAGCCTTAAGCGGATTTCAATTTAAGAACAGGTTTACAGGGTCAAAGTACTGGTTGCAGGCCTTTAAAAAGCTCAGAAGTGGTGTATATCTGCTGTATACAGCAGTATACACTGGTATACACTATGAAAATATCAATATACAGGTCAAAAACGTGAAAATACGAGGCTGAGGCGAAACATAGGTGTTTGGAAGCAGGATATACATGAAAAACGCTGATATACATGCTGATATACATTGATATACAGGCAGTGTATACAAAAAGGGGATTTGGGCAAAAGTTCAAAAATTTCAGCGAATTAGGCCCAAAAGGAGGCCCCAAATTCGATTTCATCCTTACTCTTTAATTATTTAATTGTAATTATTTATTGTTGTTTAACTCTAACTTTAGAATGGTTATTAACTTAATTAAATTCCCCAAAAGACGAATTGTTTCTCTATGTTGTTTTGGTTTTTAACAAATCTCGTCAACTCTCGTAGTTTCATTTATAATCTTAGTCAAAACACTTACTAGTTTAAAATAGTTTTCATATTTTTAAAAAAATGATTCAAATAAAAATTGATTAATCTAGTTTTGTTAATATTCTAAATACTTGTCCTTAATTCAAATGGTTTAATTAAGGTCCCATTTTTCAAAAAAATAGAATGGAATGAAATGTGTTATATATTTGATTATTTTCTCAAAATTAATCAAACATTTTAAATTATTATTTTTATATTTCTAAGAATTAGTCAAATATATTTTAGTCAAGTCGCAGGTCAACCGCATGTTAGCGGACACTTCGAATGCCTAAACCCTTCTCGAAGTGTAAATTGAACCCCAAACCCTCTTTGGTATTTTCGAATAATTTTTTCTGTTTAAATCTTTGAAAATTATAAGTTTTCTTAATTTCTTTACAAAATTAAGTGGCGACTATTTTCTAATTATTTTTCTTAAATTGATTTATACTTAGAACATTTCAAAAAAGTAATTTTTTCTACAGATAGAAAAATTACGGCGTAACAGAATTGGCGACTCCGCTGGGGATTTAATTAAGTTCTAACCATAAGATTTTACTATTTGACTAATTTTTATTAATTGCTGAATTGTTTATTTGTGCTTTATGTGTTTAAATTGCGATAAACTATTGCATTCATGGCATAACATATTCCGTCAAACGACACTTATTTTTAATTTTCCATTTAAAGGACGATTATGCAGGCCGCAGTCATTCGTTAACCAAATTGTTCTCGAGGCACCCTGACGAATGTGGTTGGCTACTGGATAGTCAACGGTCGTTAACTGTTCCAGCCCAAGTAGTCCGCTTGGGTCACTAATCCACTATAAAGAAAGCCCACTCTTAGTCAGACTAGGATAGAGCAAAACCAAATCTCCAAAATTTAGCGCATTGGCCTAAGATGACCCAACACCCAAGGCGTGTTGGGCCCATTAAAGAGACCACCTTGAGTCCACAACGGCCCACTGCCTAAACGGACGATCATACTTATGTGTTTAAATTTGAAGGATGTATACGCCATTTAGCAAACCATTGTCTCTTGGGGTAGAGTTTTAATTGTATGTTCGAGTCGAAGAAGGATCAAGTTATCATAGCATCCAAAAAAAATGGACATTCGAAGATGACAAGAAATCAAGAGCAGATGATCTTTCCTTGGAAGCATAAATTAGGATTCTGCCCCTACGCAAGACTGATATTTTGTATCCCTTTTTCCCTATTATGTATCCTCATTTAGTTTATTCGTAAAATTTGTATAAATTTGGATTTAGGAGAAATGGAATTTTTCAAACGACGTTATACATCCTTTGAATCGCTAGGCTTACCCTTGGCACAAAAGGATCACATATTTGTTTAGGACGCGCAATATCTGCTTATGTGTTATAACTGTTTTTGTGGATATGTTGCTTTATTTGAAGATTTTCTAGCTTACTCCTCCTCGAATTATTTTTTAGAACCCTTTAAGCACAAATATCAAGTCACTATCAAAAGTGCGTCCAAATACTCTTCGAGTCTTTAGTTTCACAAAAAAATTCTAACTTCACTTTTCAAATCTTACTTCTTCATCAAAAGAAAAAAAAATTATCTCAAATCGAAGAAGATTCAAGCTGGTCGAACTACGTAGGACCTGAATTCTCCTTTGTGAGATACGTAGGCAGCTTTTCTATGATCGATCCCCATTTTTGAGAATTTCTATCTTTTTCAACTCTTACAAAGAAATTAGAGTTACATCTCAATCGAAAATCAGAAGTACGACAATGAAAGATACAATTGACTTTATCTAGACTCAAGTCGACATTTCTGATTCATTAATCCTAAAATCAAATAGACAAATTCTTGTCTATTTAGTCGTTTCTCTAAATACGTGGGCTAGTTTATCTTCAAATGAAGCAACTCTTATGTGTTACAGATATGGGTGTGATATCTTGAATTATTCATTATTGACACAGACTAACACATTCGCCTTTGAGTTGTTTTTCTATTTCAGGTACTCAAAACTAATCTGTGTTGAGAAAATGGCAGAACATCCATACTTCACAAGGTCCAAAATCCCCAAAGACTCCTTCTTCGGCCAATGTTTGTCAAAAGGAAAATAAAAAGTGGTTGAAAATATTGAGAATATTGATTTGACCGAAATTATTGTGAACGACCGTATCATTGCTGAACAGAATAAGTTGATTGCACAATTGTTCCAACAAATTGCTGAAATGAAGGCTGAAATGGATAAGACCCGAGATTTGACGAATTTGGCTATTGTTGCCAACACTCCTACTCCGGACAATGAAATACCTCCACTCCATCCAATATCCGAACATTTTCCAAATAATTCATCCACCGCTACGATTCCAAAACCTCCCATCATCGACCTAACCACCCCTAACCCATATCATGCTAGCTCCTCACACTAAAAGTTACCTACTCCTTAAAATCCAAATACCAATTTCTAGAATTTTCCTCCGATCCGTCAAATCCCTACCCAAATTACCCAAAACCCGCCTACCACTCAACCCATACCTCTAAAAACCGCATTTCATCTTTCAATATCGCCTGAATTGTACCCTCCCTTTATCCCACATTTTGAACTCGAATATTCTGAGAAGAAGGAGATGGAGTGGAAGGTCGTAAGTGGAAAGGTTGAGCAAAGCATTAGAGAGGACGTTATGAAAGTAATGAAGGGCGTTCAGTACACCCCAGATATTGTGGGGTTGAATTATGAAGATTTGTGTCGTCATCCACATTTGGAGCTTCCAAAAGGTTTTAAAGTGTCAAAATTTGACACTTTTAGTGGAGTTGAAAACCCTTTGACTCATTTGAGGGCTTATTGTGATCAACTTATTGGAGTTGGGAAAAATGAGGCATTTTTAATGCGACTCTTTAGTCGAAGTCTAAAAGGAGAAGCCTTGGAATGGTTTATTTCTAAAGAAATCAAGCAGTGGCCAAGTTGGAACTCTTTGGCTAAGGACTTCATTGAAAGGTTTAGTTACAATGTAGAATTCATCCCTGATCGATTCTCTTTAGAGAGAATCAAACAGAATTCCACTGAAAGTTATCGAGAGTATGCCTACTGTTAGAGGAGAGAGGCTGCAAGGGTTAGGCCACCCATAATCGAGAAAGAGATTATTGAATTCTTCGTGCGCATTCAAGAGCCGGAGTACTACAATAGGATGTTGTTCATTTTAGGAGGAAAGTTCAGTGAGATAGTCAAAATCGGTGAAGCTATTGAAGACGGTCTCAAAATCGAAAAAATCATCATAATAACTCCCCAAGATGAATCCTTGGGACCATTGAGGAGGAAAAGGGAAGATGTTTCCTCTATCTCATTTAAATCAAGCCAAAAATCAAAGAGGCATGCCAGTCTCAATGTTCGAAAGCCTTTACCATCCAAAACATACCCTTTAGCTCCACAAAATCCTCACTCCATCCAACCAGATTACCAAGCTCCATCACCATATTATCTGAATCACCAAGCTCTATTGCCAAATTACTTAAATTCTCAATCAAGTTACCAAGCTGCATTACCAAATTACCTGAATGTCCCTCATAGCTACCAAGCTCTAGAATACCAAAATTTTCAAACACCAGCACCTACTTGCCAAAACCCTTCTAGTTTCCGCCAAATACCTTCATCTTCACGAAATAATTACAATCTTTCTTGTCAAGAGTTTTCTAAGAAACCTTCTCGAGTCTTTACTCCTTTGGTTGAAAGTCGAACCCAACTCTTTAAGAGATTGAAAGTCGCTAGTTAGATGCGAACAATTGATCCAAAAAATATCAATATCAAATCTAGACTTTACTGACCCGATCTTCATTGTGCTTACCATTCAGGAGGTGCCAGACATACCACTGAGGATTGCATCAACTTAAAGCACAAAATTCAGGACTTGATTGATCAAGGAGTTGTCACCCTTCCAACAGTTACTTCCAATGCTAATGGTAATTCATCGTTGAATCGTGGAGGATTCACTAGTAGCATGATTGACCCAAAGTCTCAAGCACCTCCCCTTCTAAACGCCCCAAATTATTGTCAAATGCATCCGCCTCGACAAGGTCATTATTATCCTCCTCGTTCGAGATTTGAGAAGAAACCTGCTCGAAAGTTTACACCGCTTATTGAAAGTCGAACAAAGTTGTTTGAGCAGTTAACTGTGGCAGGTTTTATCCATCCAGTTGTGCCCAAGCCTGTTGATACTAACTCTAAATTCTATCAAGCTGATCGAAGGTGTGCGTATCATTCCAACAGTGTTAGGCATGATACTGAAGATTGTATTAATTTAAAGCACAAGATACAAGACTTGATCGACTAGAGGGTGGTCACTCTCCAGACAGCCGCACCCAGCGTCAACAGTAATCCTCTACCAAACTATGGAGGTGCCACTATCAATATGATAGAGATGGATGATGAGTGGTGCAGGGGAAAGATGATAGCGCCGGCCGGTTCCGACTACCTTGAGAAAATTGTAGTTTTTCCAAGCATAAGTAAGAAACTCAATTTTACGATCACGACACCCCATCAAGCTTTTGCTTTAATGACAAGAGAGGGTCAGAATGAGAAAGGGATTAATCATGTTCCACCAAAGTCTGTACTTCGTTTATGTCAGTCCTTTCTGGTAGAGGCATATGCCAATGATGAAGATCTTAGAGAAGGAATTGGGGGTCTTTGTGAAGGAGGTGATGTTGTATCCAAGAAGATGATCGAGACCCCAAGCATACGAGATGCCGAGCCAATGGAGCAAGTTCTTAATTGGACTTCCACTCCGCTCTTGATTCCTCGTTTATCTTAATAGACAAAAATGAATTTTATGCTATTTATAAAATTGGTGGTAGTCCGAATGAGGCTCGGGACCTACCTTTTATGTCATTTTAACTAATTATGTTTTAATTTCCCTCGTAATGTTTTGAAAAAGGTAAAATGGCCCATGGTCAGGGCCAAAGTTCGTATTTTCTTATTTTCAATGAAAGCCTCTTCTATTGCGAAATTTATTTTACTTACTTTTAATTTTGCGATATAACAATCTTTTTGTTTCAGTAAAAATATTTTTAAATTTGTCAATAGCATGTCATGTCACAAGCTGAATGAACAAATGAGGTAGGAGAAGATGAGTTTGTGAAGATGACTTTGAAAGAGTATGACGAAGAGATCATGTTATTCAAGCACATTGCCAAAGAATTGAAACAGTTCGAGGATCAGGATAAGTCGAATCTGGATGAGACAAAAACAGTAAATCTAGAAAAGGATGATTGTGTCAAAGAAATCAGAATCAAGGTCCATCTGAGAGAAGCTCAGAAAAGAGAACTCAATTGGTTACTTAGAATATATATCGATGCATTTGTTTGATCACATGTCGTGGTCGAACATAGACATTCATCTCAAGTTGTCAATCGACTCAGATGCTATCAAGAGTTGTTATATATGAAGATTTAGAGTTTCTTTTATTTCTTTCTCTGTAATCTCATCATTTGCTCGTAATCGTCTTTTGTTTCGTAATTAGAAAAATATTTTTTTGTAACGAACTACGTTTGACCTGAATTCTCAAAAATGAGATACGTAGGCGGCCTATGTCGGTCTCGGTCACCCCTTTTATCCCTTTTCAATGTTTCCTTTGGTATTTGAACTACATTCGACCTCAATTCTCAAGAATGAGATACGTAGGTGGTCTGTGTTGGCCTCGGTCGGTTTCTTTGTAAATTTTCTTATTTTTGTTGATACCATGGGGAACTCCTGATTCCTGCTTCAATGAGATACGTAGGCGCCACAACGGCTCGGTCATATTTCTCGTGAGATTTTTTATTTTTCGTTACAATAGAAACTGGGACAGAATTTTTAAGAGGAACTCAAAAATTCTTAAGAAGAAAATCTCTCTAACAAAGTCAACATTGAAGATATATTTAGAATCGCAACTGGGACAGAATTTTAGAGAGGGTCCCAAAAATTCTACAAGTCATATATCAACAGTTCGAGATACCCCAAGACATCTAACTGAGACAGAAATTTTGAGGATGACCTCACAAATTCCTTTAAGCATATTAGAAGTTTAAAGCTAACTTCAAATGATCTCTGGCATCGTCAAAGTTCATAGTCAACTGCAGCAATCTCCGACACCTTTGGATTTCAGAGTCAACTACAAAACCTTTCAATTATAGCAAATTTCGAGAGGATCGTGTCAGAAATTTCCCAAGCTTTAAGGATTTTTGAATTCTCCAAACCAAGATATCGGATGCACCGAAGTTTCGAACCAAGGACGTTCATCTAAGCTATGCATGACATGACATTTGACAGTGACTTTTTTCAAGTTAATTTTTGAAAATCTTTTTCTAGGCTTTGATATGTCAAACAATTCGTATAATTTCATCTTATGTCTATCGAGAAGAAGGAGATCAGAGTGATCGACCGAAGATAGCAAGATAAGGAGCGAGTGACTGAAGAACTCAACACAGATCAGTTTGTTTTAAAAACTAACAATTTTCCTGTGGATGCAGGAAAGTCATTGAAGTTTTTCAAAAGAAAGAAACAAGTTCAGAATATGAGCAACAACACCTCGTTCAAATTTCCAGCAAAACATGAGTCACAATAAATACAAATGTTCAAATATGAACAAGTGAAAACATCACTCTCTACATGTAGAAGCATCTACAATGACATCAAATTACATTTTTTCAAAATCAAGAATATTTGAAGAAAATTCACAAATTGCGTCGACATCAGACGCGGTAATGTGAAACCCTCCTAGAGGACATTTCTATAGTATTATTAAATGAGATAATACGACCACCCAGAGGGACATTTCTACAGAATTATCAAATGAGATAGTATCACCACCCAGAAGGACATTATTATCATTTTATCGATGGAAGATCATCGTCCTAACAATAGATCAGCATCATCCTACCAATGGATCGTCAACGAAGCATCGTCATCCTATCAATGGAGCATCAATATCATCCTGCCGATGGATCAGCATAATCCTACTAATGGATCGTCAACGAAATATCATCATCCTATCAATGGAGCATCAACATAACCCTACCAATAGATCGTCAACAAAGAATCATCGTCCTATCAATGGAGCATCAACATAATCCTACTAATGGATCATTAACGAAGAATCATCGTCCTATCAATGGAGCATCAACATAATCCTACCAATGGATCACCAACGAAGTATCATCATCCTATCAATTGAGCATCAATATAATCCTACCAATGGATCGTCAACGAAGAATCGTCGTCTTATCAATGGAGCATCAACATAATCCTACCAATGGATCATCAACGAAGAATCATCGTCATATCAATGGAGCATCAACATAATCCTACCAATGGATTATCAATGAAATATCATCATCCTATCAATGGAGCATCAACATAATACTACCAATGTATCGTCAACGAAGAATCATCATCCCATCAATGAAGCATCAACAGCATCCTACCAATGAGGCATCATCATCCTATCATGTAGCAGCACTATCCTACCAATAGATCATCATATTTCTATCAATGAAGCATCGTCGTCCACATTATATCAAGTCATTATCTACTACGTCAAAATCGAGGAAGGCTGACGTCAGAACAATTATAGAAAAGAACATGTATCGAATACAGTGCAGGCGACATCAGAAAAGATGCAGCACGGCGTGAAATTGTTTTTTTCTTTCTTGGCGCGAGCTGAGGAATGAATATCATTGAGCTATCCACCTCGTTATAGTTGGACTATCATCGAGTCATCCACCTTGTTACAGTTGGATAATCATCGAGCCATCTAGCTTATTGTAGAGATTACTTGAGTTTGCCGTGTAGAAAACAAGCAATGGCATCTCTAAATCCACAATAAATCATGAGTTGTAATGGGCATACTATGTTCGAAAGCGACATATACTGAACATACTTATGTCACATCTTTCACAGCAAGAGTAACTGAAAAACATCGTAAGATATTCTACCATTTTTTCCAGTTGCAGTTTCTACTAACAACTTTATTTCAGTCTTTGTCGAAAGAATCCAAAAGGATGAATTCTCAAATCAAACCACAGGTGCGGACGACATCAACAAGGATGCAGCACAACATGGAACTTTTTCTTAGCAGCGAACTGGGACATAGTCTAAAGAGGAGTGTCAACCTCTTAGGACGCGAGCAGAGGAACGACTTCCACCACAATCAAACCACACCCCTATCAAAAGGCATGTGGGTTTTTCTTTGGGTTAGTCAATTTCAGTTTCGCATCCGAAAATTTTTGGTATCTACCGAAAGCAATTTTCCAATTTAAGTGACAATGCACCAAGAGCCTTGGAAATTATGTCCGTGTAAGTTCTTACCTATGGGTGTGAAGTGCACCACATTCATGGATAAGAGGTTGCAAGCCTCCTTTTCATACTCGACTTATTTGTCACTCTTCTAGAACCAAAGGTTATCTTGCATAATAGATTTCCTTTTCAACTGATCGAGTCGAACTACAAGTAGCCTGATTCCCTAAGTTGAGGGATACGTAGGCAGAATCAATGTTGAAACTCGGATGTATTCCAACATTCGCACTTAAATTTTATTCTCGAGCATTCCAGTCTTCTCATAATCCAATATCGGAATAGCTTTTTGAATTCTTTCAAGATCGTGCGTCAAATCAAGCGTCTCGAACTACAAGTGGCCTGAATTCTCATATAACCTGAGATATGTAGGAAACCCACTCCTGGGGTTCGGCCATAACTCCTAAAGTCCGTACCAAAGTTCCTTTTCGGAAGATGAAGAAGTGGTCAGTCAAAATTGGATTGGTCAATTTCATTTTCCTCGAATTTCTTGCATCAATCCGAGTAAAACGAGGGACAGCTGTTGACACCCAATTTTGACCCTCCACAATATAAATTAATCATCGAGGTTCTTCAATTTCAAACGATTTAAAATAATTATTTTATAAAATAAATAAATAAAATAAACATAGTTTACAAATTATTTTAAATAATTTTGTCACTTCTTAATAATATGTATGTTTCATTTAGTTATGTCTATAATTAATAAATTTTATGTGTATTCAAAATCATCTCGGAAGGATTTTATATTTTAAATACTTTATTAGAGGTAAGGGTCATAATTTGAAATTAATGAATTTTATGAAATTCAAGGTACTTTCAAGTTATTTTAGCGTATTTTTATCATTTTGAAAAATTTAATAATTTTAATAATAAATGTGTGTATTTTTACAATCATGTTATTTTATAAATATTTGAAAATCATCACAAAGAGGTTACATTTTAGTTAAAAAAAATTTATCTAGTTTAAGTTATAAGTTATAATTTCGAGTTCATTAGTTTGTAATTAAATTAAATTAACTATTCTTCTAATGGAAATAATTATTATATTTTGTTAAGATTAAGAAGCTCGGTAATTAATTAATGTTAATTCATCCAAATTAAATCTGATATTTTAAAAGATTTAACCCCTTTCTTTTGGGCCATTTTTCCAAATGGCCCACATTAAATTCCCTCAATTCACATTTTGCTTCCAACCATTTCAATACAGCAGAAACCCACATCAAATTCCCACTTCTACCATTCCAACAACAACAACCCGTTTCTCGACCCAGCCCACTCCAATTCTCTTTTCCCCTTAACCCAACCCTTATCTCCTATCAGCAAAGAAACCCAAAACAACTCCAGCAGACAACATCCTAACCGCCCCCCACTTGCCGTCATCTTCCTCAGAAAATCACAGAGTAGCAGACGCCCATACCTGACCGACCCCTACCAGCCCACCTGCTTTCAAAGACTTCACACAACAAACGTAGAAATCCAGCAAGAAAATCATGCCAACGATCACCTCACGTCCCTTCCCTTTCTTTTCAGGGGATTTTCAAATCTCTTCAACGATTTGGCTTCAAAAAAGGGGAAAGAGAGGGAAGAGTTTTTGAAAAAAAAATTTCTCAAGGGATGTCCCTCCGCCCCCAATCGCCTATTTCTCCCTATAAATCTTTGATTTTGTTTCACTGATAAGGGGGGAGGGGGAGGGGGGCGGGGGGAATAGAGAAATCAACTGGAATTCTAAAAAAAATAAATATAATATACTTAGTGAGCTACTAGATATACATAGTTATATACAAATATTTAGGGAATAGGTTTTGAGATTATAGAAATTGCGAGTCAGATTTTTTTCTCTTTTTTTTTACTCCCGTTTGATTCTTCTCTGTTCATCGAGATTCTCAGAGTCATATTTCAGTGGTGGCGAAGTCGTCTCCTGCTCACCTCGAGTTTTTGCTGCCCAGAGAAAGATAACGCCTCCTCCCTTATTTACGTTTTATTTCGATTCCAAGTATTGTATAATGAACACTCCGTTGGTTTGCTTAGATTCTTTATTGTTTCTTCTTTATTTTGACTTCTACTTTGAATTGAAAAACATGTTTTGGTTTGAGTTTGGGTCGTTGGATTTATTTCCGTAGCTATTTAAATTTCTACTCATTTCATCTTGTTTTGCGCTATTGGCTTTAAGCTAAAAGTATGAATCTGGGTATGTAGGTATCTATTTGCTAGAATATTATTGACTTGTGTTTGCTTACTTTACCTTGTTTTCACGTATCAGCCTCTTCGTTATGTGCTACTGTTCGTCAGGATTCAAACAGGTGAAGAGATAAGCCTTGGTTACCTTACATCTTTTCAATCTTGAAATGTTAGTGTCTATTCTCTTGTTTTCAGTGCTAGTTAGGCCGTTCTTTGTAGAATCTAGGAGCTCGAGGGAATTGTCTCTATTTGATTTAGCTTCATATGTTCAGAGTATTCAAATAATATCACCGTGCATAAGCTTTGAGGTTCTAAAAGCGTCTTTTTCGATAGGAGTTGTGAGCCAGTTTTAACTTAATCTATGTTGGGGTTAGTGTTCATTTTTATACTATCTTGGTTGGTAACAAGCATGTCATATCCAAGTTTGCATCTATTGGTCGATTTGCTTTAATGTTAATTGCCAAATGTTTGTTGATTAATATACAATAGCTTATCTTTTGTGTTCTTAAAAACTCTAACAGTAGATATTAGCGGTAGTCCCTTTTGGTCTTGAGATAATTAATTTGATTCTATTCTCAATTAAGTTATGTCTCATTTGCTTTCTTACTTTCAAATGTTAATTTTGTTTTCTTTCTCTTGTTGTGTGAACCTGTTCCCGAGTCCGTGGTGGACTCCCTCTCCCTTGCATCCTAGAGATGAGCCTCCATCGAGTCAGCCTTAAGCGGATTTCAATTTAAGAACAGGTTTATAGAGTCAAAGTACTGGTTGCAGGCCTTTAAAAAGCTCAGAAGTTGTGGTATATCTGTTGTATACAACAGTATGCACTGGTATACACTACGAAAATACCGATATACAGGTCAAAAATGTGAAAATATGAGGATGAGGTGAAACATAGGTGTTTGGAAGCAGGATATACATGAAAAACGCTGATATACATGCTAATATACATTGATATACAGGCAGTGTATACAAAAAGGGGATTTGGGCAAAAGTTCAAAAATTTCAGCGAATTGGGCCCAAAAGAAGGCCCCAAATTCGATTTCATCCTTACTCTTTAATTATTTAACTGTGATTATTTATTGTTGTTTAACTCTAACTTTAGAATGGTTATTAACTTAATTAAATTCCCCAAAAGACGAACTGTTTCTCTTTGTTGTTTTGGTTTTTAACAAATCTCGTCAACTCTCGTAGTTTCATTTATAATCTTAGTCAAAACACTTATTAGTTTAAAATAGTTTTCATATTTTTAAAAAAATGATTCAAATAAAAATTGATTAATCTAGTTTTGTTAATATTCTAAATACTTGTCCTTAATTCAAATGGTTTAATTAAGGTCCCATTTTTCAAAAAAATAGAATGGAATGAAATGTGTTATTTATTTAATTATTTTCTCAAAATTAATCAAACATTGTAAATTATTATTTTTATATTTCTAAGAATTAGCTAAATATATTTTAGTCAAGTCGCAGGTCAACCGCATGTTAGCGGACATTTCGAATGCCTAAACCCTTCTCGAAGTGTAAATTAAACCCCGAACCCTCTTTGGTATTTTCAAATGATTTTTTTTGTTTAAATCTTTGAAAATTATAAGTTTTCTTAATTTCTTTAAAAAATAAAGTGGCGACTCTTTTCTAAGTATTTTTCTTAAATTGTTTTATACTTAGAACATTTCAAAAAAGTAATTTTTTCTACAGATAGGAAAATTACAGCGCAACAACATAAGGATTCATATTGTATACACTTGAAGATTTGGTGATACACTTGAAAGAAAGAAAGAAAGATGTCTTATATTGTTCCTCTTGTCTTATATTCTTTTTGTCTTATTTTAGTTTAGTTTTACAACACGTTATCAGCACGATTGTTCTACTATTGAAGGATTGAAACAAAGTAAATATAAAGAAGGTAAAAATATTTGTGTTTATTTTTCTCTCGGAAACAAGGTAAATTACTATATAATATGTTTTATATTTTACTTTTAATTATGCATCACTAGTTTTCTTACCATCTCAAAATCATCTGAGTCGAACAAGTTGCTTTTACTTTGAGCAAACTTTTAATTTGATCACTTATATATTTAAAAAGTAAAATTAGTTTTGTAAGTTAATAATTTGTAAAGAAATTGTTCTTTATGATCTTGTTTTATTAAAAGATAAGTTATTGAGTTATGTGGCATATACATATTGATTGGATTATCATTATTGGCTACTTTTGTACCTCTTTTTTTTTCTTTATCTAAACATTTACTTGATGAGTTATTAATTTATTATTTGTTTTGTAGTATTTTAAAATGGTTAGTAAATTATGTTAACTCATCGTAACAATATTGAGAAGGAATGTTAAAAGGTTTTAATTCATTTTAACTTGGGACTTTTACATGATTCCAACATGTTGTTCTAATTAATTGATTTTGTTCATTTTTCTTATGTTTTAAGTCAAATTCAGATTATATTTATGAGTTTCAATATTTACTCTTGGTAACGCTTTGGTTTATTAAGACAATGGTTGAACGTAAGACGATGAATTCAAGTTTCATCCCACCAAGTGGGTAAGACATCGAGTTAAAGTCTCGGTGCGTCATGATAATAATATGTTGAGTTCAAGTCCCATTGATTTATGGGCTAAGGCTTCTTTATATGGATAAGACATTGAGTTTAAGTCCTAATGCACTATAGTGACAATATGATGATGACTAAGGAAAAATGATGAACTTTTGGTGAAAAGTCATGAAATTCATCTAATTGATTTGCTCCATTCTCTTATGTGAATGTGGTAGCAGTGTATAATATGTTTGAAATATGACAAGTGATTTAATGAATGAATATAGGCGTTGTAAAATGCTAATGATCATCATTGTTGTAATTAAAAGGAAGAACATTATGGGTTCTTAAGAAGGTCCTTCAAATGCGAAGGTAATTTTGTCCATCAAAGTGGTATGAAAGGTTATTGGACAGATTATATTTAAGATGGTCCTTCAAATGTGAAGGTAATTTTTATACATCAAAGTGGTATGAAAAGATTTTGGGCACATTGTTGTTGATGCAACCCAATTTGAAAAGTTTCGTATATCCTCCATCAAAATAAAGGAATACAAAGTGATAGTACATTTGACCTCTTAAAGTGATGTTGAGGTGTGTCACATAAATTTGATAATGTCAAAGCATGACAATGAGTTTCTGATAAAAACATATGGAGTATGTACAAATGGTTATGGTTCATTTCTTGAAGAGAATGTGATTTGTGTTCATATGAAAAAGGACATGTTCATGTATGGTTGGATAAATGTCACATCTCACCTCTACAGGAGGTTTGAGATATTGAAAAAAAAAATATTTTGACATAAATGATCATTTTGGTCATATACTTTGAGTACTACATAAATATTGTGGTATGTTTTATTATGAACTATTGGAGGACAAAAGAAAGAAATAATTATTTTCTATAAAGGTTGTGGTCATGACCAAAACAAATGTTGTTGTGTGGCAATACAAATTTGTCATTGGTTGTCAAGAAATAAGTCTTGCATGTAAAAATTCTAACCATGACAATAATAATAATTTTCTCCTTGAAGGAGATGGCCATCATAAGAATGGTGTTGTGAAATTTGTGGCAGTACACAAACTTAATTAAGAGTTTCAGAAGAACTAATTTGTTACTACCCAGAAATGAAAATAGTTCATAGTATTGAGGTTGTAGTAAGTCTCAAAAAAAACTTTTTAAGTTTTGGAGGAATTGAAAAAAAAATTATTATATTGAGACAGTAAATTATTGAAAGATTAAATATCTTCAGACTACTACAATCAAAGCGGGTTATGAATATTTACATAAAAGGTTACCTGCCTTTCTCTTGTTTGTTGTATACAAATATAGGCATGATGATGGAATCGCATGCAAAAGTAAACTAGAAGTTTACTAGAATAAATATCAGTTAGCATAACCAGTTGACCATTTCGGTTCAAATATGATGCAAAAGAATTGAGAATTCATGTGGTTATATGTTAAAGAAATAAAAGATTCTTCAAGAATTCTCATGTGTTGTTTGTTCTCATGATAAAATGATCATTGTACCAACTAAGGTTGGGATTGTATCCCCTGAAATTATTTGGAACATATAAAAAGGTGAATATGAGCCCGTTCCCCCGCCATGTGGACCACTTATTATTATGATTTAATAGATGCATCTATATGGTATGGTCACATGTGCATTTGTATCAACTTACAAATTGGCTTTTGTAAGGTTGTTTGCTCGAATTGTTAAATTAAGAGCACAATTCCAAACTATAAAATTATGTTGATAATGTTGGTTGGTTTAGCAGAAATTGTATGCCTCAAATTATAGCTAGTGGATTATGAGAACAAATCTCTCAAATAAAATTTGGTATGAGATGAATTTATTTAGTATGTATGCATTAGGGGTGTACATGATCGGGTTGGTTCGGGTTTTTCAAATATCAAACCAAATCATTTGTGTAAAATTTTTAAATTTATAAACCAAATCAAACTAATAAAATTCGGATTTTTTTGGGTTTTTCAAACTCGGGTTGGTTCGGATTTTTCAAATACCAAACCAAACCATTGTGTCGAATTTTTAAATTTATAAATCAAACCAAACTAATAAACCTCAAATTTTTTCAAATTTTTGGATTTTTTCGGTAAAGTTTGCATACAAACATATAATTAACTTGTGCTCCAAATATTTCTTTAATCCAACCAAAATACAATTATCTAAGGTGTTTCTTTAAAAAATAACACAAAATATGAGATGAGTACTGATGACAAAAAAATATTCAATAAAAAACAATAATGAAATCATCATATAAAATAAATATTGCAAAGTCACAATGAAAATGATCATAATTTAAAAGTACTAAATTATGCTAAAATAAGTTTAACAAGTATTAGTTACATTACTAAATATTTAAGAAAAATTAAAATTAGATTATGTATTTTAATTGTCTAAACCAATGTAGAACTAAAGAACAAATATTCAACATTATTGTCATTCTTAGTGTTGAATTGATTTTCTTTTTGCATTAGTATTAATTTGATTTTGATTTAAGTTTTATTATAATTATCAACATCTATGAACTATAATCTTTATTGGACCATTCCGAATTCTAAGTTTTAAACTTAAAATAATATATTAAAAGATAAATACTATGAAATAGTATAAAAAAATATTTTAAAATTATATCAAAGTAAATATTTTTATGTATAAAATAAAATTTTAAAATTACATATATAATGTCAGGTTGGTTGGTCTCGGGTTTTTTTTTTAGTTAAAACCAAATCAACCCAAATATAGTCGGGTTTTTTTTCCAATACCAAACCAAGTCAAACCAAATCACTAGTCAGATTTTTTTCGATTTAACTCGATTTACGGTTTGGTTCAGTTTTCGGTTCAATTTTGTACACCCCTAGTATGCATCAAGCCAACAAGCTTCTCCCATCAAAATTGGTTCAAGGCCATGAACCAAATAATTTCCATCTAAAGGTTTGATATGTGCACATATGATTTTATTGCTCCACCACACACAAAGATGGATCCCCAAATAAGGTTGGGGTAAATGTTAGATTTCCTAACATTAGGGGGGGATATGTTTAACAACTGAAAATTATGTGTGGGGTGAATTATCTAGATCCTCGTTAAAAAAAATGTGAACTTAAAGTTCAAGAGATAATTCATTTGCAAAATGTTGCAAACAATTTCCTAGATGTATTTGTTAACCCAATATTTTAATTAAGTTGTAAATGTTCCAATAAATAGTCCTGGAAGGACAAAGTCTATGGTACGCCAAAAGCATGATAGACCAATCGATTCAAAACGTAAAATTCCTTGAGGAAGGAGAGGAGCAAATTCTCAAAATGGTCATGATAATGAGGTAAGTGCTTTGAAAGAGCACTATGACATAACACTTCATAAAACCTTGGCAAAGGTTCAGGTACCTGAAAATGATGAAAAATGAAGAGATCTCGATAAGTTATGTCGTATTGGAATCGATATCAAAATGACCGTCGACGGTATCTTTGATATGAAGTAGCACTCAATGCTATAAATGGTTACGAGGATCTTAAATTCAAATCTATCATATAGTGTGGACAGATAAATTTTTGCCACTATTCAAGTATAATTTGTTTCACTTAGAAAAGTGATGTTTTTGATCTTATAGTTCATGGATCAAAATATAATGTTAGTGTGGTACAAATGAATCATTGTGAGAAAATATAACCGTAAGATATAATGTGCGGTTTGTGCCTCGGGGCATAAAGAATTTTCACAAAAAATTTGACATTATTAAATGGAGATATATTCTCTAGTGGTAGATGCAATGAGATTTATTTCAGTCTGACAATAGATGAAATACTTGAATATGCATAATGAATGATTATCATGTCTAACTAGACGACGAAGGTTATGAAAATCCTTGAAGGATTTAAAAGGTCTTGAAGTAATTCCATTGAGTACCCAATGGTTTTGAGACTGCTTAACATAGAGGAAAAATCTTTTTGATCTCATGAAAATGATTTAAAATGTCATGTATTAGTGCAATTGGTGCACTTACAAATTGCTGGTTATGCAAATGTTAGAAGATTATTTGATATGCATAACAAAAGTTATGTGAAAAGATTGTCCTAGTATCATTCAAGTTATGACAAGAAACTAACAAAGCAAGTGACTCAACACATAGAAAATGTGTGATTTTCTTTCAGAAGAAAAGACGAGCTTCAATAAAATTGAAATGATAAATCCCCGAGTCAGAAATGATTTGATTATGTAGATGCAAAATATTTAATTGATATGCATAAAACTCGATCACAAATGGACTATTATTTACATATGGAGACACAACAATATCTTGAAAATTTAAAGAATCGCATTAGTAACCACTTTTTCAAATCATGCAGAAATAATATTGATCTAAGAATTAAGTCGGGAGTGTGTTTGGTTGGAATCATGATCTATCATATTCAGAAAATATGTGATTTTCTTTTGAAAAAGGATATTCCAGCCACCATATACGAAAATGATATATAACTCAACTGAACGGAGGATACAATTAAGGGAGATCGGACAAAGTATATTTCACCAAAAGTCTTTTTCACACACGATCTTCAACAAAATGGTGAGATAGACGTTCAAAGATCCATTCAAGTGATAATCTTGTAAACTTATTCACTAAAGATTGCCAACATCAATATTTGAGTAGTTGTGAGACCAAATTGGAATGGATTGTTTTCGAGATATCAAGTAAAGTTTTTATCAAGGGGAGAAAAATACGTGTTGTGCTCTTTTTCTTCCTGGTAAGGTTTTTAATGAGGCAACATTCAAAGTGTCTTAAAAGATATGTGTACTCTTTTTCCTTCATTAGGATTTTTTCCCATAGGACTTTTTCCTAGTAAGGTTTTAACAAGACATATTATTTATGGAAATCCAAGGGGGAGTGTTATAAAATAATATATTGTGGATGTCCACTACATCAAGAATTTACTTCATTACTTTCCTTCATTACGAAGATAATCATAACCTCCATAACCTCCACCTTTATATAACCATTATTCTTGTAACATTTCACTTCCATAACCTCCCCCATTAATGTCGTGTTTATGACTAACCTTTTGTATGCCTCTATGTTACACTATAAATAGAGGCATAAGGGTTCATATTGTATACACTTGAAGATTTGGTGATACACTTGAAAGAAAGAAAGATATCTTATATTGTTCCTCTTGTCTTATATTCTTCTCGTCTTATTTTAGTTTAGTTTTACAATAATTATTTAATTTTTGTCAAGATGACATATTTTATCCATATGGAATACCATGGGTCAAGGGTTTTCAAATAAAAGAGATAGTGCATTCACACACCACTGAGGTGTGTTTTCTCAAACTAATAAGTGATAATTTATGTATAAAACTCACATTCTCAATATTTTAGGTATGAAACTCAAAAAATGGGATAGTTAATGTGTGTTTTTGACACTTATCTCAAAAAAAATATTATTATTTTTTTTTTTTATAATTTGAGATTTTAAAAATAAAAAATATTTCATTCAATTGATTCAGAACGTGGCATACTTGTCCAACTCAGTCATTTTAATGGATATAAGCTCGGTTAATAGTCCAAAGGATTTAAAAAATAAAGTTTCATCGAGTTTAAGTGTTTATTTGATAAAGTGATGAGTATGAGTATTCAACTGACAAATGAAGTCAAATACAAAAGTATCCCGAGTCATTCGACCTTATTTTATTAAAACTTACCGTTTAATGATATGAACGTAGATTTCTTACCCAATGTATATTTAAAGAGTATTGTGATTTTCTTTTATTAGGGGAAAATAAAATAAAGTATTGTAATGATTGTATATATATATAATGGAGATAGGAGGAATGAAATGGACAAGATTCTAACTTTGGACGCAATTGTCCCGATAACATGCATTTAGAAGCGTCACCCGAGAAATGCGGCTACTTGCCTGTTTAAATTTCGATCACATAATATTTAAATATTCTGGAGAAAAAAATTATATTATATCATATATTCATTTAAAATGATTTCTCCACCACTTAGAATTTTAAGGAGAACGATTTCTTTTCTTTTCATTTAGCTCCAGACTATTTTTACTTTGTTACATTCTTTTTTTTTCTTGGAAAAAGTTGCTGTTCTATAAGTCTAGAATATCATATATATAAATGTATATTTATTTAGAAATTATGATATAATTAATAGTACACTCATAAAAAACATAAAAATATTATTGGGCTGCTGGTACAAGCTAGAGGATTCACCCGCTAAACTTAGGTTTGAATCGAATCCAGCTATATTGTTTATTTTACTATTTTTATTTTAAGTTTATCTTAAAACTTATATTTGAGCTAAGATAAATATTGATTCATTCAAAATCTTCAAATTCTCGATTTGCATATGATTGTGAGCCTACACCTTTGTTTAAGCATATGCATCGTCTCTTATACAATCTCAAACTGAAAAAGAACGGTCCGGAAGGAAAACTGAGTAAAAGTCTGTCAGTATCTTTTTGCATACTTTCTTAAAATAAAACTAGTTCTAAATTTCTATGGTTTAATTCATCATTTACAAAGTCAAATAAATTTCATTTGATATCATATGTTTAATTAGAGATTGAAAATTAATATTTGAGATGCCAATAATAGTAAATAATATAAAATTTATCTCGAAACATTTCTACTGTATAATAAACATTTGTACATTCAAAGGTTTGACAAAAGGTTCAATATATTTTAAATTAATGAGAGGGAAGAGTTTACAAAAAAAATCTTGGAGTCAATTTTAGGAATGGTCATCTTATTTTATCTCCTATAAGGCTATTACAAAGGCCAGAGGCTGTTAATCAATTTCCCAACCTATGTACTCTGTTTTTATTTATGTGATATAGTTTGATTTGATACAAAAAATTTTAAAAAAAGAAATAATTTTAAAATTTGTGATTTAAATTTAATAATTATAAAAATTGGTCTACAGGCTGTAAATTCATTTTATTAAGAGAAATATAATTATAATAACAATAATAATAATAATACTAATAATAATAATTATTATTATTGTTATTATTATTATTATTATTATTATTATATTCGAGACCATGTTCATTGACCAGAGAGGGAATTTAAAAAAAAAAACGATTTATTTACTAAAATGCCTCTGACCTATAATTAATTCAGCTTAAAAATAGTCTAGAGAATTTTGTCAAAATTTTTTTGTTATTACATTAAAGTAACTAAACTATGTGTGAGATGCTAAAAACTAGAAAGAGAAAGAGTTTAGGAAAAAATAATAATTGTAGGGTAATATGTTTAGAAGAGAGAGAACATAAGTTAAAATATTATTAAAAAAGAGTGGCATTGATTTGATCCGCATGATGAATGACACATTGAAGAAAATGAATCAGCTCAAAGCCCTAATTGATTAATTATATAATTAATTAATACTTAGTAGTTGTTTTAAAACTCTTTTTCCATCCCCACTTGTTGCGTATAGAAATAAACACTTTTATGTAAAAAGTCAGCGACTTCCCTTTTCCTTTTCTCTCATACGAACCATCAAACCCATTTTCTCTCTCTATCTATCTTTGCTTTCTTCTTTTTCAGAAGAAGAAGATTTAGAGGAAAATCGAAGGATATTTGTTTCAATATTGTCTCATATTTTGCTTCTTTGGCCTTTTAAGTGCATGCTGTTTACGTCTGTTTGGTGCAAAACATACCAAACTAATTACTAGACTATCAAAGTCAAATCAACAATCTACTTTGCTTGCTTGGCGCTGAAAGAGAGATTTGTATATAGGTAAGACATGTGCAGCTAGGCTGCAGAAAAGTGATGGAGAATAATAATTATCAAGGTGATTTAGCTGATATATTCCGAGGTGGAAATAATACCACTTCCGGTGAGTCATCATCAACTAATATTCCTATTTCTGACGGATGGCAGTTCCCTTCTTCTCAAATTGAACAACCAACATGTGTTCAAGATTTTGGAGATCCGTTTTGTAACTTGAGAGATCCGCTCTTCCATGATCTTGATATGTTGCAGGCCGCAGCTACTGAAGATAATAACAACAACGAGGGTACTACTAGTGTTTTCGGAGATTCATCTCCTTCGATAAGAAAACGAGGCAATAATGTGTTTTCAAGGATCCTTCAGATCTCTCCAACAAACAAGTTGGCTATGTCAGCGTGTGTTGTACAAAATAATGTTATTGGTAATCATGATGATATTAAAACTTGCTTAATGGAAAACTCTGCCTTACAGATCTCATCTCCGCGTAATACGGGTATCAAAAGAAGGTGAGTAAATTCTTCGACATTATTATACTATACACTTGAATTGAAAATTCGTATATTTTATGTAATACCATAAGACAACATGGTTGATGCCTAGTTTAAAGAGATTTTTATGAGAGTTGCATTTTTTTATATGAACCAGTAGAAGAGAGATAGAAAACTAGTTATGTACGCAAATAGTATATTAATTTAGCTTTTACTGAACTAATTCAACAATATAATTGATGAAAAGTAAAAGATTATATTTGCATGAAATCCGGATGATATTTTTTTTCAATCAAAGTAGACAGAATTACTTGTTCAGTCATAGACTTAACTTTCACCTTATTTATCTTTTTTAATTTGTGGCTATCATTTTCAGCTTCTAAATGGAAAAGAAGTATTTTCCATGATTCCTTCTTGTGAATAAGCACAAATAGAAATGAAAACAAAATAAATTGCAAATCGATCTTGGTTTAATTTCTTCCAAAAAAATTGACATGTTTAATTAAGTCTCATGCCTAACCCTTTAAAATTTTGAGTCAACGGTTGCCATGCTGTTGTTGAATTGAAAAGATAAGCTAAATAAAATTCATTATTTAAACTGCAGCAATAGATTGTGAATGATCGATCCACGAACTTGACATAACATATAGATTCCAGTTAGCAGCAGTTTGACAATTAATGATAAAAACAATAATTAATGATGGATTATGATACAATATTACACTAATTGTTGATATGGATCGGAGCTTGCACATGTGCTTACAAGTTCATGAGCAAAAATGAATAGCTATCATGTATGTGTTATTAAAAATAATCAGAATAAATAATTTATGTTTTTAACTTTGTTTTTGTAGAATTTAGAAGGGAAAAATGTCCCAAATATATCCGAATTTTAACAGAAATTGTTGTAACAATCCCAAATTTTGGTCAGAACCTTTTACTCCGTCAACTATTTAATAGTGTATTTTAAAGGTATATATATGCTTACATGGACATCTTATGTATTAGGGTTTATTAATTTGCAGAAAGAGTCAGGCGAAAAAAGTGGTGTGTATACCCGCAGCAGCACCAGCACCAGCAAACAGCCTGCAAGGGGGAGAAGTTGTTCCATCTGATTTATGGGCTTGGAGAAAGTATGGTCAGAAGCCAATCAAAGGCTCCCCTTACCCAAGGTCACTCATTCACTATATATTTTCTACATTCCCAAGCTTTTAACTACTTCTTCATTGAAATTAATTAAGAGATACTATCTTTCTGTTGTAAGTGATTAATTCAATTGTTATGCGCAAAAACATTTTGGACATAATACATACACCTTGCACTTTAAATTTGATATTTAGGTGAGTACAAATAAACACTTATATTTGTACAAAGTTGAATAAGGAAACACATGTTCTTATGCATGAGACACATTCGAACTAATTTGTAGTACTCTATGTAGAACACGTGTATCTACTTATTTAGTTTTATATCAATTTTAATGTTTATTTGACCACACCCAATGTTAAAGGACATAGATATCAAATAAGATGCGTTTATGTATTATGACAAATATTTACGCAAGTATAGTTCTTCCCCTTCAGAATAAAAAATTGGACCAATTTACACAGAAAAATAAAGTAGTACTAATATTTAACTTTTGCATTTTGATGTTGTTAAAATAAAATAATATGCAGGGGTTACTATAGGTGCAGTAGTTCAAAGGGATGTTCAGCAAGGAAACAAGTGGAAAGGAGCAGGACAGACCCAAACATGTTAGTGATCACCTACACTTCAGAACATAACCATCCATGGCCAACTCAAAGAAATGCCCTTGCTGGATCAACAAGGTCTCAACCTAATAATTCCAAACACACCAACAATACTATCATACCAAATAATCCTGAACAAAAGGAGAGCACCAATAACATTTCGGCGTACCCAAAAGTAAAAGAAGAGGTGGCTGAAGAAGATGTTCATAATCACCAACTAGTGGAAATGCGTGATGATGAGGAGTTTTCTAAAGACAGCTATCAGCCAGTGATGTTACCAGACTCATCCAACCAGTGTCACGAGGATTTCTTTGCAGATTTGGTTGAACTCGAAGCTGACCCTCTAAACCTTTTGTTTGCCAAAACTCTCTCAGCAGATATCAATGAATTGGGACAGAAGAAGGACATCGAATTCAACATGTACGATTGGAGCAAAGACGGTAACACCAGCAACAACAAGCCCGACACATGATAACAAGATTTCTACAAACGAAAAAACAATCAAATTAAATTCCGCTTGGTACATATGCTAAGTTTCTTAGGTGAGAAATAATTTTCTTCAAGCATAAGCCAAGTAAGGAGGGTTTAATTATTATAATTTTCCTTTTTTTTTTTTTCTTTTTTTGGGTTGGTTGTTTTATTTGGTTCAATATTGCTACATACTGTACAAGTAATCTTTTGATAATCTTGTCTTTTGAAATCAATAAGAATTGTGATAGAATGATAAGTACTTATTTATTTTTAATTAGAAAATCTCAAATTCAGCTTTATTAAAAAGCGTTTTACCGTGACGTAACTTCCTGGAGCGAGAATCCAAATCCAAATTACCTAACACCGGATTGGAAAAAAAAAAAATCTCTGTCTTCTGACTTAGTAGAACAGTGAAGAGATTAAATAAAAAAAGAGGGGTAAAGGAGTGCTGGTTGATTGGGAGCAGGGCCCAGTGCCATTCCTTTTGGGAATATTAGTGGATGGGACAGAAAGGTGAGGAACAGAAGGTTTGAACAGTTAAAAGCTAACAAGTACATCTATCAGATCGACATGACCAGATATAGCTCATAAAGACTCCCATTTTTTCAGTGGGAAAAATAATTGAACTCTTCACTCATTCTTTCTTACAGTTTATTTTATTTATTTAAAAAAAAGAAGGGAAATTAGTGGAACTTAAACACATATATTTTGACAAGACTAAAGAGTTTAAGGTGGTTTCTTCAAGATGTGCTGTCCAAATGCAAAGCTTTTAGGTTCCTCAGCTTTCTGATTGGTAATTCCAATATTGTTATAATTATGTCTGGTTTGGTTATTGTATTATTTTTAAATTAAAAGGTGCTCCTTTTTCATCTTTTACTATAGGGTTGTGTATCGATTAGTTTGGTTTGATTTTAAAGTTTATCGTTTTGACTTATTGGTTATTGATTTGTAAACATGATAAACTGTTAAGAACCATAAGATATTGGTTTATGGATTACCGATTTATGGGTTATTGATCATTATCGATTTAACCATTAATATATGACACAAAAATAAATAATTGAAATCACTTTAAAACATGGTGACAAACCAAATAAACTCCACACATGAGTTGATAGATTGTATCTTTCTCAAAAACAAAACTAACACATTGTGGAATAATCGAAAGTTTGAGACTGCTAGAAATAAAAATATGAAACTAAATCCTAAGTCAAGAACTTTATATATTGGATGGTATAAATATAATTATTAATTTACTATCGGGTTATCGGTTAACCCGTTAAGAAAAAATCTCAAATCGTTAAGAATCGATAACTTGATAATAAAAAAAATCAAAACCGTTAAAAGAATTAAAAAAATTCAATTCGGATTATCGATTTCGGTTCGATGTTGAACGGCCCTAAAATGCATTTACAATAACTCTGGACATGTCTAGATTATCTGTTAATTATGCCTAATCTTACGCTTAATTCAAAAATTAAATGTCAAATCCATCGATAAATATTTAAAGTCAACATAAATTTTTATTTAGACACTTTAAATAAATTTGTATTTTTTAATCACCCGTAATAACCCTTCACTATATTATTTGACACAATCTTCACATTCTCAGAATAATGTAAAGTATGTATTGGCATGCGCTCTACGTGAAATAATGGTTGAATTCGTATTAACACATAAAATTGTTATATATATATATATATATATGAAATCATTTTTTTAAAACTTGTTTTTATCACCATATGATGACGTGACCATCATATGATTATGGTCCTTATCTTGGCAAGTAGGACACTCGCTTTCCGGTGTGGGAGTAATACAACTCCATATTATAGCTCATATGATTTTTGTTGATTAACGGTATCTCCCACAAACATTTATGATTTTATAAAAAGCTTATGATTTATACCTATGTTATGATATGACTTAAGGAATAATGCATGACCTTGTATTATGTTTTATGAAAATATATGATTAGTTTTATGTTATGTTTACTTGGTCATTGCATTATCATGTTTTCAGACTTATCGTGTTCTTATGTTATGCTCATACACCTTTACCCATTCATAGTACATTTCGAGTGTTGATCGCATACCTTATTATGCCTATATTATTTTATAATATAGGTATTGATGCTCCATATCAGGCTCATAATTAGAACATAATCTTATCAGTGTTGCTCAATCTTGGTGAGTCCTCATGGTTTGAGGACATACAACTTATGTTACTTTCATGTCATTTAGTATATACTTCAGTTTCAGATGTTAGAGTGAGCTAGGGATTGTCCTAGCGACTCATATATGTAGTATATGCTTGTTGTCAGATATAGTACTTCTACATTATGGTTTTTGTACTCTAATTCAATATTATATTGAGATTATATTTTGAGACTATGATTCCGTTTCTATCTTTATTTCAGTTATGCTAATTATCTTAGTGTCATGCTATGTCAGGTGGTTTGCTTGGGGTCTCTCGAGAATCTAGGTATTATTTCATGTTTAGAAGGTAGTCTTAGGTTGTGAAAATTTAGTATCCAGAGCTTTAAGTTTAAGTGTCTTAGGTTGTCTAATAAGTCACATTTAGTATAGTCTTGTTCATGAGTGTGAAGTGCACCAAATTTATAAATAGAAGTCTATGAGATGTTTAAGAAACTTCACTTCTTTCAATACTCCTAAGTAGTGTAATAGAGCTGAACTCTATAAGGTTTCCTTCTAACTCATATTCTATACGTTTCAGAACGATGCCTCAAAGAAGAGCTCTAATGAGAAGGAGCTTGAATGTAGAACAAGAAGCTCCACAAGCTCTAGTTGATCCTTTGGGCTAGCGATTCACTCATGCCGAGTTTAGGGATGCTTTTCAAGTGCTTACCCAAGCCATCACTGCTCAAGCTAACGGTGAGGTTATAGCTCCCATAAACCCAAATGTGGGTACGATGACGACTAAGGTTCGAGACTTCATAAGGATGAATCCTCTAGAATTCCATATGATTATAAGGTAGATAAGTACCCATAAAAGTTTGTTGAGGGGATTCAAAAGATTATTGAGATTATGAGTGTTACTCCAGCTAAGAGTATATACTGGGGTGCTCACTAATTAAAAGGTGTTGCTCAAATTTAGTTCAAGCAATGAAAGGAAGAAAGGGTTGTTTAAGTGGGTCCTTTGGATAGGGTCAAGTTTAAATGTGCTTTATAGATCAATTCTTCCCTTTTGAGCTAAAAGAGGTCAAGGTTCAAGAGTTCATTAACTTGAGACAAGGTAATATAAGTATGAGAGAGTATTCCTTGACATTCACTCAACTCTCCAAGTATGCTCCGACTATGGTGGTCAACTCTAGGGCCCGTATGAGCAAGTTTGTTTCCCGTGTCTTAGAGATGGTCATGAAAGAGTGTAGAACTTCCATATTTATCAAGGAGATGAATATTTCTAGGTTGATGACTCATGCTCAAGATATTGAGGAAGAGAAGCTTAAGAAGAGTGCTAGGTAGTCTAGGAGGCCTCAGACCGACAGTGTTGACTACTCTCATCAGAGATCTGCTGGTGGTGGTCGTTACCAGTTCAAGCAAAGGCCTGATTCCATCTTCTAGTGATTTAGTGGCTAAGTTCAACAAGGATAGAGTGCCCAGCCCTATGTCTCACAGTAATACTTCTAGTGGTCATTCATTCCCTACATGTGAGAAGTGTCGAAAGGTCATTCGGGAGATTGCTTAGCTGGTTTTGGTGCATGCTTTGGATGTGGTAAAATTGGTCATAATTTGAGGGATTCCCCTTCGACTGCTAGCAAGGATCGAGATGGTTGTTGAGAGACTCAACCTAGTTTTCTTCAGGTCGCTCGACTTAACACGATACTTCATATAGTTATGGGGGCGGACAGAGTCAGAACATGTTTTATGCTCTTTAGACTTGATAAGAGGTTTCCTCTAATGTGGTCATTCGTATGCTATGAGTTTTTCAAAATGATGTTTATGCCTTGTCAGAGCCAGGAGCAGCACATTCCTTCGTGACTCTTTATGTTGCTATGAAGTTTGATGCCAGTCTTGAAATTCTATTAGGACCCTTCTGAGTCTCTACTCATGTTGGTGAATCAGCTTTGGCTAAACGAGTTTTTAGAATTTTCCCGATCTCAATTTTTCAAAAAATACCTTAGTGGATCTAGAATAGGGTTAGACATGTTGAATTTCGATGTTATTCTTGGTATGGATCGACCCCATGCTTGTTATGTCTTTATTTACCGTAGAACCTGAGTTGTTAGATTTTAATTTTTGATTGAACCAGTTATAGAGTTGAAAGGTAGTAATTTAGTGCCTATGGATCAATTTATATCATGTATTAAAGCAAGAAAGTTAATTTCTAAGAGTTAAATATATCATCTAGTACATGTTAGGAATATAGATTGTGCAACCCTTGTTTTTGAGTCAGTTCTCATTGTGAATGCATTTATGAAAATGTTTCCAAATAATCTTTCTAGAGTTCCTCCCAAAAGGGAAATAAACTTTAGAATTGACCTTCTTCAGATACCACCCTATCTCTATTCCTCTTTACAGAATGGCTCCAGCAGAACTAAGGAGTTGAAGGATCAGTTAAAGGACTTCTTAATAAGAGCTTCACTAGACTAAGTATTTCTCCATGGGGTGCTATTGTTCTCTTTGTTCGAAAGAAAGATGGTTCTCTCAGAATGTGCATTGATTATCGATAGTTGAAAAAGGTCACAATCAAGAATAAGTATTACATCCCCAAGGATTGATGACTTGTTCAATTAGCTTAGGGTGCTAACTTTTTCTCCAAGATTGACCTCCGATCGGGTTATCATCAGCTTAGAGTGAGAGAATGGGACATTCTGAAGACAACCTTCAGGACTCGATATGGTCACTGTGAATTTGTAGTTATGTATTTTGGACTAACAAATACTTTCATAATAGGGAAGCTCAGTCCCTGTTATGTAGGCACATATCTGATTTTGAGGTGTTTCGATGAGGTAGTTTATGAGTTGGATTTGCCTTCAGATTTGGCATCGGTGTATCAGTGTTTTATGTTTCCTTGTTGAAGAAGTGTACTGGGGATCTGACTTCACTAATGCCATTAGAGAGTTTGGGCGTGAAAGAAAGTCTCTCTTATAAAGAGGTCTTAGTTGAGATTCTTAACCGTCATGTTCGTAAGTTAAGAAATAAAAAAATTGTTTTTGTGAAAGTCCTTTGGAGGAATTAGTTAGTTATGGGTGTTACTTGGGAGGCTCAAACCAATATAATGTCCAAGTATCTCCATCTCTTTCCCTCCAATTCAGTTTCAATTTCAAACTTATAGCTTATGGGAGTTCGGTTAGGTTATTGTTTAACTATGATTGTGTATATTATATTGGATTGATATTTAGTTGTTTAAGTGCTTGGTTTTGACCTATCTTGGTACTCTTTTCATTCGTTTGTAGTAATGTTGAATAGTAGTGTTTCTGCTATCTTTCTTTGGTAAGTAGAATTCCATGATAGGATCTTATCATGATTAGGTTGTTGGGCTTACGCCTTCGAGTATGTTCCTTTGACTCAATCTCTTACTCAGTGTATTCTATTGCTTCATTCTTACTACCTATGTTATCATGCTATATCTCCTCGTCAGATACTTATGTTGTACTTTTCTTTTTTACCTATTGTTTTTACTTTCTTTTTCTTTGGAGCTCACTTGGTCTGTGCCTACTGAATACCGCTTTTAAGTACTCATACACCAATTTTCACCCTACAAATCATAGTAAGAGTTCTCACTATTGTTTTGGATCTTGTGTGGAGTAGCTTTAGGGATTCGGAGACTAGAGTGAGCTTATGGAGTTCGAAGTTACTGATCTCTCTCTATGTTGGCTAGGGCTAGTTTTTATTTTGGTTTTAGATACAATTCTATATTTATTGTATTGGTTTTCGGAGTTACTAATCTCCCTCCATGTTGGCTAGTGCTAGTCTTTATTTTGCTTTTGGATACAGTTCTATATTTATTGTGTTTGTAAAACGTTGTACTCCTATTTGATTAGAAGCTCGACTACCGACTGAGGCCAACTCTTGTGATTGTTTTCTTTATATATATGGATGACCAAGGGCATTTTCAAAAATATGTATCCATTTAAGGGAAAAATGGTAATTATGTCATTAGAGAGTTATGACCTACTCAATATGAATTTTCTAGAAATAAAGAACTGTTTATTTTCATGGTAAAGGTAAAAGAGTTCTTCTGGTTCCAGAAATATCATATTGAGAGTTGACTCAAAAGACTGCTCTCATCTTGTCATATGTTGCGATTTCAAGACAGTTTTCTCAATCTTTGCCCTTTTTGGTTCTCAATCTCAAAACTTTCAAAATTTATTCTTTCCGCTCTCTTCCTTTTCACTGTTGGGTGTTCCAAATCAATTAAGATCATCAGTAACATGTAAGGTAAGTATTCATGGCATTGGGTATATTCCTTCTTCCTCCTCGAATGTCATAGACCAAATTTCCCGTTTCACCGCCGATAACTATATAAATATGTTTATTTCTCTTTCTTCTTCTTACTATTGTTCGTTGCTTTCTTTAGTAGAAGAGACTATGATTTGTAAAGAAAGTTGTCAATACTTTTTAGGGTTCTTTTCTTCTTCTTCTTTTCTTAGACATTAGTAGTTAAAGGCCCTTATTCTAGGGCCGTAGCTATATGTAATTGTTGAAGATTTGATTATTTTGAATTAATGATTGGCTATCGCTTGAATTACTTTTGTATTCTTGTTTTAGTATTTCATGCTTAATCACCATAGAAATAAATATGTTGTATATTCTTGGACTCGTGAGACAAAAAGGTAGATAGATCAAAGGATACAAAAAGCTCAATCTCTCTTGCATATCATATGTTCAGATTTGTGTTCAGGATTGACACTCGAAGAATGAACACCGAGCTTGGTTACTAAACAAGATGAAATATAAATGCTCGACAATTGAGTTTGTCTATCCCCGCTCAAGTTAAACAGTCAACTAGGGTAGGCGATTAGAGGTCGGGAGATCATGATCATAAAATCAACCCTGTAAATCAGTAATTTGATAACCATAATTAGTTCATTACATGAGATGTGATACATGAAACCCTATGCATATTGCAGCCCTGGAATTGTCCCAAACATAGTAAGTTAATTTTATTATTCCATTCTTAGAAGTTAAATATAAATTAAACTCTTTCGACACACATGAATAAATAATTAGACTAGTATAATTTAGTAAAATTGTTAATCAACATGTCCTTTGAATTCGATAATCTAGCTCTTTTAGAGGCACTATATTAATTGCGCGACCACATACACTTGCGTGTGCAATTGAGAGCAACAATCATCCCCCAAATCCAACGAAACTCTCGAAATTCCTATCTAAGCATCCGAACCTCGAATGTTGACCAAAGTCAATCCAAAGGCTAAATTTCCACAATTTTCCAACTTAGGACCTCAAATCCTCAAAAAAGACTCCGAATCTAAAACCGATAACTCTCACTCATCAGATTCCGCATTCTGGGACTGATGGAATCAATAGAATTCCCTTCCGACCCTTGAAACTCTAAAAGACACCGAAAACCACTTTCTTAAAAATGTTGGCCTTACAAACTCAAAACTTACAAAATTCACAACTTTGAACTCGAAGTTCGAAATCAACTTTCAAATCTCAATCAAAAACTACTCTGGGTCAAGATCAGGAGGGGAAAAGTGGTAAATTTACAAGACTTTCCAAAAATAATCGAGCGTGTCATTGCACAACTATTCCACTTCGACAAGTTCTTTTCCAAGAAAAAATATTTTAGCGGTACAAAAATTGAATAATAATTTGAAGAAGTATAATTCTTTCTTCCTTGTGATAGTTTGTACAAAATGTCTATTATAGTTTGCGCAAACTCCTAGTGTGAACGAAATTTGACAGTAATTCTAGCTTCTCCTCCATTTGAAACACCACTAAGACTCATAAAAATCCTATCAATTTATGCCACATGTTAGGATGCAATTCTTGACAATATTATTAAAAGATAAATGAAAAAAAAACTAATCAAAAGCTTAATAAGACAAAGCTACGGTTTTATTTACTCTCCAAAAGTATATTTTTGTACTCTACTAGTGGTTCATCTTTTTGTGATGCCCATAGTCAATTAAAAAAAGTAGAAGACCAATTCAAAATGACCAATCCAACAAGATTAAATTATTAGAGAGGATTACAACAAGATCAATTTGACCTACATGACGAAAAATAAGAATTAAATTAAGACGTTAGATCCAATTATACTCCAAGTTTTAATTAACTATATATGTGTTGATACCACAATTATTTGTTTAGCTAACCTCCTACATATACTCCACGTGGTTTTACTAATTGACTTGTCTGACTCTTCATTTCTCATTAATCTTTGTTCTTAGAAGTACTTATGAAATGCTATGGTATGATATTAAAAATTAATTTTCTTAACTTCAAATTATTTATAATAAAAAATTATGCTTTTAATTATTCAAAAAGTAATTTAGTTATATCATATTTAACATCTTATTTAATTTACACAAAGATTTTCAAGAAAATCAAAAGCAATTTCAAAGATGACATTAAATAAGATTTAACTGTACGTACTGATACTATTTTATCATTTAAATTTATAAATACTTGTTAGTTCTAATACAATGTATGATTATATTATAAGTTTCTAAATTATCTATGTAGACAATAAAATTCGCGTTGAGATAATAAAAATCAAGAACAGAAAATAATCGCAACAATCGTTTTATTGATTTAAAATGCGAGTGTTACAATCTCTATGATTCCTTTGAATTCGCTTTTTCAAATATAATTCAAGGGCTCTTGAGCTTGAACTTGAATTTGATCTTGATCTTGATCTTGAATTTGAACTTTATCTTGATCTTGACTTGAACTTGAACTTTATCTTGATCTTGACTTCTAATTGATTTCAAGGGCTTTGAGCTTGATCTTGAATTTGGTGGTCTTGATCTTGATCGTTCTTGAACTTGAACTTTATCTTGACTTCTAGTTGAATCCAATGGCTTCGAGCTTGATCTTGATCATTCTTGAACTTGAACTTTGATCATGATCTTGACTTCTATTTGAATCTAAGGGCTTCGAGCTAGATCTTGAATCCGGCAGTCTTGATCTTGATCATTCTTGAACTTGAACTTTATATTGATCTTGATTTCTTGTTGAATTCAATGACTTAGAGCTTGATCTTGAATCTGGCGGTTTTGATCTTGATCGTTCTTGAACTTGAACGCTTGAAATCTTGAATTTTGAACTTGTAGAGAAATTTGTGGCTTTTGATCCACGAGCTTTCTCTATGTTCTTGTTAGAATTCTTGAACCTGTAGAGAAATCAGTGGCTTTTAATCCACGGGCTTTCTCTAGCTTCTTGTTAGAATTCTTGGTCCTCTTTTCTAAATTATGAAGACCCCTATTTATAGTTTTAAAATAGAGGAGTTATGATTGGAACAGGAATTCCTTCGGCCAATTAGATTTAAGTGACATGGCATATGGGTTTTATGGAGCGGGCTTTAATTAAATCAGTATTTATTGGATTTAAATAATTAATTCAATTATATCAATCCATAATATTTATTTGGACTAATATATTCATAAATTTAATATAATCTGAATCATTTAATAAATTTATATTTAATAAATTTTGAATGATTACAAATATCCCCTTCTTCAAATCTTGTCGAGATTTTTTATCTTTCAAAGACTAGGCTTGAAGAATTTGAAAACTTCAACTTGCAAACTTGAAGAATTTGAAGACTTCAACTTGCAAACTCTTCAACTTGCAGACTTGAAGAATTTGAAGACTTCAACTTACATACTTGGAGATTTTGAAGACTTCATCTTGAAACAAGTTTTATTCATAGGGGCTTTCCTCCATCGAGTCACCACCATTTGATGCAAGTCTGAAGTTTGATGAAAGATTACTCATAGCTTTAACTTTCATATGACAAATCAAGTGGGAACAAGTGGTTTTTGACACTCATGCAACTGAACTTAGAATATGGTTCTAAGCGCATGTATAAAACCCTTCATTACTTATTTTACTTGATACTCTTTCAAAATTTTCAACGTCAGCAAATCTAACTGAAGTTTTAAGCACTTGAGATTCTTCATTTTGATTTGATCTCATAACATGAGCATCGTGCCTTCTTGATTCATTTACAGATGCATTAACATAGGGAGAGAATGTTGTATGTAATTAACACATATTATAAGAAAAACATATTAAAATTGTGACATGACATCAATTTTGTAATCCACAGAGAGATTAGAAAGATGAACTACAAAATGAAATATCGAGTTCCTGTCACTTTTTCATGAACTGGAAGAAGTTACTGGACAAGAAAACAAGAATATAATACACTATATATTAAAAGTATATTATGACTATATCAAAAATGTATTGAAAATATAAACAAACCTCCATTGAAATCTAATCCACCCGAAAACGTCTCATCAACCTACTTCTTAGATGGTTCCCTGACTTCTCGGATAACAAAGCTTCTACCACCACTCTTAGCAAACAACAAAGAAATATCCTCCAATAATTGTTTGTTAGAATTCCCCACAAATTCTTTGATTTGATTAAATCCTAAATCAATCTTCTCTTCAAGTGCTTTTTTATTTTCATTCACATAGTAGATATTAAACCATAACACAAACATTAAAATATAAAAGTTTTGAAAAAAAAAAGCCTAAAGTCAAGTTTGTATATACCTTTACAAGTTCTTTTCTCAATTCTGTAACTTCATTAGTCAACATGTCTAGACGATGACTTGATCCTTTAGGCTCCAATTTCAAAATTTCAGCATTGTAATCACGAGGTTCAGGAAGCTTGAATTTAGATACTTCATCTTCACTAGCCACTATGTTCTCAAACTGAAAAACCAAATAAACAAAATAAAAATAGATATAGTAACTTTAGTTGAACTAAACAATGCCATAAAATGTATTAACTTTATACAAATACCTTATTTTTTGTAGGCATGAAGAGACATTTCTCAATATTTTTTTGCCATGGACTTTCGGCAATTTTCTTCCAATTCAAGATTCTTGGAATTGAGTTAGCAACCCGAATAGCTATATCATCATCAACTTTTGAACAACACTCAAATATTCAAATTTGAAGAGCAAGAGGCAAGCCACCCAATCTATAGTATTTATGGGTTGACTTAAGCTCATGTCTCACTGAATCAGACAACTTTTTGTAGACATCTAAACCCCATGGATATGAATTGAATTGTCCACTGTTCTCAAGGTAAAAATCTCTATTACTAATTTGGTATTTGTTGTCCTCATATGCAAATAAAAAATCATTAATGAACAAGAGAACAACCAATGAAACAGCTAATTCATCATCTATGAATTTTTTAGCTAGAAACAACGCACATAGATGACTCTTTGGAACAGTGATTTTTTCCGGAAAATAACTACTCAACAAACTACATTTAGAATCGGGAACATTGATAGGAGTGCCATCACTAACACAATTTATGCCGGTAACTATTCCAAATTCTCTAAGACCAAAAAATAACTTTTTGTTATTTATTTCAATAGCAAACACATCATCCGGTGTGTGTTTCAACTCTCTATTTATAAGGCAATGAATAAATGTAGTTGTGTGCTCGCTTTTGAAAGGTCAAGAAAGTAACCAAAACAAGTATTTCTGAACAACTCATGTTGTTTATCAGATAAAGATAGTTTGATTTGGTCCTTGACACTATGATTAGTGTAAGATGACCACCTACTCGCAATATACACAACATCCGGATGCTTCCAGAATTTACGATCCTGCATATGTATCAATACTACACAACATGAATTAAAAATGTGTTACTACATACTAAAGTTGAATTAAAGATGAATTTCACATACTATGTATCAAAGCAAGGTAGTAATTAGTTGAATTAAAGATGAATTACACCAATGACCACTTCTGGTTCCAAATCCAGACCCAGAACTTATCAACTTCAACACAAGCTGCCTAAACAATGATCTAGTTGTCATACACTTAAGGCTCTATTTTCTATCGAAAAACCAACTTCCAAAGCAATTTAAACCTACATTTACACTTTATCCATTGGAACAAAACATTCGAGTGCGGAAGAAAAGATCAGATAGAAATAGAAAGATCATTCCTAAAACAACAACTAACTAAGAAAAACACAGAAATAGATTCAAAATACTACCACATACAAGATATCTACTCTCTGGTAGAATGACATTTTTGGGCAATCAATTTCGTGTTTTTGCATCCATCATTGACATCTTCTTCTCCGACCCATCTTTATTTTTTAATTTTTTTGACTGAAATTGAGGAGCTAAATCCTCAAAATCGTCATCACAGTCCACGATTTTCTTCGACGTAAATGCCAAATCAACTCATCTTTTTTTCAATTTCTTCACATTGTTCACCTCTTTAACTTGTTTTTTACCTTTGTTCTGCTCCTTGCTCTGCTCACCCTTGTTTTGCTCACCCGATACTTGTGAGATTCCCAAACTAAAATTGGGACCGTCATTAACTTCATCCGTAGCAGTAGAAGATGAAACTTGACCCTTCATTCGACTTCTTCTATAAACTTTCTGATTCGAAGTACCACCATCACTATGTATCTGCGGACTTCTTCTAGGCGATTTTCGTTTACCTTCTTCCATTAGAATTCTATGCTGAAGAAAGAACAAAAATACCCTAAAATTTTCGAACAGAAGAGTAGAAAATAGAGAGGATATGAGCGAATGAAATGGAGAAGAAAGAACAACAAAACCCTAAAATTGATATGAGTAAATGAGCATGAAAAGGAACAAATTTGTTTTTAAATTGTTTTAAGTAACTATTGCTAAAAGTTGACAAAAATGGTAATAAATTAAAAGTATACTTAAAAGTGGTAATTATTAAATAAAAGACCTTTACTTATGTAATTTTTCCTATCTTAATCCTATCACAATAACAAATTGGGTTATGCCGATCCCATTAACTAAACCCATTTTAACGACTCTAATCTTACCGAATAACAAACTCTTTAACAGTTATAAAATAAATAACGAAACATAGAAGGATTTGGAACAAAAAAAGAAGGTGAAATATAGCGTGCAGACAAAGGGATCCACAAAGCATTCGTCAAAAGAAGAAGCTGTCCTCAGCTAATATCATTTTCTTTTTAATTTTCAACCAAATTTCTTGTAATAGCATAAAATTTCAATTAAATTCAAATCACACCCTACAAATTTTTTTTGGGTGATCCTTTTAACCAAATTTCTTCATACTCATGACTCAAACCCTAAATTTCTAATTAAGGATGAAGCAAGTCTCATTAGTACATTAGAATATCCATATTGATAGCCTCCTCAGTTCATTTTATTTGTTATTCTTTGACTTAGCATACCTATTAAGAAAATAACTATTGATATAAGTATTTTACCAAACTATCTCTATTAAATGATGTTTATTATTAGGTCTTAGAAAATAATTTAGAGAATAAGTATTTAATACTGATGGTAAAATATGAAAAAAATACTTATTTTTTCTTGATATGTCAAAAATAATAAGTAAAAATAAAAATACATTTTAAGAATAAGTGACAAATAAAAATAAATGGATTAAATAATATTATGGTTGATTGTGTCTTACCCAAAATAAATATTTTGAGGGATGGGATAGGTGGTTTTTGTTTAGTAGTAGTATATATTTGAAAATGGGGGAACCATCGGTAGCTCCATAAACTTGGCACCAATTTTCACTTAGACACCTCAAGTAGGCTTTGTTCATTTTAAACACCTCAAGTAGGGGTCCGGTGTATAATTTTGACACTTTTTGTATTTTCAAAATCGCATATTAAGTGCGTACATTCAGACACTCTTATGTGGAAAAATAAACAAATTGATATGTGACACGTGGAAATTTTAATTATTTTTTAAAGACTCAATTTTACTTTCTTTTTTCCTTTATTCCAGATCCCAAACCCCATGACCTCACCTCTTTTCTTCTTCTTCTTGCGTCTGGATGTACGCACTTAATATGCGATTTTGAAAATACAAAAAGTGTCAAAATTATACAACGGATCCCTACTTGAGGTGTTTAAAATAAACAAAGCCTACTTGAGGTGTCTAAATAAAAATTGGTGCCAAATTTAGGGGGTCACCGATGGATTCCCCCATTTGAAAATAATTGATGTTCCCAAATGGGCCAATGATCATAGAGGTGATAATCACCGTCCACTTTCTATTTTGATGGGACATTTCGAAGGTCTACTCAACGACTAGTACTATTTTCTCTACTTTATTATTCATAAGAAGAAAAGTTCAAAAAAGAATTGGCTTTGTAGTCTTTGAAAAGACAATTTTTTAATTTAATTATCAATTGACAATTGTTACTAGGGTAATATTTTTCTCTACTTACACAGTAGAAGAAAACTTCAAATATGTGATGACCCGCCGTGCCATCACGCCAGATAGGCGTCACGTGACATAATGTTGCTTATGTGAAAACTTATATAAGAAAGAACACTAGCTTTAGTGGAATATTCTAGAAAAATGTGGAGATTTTTTGTGGTATATTTTAGAATATCATAGATTTACATAGAAAGTACTTAAAATATTTTAGGATTGTAGATTATTCTAGAGAAGGGACTTGTTTAACAATCATTATGTACATATTAGCCTCTAAGTAAGTAATATAAATGGAGGAGCATCCATTTATAAAACCATCAAGAAAAAATCAATCAAAGTTCTCTACACAATTCATCATAGCAATCCGCTTGTGTTCTTTCTTCCACTCCTTAGTGATTCCTAGAATCTTCGGCTGACTTGACATAGCAAGCTCGTGAGCAAGTAGTTCAAAAATGTGAGCAAGCTATCAAGTGTTGCACGTGTACTTTGTAAAAAATTAAAGGTGTGACATTGAGTTAAATATTTCACCATGCCTTTTGCCATAGATTTTGTGAGGAATATTTGACTTTTTAAGAAAATATGAGTTATACTCATAAGTTCTATAAACTATTAAAAATATAATATCCATAAGTTTGTATTATCACTTTATAATGAACATGTTCTTTCAAATGTCATGACAACAATCACAATCAATATAAATTTGAAAAAAAAAATAACAAGGAAGAAAACAAAAGAAAATACCATTGATTTATATACGAAAAAATACTATTAGCACTTGTAATTGAAAGTGACTTCGAAGAGTAAACTTAAATAAAAATTGATAAAATATGTATATAACAGTATAAATTGTATACAACGAAGTAGGACTACAATTCAATCCAAAACTATAAATAATGAGTGATTTTTATAAAATATAAAAGTTTAGGGTAGTTTTTAAATTTTAAAAAAAATTCCAAAATAATAAAATTTGACTCAAGTAGTTTTTTCTGGTATTTAAAAATTTGAATTGTCTACAACAAAATATTTACTAAATAATGATAAGTTGTAGCCAAACAAGATTTATCAAAAAATTTCTCAAATATTTTTGAGAATATCTATGGTCAAACGGGCATCCAATATTTAGCTCATTTGGTACTTAATTGGAAATATACTTGGGGGAAACAAATGTATAATTTCTTAATTTGTTGATTGAGAGAAAATACATGTATCATAATAGATTTAAGGGAAAAGAGCCTGATATACCTCTGAACTTTGCCATTTGGAGCTGATATGCCCCTCATTATAAAAGTGGCTCATATATATCCCTACCGTTATACAAACGACTCACATATACCCCTACTGTTACAAAATGAGCTCACATATACCCTTGATTTAACGTACACTACTAAATAAATGCGAAAAAACGACGGAAATAAAAGCTACGGACGGCTTCGCTCAAAAAAGCGACGGAGAAAGCGGTGTCATCCGTCGCTTTTTAATTAAATTTTTTTTCATAAAAGCGACGGATTGCATCACCAAGTCCATTGCTTTTTAATTTATTTTTTATTTTTTTTATAAAGCGACGAACTGCATCGCTGAGTCCGTCGTTTTTTCATTAAATTTTTTATTTTATTTTATTTTTATTTTTTTTAAAGCGACGGACTGCATCACCTAGTCCGTCGCTTTTTTCGCAGAATTTTGCACCAACAATATATATAATAAATAATTAATTATTTTATATCGATAGAGATGCAGTTCGTCGCTTTTATTAAAAATAATTATTTATTAATTTAAAAAAAGTCACGCCGTCCGTCGCTTTTTATTAATTTTAATTGTTTAATTATTTTTAAAATTAGCGACGAATAGCATCTTTATATCCGTCGCTTCTTGGTCAAAATATCTTGTCAAATATTTTTAAAAAGTGACAGACAAAGAGACATTGTCCGTTGCTTTTTTTGGTCAAAAGGCTGGTCAAACTTTTTTTTAAAAAAAGTGACAGACATACAGACTCTATCCGTCCCTTTGAAAAATATTTTGATTTAGTTTTATTTAAATCGTCATCCTGAGTACGATTTTGTGTAAAATAAAAAACAAAAAAATTATAATACCGACTTTCGGATGTCGGACAAATTAAATAGTATGTAATAAATTAATATTTTCAATGAACTTTAAATAAATCGTCATCCAAATGACGGTTTTATATAAGTTAAAAAATAATTTAATATAAAATACTGACCTCCCGATGTCAATATTATTTAATTAACATGATTGCTTTTTATTTATCTTAAAATTTAATGTTAAAAAAATATCTATAATCCATATTTAGAGTATGAAACTACGTTGATATGAATTAGGAGAAAATTATATATACTTATATTTCTAGAGTAATGTACAAATTTTATAAGTCCGTCATCTAATCATAAACTTAATATCTTATCTCATGATGTAGAGGTGAAGAGGTAAATATAATTCATTCGAGTATGAAATGCGAGATAGTATTATTATATACATTCGATCTTGAATAGATGTCAAGTGTAGTGATCACCTCTTAATTATGATGACATGTAAAGGATACTTCATCGAAGTATGATATACGTTGATTAATTATATACTCCTCGAATAGTTTAACAAATCAAGTCTTATATATTAGTGGTTCAGATATGAAATACATTATCAATTAAAGAAATACATATGATTAATTCAAGGAGATTTATATATTAAATTGATAAACTTTTGTTGATCAATAAAATTAAATTTATATAATTAGAAGGTATATAATTTCTTTATAAAAATTAACATGATTGATAAATTAAATTTATTAAATTAAACTTCTGTTGATGTGTAGGTAAATTATATATATATATATAATTTTAATTTATAAAATTAACTTGATCGATAAATTAAATTTATTAAATTAAACTTCTGTTGATGTGTAGTTAAATTTTATATATATATATATATATATATATATATATATATATATATATATATATATATATATATATATATATATAATTTTAATTTATAAACTTAACTTGAGCGATAAATTAAATTTATTAAACTAAACTTCTGTTGATGTGTAGTTAAATATTATATATATATATATCCGGGGTGTGGCTAAAGATGAAGTTTTTAAGAATAAAGGTTAAGCGGAAGAAATGAATGGGGTAAGAAAAAAAATATATATATAAAGGGGAAAATTAGGGTATTTACATCATAATTAAACTTGATAAATATAAAAGAGAGAGGGAGTACTGAGTAGGATTTACAATATTATTTTACATCTACTTTATATAACTGCTTAGACTTATTATATTTACCTCCTTATTTTTAATACTTTCTATTGAAATATATATATATATATATACACACATATATTAATTTATAAAATTAACTTGATCGATAAGTATTGTGTCAATGGTTTTAAGTTTCAAACTGAAGAAGTTTCTACGAACAAGAAAACAAATAATAGCGGTGACTACATACAAGGTGATGTTGATGGTACTGGTCAAACTATTGAATATTATGGTGTCATTCAAGAGATTATTGAAGTGAGGTATTCAGGTTGGCCTAAGAAGAAGATTGTATTGTTTCGGTGTGAGTGGTTTGACCCATCACATAGAGGCACAAAGATGGACCATCAACATAATAAAATTGAAGTTAAGCATACTAGGAAATACAGAAGTTATGATCCTTTTATTATTGCACAAAATGCTAAACAAGTGTATTACGCTTCATATCCATTGCGTAGAGACAAAGCTGATTGGTGGGTTGTTATAAAAAGTAAGCCTGTGGGAAGAATTGAAATTGACAATGTCTTAGATGTGGCGTATCAAAATGATGTTGCAATTGTTCAACAAGAAGTTGATGTTGAATGGGAATCCACACTACAACATCCTTAACACATATTAAAAGAAGTATCTGATGATGACATACTAAATGTTGAGGAAGACCGAGAATGAGAAAAATGAATCATTTGATGATGAAGAATGGGACGATAATGAAAATGAAACAATTAAGGAGGAAGAATGGGAGAATGATGGAATTGAAACAAGCGAGGAGGAATAGTGTAGAATGAAAGCTAGCTAGTATGTATGTAGGTGTATTTTGCTAATTTTATTTAATTTATGATTTTTATATATATTACACATGTAAATTTGCATACAGATGTCATCAGGCGGTGACGGTGATATATATCGCGAGAATCTTGGAGTTTGCCAGACTAAACAGGCTAAGAAGAAGAAGTCTAGGAGACCAATAGATCCTGAGGATATTACAGGATCTATTTCTTCTGCGCCAAAGCGCATCAGCCATGATACTCATTTATTTGTTGTTCTATTTGGTACGGCGGATCCTCGGCAATATTATCCTAATTACCGTCGACCACTCGATACTTCATCTACTTCACAGCCATTGCCTGCACGACGCTACGAGGACCTACCTTTACAGGCTATTCGTTGAGCACGACCCTTATCGACGGGTACTCCATCTCCCACAGGTACATCTACTTAGTTATCAGCCATGAGGCTTGGAGATTCTAGTAGCGAGCAGTCAAATGTTATGGCTGGTACCCCTCTATTGACTCAGCGTTTTGTGCATCCTGACGTACCACCCTCGTCTACAGCTACACCTAGTGCTATACCACATGATACGATGTCTGCTCTAGCTCCTGGCCAGAAGGAGAAATTTGGTAGAGTCATGATTGAACCGGATGGATCATCGTAAGTTTGTTTTGTTATCTATTTGTTAGTTTATTTTATTTATTTCTTATACTTTAATATATTATTCATGAACTAGCATATTTATTATGTGTTTTGCAGGTGGTATCCTGCAAAGGATGCTGCCCGGGCTTTACATAGGCTTATCACTCTTGGAGTGAGATTCCAAATAGTATATGCTAGGCGATGTTTAATAACTTTAAGGTATATATTTTTTAGTTAAGTTTAGTATACTTTACATTTTTTTACTATCTAATTAACATTATTCATTTTTTTTTTTCAGACTATGTGTACTTGGGAGTTGAGGTACAATTTGGTCATTGCGACCACATTTGAGAGGAAGGCATCCGCCATACTGTCTAGCTGGCTAAAGAATGTTCGGGATAGTGGTGTACGTCCCAGTTGGATGTTGCCTCATGTTTTTTATGAATTGGGTCTATATTGGAAAATAGACAAGTTTAAGGCAATATCAGATCAAGCCACAAAGGCTAGAGGCAGTCTTAAAGGTGGCTCATTGCACACCGGAGGTGCAAAGACGGTTGGAACAATTGCACGAGAGATGGTAAGTTCTTATTCAAACTTTTTAAATAAATAATTAGTTGATTCATATATATCATTATAAATTTTAGTTTTTATTTATAGGAAAAAGAATTGGGACGCACTCCCATTAAACAAGAGGTTTTCAAGAAGACTCATGTAAGAAAGAAAGAAAATGAGTCGGATTCGGATGTGTGGGTAGAGGAAAGGGACGAACGAACTTTTATAAGTTATTTAATATGAATAATATATATTAATAGTGAATATATGATATGTATATATATTGACGTCAATTTGTATATTTAATATGCAGAATGACTTTCAGCAGTACGTCGCTGAGAATCTAGATAGTTCGATCCAATTGACACTTGAACTGTCCGCCCATATTTGGAAAGAAAAAGTGGTAAGGGGGACACACAAGGGTAGATGCTATGGTCTAGGCTCTCGAAATGATGTTAGACGACTCCAGTTAGGCTTAGAAGGTATTGGATCGTCACGTCAAACCGAGGCACTTGACGGTGTTCAAATTGCTGCTATGTCGGATCAAATAGCCAAACTTACAACGGCACTAGTAGAGTTGGAACGGAGAAGAGTAGCTGAACAAGAAAGCATGAATGAGACCGTTCAGCAAATCAAAGAACAAGTGATGAACCTCGCTCGTCGACCTACTACTTCGGCTCCCGATGACACCGATGACGAGAGTGATGAGGATGATTATGTAGATCTCACTCCCTAGTTTAGATCTCTGGACATTTATGAACTTTTTGAAACGAATTTTGAAAGACTTTATATTTATGATTTAGATACTTTTGAATGTTATTTTATGTTTTGTTTAGATTGTTTATAATTGTGTGTTTGATTAGGCTGAATATTGTAGAATTGAATTGAATTGTATTTAATTTGCAGGTGTGGAGCAGAAACTGCTAGTTTGGGCTGGCAAAAATATTGCAGAAAAACGACGGACAACGTGGTTTTGTCCGTTGCTTTTCTGGATTTTATTTTTTTAAAATTTCCAAAAAAGCGATAGACAACATGGTTTTGTCCGTTGCTTTTCTGGATTTTATTTTTTAAAAATTCCCAGAAAAGCGACGGACAGCATAGTTTTGTCCGTCGCTTTTCAAAGTTTTATTTTTTAAATAATCCCAGAAAAGCGATGGACAGCGTGGTTCTATCCGTCGCATTTTAGAAATAAAAAAATGAAAATTTAAATAAAGAGACGGAGTCCGTCGCTTTTATGAAAAAAATTCAAAAAAAAAAAAGCATATTTTTGAAAAGTGTTGAGCTAAAAAGCAACGGAAGTGATTGCGTCGCTTTTCCGTCAATTTTGACCCAAAAAGCGACGCAGTCCGTCGCTTTTTGCCATCTTTTTTTTGACAATTTTTTAGTAGTGGGAAGTGAAAAATTAGTTTTAAATTTATATTTTTGACTTTTGATTTCTTAAAAAAAATTATTTAGGGGTATATATGATTTTTCTAGAAAATTTCAAGGTATATTTTAATTTTGTCGGATATAAATTATTTTTGACTTTTTGATTATCATTATTCATTATTTGAGTTCCTTATTCTTATTTTATTTTTTCTTTCATTCCTAAGTGTAAAGAAAAAAATTTAAAACTATTTTTTTTGTGGTTATATTATAATTTAAAATTATTTTTTCGGATATACTGTAATGTAATTTTTGTATTTGACGAAAAACATTGGGTCATCTATAATAAATTTTACAAGAATATTAGCAAAAATTAAATAAATTTGACCATCAAAATAATAAATCTAAATTTTTCATTGAAACAAAAAAAAATTAAAAATAATAATATATGTTTGAGGAGGATTAAATATACCCATATGAGATTATATATTTTTTAAAATAATTAAACTAAATTTATTTTTTTCACTTTCGTTAGAGGAAAAGGGTATATGTGAGTCATTTGTATAACAATAGGGGTATATATGGGCCACTTTTATAACGAGGGGTATATCAGCTCTAAATGACAAAGTTGAGGGGTATATCAGACCCTTTTCCCTAGATTTAAACATTGTTTAGTCAATCAAAATGAAAATTTTAAAACTCCATTATAGGGATTTCTTAAAAGGCTTGAAAGTTCACATATAGGTTTTGTAATTTATTGAATGTTTTGATAAATTGTCAATTCGATTCATCTGGGATATCATTTTAAAGTTGTGTTTATAATTTGAAAAGAGTCTGGGAAGATTTGAGTTATTTGATATGTTAATTTGACGCTTTAGTTTCATGGGTTCAAGTTCATAAGAGAGGAAATTCAATTTTTTTATAGTGTAAAAATGTGTATAAACATTTCTAATATATTATTATACACTTTTATATAAGATTGATATATTGTTCACACATTTAATTGCATGATTTTTTCTTCAAATAAGCTGATTTTTAGTTTTTATCCTTGATATGAATTGATCTTTAATTTTTCTTGTGTAGCAGAATATAAATTCTTTAAGGACGTGAAACATAATTTATGTGATATATGTTACGAAAATATAAACTTGTATCTTATATACACACACACATATATATATAAAAGCCGTGAAAGACAACAAAAAAAGGGGGCGAAATTAGGAATGACCCTTTGTTTACATATGACAAATATTTTCTCCATATTGAATTCTAAAGTAGAATACTATTTACTTATAAAAATATGGATAAACTTGTATTTTACCCAAAATATTTGTTGCTCAATCCATTTTTACCCATATGAAATATGGTCAGATTGAATTATTATCCATTTTATATTGATCCATTTTTAATCCAACTCTGACTCAATCCACTCATTTACCACCACTAGTTACAACACTAAGAAACAATAGTGCTCAAATAAAATGTTTGATTGTTAAAGCTTCATATACTATTCATCCACAACTCAAACAAAGAAATATCACTATTTAGAGGTCTAAAAATCATCCATAGATTAAATAGCATGACAATGAGATAATAATATTATAGAACATGGATTGATGAGTAATTCGTGACAAATTATGATATTAATGATTACATAAGTTGAACTAAAAAATAATAATCACCCTTTTGCTAATTTATACTCAAATAACATAAAAGGCTAATGTACTTTAATAGTATATTTTTATATTAAAAATGTCATAAACAAACCAACAAAAAATAGGAGTAGAAGTTATAATGTATATATGAAAGTTTATCTCTTTTAAACGGATCAAGTTAGGCCAGTCCACATAAATAATCTAACGATCCAAATCTAATATCCAATAACTCTTCTCGTACAATCTTATAAGCTAACCAAAATTAACAAAAGAAATAAAAATTTGTCCAATTTTTTAAAATATAAAATCGATTACATATTTATATTATACACAATATTTTTTATTTTAATTAACCAAACATTTAATAATTAAAATATATTTACTAAATACTTATATTATTTTCCAATCATCTTATTATAATCCATAACATTATGACCCTGATATAAATATGTTCCCAAATTAAATTAAATCACTCCTCAGAAAAGAATTGATTCCTCATGTTTATAGATTGATAGTCCACTTGGCATTAATATCATCTAAGTTGGCTTCTTAATTAAGAACGATTGACTTCAATGAGCTTGGTTCTAAATATCTCTTTCATCAATTATTATTCGTTGATATGAATTTCAAGATATTTTAAATTTATTGTAAAATAACTTATTTCCTTCGTTTAAAAAGAATGACTTAATTTGATTTGACACGGAGTTTAAAAAAAGTTTTTTTAATAGGATAAATGTATCAAAATGTTCTTTAATCTGAAATTAAAATATTATCAAAAAAGTTTATTAAAATAATTCATTTGCTTTAAATAGATGTATTAGAGTTAAGTAAAATAATAATCTACGTAAAGTAATGAAACATAATACGAATTGCTTAATGGTGCCTCCTAATTTTCTTTGAAATTATCTTCTCTTGTGTTGAAGGTATACTGTTTTAGTGGTGTTATTTCACACCGTTTTATCAAATAATTTAATTAGATGTATCAAACTATTTTTTTATTAAAAAACCACATGTATACAGTAATTGACATTATATTGCTTAAAGAATAATGCAAATTAAATATATTACAATTCCACAATTTCAAAGTTACATCGAGAAAAGGTAAGTTATAGCAATAGGGTCGTACGAGTCCTATTGCCATAGAATTCTGCATACACATTTGAGAAAGAGAAATATCGAGAAAATCATTGAATTTGACATAAATTATTAGTTTTGTTTTTAAATTATTAACAGTCTTAAAAATATTTTCTTACTTGACTAATTGAAATTAGATACATCCTCGATTTGCCACATGATATAACAAGTGATCTCACATTCTTGTAAGAGCATTGAACTCTTAATAAAAAATCGAAAGAAGTGTTGAAAACATTCTTAAACTTGACGACAATTTAGGGGTATATTTCACTTTTGAACTTGATGTAAATTATTAATTTTGTTTCCGAGTTATTGACTGTCTTAAAAGCACATCTAGACTTGACTAACTAAACTTAGATATAGTTCCGATCTGCCATATGTCATAGCAAATGATTTCAAGCTTTTCTAGGAGCATTGAACTCTTAATTAAAAGTTGAAAAAGAAGTGTTGAAAATATTCCTAAACTTGGCGACAATCGAGATATGTTAATAATTTAAAGGTAAAATTAATAATTTACACTGAGTCAATAGATATTTTCAAATGAGAAAAAAAAAAAACATTCAAAGATAAATGATGAGTTGGCGCCCGAGGAAAAAGGGGGAGGAGTTGTCCATCCAATATTTGTTTTTATCTTTTAAAAATTTTGAAACTCTACAGACAACACATACCCCACGTTCTTGCATAAATACAAAAGTTCATCCAATGATTTTAGTCTCACAAAAATACAAATTAACACTGGGATTCTCCACTTAAAAATACTACCAAAACATGTTATTTTATTTATTTCAAGAATCAGAAGCATCTTCTCCATGTGATAAAGAACCTAACTTAATACTATATCCTTAATATTGTTATTATTTAAATTCTTATAAATCATTACATTATGATTCCTACATAATAATAAATTAATTCTACCCCGACAATCGTGATCATATAATCACTAATTAATTAGAGTGCTTGAAACTATGAGATAATAATTAAGTAGGGCATAATGTTACTCTGAATTTTTTACTTTATTTGGTTTCTATATTATTGTGTTTTAGTTTGAAAAATTATTTCTTAACCAAAAAAACACCTTTTATATCTATCACAAACAAATTTGTCCGTGCTTAGCGGAGTGTGAGTGTTCATTTTATAAATTTGTTATTAGTTGAAAAGTCAATTTACACTATAATTTGGGAAAAAATATCTTTCAATATCACAACTATAAAAAAAAATTGCTATTTGTTTCAGTTTTCATTCAATAACCAAATCTATGTTTAATAGATTTTCAATATGTTGCTTTCATATAAAGTGTGAATTGCAATAGTATTATAATTCGATTAAGTGGAGAATGGATAAAAAAATAGGTATTTAGATGGGTCGACTATATTAATTAAAAAAATTATGGATGATAGTGATTTACCAAACTTTTAATCATATATTAAACTTTTTTAAATGCTAAATGATGCATTCATCAAGTTTATTATCATTCTTAGTATAATACAAAACAAAAAATAACAACATGCCTATATTATTATTTTTGTTAGCAATTTTGAAAATTGATAAAAATATATATGAAGTACAAAATAATGTATGTGCACCCCGCGGCGGATTTACCTTACGTGAAAGTCACGAGACACGATTTTGTCGAAAAAATTTATTATATATGTATAAGAACTTTTTACATTTTTATCAATTCAAGAACTATTTATTTCTATAAACTTTATTTCACACAAGAATTATTCATTTCTATAAACTTTATTTCTCTCCCTCATTTTATCAATATAAGAACTTTTTTCATTTTTATCAATTCAAGAACTTAACGAAACCGTATGTCAAATAGCCAATTAGTCCAAAATACCATGTTTATCTTTTTTGAAGAAAAATAATATTATAAATAGACAAGGATCCTGCTTATTTCTCTAATTATTTGTGTATTACATCTATTTTTCAATTTCTTTCTGATTAATAAACTGACTAAATGATTTGCAATAATAATTGAATGATAATGCTTTTAGTGATTGTGTGATTCCTCATATAAAAAAATGTGTTTATCATAATTTCTAATGAGGATATTTTGCATACATTTCAAAAAAAAAAAATATTGTAGAAAATTATAGTAAAATACATGAACTGTAATTTATTTATACCATGTTTGTTTTAATATAATGTTATAGTATTTTATTTTATTTATTTATTTATCTCATATTAAAATGTGATACTGCTTATGAAAAATCTTGCGTATGCCACTGTGTACACATTTTGGTGGTTCTTTTCTTCATCACCTTGTTTTGTTTTCACTTTTTATTTTTGTAGATAACAAATTAATTGTTAGTATTAATTCTTATTGACATCAGTAATATAAATCGCATTTACATTATTATCACTGAAATCAAATGATCATGTGAGTAAGTGTAATATGATTTAAGTGAGCATATTATGCACAAAAATAAAAAATAATATTGATCAACATTAAATTTCTATGCACTTAATATTCTCAAAATTATTCATTATGAAACTAAATTTTAAAATACAAACCTCAACACATATTTCTTCTCAATTCTTTTGACCTCCAACACCATACAAACTATTATTAAAACATAAAATTATGAGATTGTGATGCAATACAAAGATAGCAACATAGTAGGTCTAAAAATTAATACGGATCTCCAAAAATAAATACTACAAATAAACATATTTTTTTTAAAAAATAACTGAGATTAATTGATAGCTTGAACGTCTTCAATAAAATAAACTCCATTTCAATCATGTAATTTCGTGTGCAAGTACAACAATATTCCACAACAACACGAACAAAAGAAGCAACAAAAAAAAAAAAGGAAAAAAAAAAATTGAAATCGATCAACTATATTCATGTAATGACTCGAAGACCATTTTTAGAAATTTTGTAAAATTACTATGTTACCCTCTAGATATTGACCCTGAGTTATTTCTGAACTGATTTGGAGTTTTGAGTCTTGAAATGGAATTATGCTGATTCTATCAGCTCTGAAATGTGAAAATTGGTCTAAGAGAATTATTGGTTTCAGGTTTGGAGTGTTTTCATAGATTTGATGTCCTAAGTTGGAAATTTATGAAAATTTAGCTTTTGGATTGGCTTTGATCAACATTCGGAGTATAAATCTCAGATCAGATTTTCGACAGTTTCGTTAGATTTGGTGGATGATGTTAGACCTAGGAGTGATCTTGATTGAATTTTCAGAGATCCCGAACTTAATTTGATCTTTTAGGTGTTCTGTTTGTTACTTGTGACTTTAACAAAATTTGGTTGAAGGATACCTCAAATTCGTATTTTGATGTTTCCATTGAGTCTAAAACGTCGAGTTTTGTTGGGTAGCATCTGTGGTTTGTGTGTACGGGGTTCTGAGTAAATCCTGAGAATCCTTTCAATGAATTGAGAGTTTGCTGATTTTTCTAATTATGGTGTGCCTCGCACTCGCGAGGGGTACCTCGCTTTCGAGAGGATCGCAATAGCGAGACCTAACCCTCTCTTCCGCAATGTTCGCTTTGGCGAAAGCCGGCTTGCGAAAGCGAGAGGCCCAGTTTTTGCAGGGTTCGCTTAAGCAAATCATAGGTCGCGATCTTGATGATCGCGTAAGTGAGACCTGAGAGAGTTTTGGCCTACAATTCTGGGAGTTTATCCCATTTTCCCCATTTTGAGTTTTGAAAAATTATTGGAGGCAATTTTAAAGAGATTTTTCGAGGTGAATCATTTGGGGAAGTCTTTGTAACCCTAAATCTTCAATTCCCTTTTATCAATTGGGACTTTTAACTATAAAAATATGAGATTTTTGATTGGCAAAGAGAGGAGTTTTCTAGAACTTGAGTTCTAAGATAAAATAATAATTGTGAAATGATTTTAACTCCTCTTTCGAAATGGTTTTCACTAATGAATTTCAAATGTCTTGGTTAACGTTTTCAAGTAAAGATTTCTGATTCACAACTCATTTTTGAAATTGAGTTTTTGAGTTGATTTGATCAATTTTTAAAGTGTATAATATGAACGTTATTATTTTTGGAATCTTATTGCGATTATTTGTTGGATTAGATTGTGTGGCTGTGGATGTTGTTCGGAAAGGAAAAGCTCAAGTCTCCTATTGACTTTTGATTGAATTAAGACAAGTGAACTTCTAAACCTTGTAAAACTTGTAGAATCTTATATTTTCCTTTATTTTGGGTGCTGGGAAGTAATGGAAATGACGTGATGTGTTCAATTACTCTAATTAATTCATCTTAATGATTAAAGAGGGGATTAAATGAAAAGGGCAAGGTGTTGATAGATGTGTTTTGCGAATTGCCTTGATGTTGATCCTATTTTGTTGATTGATGATTTGAATTGCTTCAGTTATTCTCTCTTCGTTATGGTGTGAAATTGTCTATTTGCGTTGATTTTTGTACATTGTGATGAGACATGTGGTGATTATGCTAATGAGAAATGGTTTCGGCAAGTGACATTATACAAAGTTGATGGAAAATTGTTCCGGCGAGTGAGATATTGTGCCAATGAATTTTTTTTCTGGCGAGTGGGTATTGTACCAATGGAAAATGATTCTGCTAAGTGTTTGACTATTGTGATTTGATAAACTTGATAATTGTGATTGAGATACTTGATACTTGTGATTGACATACTTGGTACTTGATAATTATTGAATTGTGACTGTTAGACTATGACTGCTAAGCTTTGTGAGCTGTGTGTTGTAAACTGTTAGGTTGGACTAATTTCTATGCAGGTTATAGTTGAGGCGGTTCTGTTAGTATGAAAGGAGTACTCGTATTCTAGCTTAGTTTTACCTTATTTAGTGGGTTACTTGCTGAGTATCGTGTTTTTTTGGTACTCACTCCTTGCTTCTACACTCATGTATGTTTCGAGCCTAGACCCGTGCGATCATTCTCATCTTTCTTTGAGGTTTGCTGAGGATACATTGAGAGGTAGCTGCTTGTCATCCATGTGGACCCTCTTATACCTTACTTTATGTTTTGTTCTATTCGAGAACCAAATACATTGAGACTTGTATTTATCTTTCAATTCTATTTTTATGCGTTAGAGACTTGTGCACATGACAATCAGATTTTGGTGTGTTTATGAAATTGGCTAAGTTTTCCCCACTTATGATATTGTTGATTTATCTTCCGCATTTCTTTTGTATTGTTAGGTTTGAGGTGACTTGTCTTGGTGAGATTAGACAAGTGTCATCACGTCCATTTTTGGATTGTGACAAATATAACTTCACTTTGATATAAGAATCAAACCTAAAATATAAAGCTTTCTTTGAAGGCGAAATTGTTGAGAATTGCCATAGTTATTCCCATAATGATTAAGAAAATAAGAACAAGAAAAGTACATACTCTTTAAAGTTGTAGGTTTTTTTTTTTGGTCATTCGCATTTCATACAGATTAAATAGTTTCAAATAAAAGAAAATAAGGTAAACTTTTTTATAACTACAGTAATTTAATATGAGTTATGAATACCACTAATTAAGAGTGAAAATTATGAAGATGGAGGAATGTAAGTTATTGATATGATTTTTATTTTTTTTTAAAAATAAATAATAAACTTCTTGATCAAGAAAAGGTGTCATGTCGTTCTTCTTTTGTTGAATATTTGATCAAAATAAACTATTATTTAAATCAATTTATAATAATAGCACAGATTTTGAAACTTTACGAAGCTAGTACAAATATTGTTGACAGTAACGTATTAATCCATATTTGATTTCAAAAAAATAAACAAACAAAAAAATGGGAGATGGCGTTAAAGTAGAAAAATCTTACTAGTGTTACGAGTACATACCCTAAATCCAATTCTACTTTAAAATTTCACATATTGAGTTCTTTCCCTGCCGTAACCCCAATCTTGTCTAGTGTTACAAATAGTGAATATGCACTGTTCCATTTCCAATTCTTGCCACTAATGTTGTCGTAAAATCATATTTATGATTGTTTCACTACCATAAGTATTTCGAGGTAATTTTATTTGTTCAAGGTTTGATTTTTCTTTATAAAGTAAGGCTTGAAAAGCTCATAGAGTTCTATCTTGTGTAAATTAAAGCACCCACAAACAAACCCATAAAATTGAATTCCAATATAGAATTTTATGTGGTTATACATTTTGATTTGATTTGATTTTAATCTCCTTGGACTATTTTTCATTTTAAGGACACTCCTTCATGGTCAGTGAACTCGCAATTGTTAATTAGATCCATAGTAGTAGCTTACTGCCTATTCACGTTCCAAATTCGCTTCGTCTATTCCTGCTTCTCCTCCCTCAAGAAAAAAATATTTTATTAAAATTTTATTGTTTCGTGGTGTAGTCTATGATGAGTTGTGTTATATAAATAATTTTTTAAATTAAAGAGGATAACCCTAAAACTTTTGAATGAGATCTTGTTAACTTTACAGTCACTTTTAAAGTATGCCTTTTGAGATGAATGCCAACAAAAATTTACATAAAAGTTTGAGCTAACATTTAAGTTTACTTTCATGTGTATCTCATAGGTACTTTCTTTTATGGTTGATAATAGTGGATATAAGTTGGATCCCGATCCACTTGAATCTGATGTATTAATGGGATAATTTTTAATAAAAGGAAAAAAGATGATTTTTTTTGAAAGCTCATAAAGAAATATCCTATACATCTACAAATTCTTGAAGTTGTCAAATTATCTGAATTGTATGATGTTTACAGATCTAATAAATCTGCTAATGATCATAGTTTGATCACTGTGCTAGTTGAGCGATGACATTCCGAAACTCATAGATTTCAATTTCGAACATGTGAAGCAACAATCACCTTACACCACGTAGGTATTGTATGGATTATATGTGAATGGTGATCCAGTACTTGGTAATGAAATGACAAGGGCCATATGGGATTGACAAAATAGTTGTGACAGATTATTATGTTTCGTTCCATCTCGTGAGGACTTCAAAACAAATTCCCTCAAGATCGCTGCATTTAATGCATACATGTTAAGCCAACCACATTTGTCGAACATGAAAGCACAAGAAATGATCAATCAAAAGGTCAAGTGACATGTTTAGGTTGATTTCAGATATGTTGATGGCAGATATATTTGGTGGTTATTTAAAGCTTATGTACCTTCCTATGCTCGTGGACGTCGATAAAATTTGGTCTTATAGTTAGAGGAGTGCGACCTTAGCATACTTGTATCATTTTTTTTGTAAAACCTCACAAACTACCCAAAATGAAATGGGATGCATAACTCTTCACATTATAAGAAGGGGTTCCCATTTGAAGTTCGACATAGTGAAAAACTCATATCGAAACTAAATCGGTATGGACACTTTCAACTCAACTTCATGTTAAAAGTTCCTTATGACCTTAGTCCATACCTAATGCACTCTCACACTGAAGAATTGATATTAACACCAATGAACAATTGAATTTCATCAAGTTTGGATCAATGTACACATATAAGATGATTCAAATCTTAGGTGTTACAATAAACAAAGTAATTGATACATCCCCTCAAATTCATATTGAAGGGTGGGGGGGAGGGGGGGGGGATTAAATAGACGAAAACTCTTACACCTTGACCGTAGATATTTTGATAACGGAACATATCGTTACATGCTAATACTACAGGATAAGGAGATCACTCAAAATCAAACACTTGCAAATGGAATGAACAACTTACAATAGTGTCAATAATAAGAAGCATATCAAAACATGAAACGTAACAAAATACTTTTAGAGTCTAATTTATTACATGCACTACTATGTTGGAAGAGACCACTAGATTATTTTGTCATAATATGCACATGTTAGAATTTATAGTGATATGAAGAAAAACTGAAACTTATTTTTTCATAGCTTTGTGAATAATCCTTAACAAAAAGATTGAAGAAGCCTTCAATGAAATTTCTTTCATGACACTTGGTCCGAGATGTTGGAGTTCTTTGACTGAACTTCAACTTTATAAATAAGAATAAAGGCAAGAAGAAGAGAAAAAATATTTTCTGGTGAAAAGATGATTTGTAATTGAACTTAAATGGTGTTTAAATACAGAGAAAGTGCAATAAATAAAGCCTATATCTAAGAAACTACGTTGCACATGATTTCATGATAAGCAAACTCTTGAAAATAGCAACTTAATCCCTAAAAAACAACTAACTTAAAATGCTAAAGCTGGCTAAAATGTTGGAGAAAGTCCATCAACTTTTATTGACTATTTACTACCATAACTGAGGCAATTAATCAACACTACTCTTTGTTTTAGTTGCTGAAAATTTTAAACCTTTCTCTGAGAAATTCGAATCTGCTCTGTGGCAAGACTTTGGTAAAAAAATTCGTCAATTGAAGATCTGTCTTGCAGTACTTTAACCCAATAAATTCTTCTTTCTGCGCGTCTCTGAGAATGAATAATTTCATATTGAAATGCTTGGTTTCTCCATGAAAAACTGGATTATTGGAGATAGTAATAGCTATTTGATTATACATGAGCATCTCTATGCAACTTTATTGCTTTAAATTCATATCAAGTAGCACTTTTCTAAGCCATAAGGCTTGATTTGCAGCAGTTGTTGCTATGAATTCAGCTTCAGCCGTTGATTATGCAACAATCTCTTACTTCTTAGAACACCAAGAAAATACTCCTAAACCAAGATTATAACAATAACCAGAAGTTCTTTTAATGTCATCGGAAGAGTCGCTCCAATCACTATTAGAATACCCTTGTAACACATACTGTCGATTCACATAGAACTAGATTCCTAAATTCAATGTTCCCTTAACATATCTCATCACCTACAAAGAGTCTCATCCACTTTTTCAGCCTCATCATTCTTACTCAACTTCTCCTTCTGACATTAGAGTAGTTGTCTCTCTGCAATTTTCCATTCTGAACATTTTTAAAATGTCTTTTGCATACTTCTTTTGACAGATGAACACTTCATTTTGCTCTTGCTTGATTTTCATTCCCAGAAAACACATCATTTCTCCCAAATATGTCATCTCAAAAGTATATTGCATATATTCTTTAAATTTCTTGACAAGTTCATTATTACTTCCAGTAATCAATGGATCATCTACATATAGTGAAATAACAATAAAATTTATTTCATCACCTTTAATGTAGATAGTATATATGTCACTGACTTATTTTCAAAGGTCTCGTAGGACAGGCAAGCTGGGCTTGCACAACACCACTAAGGCTCAGTCATAACAACAAATAAGCACAAAAGTGAACTAGCAAAAACATCACAAACAGTTCGCAAAAAAATAGCCAACAAGAAAGCAAAATGAAGACCGATATTGGGAGGTAAGCGCCATTTTAGTTTTTCTATTTCTCTAAGTGTTGGAATACAAATGAGCTACTTCCTAAGACTTATACAAACTGAAAATTAAGCCTACAAACAAAGGGGACAAGGTCTAAGAGAAAAACACTAAAAATGAGTGTCTTTAGAAAAGTACAATGGTTGGTGGGAAAAGGTTGTCCAATGTTTCCATAAATGGTAAAAAGGACTCTTCCACATATCAAGTCCATTTAAGCTTTGTGGCAGCCCTTTGATTCTATTTTGATGGCTTTTCAATGATATTAATTGCTCCTCAAGAGTCTCCAAATAATCTTCCAAGGCTGGATGACAATTGACACGACTTTCAACACTCATTGAAGCGTGATATAAATCTTTCCATCTCCCGAAATCACTGAAATTAATGCAACCTCTTTCAGGGCAGCACATGCTCCCCACCTAATTTGGCAATGAACTCGATGCCACACAAATCCAAATAATAATGGACTTGATTGTGGAACTGCCACAAGTCCTCATATTTCTCCCACATTGCCTCCTCCAATGTTGTTCCTTTTCAATTAACTAGGAACTGCGCACTCAAATTATTCTAGTCTTTACCATGAACTAATTAATGATCAATAATCGTCTCAATTTGCTTGTCCATGACTGGTGGAGTAATAAAAAATTGAGCTTGATCAGACTGCCCACGCTCCTTGTCTTCCACGTCTTTAAATTGTAAATTTAATTAGCTAGCGTGGAAGACCGAATGTAACTTCAAATGATGGAGCATCTCGATCCTATATGAAATTATGTCCTCCTTAGTAATAATCTCAAAAGGGCCCTCGTAACAGCGAATCAAACTTTGATTAACATTCTGCAGCGACTTGAATTGCCTAGAATTGAGTTTTATCAGAAATTTATCCTCAATTTAGAAGTTGATTGGTTGCCGCTTTCGATTAGCAAATTTTTTCATCTTCCGGGCTGTTTTATCAAGATATGACCTTGTAAGATCGATTTTTCCCTCCTAGGATTTCACCATGTGATAAGCCCTCAAACTTTTCAAATGGGCATCGATAGGTAAAGATTGCGGCGTATTAGGTTGCTACCCAGTAGCCAACTCAAATGGACTTCTCCTCGTCACCTCGCTTCGCTGCAAATTATAATAAAATTGGGTAGTGTCCAACAACTCACCCAATCCTTTTGGTTGGCACTAACATAGTGCTGCAAGTAATACTCTAAGAGTGCATTGATCCGCTCCGTTTGTCCATTTGTTTGAGGATGGAGTTTGGTCAAGAAGCGCAACTCTGACCCTAGCAAACCAATTAATTTCCTCCAAAATGCACCAATGAATTGGGGATCACGATCACTAATAATATGTTTGGGCACACCCTAATGTTTCACAACATCTCAAAAAATAAGCGGGCTACCTCTTTGGCATTGCAACTGGCCATCGTGGCAGTGAATGTCGCATATTTGGAGAAGCGATCAATAACAACCGTAATAGTACCAAAACCCACCAAATTCGACAAGAATGTGATGAAATCCGTGGTGACGCTATCTCATGGTTTTTTGGCAATAGGCAGCGGCTCAAGCAGTCCGCCTGACACCTTCGTTTCAACTTTGTGAAATTAAAAGTGAAATTAAATTTAGCCAAGAAGTCTTGCCAACGTGGTTGCTTGGCAGTCAACTTTTTTTGGGACTAAAAATAAGTTGTTGTGACGTTATCCATCTTAACAACAAAATGAGCACCCAATGCATAATGACGCCAAGTCTTTAGGTAATGGACTTCAACCGTCATTTCTTGTTCATGTGGCGAATAACGCCTTTCGACATCATTAATTTCCTGCTTTCAAATGCTATTGGGTGGCCCTCTTGCATAAGAACACCCCCAATAGCAAAATCAGATGCATCGGTATGAATTTCAAACGCCTTAGTGAAATAGGGTAGCGCCAAAACCAGTTCATCGGTAATGGCTGCCTTACGTTTTTCAAAGGCATCATGAAAAAAATCAGGCCACTCCCACTCACGACTCTTTTTTAGTAAGTCGGTGAGTGGAGCGGCAATAGTGGAGTAACCAAATATGAAGCGTTGATAATAATTAGTGAGGCCAAGAAACGACCATAAATCGGGTACCTTTGTTGGAGCCTCCCAATCCTTAATCGCCTCCACCTTATCGATGTCCATCCTTATCTTATCGTGGCTAATAATGTGTCCAAGGAACTGGACAATGGATTGTGCAAAACTATATTTTTCTCGCTTCACGCACAAATAATTATCTCACAAGACTTTGAACACTTTGCGCAAGTGCTCAACATGCTCTTCCATACTGTTGTTATAAACAACAATGTCATCCAAATATATAATTACCAAACGATCCAAAAAGGGATGAAATAGCTTGTTCATCAATGTACGAAACGTTGCTGGAGCGTTTGTCAAACTGAAAGGCATGACCATCTACTCAAAGGCTCCATAAAGAGTAACACAAGTCATGTTCGGCTCGTCTCCTTCAGCAATCCGAACTTGGTAATAACCATTCCTCAAGTCCATCTCCGTGAACACTTTGACCTGCTCTAATCTATCAAACAAATTAGTAATCAAAAGAATAGGATAATTAATCTTTGTCGTGACCTTGTTGAGGGCTGATAATCAATACACAAATGCAATGTCCCTTCCTTTTTCTTTTGGAACAAAACAGGTGCACCAAATGGCGCCTTAGACGGTATAATATGTCTAGCATCAAGCAAATCCTTAAGTTTCTTCCTCAATTCCTCTAACTCCAGGGTGCCATGCGATAAGGCGTCATGGCCGTCATCTTTGCCGCGGGGATCAATTTAATTTAGTAATCAACTTTTCTTTGCGGTGGCAATCGTTGGGGAAGTTCTTCCGGCATTACATCCCTATTATCAATAAGGACCTTCTCAATACAAGGAGGCAAAACTACTGCCTCAATTGAGCTTTCAACGCCTTCGACAAAGGCAGCAAGAAAGGTTGGTTCTCCTTTCTTGAAACCTTTAACAATATGCATAGCGGACAAGTGCATTCCATTTTGTGGTACCTGAATAGGAGGTACCACGCAAGAACCTCCGTCATCGATGATGTGAAATTGGTTGAGACGCGGCAAAAATAAGTGCATTAACCTCATACCAAAAATCTAGCCCCAAAATGATATCAAATACATCCATAGGAGCAATTGTTAAGTTCGTCAACCCCTTCCATCCTCCTAAATCAATAGATACTTTAGGAGTGAAACCATGGACAGTAGTGGAGAGGGTATTGACAGTTTTCAACAACGTATCGCTGGCAACATAATTCAAACAAATATCCTTGGCTTTTTCCTCCGTCATAAAATTATGTGTTGCACCGGTGTCCACCATAATGCGAACGTGTTTGCCATTCAACTTGGCATTAACGAACAGTGATTCGCGCTGCCTTACACGATCTGGCTGGGCAACCAACGGTGCAAGTGTCAGGTGAGTAAACAAGGCCATGTGGCTGAACAAACCAACAACTATATTTTTCCCCTTGTCCGTCTCGCTCCCCTGACAGTCGGCCAATTTGCATCGCTGCCTTCTCTTGCTATTTTTGGGCAGCAACCATAGTACTTAATTTACTCAATAAAGAAAATAACGAGCAGCATGAATAGTCTCACCATAAAGATAACAGACCTCACGATATGGAACGACCTTCTTGCGATCCTCATAATTCTTATGGAAATTAGAAGGTTGATTACGAGTATTACCTCTATTATCGCTGCCTTGGTTGGGAATGAACTTGCCTTTGTTCCAGTTTTTATCTGCCTTGGGAGGAACATTTTTTTCTCCGATTGTCCCTCCCCTTTGTTGCATCAGCACGAAAATCAGTTAGCAATTCAGCCACTACAATCGCCTCATCGACAACATTAACTTTCCACCTTTGAAGTTCTTATTTGGCCTAATTTTGGAGACCATCAAAGAAGTAAAACAACAAGTCTTCGTTGGTAAGGTTTGGAATCTAAAAAGTGAACTTCGTGAACTCTTTCACGTAGTCACGAATGGAGGAAGTTTGCTTCAATTCCCTCAACTTTCGACTAGCCTTATGTGGCACGTTTTGACGGTAGAATTGACGCTTCAACTCTTCGTTGAACTGCCCCCAATCTTCTATGGAACATACCCCTCTCTTCATATCCGTATTTTTCCTCCTCTACCACAACATGGAAGTATCACTCAAGTATATGGCTGTTGTCTGAATTTTGGCAGCCTCACTAGTGATTTTCACATGTTTGAAATAAGTATTCAAATGCCACAAAAAGTTCTCAATGTCTTGGGCATTCCTTTCACCAAGAAACTACTTTGGTTTAGGAGCTTCAATATTAGTTTCACAGGCAATAACACACCAACAACCCCCATAACGACAGCTTCTTCAACTTGTGCCTTCAACGCCTCAAACTCTCTATGTAGAGAGAGGTGATAGCTTCGGTGAGTTTGAATTCAAGTTTGGTCATCCCTTCCTTGTTGTTCTCACCAAGCATAATAAGATTACTTTTAACCTCATCAAGACCCTCAAGAACTACTGATTCAAGGGAACTAAAGTTATTTTCAACAACAAGAAGTCGCCTATTTAAGGCCGACAAACCAACCTCAACTCAGATAATTTTCTCGTCGAGTTGGCTAGTGTCGGAACCTTCTCCATCTTCACCATAGCTCTTGACACCAACTGTTGGGATGGAAGAAGAGTCTTTCATTGTACTTTTATCACGTTTCTTACTATCCTTTCGAGTCTCCTACTCCCTCTCATGAACAACCTCTTCGTTGCGTTGCGACTTAATGTTATGGTCCACTAAGTTGGGATACCACTTATCACGAACCTATTTTCAAAGGTATCGTGAGACAGCCAAGTTGGGCTTGCACAACACCACTAAGACTCAATCTTAACAAAAAATAAGCACAAAAGTGCACCAGCAAAAACGTCACAAACCAACCACAAGAAAATAGCCAACAAGAAAGAAAAGTGAAGGCCAATTTTGGGAGGCAAGTGCCAATTTTCGTTTTTCTATTACTCTAAGAGTTGGAATACAAATGAGCTGTTTTCTATGACTTATACAAACTATAAATTAAGCCTACAAACAAAGGGGACAAGGTCCCAAGAGAAAAACACTAAAAATGGGTGTCTTTACAAAAGTATAATGGCTGGTGGGAAAAGGTTGTCCTATGTTTTCATAAATGGTGAAAAAGACTCTTAGACATATCAAGTCCATTTAAGCTTTGTGGTAGCCCTTGGATTTAATTTTGATGGCTTGTCAATGACATTAATTGCTCCCCAAGAGTCTCTAAGTAATCTTTCAAGGCTAAATGATAATTGGCATGATGTCGAGACTCATGGAAGCACGATATAAATCTGCCCCGCTCCCGAAAACGCTGAAAATTAATGCAACCTCTTTCGGAGCGGTACATAGTAGCTTCACTAAGGCATTTTATAAAGCCCAGTTGAACCAAAAGCTTATCAATTCTATTGTACCAAGCTCAGGGTCAGGGTGCCTATTTTAGGCCATACAAAACTTTTTTGAGCTCATACACTTCATCTTCATTCCCTTTGTCTACAAGTCCTTCAGGTTGCTCAACATAAATTTCCTCCTCAAGAAAGCCATTCAAGAATGCAGTTTTAACGTCCAACTGAAACACTTTCCAATCATTTTTTGTAGTTATAACCAAAAATAATCTGATGGTTCCTAATCTAGCAACAAGAGCAAATGTATCAGAAAAATCAATACCAAAAATTTGAGTATACCTCTTTACAACTAGTCTGGCGGTGTGCTTGTTGATAGAGCCATCTGCATTAAACTTGGTTCTGAAAATTCACTTCACTCCCATGACTTTCTTGTCTTCAGGTCTTTTCACAGGCAGGTCTTTTCACAAGTTTCCATGTATGATTCTTCTCAATCATGGAGAGCTCCTCCTTCATTGAAGCTCTCCATTTTGGATCTTTCTCTGCTTCTCAAAAATTTGTTGGCTCAAGAACAATCATATTGCATCTCTGATAGATACCACAGAGAGATCGTATACCTCTTACTGGGATATCATCCACTAATTCATCTTCTTTTAGTTGGAGCATTGTACTTTAATTTGTAATGAATGTTGGTTCCGCTTCTTTCCAGTTCCATTGTTCATCTTCCATAAAATGCACATCTTTACATATCATGATTTTCCTTGTATGAGGTTGGAAAACCCTGTATGTCTTAGAAACAGTGTTGTAGCCCACAAATATTTTAGCTTTCGCCTTTTATCCAACTTATCTTTTTTAGCCTGTGGCACATAAGTGAAGCACAAAAATCCAAACACTTTGAGATTTTTCAAAAGAGGTTTATAACTATACCAGACTTCAAATGATATATTTACTTCTAATACTTTTGTTGGAAGTATGTTGAGTAAAATGATTGAGGTATGTGCAGCTTCAGCCCAATACTTTTTTGGCAAACACTTCTTGTAAAACAAACATCTATACATCTACATTATGGTATGGTTCTTCCTCTCACTAAATCTATTTTGTTGTGGAGTATATGGAGTAGTGAGTTGGTGTTAAATCCTAGCTTCTTCACAAAATATATTGAACTGATCAGATGTATACTCTTTGAACAAATCACAATCAAATGTCATGTGGTTTGTGCAACCATTGTCAATAAGTCACTTGTCACTTAGCGGCTAGTTGCAAAATAGGTTGCTACAAAGAGTTGCTCATGATTAGAACTTGTGCAACATTAATTTGTTGAGTGTTATTTTTGCAAATCTTTTGATGATGTCCCATCTTCTAACATTTCTCACACTGATAGTCTAGCCTTCTCCAGCATTTGAATGGTGGATGACCCTTCTTTCCACAATTCTTGCAAGGAGGAAAATCATGTTTTGTTCCCTTATTGACTTGAGGAGAATGAGAACCTGAGTTTTCCTTCTTATTCCACTTCTTCTTTCCTTTGTCTCCCTAGTTTGCTTGAACTTTTGCAGGTAGTGCACCCTCAACAGACCCTTCTGACCTCATAAGTCTTCTCTGTTCTTTTGCCTGCAAAGAATTCAATAGATCCGCCAAACTAATTGTTGACGAATCCTTAGAAGTTTCAAGCAAGGAAATAGTTGCTTTAAACTTTTCAGGGAATGTTACAAGAATTTTTTTAACCAATCTAGAATTGGAAAATTTTGAGCCAAGTAATCTTACATTATTGGTAATGTTGAGTAATCTATTAGAATACTTTTTATCTGTCTCTGAATCCTTCATCTTCTGAAGTTCAAATTCTCTTATGAGGTTGAGAATACACATTTTTTTATCCGTTCATCTCCTTCATATTCCTTCTTTAGGAAATTCCAGACATCAATTGTTGATTTCATTATAATAGTTCTAACAAAGATTTCAGATGAGACTACAATAAATAACGTCGCTATGACCTTTGATTTCTTGTTGTCTTCTCCTTGTTATTCCTTATATGCGCACTGGTTGAATTTGCAGGCAAGAGAAGAACTTCGTAGTCCTCTTTAACAGCTTCCCACCTCCATATGGGCCTCTATTCTTGCTACCCAGGCATGATAGCCTTCACCTTTGAAGAGAGGTGGAGCTAGTGCAGTGAAAGAATTTTCTGAATTCATATCAGAAAAAAAAGGAATAAGGAAAATGGGCTTCCCTTAATTACTGGTCCCTACAAAGAATGCCTTGGCACCACTTTTGTTGGAGTTCTTTGACTGAACTTCAACTCTATAAATAGAAATTAAGGCAAGAAGAAGAGAAGAAATATTTTCTCGTGGAAAGATGATTTTAATTGAATTGAAATGGTGTTTAAATATATAGAAAATGCAATAACTAAAGCCTATATCTAAGCAACTACTTTGCACATGATTCCATGATAAACAAACTCTTAAAACTAGCAACTTAACTCCTAAAAAATAGCAGGTAACTTGAAATGTTGATGATGGCTAAAAAGCTGGAGAAAATCCAACAACTTCTATTGACTAGTTACTGCAGTAACGATGCAATTAATCAACAAGAGATTGAAGGTGCTTTGAAATAAAATCGATCCAAATCTTAAGAGTGTGTTTTGTATGAAGAAAATAATTTTTTTATGTATGGTTAGACTTAAATGTTTTGAAAAATATTTTTCCAAATTTTTCTTAAGAAAAATGACTTACCTCAAAAAGTAAGAAAATTATTTTTTAAAACTCTTTACCAATCTCACACCGCAAATTTTCACTCTTAAGTCTCGGGTACCGATTTTTTATACTAATTCCTAATTTGACTTTTGATTCTCAATTTGGGTCATGACTTCCGACCTCAATTCCAAACCCAACTTTCGAGTCCCAAATTGGGGTGGGATCAAATCCAAGTTCAAAACTTAAGTCTTGGGTTGAGAGTAAAAATTTGGTCCCAGTTTAGAAGTTGAATCCCAAGTTGGAAGTCAATATCGAATTTTGATTTGAAAGTCGAATCCTAAATCGAGAGTTGGGATCATGTGTATGGATCAAGAATTAGGTTAGGTATCGGGTGCGGTTCCAAGTTGGATTTCCAGTCGAGGTTGAATCCTAAGTCAGGTGTTAAATTTGGGTCGGGAATAGCTCGTCGAGGTTGGGTGTTGGGGTCGAGTGTCAGATCACGATTCGAAAATAAGTTTTCAATGTAGGTTTCAAAGTCAAGTCTTGGTTTAAAAGTTGGGGCCTAGGTTGGGATCGATTCCTAGATCGAGTCTCATATTAGTCAAAGATGTCGAGTGTTAGTGTCAGAGGTCAGCGGGTCAGATCCATTTCGAATGTCGAGTCTTGAGTAGGAGTCAGGTCTCGGGTCGAGTGTTACAGTCAGATCCTAAATCGATCATCAATGTCATGTCCAGGTTCGATTTTCGAAATTGGGTCGAGCTCCAATTTGAATGTTTGTTCTTGAATCGAAAATCAGGATCATGTCCTTGGTCGAATCTCAAATCAATCGTTGGGTCGTGTTCCAGTTCGGTGTCGAGGTCAGAGTCGTGATCTAGTTTGAATGCCAATTCTGGATATGGAGTTGGGGTCATATCCCGAGTGTGGGTGTCAAGTTGAATCACATATTGATTGTGAGTGTTGTGCCCCAGTTCAGGTGTCGGTGTCGGGGTCTGGTCCTGCATTGGTTATCAGGGTTGGTTTATGGGTCAGAAACTTTTTCCTAAAAAATACTTTCTACCCTCTAACAAAAATTAAAAGATATTTTCCAAAACAATATTTTTAATCCACCAACCAAACACTAAAAATTCTACCAAACATGAGAAAATAAGTTATATTCCAATTTGATTTCCGAGAAAACATTTTCTAAAAGAACATTTTCCATGGAAAACATTTCCTCCATACCAAACATAAAATTAGAAGATTGAAGGATACGATGTCAAAAGTTGACACCCTATGACTACCCGATTTCATATTTTGGCTTGCAATGGTGGAACCTTGGCAGAGACCTATAGCTGCAATGGTAGCAAGTGGACTGGCAATAGAAGACGATGTATTAAGTGGTGAAACTCTTTAACTGTTTGGTTTTGTCTAGATTGCCTAATTAAGGCTATTATTTGTTTGATTAGATATACTTGTCTTTTAGCTTCTTTTTTGTATAAAGTACTGAAATTCCATATATTTGGGGCTAATGACATCCTTTTTCGAAAGTTTCTCCAATTGCAAAAATTTTGAATTTCTTATTGCTCTCGGATATATTTCTTGTCCGATACATTGCAAATGGTACATTATTTAACAGAAGAGATATATCCAAAAGGGGATATGATGTATCCGAGAGGGGATGGATGTAATATGAGAAGGGATAGGGTGTACCCGACAAGGAATTTTTATAATATTTTTAAATGATAGGAAATTTTAGACATTATGATATCTTAAGTTCTGTATGGAAAAATTACTTGGATGAGTACCTTTTAATAAATAATTACTGATTTTAGTAATACTTTTTATTTATTACCATTTATAGTAATACATAACAATATTATGTTAAATCTGCAATACGTATTAAAAGTGAATTATGTATGCAATATTTATGTATTATAAATATTTTTTAAATATATTATGCTTTTTTAGTAAGAAATTGATGCACTATATTATAAGTATTAAATGTGTGATAAATATATTATCCATCAATAAAACTTGTATTATATGTGAATAATAAATTGTTCTTTGTAATATGTATTAAAATTGTATTATAAATGTATTAAAAGTGATCAAGTGAAAAAAAATGTTATTGCTATAAATGGTAAATATTTTTTAATATAATATATTTATGTAAGTTTCCCCAATGTATTTGGGTATTTTTTTTTTTTCTAGTTTTTGGGCTAGTTAAAGTTCGCTTTATTGTTCTAGAAAAATTACATAAATACACAACTTCAGATATCATAATCTCTAAACTTTAGTACCATTTAAAAAAAATGACAAGAATTTCCTCTCGGTTACATCTTTATCCTCTCTCAAATACATCTATAGGGATACTTCCCTATCCCCTCTTGGATACATCCTTCAATGTATCCGAGAGCAATGAAAAAATCAGAGATGTTTGTAATTAAAGAAACTTTCAAAATATGATGTAATTAGCCACAAATACATTATATTTATGTAGTTTTCCCTAAAGAAATAGCCCCAAGGCCTCATAACAATTACTTATTCATCTACACATTAGCAATTGGATTCTAAGTGTTGAATTATATATATATTTTTTAAAAGCCCACCAATTTCTTTCTTTTTTGCTTTGGGTCTTCTAATAGTGAAACAAAGTACACTGGAAAATGCTTTCATCCAGAAACAGACGTATCCCAATCAGTAAGTTAGAAACGCAAAAAATCTCTCCACCAAATCCTAGCCCTAGCTTGACACCCTAGCCATCTCCGACCTTGTATGGCCTTCGCAATCAGTAGGCGACCTCCTCCGGAGGTTGCTTAACTACCCTCAATATCCCTGCCATCCACAGACGTGTTCAAATATGCAGACCTAATGAAATCATGCCCGAACAACTGCCCATGCAAAGTGTTCCACAAAAATTAAGAGTCTACTTTCTAAGGCGAGCTTCAAGTGACTTGGTAATTTTCAAAAATGCAGAAGTTGATCATACAGGAGAATTTAAAATGTTTTATTGGGAAAATTCTCATATGGAAACCAGACGTACCTGAACCATGCAAAATAGTTCCTACTCAATGCAAGATCAAGGAGCCAGCAATATAGATCATAGAAAATACACATTTATTATTAGATTGTAATCATTGGAAGAAGATTATGTGTAGATGATGTTGACTCCGACTTGTTATTTGGAATTTCACAACACATACTGACAGATGAGAACGTTAAAGTGATATCCTTGATTTGTTCTTGAAGAAAAAACTACAACTGCAATAGCATGTGTGAGCTACTTCCTAATTTCTTAGCAAGAGAGGGAATGTTTTCATTAGCCTCTGTTGTTGGAAGGCCTTTAACTGTGGACATGGCCACACACAATAAAATAAGGCTTAGTTATGCTTAAGAAAGTGGAAGTAGATTTGCTAGCTCAACACCCTAAGAGAATCAGGATGGTTATGAAGTATGAAGTTAGAAGAGACATAAAATCTAAGTGGATTACAAATCAATATGACTATCTTTCCAATTTATTGTAGCCATTACAAATTACAAAATCACAAATGAATAGGTATGTAGAGCCTTACATCCTGAATTGGAGAAACAGTTTACGGAAATTATAAGTTGGTACAACTAAACAAACAAGAGTTCTACGCAGTGGAAAGGTTATTGGTAATGTGCAGAGAAGACGGAATGGATGAAGAGGTGAAGCAAACACATGAAGAATAAGAGGAGCAGAGAATTCAAATTGATTAAAGGAAGCATACATGAAACAACAAAGAAAACAAGCACTAGGTAATGATCATATGGATTTATTATCTAAAAAATTAACCACTACCATCTGCGTAGTGGAACAATAGTTTTTTTTTTTTTTCAAAAACAATGCACATTCAGACTAAAAGCAGTTGCAGAAGTAATTCACCATAAGCAATAATCTATAATAAGTTAAAAAGTACATTTATCGCCCTTACACTATCAGTGTATACAGCTGAAATTCAAAAGCAATAACTTAAACAAGGCATACATTGACCAACTTGAATACATGTAGCATAAAAACAACAATTATGAATGACTTTATCCAAAGTTAACATACAACGATTTACAGACCAATGTGATTCATTATCTGATGATAGCAGGTCTATTAGTTGCCCGTTTAGGTCTAGGCCTATTACCTTGCCTTGGCATCTCAGTCGTCAATGCATACATCTTCACAGCAAATAATTCATCAGGAAATTCCTTTTGATCCTAACAAGAGAATGTCTACTGTTAAAGCAAAGAAGAATTGCACCCTTCAGGGAGTATTAGAAGCTTACACATTACAAAGTACAATTTAGCTAATACTATTATTGTATCTAGATGAGGATACTCAAGAGAAAAAAGTTATAGTGATCCGATCATGCTCTGAAATCATCTGACATCTTGTAACGAAGTTAAAACATCATGCACTACTAAGACCAAGTAACAAAAATCACAGCGACCACGGAAGGTGGTATACATATGCCCACGTTTCTCTATTATGATGCACATGAAATAGGGAAGTAACTCTCCGTTTGTAACCTCAAATATGGTAGAAAGAGGGGCAAAATGGCAGTGAAACAAAATGACGTGCAAGAATCATTAGAAGGAACTTTATGTTTCTGAAAGTTGCAACACATAAGCTTTCCTTTTTCTTTTCTTATTTTCCTTTTTCTCAAGACTTCCCTATGGCACATATGTTAGAAGTAAAGATTTCATCTGTACCTTCATATTGTAGATGTGTAGTCCACATTGCTTGAACAACTCCTTAAAATATGAATCTGATCTTGTGATGCTATTATCTTCTTTGTCCAACACAAATCCTTGAAAAATGTATATACTTCATTTAACTTGTGTAACATTACAGCTCAATCGTTATATGTACATTGTATTGCAATGGAACAGCGGAGTCAAAAACTTACTCAGCTCTAACCAGAAAATTATCATATCAAGAAAAAAAATCATATTCAACACGATAAACAAATGGAAACTGTTTGATGCCACGTGAAAAATCAATATGGACCATGATATAACAGAAAACATGGATAAACAGAAGTAGGTGAAACTAATTTCCATATAACACAAATTAGAGAACTCAAAGAGATGCTACCTGTTCTTGCAATGTTCTCTTTTAGAACAAAAAGTCCACCAGGTTTCAAGCCAACCTAGAAAAAGAATTAGAATAAACACACGATGTTTAACTGGTTTATTGGAGAAACAATTGTTTAATAGAGAACAAGTGAACATATCAGGTATTCTCTAAAAACTGAAGTTCAGAAAATCCATGTCCTACACGCATGTGTCAATTATAGACAAAAGCAACCAAAATATAAAATAGATAAAGATATCAGGTGTGTTTGGTATGAAGGAAAATGTTTTCCTAGAAAATATTTTATTGAAAAACAAGTGGATTTCTTACTTATTTTCTAGTGTTCGGTTAGTAAAAAAATATCCCAAGGGCATTTATATGTAAGTTAGCAAAATGTTATGACGGTTGGATGGGGTGCAGAGTGAGGATTTGGGGGTTGAGGTGTCACGAGATGGGGGTTGGGGACGTTGTATGGATGGGAAGACAATGACCTTGAAAGTTACTTATAAAACTTGTTTCGCTACTTCCATTAAGGAAGTCATTTCCCTCCTTTTTAAAAAGCTTGTTTCCCTAAATATTTTTACCAACCAAATATGGAAATATTAAAAATAATTTTTCCTCCATACTAAACACACCCAAAGATAAAGAAAAATAAGAAATAAAACTCTTTCGCATTACACTTTGTTTTTTCCCGATAGGGTAACTCTTTTGCATTACACATTTTGGTCGTTATAAAGGATTAGTATCAATTTGTGAGATAAGATTCTTTAAGATGATGTTCGACCAAGCTAGTGGATAAACTTATGGGCGTTAGAATTGGAATAAACACAAACTGTTTAACTGCTTTATTGGAGAAACAGAAAAGGCACAAGTTATTCACAAGAAAATAAGTAAACATGTCAGGTATTTTTTTTCAAAACAAAAGTTAATCCATGTCTCACATGTAGATGATAATAATAGAAAAGTGCGCACCCAAAGAGTAGCGGCTGCGGGTTTTTCTTGTCATCAAAAAAAGATAAAATAGACAAAGGCAACCAAAACAGAAAATAGATGAGAAAAAGTTGAAGAAAATAAGTAAAACTCTTTTGGTTGTTGCGGCAGTTCGACAATGGGATATCTCGCAGATGGCTGTCACAAGCGCCTTTCTTAATGGTGAGTTATCCGAGACGGTGTATATGAAGCCTCCTCCTAGCTTCTCCACTTATCCATCCATGGTATGCAAACTGTGGAAGGCCATTTATGGCTTGAAGCAAGCTCCACGCGCTTGGTTCTCCAAGTTGAAGTTTGTTCTTTTGCAAGGTGGCTATCAACAAAGTCACAATGATTATTCTCTGTTTATCTCTCCCTCACCATGAGGGACGATTTTATTCTTTGTTTATGTCGATGATCTCTTGATTACTGAGGATGATGTTGAAGGTATATTGTAGCTTAAAGGTATGTTACAATCTTTATTTCAAATGAAGGATTTGGGGCACACATCTTACTTTCTTGGTCTAGAAATCTCTCGCAATGCTAGTGGCTACTTTCTCTACCAACAGAAGTATACCAAAGAAATCTTCGACATGGCTCACTTGACTGATGTGACCACTGTTGATACACCCATGGAACAGAACAGTCATTACTCTAAGACTGATGGGGAACCTCTCTCGGGTTCGACCCTTTATCGACATCTTGTTGGGAGCTTGGTCTACTTAAGTGTCACTTGACCTGATACTACTCATGTTGTTCATATTCTTAGTCAGTTTGTGTCTGACCATCGACGCCTTCATCTTATGGTTGCATCGGCTTCTCCGTTATCTTCGATCGACTGCAACGATGGGCCTGCATTACAGTTGTGATTCACCTACTCTCTTGCACGCCTTCTCGGATGCTTATTATGGTGGGTGCCTCAACACTTGTTCAACCATCAAGTATTGTTTGTTTCTTGGAACCTCCTTGCTCTCTTGGAAGTCTAAGAAACAAGCATCAGCATCCAAATCATCGACTAAAGCAGAATACATTGCCATGTCAACTACATGGAGTGAAGTGGTCCGGTTGCGTCGTTTGTTGGCTGATTTTGGCATGCACTTTTTCTCTCCCACACCCATGTATTGTGACGATGAAAGTGATGTAAAGATTGCCTCCAATCCTTTTTTTCATGACCGAACCAAGCACATCGAGATTGATTGTCACTTTATTCGGGAAAAAATTGATGAGTCATATTTCTCTTCCTCGTGTTTCTTATAGAGATCAATTGGCAGATTTTTTCAGCAAGTCTCAAACGAAGAAAGGACATGAGTTCTTTATTGGCAAATTGCTAGTTGACAACCATCAGTTTGAGGGGGATGTGGATAACCATCAGTTACAATTTCTACCTACCATATTATTTTGATTATATAATATTCGTATAGATCTTTTGTTAATTGTATTTGCCATGTATAGTATTTTACCATGTATAGTTTTCTTGTAACCTTATAAGGAGATAATCTCCTTCATTCTAAAGACATAGAAATCAAGATTTTTTTCTTGCTCATACAGACAACCAAGATTGTTTAATCTGGTCATATAAAGCATCATGAAGACCCAATAAGGACATAGCTAATAGCTCCCCACCCTGATTTCTAGACAAGGCATCATCAGCCTTATTATCAGTAACTCTTCTTGTATGTAATGAAAAAGTCAACCCATAAGCTTGGTAATTCCAGCCACTTGGAAAACAATGTGTATGATTTGGTCAAGCGGATGTTTCAAGGTTTTTTGACCAGTTCTCATAACAAAATATCTACCCAACAAGTATGAGACCATTTTGTCACAGCAAATATTAATGCTAGTAGCTCTAGGTCATACACACACATAACTTTAGGTCTGCACATAAATTGATGTCTGGGAGCTAAGGGCTTACTGATATAAGCAATAGGATGCCCTTGCTGTATCAGGACAACACCAATACCCATTCCACTTGCTTCTGTTTCAATGATAAATGGCTTATCATAATCTGGCATAGCCAAGACTCACGCAGTCACCAAAGCCTCCTTGAGTTTGAGAAAAGCTGCAGTAGCTTCTTCATTTCAGCCAAAATTATCCTTCTTGAGTAATTCATGTAATGGCTTGCAGATGATCCAATGCATTTGATAAACCTCCTATAATACCCTGCTAAACCAAGGAAACCCCTCAATTATGTAATGGTTGCAAGCACAGCCCAATGTCACAGACTTAAGAGTCTCACTAAAGCTCCGTGCGGCACTTGACAACTTACTCACTAATCTTTCAAGATCTTGTAAGCTCAAGTAAGCCTTTTGAAACTAAGATTGCTAAGAGAATAAAAAGAAAGACTTAGAAAGGTTTGGAAGAAGACTTTGTATTGCTTGTGGAATGCTTACACTTTGTTGGATGAGTTTGCAAATGAGAGGCCCTCTATTTGTACTACCTCCTAAGGGCCTAAATGTAAATAATATGTATATTACAAGTCCCTATATATTTACACTTTGGTCCACATTCTAGAATTCTCTACAAGTTCTAGGGAATTCTAAAGCCTTCTTGAAAGTATCTAGGGAGTTCTAAAGTTCTCTATTAACCTCTCCACAACTCTAGATTCTTCCTCCTTTATTCCGGTGCAAAATTCGACTGGCAAAGTGGCGGGAAATGACACTGTCTACCACCTATTGATGCGACGACCGCGGTGCATTGTTGTTGTAAAAACTCCTGGATTTGGTCCTTAAACTGCCATAAGTCTTCATATCTCCCATGTGGCCTCCTCCGGAGTTTGTCCCTTCCAATGTACAAGGAAATGGCAGTGGCTTGCTGGCCTCACTTTCATTTTGCTTGATAGTCTATGATAGAGTCAATCTCTCGATCATGCGAGGCAGTGACGGTTATGGGCGCCCGTTTTGACTGGTTTTGGCTGGTATCATCCTTGTCCTCATGGTATGGCTTGAGGACGCTTGCATGGAAGACCGGATGGATCTTGAAGTGTGGAGGTAACTCCACCTTGTAAGAGATCTTGCCTACCTTGGCAATGATCTTAAACGGGTACTCATATTTTCGCACTAAGTTCTGAAGTACGCCCTTAGTGTGCCTGGTGGACTCGCTCCGTTGCAAATTATAAGAGAATTGTGCCATGTCAAGGAGCTTTGCCCAATCCTTTTGGTGCGCAACACACAGTGCCTAAGGTAGCACTCCAATAGGGCGTTAACCCGCTCCGTCTGGCCGTTTGTCTGCGAGTGGAAACTAGTGGAGAAGTGCAACTCTGTGCCAAGTATGTCGAGCAATTCTCTCCAAAAGTTCCCAGTGAAACAGGGATCTCGATCACTGGTAATATGCCTCGGCAGCCCCCAATACTTCACAACATTCTTGAAGAACAATCGAGAAGCCTCATTTGAGGTGGAATCGGCTGTGGCAGGCATGAAGGTTGCATATTTCAAGAATCTATCCACCACGACCATGATTGTTCGACACCCGTCGGACTTTAGTAAGGAAGTGATGAAGTCCATGGTCACACTTTCCCATGGGCGTTCGGCCATGGGTAGTGGTTCCAGCAGCCCTCCCGATTGCCTTTGCTCCATCTTGTCTTGTTGGCACACAAGACAAGTCTGCACATAGCACTCGATGTCGTCCCGCATGCGTGGCCAGTAATAAACTGCTTTAATCAGCGACCTCGTACATCGTTGACCCGGATGCCCAGCCCACAGCGTGTCGTAGCTCTCCATAATGATTTGCCGCCTGATAGACCCAAACTTGGGCACATAGACCCAACGATTGGAAGTGAGTAAAAGGCCATCTTCCACCCAAAAACGCCTTGTCTTGCCTTGGGCGGCCAACTCCATAAGCTTCTTGGCCTCCAGATCGTGTTGCATGCCATCCTTGATTGCATTCAGATGTTACAATGAGCGGTGGTGATGGCATCAAGCTCCGCCTTCCTACTTAGTGCGTCGGCCACAACATTGCCCCTTCTCGACTTGTACTCCAAAACGTAGTTGAACTCAACTACAAAGTCCTACCACCTAGCTTGCTTCGGGGTGATCTTCTTTTGTGATCGGAAGTAGCTAGTGGCCACATTGTCGGTCTTGACCACGAACTTGGAGCCTAGTAAGTAGTGTCTCCACGTGCGTAGGCAATGTACGATGGCCATCATCTCTTTCTCCTGCACCATGTAGCGTCGTTCGCTCTTATTCAATTTGTAGCTCTCAAATGCTATTGGGTGTCTATCTTGCCTTAAGACTCCCTTAATGGCGACGTTCGAGGCATCCGTATGTACCTCAAAGGTCTTTGAGAAGTCGGTTAGCGTCAAGATCGACTCTTCTGTTACCACGACCTTCAGACTTTCAAATGCTTTTTGGCACTCCTTGCTCCAAACCCATGACTTATTCTTCTTCAACAACTCGATGAGCGAAGTGGCCTTAGCGGAGTAGACACTTAGAACCTGCGATAATAGTTCGAAAGTCCAAGGAATGATCTTAGTTCGATCACTGTTGTGGGCGCCTCCCACTCCAGGATCGCCTGAATCTTGGCCTCGTCCATCTGAAGTTAGCCTTGGCTGATTATATGCCCAAGAAGTGTACCTTGTGCTGGGCGAACTCGCATTGCTTCCGCTTGATATAGAGTTGGTTCTCCCTTAAGACATGGAAAACCTTCTTCAAGTGCTCCATGTGCTCCTTCAAGGTGTTACTATAGATGACTATGTCATCTAAGTATACTACCACGAACTGATCCAAGTAAGGATGAAAGATCATATTCATCAACGTGCAAAAGGTGGATGGTGCGTTGGTTAAGCCGAAGGGCATTACCAACCACTCGTAGGCTCTGTATCTCATCTCACACACTGTCTTTGGCTCATCCCCTTCCACAATGCGAACTTGCTAATAACCGTTTCGGATATCCACCTTGGTGAAATACTTGGCTTGTCCAAGTCTATCAACCAAATCGGCAATGAGCGGGATAGGGTACTTATTCTTAATTGTTACCTTGTTAAGCGCCCAATAGTCGATGCATAGTCGCAGTGACCCATCCTTCTTCTTTTGAAACAGAACTGACGCGCCATATGGTGCTTTGGACGGCAAATGTGACCAGCCTCAAGGAGCTCCTTCAACTGCTTCCTTAGCTCCTCTAACTTGGGTGGAGCCATGTGATAGGGTGCATGTACAGGTGGCTTGGCTCCAACTTCCAACTTGATCTTGTGATCTACCTCGCGCCTAGGAGGTAGAGTCTTTGGCAGCTCGACCGGCATCACGTCCTTGTTCTCTTCAAGGTTCTTCTCTATGATAGGTGGAAAAGGCTCCTTAGCACCATTGTCTTCTCCCAAGCTTGCAATGGTGGCTATGAACATCGGCTCTCCTCTCTTAAGGCCCTTCACAATCTGCATGGCCGACAATTGGGCATGTCCTTTCTTCTTTGGTATCTTGACTAGAGGTACCATGCATGAACCTTCTCGCGTCATGACCATGAGTCGTTGGAGGTAAGGATTGATCATCGTATGGCACCTTTGGAAGAACTCTTGTCTAAGAATAATATCAAATATGTCTAAAGGAGTGATGGTGAAGTTAGTCTTACCTTGCCACTTCCCAACGTAACGCTTACTCCTTGGGCAACTCCACACACAGGAGTTGGTGGTGCATTGACCGTCCTGAGGCTGGTGTTGCTCGGATTATAACTTAGCCCCAACCTTGTTGTCGCCGTCTTAGTCATGATGTTGGCTTCTGCCCGGTAGTCTACGATGGCACGAGCTGGTCGTCCATTGATGGAGATGTCTACATACTGCATGTTATAATCGGTCGACTTCTCCGTCTGTTTGGCAATAGCCCCGCACAATCCGACCATGCCCAATCGGGTCGTGCCCGTATCTTGCCCTAGCTCTTATGCATCCTTCTCCTTTCTCTCCCGTAGGATAGCACCAATGTTCTTCATCTCAGGGCACCTGGCATAGCCATGTGGTCCACCGCATATGTAGCAACCATCTCACTCGGTGGTTTGCACCTTCCTCTCGGTATAGTTTTGGTGCCCGAACCGCTTGTCGTCTGACTTGTAGGAGTCGTGCTACTTAGGATGTGCTTACTTCTCCTTGTCTCGGCCATGATCTCCCCAACCTTTAGCATGACTAGTCCTTGCGTCCTTTGCTTTCGTCTTGCCATTCCTGTCATGCTTGAAGTCGATCAACGCTTTAGCTAGTGTGATGGCCTCATTGATGGTTCTGACTTGTCGCCGCTCCAACTCCATCTTGGCCCAATTTTGTAATTCGTACATGAAGTGGAACAACATGTCTTCATCCGTGAGGTTGGGAATCTTAAGCATGAGAGTGGTGAACTCCTTCACATACGCTTGAATGTTACTTGTTTACTTCAATTTCTTAAACTTGTGTTTGACCTCATAGATGACGTTGCTAGGGAAAAAGGCCTTCTTGAACTCTTCTAGGAATTGCTCCCAAGTGTTGATCGTGCAAAGCCCCTTCCCTCGAACTCCTTTCGTCTCCACCATAGCATAGCCATCTCCGAAAGATACAACATGGCAGTGTTGATCTTATTTTCATCGCTCCTCACCCGTCTACACTTGAAGTAATTTTTCAAGTTCCATAAGAAGTTCTACACCTCTTGGGCATCATTGACACCTTTGAACATAGGTGGCTTGAGAGCCTCGACCCTGGCTTCCCTATCTCGATCGGATGATGTAGATCCTCTACGCCCTCCTTGAGTGCTTTCATCTTGGCCCTCATGGTCTAGATCGTGCTTAATGCCTCCATGAGCCAACATTCCAAAGAAGTGATGGCCTCCTTCATCTTGAACTCGGCACGTTGGCGGCCCCCTAACTCCTTGCGGATATTGTTGTTCTCCTCAAGGGTGAAGTCTTCCAGAGTCATGAACTTGCCATCGACCTCGTTCAAACGCCGACCTAATATCTCTACGACCTGCCTCACCATTTCAACCCTTGAGACCCATTCCTCTCCGACGGTGACGTCAATGGCCTCTTCACCATGTTCATCATCACTTGCTTCGGTGGTCGAAAGTGGGTGAGATGTTAGCGCCTCGCTTGGTGTAGGGTTGAGCAACATTTCCTCTACTCTTGTGGTGCTTCTTTCCCTTGCGGTTCTTCCTTCCACCATCCAACCTGACGTTGGTGGTGCTAGCAGCGTTTACATCTCCTTCGTTGATCATTCCCTTAGTGACAAACCTTTGCTTCGATACCATGTTGTCACGGACTTAGAGTCTCACTAAAGCTCCGTGCGGCACTTGACAACTTACTCACTAATCTTTCAAGATCTTGTAAGCTCAAGTAAGGCTTTTGAAACTAAGATCGCTAGGAGAATGAAAAGAAAGATTTAGAAAGCTTTGGAAGAAGGCACTGTATTGCTTGTGGAATGCTTGCACTTTGTTGGATGAGTTTGCAAATGGGAAGCCCTCTATTTATACTACCTCCTAAGGGATTAAATGTAAATAATATTTACATTACAAGTCCCTATATATTTACACTTTTGGTCCACATTCTAGAATTCTCTACAAGTTCTAGGAAATTCTAAAGTCTTCTTGAAAGTATCTAGGGAGTTCTAGAGTTCTCTACTAACCTCTCCACTACTCTAGATTCTTCCTCCCTTATTCCGGTGCAAATTCGACTGGCAAAGTGGCGGGATATGACACCAAGCTTGGACAACTTAGATCTTCTAAGGGTTGGTAGCTACTCCCTTGCACTGATAAAATGTCCCCAGGTACTCTACTTCAGGTACACCAAAAGCACACTTTGAAGCATTGGCATACAACATGTGATGCTTTATAATCTCAAACACGGCTTTCAATTGATCCCAGTAAGCCATCATGTCCTTACTGTAAATCAGTATAGCATCAAGAAAACCAATACTGACTTCCAACGGAGAGGTTTTCAAAACAAATTCATAAGGCTTTGGAATGATGATGGAACATTGATTAACCTAAAGGGCATAACCATGAATTCATAGTGTCCTTCATGAGCCTTAAAGGTTGTCTTGTGTGTATTAGATTCTGCCATTCTCAATTGGTGATATCCAGCTTTAAGATCAATTTGGGAAAACACTTTTGCCCCTCCCAACTCATCTAACAAATCTTCAATGATTGGAATAGGAAATTTATCCTTCATAGTCAACTGATAGAAATCTCTTTAACAAATATTAAGTCTCCAAACTAACATTTTTTTTTTCCCAACCAATTCAACTGGTGAAGCATATGGACTGGTGCTATGTTGAATCACCCCTTGGTCTAACATCTCATGAACCAACTTATCAATTATGTCTTTCTTTACACCAAAATATCTATAGGGTCTTTTACTTACAGGTGTGGAAGAATCTATTGGTGGGATTCTATGACCAAAAAGGAGGAGGTTATGTAGTGGGAACTTCAAAGATACAGTTGTACTACTCTATTAAGGTACCCAGAGTAGGAGACAAATCAATACCCTGTACAACATGAACATTGTTACATTGAAGATCTGCATCTGTGTTTGTGGTTGTGATGAGTGTATCATATAAAATTGGCTTTTGTCCTCTGACGTCTTTCTCAATGCCTTAAATTTAGTTTTCTTGAGTTGAGTAGTTGCTCCCCTCAATATATGTTACTTCCCTTGATGCATAAACTCAATAATTCTATTTCTAAAAATCAAAAAGGATTATGCCCAATGTGTTCAACCTTTTGTCAAGTCCCGCCACTTCATTGTTCAAATTTGGCACCGGAATAGGAGAATCTAGAGTTGAGTAGAGGCTTATGGAGAACTCTAGAAGCCCCTAGATATTTTCAAAAAGGCTTTAGAATTCCCTAGAAAGTGTAGAGAATTCTAGAATGTGGACCAAAGTGTAAATATAGACTTGTATTGTAAATATTATTTACATAAAGGCCCCTAGGAATTAGTATAAATAGAGGGCCTCCCATTTGCAAACTCATCACTCAAGTTGTAAGTCATCTTCCACAAAGCAATATAAAGCCTTCTTTCAAAGCTCTCTTGTCTTTCTTTATATTCTCTTAGTGATCTTAGTTCAAAGGGCTTACTTGAGCTTGCAAGATCTTGAAAGACTAGTGAGTAAGTTGTCAAGTGCCGCACGGAGCTTTAATGAGACTCTAAGTCCGTGACAACGTGGTATTAGAGCAAAGGCAAAGGAGACGTAAACACTGCTAGCAGCACTAATGTCAGGCTGGATGGCGAAAGGAAGAACCGCAAGGGAAAGAAGCGCCACAAGAGTAGTGATGAAATGTTGCTCGACCCTACACCAAGCGAGGCGCTAACATCTCACCCACTTTCGACCACCGAAGTAAGTGACGACGAGCATGGTGCGGAGGCCATTGACGTCACCGCCGAAGAGGAATGGGTCGCAAGGGTTAAAATGGCGAGGCAAGCCATAGAGATACTAGGCCGGCGTTTGAACGAGGTCGACGTTAAGTTCAAAACTCTAGAGGACTTCACCCTTGAGGAGAACGACAACATCTGCAAAGGGTTGGAGGGCTGCCAGCGTGCTGAGTTCAAAATGAAGGAGGCCATTACTTCCTTGGAGTGCAGGCTCATGGATGCACCAAGTACAATTGAGGCCATGAGAGTTGAGATAAAAGCACTCAAGGAGGGCATGGAAGCTGGAGCATCTACGTCATCCGATCAAGATAGAGAGGCCAAGGTCGAGGCCCCCAAGCCACCCATATTCAAAGGCGTCCGTGACGCCCAAGAGTTGGAGAACTTCTTATGGCACTTGGAGATTTACTTCAAGTGTAGTCGGGTGAAGAGCAATGACTACAAGATCAACATTATCGTGTTGTATCTTTTGGAGATGGCCATGCTATGGTGGAGGCGCAAGGAGTCCGAGATAGGTTAGGGGTTGTGCACCATCAACACTTGGGAGCAATTCTGAGAAGAGTTCAAGAAGGCCTTCTTCCCTAACAACGTCATCTACGAGGTCAAGTGCAAGTTTAGGGAATTGAAGCAAACAGACAGCATTCGGCATATGTGAAGGAGTTCACCACTCTCACGCTTCAAATACCCAACATCACAGATGAAGACATGTTCCACTTCATGGACGAATTGCAAAATTGGGCCAAGACCGAGTTGCAGTGACGACAAGTCAGGACCATTGATGAGGCTATCACACAAGCCGAAGCTTTAACCGACTTCAAGCATGACCGACATGACAAGGCGAAAGGCAAGGATGCAAGGACTAGTCATGCTAAAGGTGTGGGAGATTGTGGCCGAGGCAACAAGCAGCAAGCACATCCAAAGCAGCACGACTCCTACAAGTCGGACGGCAAGCGATTCGGGTGCCAAAACTATACTGAGAGGAAGGCGCAGACTACCAAGAGAGATGGTTGCTACATATGCGGTGGACCGCATGGCTATGCCAACTGCCCTGAGTTGAAGAACCTTGGTGCCATCCTACGTGAGCGAAAAGAGAAGGATGCATAAGAGCAAGGACAAGATGCGGGCAAAACGCAGCTAGGCATGGTTAAACTATACAGGGCTATAGACAAGTAGATGGAGAAGACGGGATATTATAGCACGAAGTAAGTAGACATCTCCATCAACGGACGACCAGCTCGTGCCATGGTAGACTCCGAGGCCGAAGCCAACATCATGACCAAGACGGCACTAGCAAGGTTGGGGCTAAGTTATAATCCAAGCAACACCCGCCTTAAGACGGTCAATGCACCCTCAACTTCCGTGTGTGGAGTTGCCTAAGGAGTAAGCATCACGTTGGGGAAGTGGCAAGGTAAGACTAACTTTATCATCGCTCTTTTAGATATATTCTTGGGCAAGAGTTCTTCCAAAAGTGTCATACAATGATCGATCCCTGCCTCCAATGACTCATGGTCATGGAGAGGGAAGGTTCATGCATGGTACCTCTAGTCAAGGTGCCAAAAAAGGAAGGACATGCCTAATTGTCGGCCATGCAGATTGTGAAGGGCCTTAAGAAGGGGGAGCCGACGTTCATTGCCACCATTGCACGTTCGGGAGGAGACAATGGTGCTAAGGAGCCATTGCCATCGGTCATTGAGAAGGTTCTGTAAGAGAACAAGGACGTGATGTCGGACGAGCTACCGAAGACTCTACCTCCTAGGAGTGAGGTAGATCAGAAGATCGAGTTAGAGGTTGGAGCCAAGCCACCTGCACATGCACCTTATCGCAATGCTCCACGCGAGTTAGAGGAGCTACGGAAGCAGCTGAAAGAGCTCCTCGAGGCCGGTCACATTCGCCCGTCCAAAGCACCTTATGGCGCGTCTGGGTTGTTCCAACAGAAGAAAGATGGATCATTACGACTATGCATCGACTACCAAGTGCTTAATAAGGTAACAATCAAGAGTAAGTACCATATCCCGCTTATTGCCGATTTGTTTGATAGACTTGGACAGGCCAAGTATTGCACCAAGGTGGGTCTCTGGAAGAGCTACTCCTAGGTGCGCATTGCAGAGGGAAATGAGCCAAAGACAGCGTGCATTACACGATACGGAGCCTACGAGTGGTTGGTGATGCCTTTCAGCTTAACCAGCGCACCCGCCACCTTTTGCACGTTGATGAATAAGTTTTTCATTCCTACTTAGATCAGTTCGTGGTAGTATATTTGGATGACATTGTCATCTATAGTAACACCTTGGAGGAGCACGTGGAGCACTTGAAGAAGGTTTTCCAAGTCTTACGAGAGAACCAACACTAAATCAAGCTAGAGAAATGTGAGTTCGCCCAGCACAAGTTGTACTTCTTGGGGCATATAATCAGCCAAAGCGAACTTCGGATGGACGAGGTCAAGATCCAAGCGATCCAGGAGTGGGAGGCGCCCACAAAGGTGACCAAGCTGAGATCATTCCTTGGACTTGCAAACTATTATCGTAGGTTCATTAGTGGCTACTCAACTAAAGCCGTTCCACTGACTGAATTATTGAAGAAGAATAAGCCGTGGATTTGGAGCGAGGAGTGCCAAAAGGTGTTCGAGAGTCTCAGACCGCAGTGACAGAAGAGTCGGTCTTGATGCTGCCCGACTTCTCAAAGACCTTTGAAGTACATACGGATGCTTCAAATTTCGCCATTGGGGGAGTCCTAATGCAAGATAGGCACTCAATAGCGTTTGAGAGCTGCAAACTCAATGAGACCGAAAGGCGTTACACGGTGCAGGAGAAAGAGATGACGACCATTGTACATTGCCTACACACGTGGAGACATTACTTACTAGGCTCTAAGTTCGTGGTCAAGAAGAACAATGTGGCCACTAGCTACTTCCAATCACAAAAGAAGATCACTCCAAAGCAAGCTAGGTGGCAAGATTTTCTAGTTGAATTTGACTACGTCTTGGAGTATAAGCCGAGAAGGGGCAATGTAGTGGCCGACGCACAGAGTAGGAAGGCCAAGCTTGTTGCCATCACTACAGTGACATTCAAGATGCAATCAAGGATTGCATGCAACACTATCTGGAGGCCAAGAAGCTTATGGAGTTGGCCACCCAAGGCAGGCGCTTTTGGGTGGAAGATGGCCTTTTGCTCACTTCTGATCGGAGGGTCTATGTACAAGTTCAGGTCTATTAAGAGGCGAATCATTAAGAAGAGCCACGATACATCGTGGGTTGGGCATCCGGGGCAGCGACACACAAGGGCATTGTTCGAGGCAATCTATTATTGGCCATGCATGCGGGACGACATCGAGTGTTATGTGCAGAGTTGTCTTGTGTGCCAACAAGATAAGGTGGAGCAAAGGCAACCGAGAGAACTACTAGAGCCACTACTCGTAGTAGAACGCCTATGGGAAAGTGTGACCATGGACTTCATTACTTCTTTACCTAAGTCCGACGGGTATGGAACGATTATGGTCATGGTGGATATATTTTGGAAGTATGCTACTTTTATGCCCGCCACAGCCGGTTGCACCGCTAAGAAGGCTGCCAGGCTATTTTTCAAAAACGTGGTTAAGTATTAGGGTTGCCAAGACATATCATTAGCGATCAAGACCCCTGCTTCACCGAGAACTTTTGGAGGAAGTTATTCGAGATACTTGGCATTGAGCTTCACTTCTCCACAAGTTTCCACCCGCAAACCAACGGCCAAACTGAACGTTTCAACGCCCTACTAGAGTGCTATCCTAGGCACTATGTTAGTGCGCACTAGAAGGATTGGGAAAGGCTCTTCGACATGGCACAATTCTCTTATAATTTGCAAAGGAGCGAGTCCATCGGGCGCACACCGTTTGAGTTGGCGACTAGCCAACAACCCCAAACTCCGCATTCTCTAGCAGCAGCTTTCCAGGGGAAGAGTTTGGGAGCCTACCATCTTGCCAAGGGATGGGAGGAAAAACTCAACACTACCAAGACCTACTTGCACAAGGCAGTCAAAAAGATGAAGAAATTTGCCGACCGCAAGAGGCATCCCACGGACTACAAAGTAGGCGACATGGTCTTGGTGAAGTTCAACCCAAGGCAGTTTAAAGCACTAAGGGGCGTCCATCATAACTTAGTGCGAAAATATGAGGGCCCGTTTAAGATCCTTGCCAAGGTGGGCAAGATCTCTTATAAGGTGGAGTTGCCTCCACACTTCAAGATCTATTCAGTCTTTCATGCGAGCGTCCTCAAGCCATACCATGAGGGCAAGGATGATCCTAGCCGGAATCAATCACGATAGGCACCCATAATTGTCATCGCCTCGCACAACCGAGAGATTGAGTCTATCATAGACTATCAAGCTAAACGAAAGCGAGGTCAGCAAGCCAACACCATGTTCCTTGTTCACTGGAAGGGACAAACTCTAGAGGAGGCCACATTGGAAAAATATGAAGACTTGTGGCAGTTTAAAGACCAAATCCAGGAAAAATATAAAAACTTGTCGCATTAACAGGTGGGGGAGAGTGTCATGTCCCGCCACTTCACTGTTCAAATTCAGCACCGGAATAGGGGAGAAGAATCTAGATTCCAGAGTTGAGGAGAGGCTTATGGAGAACTCTAGAACCCCCTTAGATATTTTCAAGAAGGCTTTAAAATTTCCTAAAAAGTGTAGAGAATTCTAGAATGTGGACCAAAGTGTAAATATAGAGGGACTTATATTGTAAATATTATTTACACAAAGGCCCCTAGGAAGTAGTATAAATAGAGGGCCTTCCATTTGCAAAGTCATCACTCAAGTTGTAAGCAATCTTCCACAAAGCAATATAAAGTCTTTTTCCAAAGCTCTCTTGTCTTTCTTTACATTCTCTTAGCGATCTTAGTTTAAGGGGCTCACTTAAGCTTGCAAGATCTTGAAAGATTAGTGAGTAAGTTGTTAAGTGCCGCATGGAGCTTTAGTGAGACTCCAAGTCCGTGACACATTGCACTCCTAGGACTATATCAACATTTCACAAAGGAAGAAGTAGGAAATCAGAAGAGGATGGTGTTCCTTGTAACAACCATTGAAGATCCTTGCAAACAAAAACACTTGGCACTTTCCTTCCATCTGTTGCAGTCAGAGACGGCGCCATTATAGGACTAGTCATGCACCCTAGCTTCCTAGGCACATCTTCATCAATGAAGTTATGAGTACTCCCTGTATCAATAAGAACTTGCAAAGGTTGTTTATAATGATAACCAGTGACTGATAGTATACTTGCAAGGATATAGTCAAATTCATCCAAAGAATTAGAGTTGACAGTTTGTTCATAACCCGAATATGATCAAATAACTCCTCATATGTAACTCACCTTCCTCATTTACTTCCACCAGAAGGAGTTGCTTCTTAGCTTTACAAACATGTACTACTTCTCATCACAAAGGAAACATAGTCCTTTGCCCTTTTCACATCCATCTCCGCAGTGAGGAATGTCCTACCATAATTGCCATTTTTGGAATCTATTCGGTTTGTTATGGGATGATTCAAAAGGTTTCTTGAATGAATTGTCATGTTGATATGAAAGTCTTTGAATATTTCTGAAATTTAAGAGAGGTAAAATGTTTTGGTTTGTACCAGAAGGTCAAGTTCCCCAAGATTGTGCCAAGACTGCTTTTTGCAGCTTTGTAATCTTGTAATCCTGCAGTAGTGTTCTTAGGTGATTAAATTTGAACAGACATATTCAGTTCAGGCTTTCAATCTCCCAAGAAGAAACCATTAGCATTCCCATTGGAGAGTTTAACCCCAGTTAATAGTCTACCAAATTTGGCTTGATAATTCCTCACACTACCAATTTGTTGCAAATTCTTAATTGCGTCCATTGGGTCTTCAAACTAGGGGTGTGCATTCAATTTTTCGGTTTGGTTTTACACTATTCGGTTTGGATTTTTCAGTTTTTTATTTTGTAAAAGTGTAATCCAATTTGATCCAAAATAAAGTTGATTTGGTTTGGTTTTCCTCTATTCAGTTCGGCTTTTTTCGGTTTGGTTATCCGGTTGTGTCAATAATTAATAACATAACCAAAGTAATAATATTTAATCCCTTAAATATACAATTTCTAATATAAATCATAAGTAAAACTTAAAACACAATACTTATAAGTATACCTATTATAGATGTAATTCAAACATAAAATATAAACAAATATAAACGTAATCATCATGAAAGGCAATAACCAAAAGGGGACAAAAGTGGTTAACTCCAACTTAATTCTAAATCTAAACATTATATATATATATATATATATATATATATATATATATATATATAAAATTCGGTTTTTTCGGTTATTATTTTTTAAAACCCAAAACCAAAACAAAAAACCAAACAAAGTAATTTATTAATCCAAAACCAATCCGAAAAACCAAAACCAATCCAAATAAAAATTTGATTTGATTTGGTTTGGTTATTCGGTTTAATTCGAATGGTGCACACCCCTACTTCAAACCCATAAACCTCTCATTTAATGCCAAAACCTACTCGGTCCAAGTATGTCTACAGCTGAATTCCTAGACTTAATATAGGATCTATGCCAACCAATAGTCTCACCTCCAAATGATAGAAGCTACCCTCACTCTTCGGTCAAAGGGAATCTCATCCATTAAAAATATTGGTTCACCTTGTACAACCATCTACTCAATTTGTGCCCAGAATATAGAGAAAAATCTAGCTTGGAATATCGAGTGAAATATTTGTCATTCATAGCAGGCCCTGCTTGAAATTCTTTAGCTAGACTCATCTGTCTTCTGTCCCTCGAGCAGTCACCTCCCACAGCAAAAATTCCCTTATGGGGTATTCCGAAGGTGTAACCTAGGCAACGAAAATGCTCCACCCCTTTATCCTTCTGTTTCATCCCACCAATGGCCTGCTTGATCTCCATCATTTTTATCTATCTGAACATTCTATCATTCATACTGGCCATACCATCCATAAGATTCTACCGCAAAACTTGAACCAACTTCCTCAGAAGATTTGTCTGAATTCTTATTGCTGACCACCATGATCAAAGCCAAGAATCAGTTGCTTTGATACCAATTGATGCAACATGTAATCGCGACTAGACCAAGAGCTTAATACTCGAGGAAGATGGGAAGTAACTTGGGAAACAGAGAAGTCAGTTGACAGGAAATATAGAGAAGAGGGGGAGATTTGTAACATGAGTGCATGAGTACAATTACAACCTGTACTTATACACAATTGAAATGAATGAAAGAATCTATTCAAGGAACTAGCTTTGAGCTAACTAACTGAAAGGAAGTAAGGGAGAGTATTAACTAACTTCATGAACAGTGCTAACAAACTTTTGATATGCTAACTGCTTAACGACCCAATGGCCAGCTCATCTCCTTTGCAATCTTGCATCACCGCTCAATTCTTTTAATCTCAACCTTAAGGAGTTGGATCAATATTGCATTAATGTATATTGGATGCAAAGTTTTGTTACTTTAATTGTAATGATTATTATAGTAATAAATTCATGTATGCTTTGTATCTTTTAATTTTCTATAAATTAACCAAGCTCTTGTGCCTACTTTAACTTGCCGGAGGCCACAACATAAATCGCTTTCTTGAGCTTGCATAGCAAGTTAGGATTCCTAGGAGAGGAGAAGACTGGAACTTCAACTTCACTTTAAGGAGCATGTGGTCTGCTTCTGATTTATTATTCAAGCCCCATAGACCTTGTCACTATTTTGCACTACTGCGCATGTTTCATAAGCTGATTGAAACTTGCAAAATATTCATATCATACCGGATCATGGACATATTATTGGCCAACTTATTACAATCTAAAACTTCATTTTAGAAGATCACTTCACCTTTGCTCTCTTGAAGAATGCAATGAAGTCATCATCTGCAAGATGCCCAATGCACCACTGAACCCAAATAACGTCATATCTTTCAGCATCAGGAGTAAATTCCTTGAAAAAAGAAAAAAGAAGAAAAGGGAAAACAATGAGTAAACAACACCCTAAAAGTGAAGAGATAAAGAACACTAACAAACATTATGTCAATTTTTCCAATGCAAAAATGTGGAAACAAAGTGCAACCAGAAATGAACCGGTTAATCACAGTAGACAGACCTTTAAAACACCAAAGTTAAGCAGGTGACAGGACTATGAACTGCGATAAGTAAGCTAATATTTCAGTTTAAGTTTCAAATCTATATACATGTGTGTGCGTGTATTTAGCTACCATGAAAATGTTGCAAACCAATGCTGGTTTGAATCAGATCATTCAAATATAAGAGAAAGTAATATAATCAAAGGTAGGTATGTTGAACCAGCGAGATTCACTTTTAAGCTCAATGATCAGTCATGAGTTTCTAATGCCTCATGATGACACGCTATGAATAGAAATAACTGGATTTTGAGATATGTATGGAAAGGCTTAAAGGAGTTTCTCTTAAAAAATACAATTCCGCAGGAAATGGTTTCTCAGAGAACAAGACAAAAGAAGAGTTAAAAAAGGAAAGTATCTATTTCCATTATTAACACCGCAAAGTGGGGAACCATTTTTGTTTTTAGCAATAGTAGCAAGCCAGCAAACTATTGTCTCTGTTTACTCCTTCCAGAAATCATAGTATCAAATATTAAGGATAACTACGGCAATAAGGACTTCACTACTTGAAATGCCATGTTCTAGAGAAACAAATTGAGCATATCTCTAGTGTTATCAAAGGCGCACTTTAAGCACACTTGAGCCCTAAAGCGAGGCTCAAAACGTGTTGAGCGCTTTACCTCGCTTTAGGTGTGCTTCAGTGTCGTCATCAAGGTTCTAAGGCAAACGTTTCCTTGCCAATAAGGCTCTTATGAAGAAGTGACACTAAATAATTGACATTTCACTTTATCGTAATTTTTTTTCAATTTCTATGGTCATATATTTGTCATTCATGTTTATAATTATTAGTCTTGGACTAAACATATATATTTGTATTCTTTTCTCCCTTTGCGCTTTTTTTCATTAAAGCCCACGCTTTATTTGTGTTTTGCGCTTAAAGCCCCCATGGACCTTAGAGCTTTTTTGCGCTTTTTGCCTTTGATTACACTGCATATCTCCAACCACAAATTGTTCTTTCTTTCACCTGATTTCAATAGTAATAATGAGGAGAAACAAAAAGCTGAATTATTAAAGAAAATTGTTCACCTGCTGCCTACACAGCCCTTGGGAAAAAGAAGAAAAAAAAATTAATATAGAAAGCAGCACGTTTCTAATTTGACAACTCAAGAGAAGTGCAAAAATAAATCAGAAGTAGATAGAGATAAATCCTGTTTACCACACAATGTGGAGGTGGGCATGGGATCATGATTATATGGTCCACAATGGCGGAGTTTTGCAGGAACTTTTAAGCAAGATAAGGCTCTATGTTGTGAATAGGGGTGCATATGGTTTCACTTTGAGCTATTCTCTAGAGGTGTCAAAGTTCTGGAGACAGTATATTCTTTTCAAGCCACTGGCAATTTTGAAAAGAGTGTAAATGCTCCTTACGAAACAATCATATAAAGGAAGGATGAGTTACAAGCATTAGGGATTTTAAATCTTTGAGTCAAGAAGCATTTACATGAATGTTGCACTATCTAAGGTACTCTCTATCAGATGTAAGAAAACATTGGATGTCAACCTCCCCAAATGCATTCGTTGAAACAAGACAAATTGTAAATGTTGCAATAGTTGTAAATGCACCAGTAGACTACTGGATTTAAAAAAAGGTGTACCGGCTCAGGCCCAAGATATTTTCCGTTCTGGCTCAACCTTTGAGGTCTCACAATTTTGTCTTCTTAGGTGTAGTCTGAATCTGAAATGCGCTCAATAGTTTTATCATGGACTCACTATGGTCTCTAATTTTCCCCTCCCATTCTGATGTGGGATTTTCCTAAAAAGGGCTCCTAAATCCCCTTCAAGTTCAACTGATAGAGATTTGTGCGTTATTACCCCCTTCCCCTCACGGACTCAGCATCCTCGCTAAGTTTATTCTCCACCACTATACTAGGGGATGTACCAACTCTAATACTACTTAGAAAAACAATAGTCCAGTTGCCAAGGTATCACCACTCTTCCCAACTTTTGGAGCCACACAATTTTGTCCCTCGAACTTCAACCTAAAGGGTGCCTCTACAGAATCCTAAACTCACTCTTATATGGCCCTAACTTTTTTTCTCCTATTCTAATTTAGGATTTTCCTAAGGCAAGCTTCACCGAGTACACCCTTTCAAATTCCACTACCAGCAGCTACAAAGGCACATGGTAAATTAAGGAGTTTTGAGCTTAATACAGAAAAGGTACAATTTGGAGAAAGTCAATTAACTTTTGTTAGTGAACAAATTTTTTTTTCCTTATCTTTGTTTACTTTAGGAGGGGTTTATCAATGTGGCTAAAGCAAGGGCATCCAATCATTCCTATGTTGTTTATCCAAGTAATGGAAAGATTGACTAGGAAACTATCAAGGGCTACCTAATGGAACTTAAACTAGAGCAAGGAATCTGAACAGTGTACAGTCTAGTTAATGTTGCAGATGACACAATAATGTTCTTGAATATAGAGATTGCTCTAGTACAACATTTGTTGAAGAAAGTAAACAACGATTCCAAACAGAATCAGGATTGAATATTAACCTAAACAAGAGTGAGGTTTTCGCATTGAAAGAGAGGCAAGCATTGCACAGATATCAGGAACTCAATCAAAAGGTTGGATTGCTTCTCGAGGCTTTCCTGGGTCCACTATTAGGATCATTTTGTAAACATTGTATTTGGAATCAGGATTGAATATTAACCTAAACAAGAGTGAGGTTTTCACATTGAAAGAGACACAAGCATTGCAAAGATAAAAGGAACTCAATCATAAGGTTGGATTGCTTCTTGAGGCTTTCCTGGGTCCACTATTAGGATCATTTTGTAAACACTGTATTTGGAATCCCATAATAGAAAGAGTAGAGGAATGATCACATCATTTTCTTTTTTTATGACAGTGATGTCCGAGCTAGCTTTCGCGTACCTCGACTAATTCCACAGGATACCTGCCACCTCCCACCAGCAATAGGTACCAGGTGACAGATGGGAAGCACCTAGTGTTTTTTTGTCTCTGAGTTTTGAACCTAAAACCTCCAGGGTCATTTTTAATCAAGGTGGAGACTATGAACAGGTTTAATGAAGATTCCAGGAGAGGATTAATGATGTTACTCTAAATGTGATGTTCTCAGCATAATCAAGTCAAAGTTTAATGATGAGTTTTCATTGGCTATCTCCATATGCAATAGCAGCTTAAGTTTTTGTGCACCAGTGAGTAAGCTCACCATGTTTAGATTTGATCACCTCTTTCCACAATCCAATGTCTTCAGTTCCATATCTCCACAACCATTTCATTGTCATGCTTTTATTGTGAGCTGCAAAATCTTTGATACTGAGAACCCCTAGGGAATTTGGTTGTCACTTTTGCCCATTTAGCCAAATGAAACTTGTGATCCTAGTTGTTGTCTTCCCATAGAAAATTTCCTTCTAATTTTGTCAAGCTCTTTCTGTTGGAATAGGGAATAGGACATGTGATAATTAGGGATACTGTCCATTACATTTTTAATCAATGTTACTCTTCCTCCAAAAGAAAGATATTGAATTTGCCATGCTGCTAGACTTTTTTCAAACTTCTCAATTATTTACGATCAGATCTCACTAGCCTTGAATTTTGCACCTAAAGGCAGCCCAAGATAAGTTGTTGCAAAGGAGTCCATGTTGCAACACATGATTCCTGCTAGTTCTGCCAGATTGTGCACTGAATTTACTGATAGATAGTGCTTTAAAATATTTGTATTTGGTTTTTGTTGATATTAATGGAAGTTACCATTTTCAAACCAAAAAAAGAGGTGTAATTCTTTTTATACGTCTACAACATGCCCCCTCATGTGGAGATCAGATTCTTAACAAGATACGCAACATAGAAAAAATTTTGTTGAGGGATAGCCGGTGAACTTGAACCTAGGACCCTCTACCTAATCTAAAATCTTAATATGTAAAGAGGAGGGGACACTTTTATTTATGAATTCATGTCTACAACACATAATTATGTTTAATTCATCTTTTGTTTTAGAAATTACTCATTTCTGAGTGAGAAGGATTTTATTTAATAATATTTCAATTTTGTTTAATACTCCTATATTTTGAATTGTGTTATTTGAGCCAAGGGTCTTTCGGAAATAGCCTCCCTGTCTTCACAAGGTAGGGGTAAGGTATGTGTACACGCCACCCTCCCCAAATCCCACTTGTGGCATTACACTGGGTATGATTTGTATTCCTGTATTTTGGCACTTCATCATCACCAAGTTATGACTTTTTTTGAAACAGATCATCCACATTGTACTTGGTAAGAATTGACTTGACATATCTACCTGACTGTTATGAAATTTAAGATAGTACCTGAAGTGGGACACAATAAAAGTTGGCAGCTTTGTGCAACTCTGACACCATTAAATTTTCAGGAGCCAAATTTACCCGAGCAGATTCCAGAAAATGTGATACAGGCTCTAGGAGGTCGACCTGATAAAAAAAACAAACATTTCAGTTTTTGTCAAAGTAATAGTAAAAGAGATAAATCAGAGGAATAATAGTGTTTCTTATGCAGGTGAAGTTTTTTATCATGTTTTTGAAAAAACCACAGCCATCTAGATGAGATGCCAGCAAAAAATTATGATGCAAAACAGTGGGCAGAATATACATGTTGCTTACATATGCCATGTGACTGCTTTATTGGGTGGGTGTGGAAGAGAGCCCCAGTACTCAAGAAAGGACTATATGCTAGGAATCTAAATATCACGGAAAAGCATCTTTGCGACCAGGGACAAAGCAATCAAGTGTGAAGAGGCTATAGAAGAAAACATAATTCAAAACTTACTTATTGCAAATGCACATTGCATCAGATAGTAGCTAATAGCATTTGCCAAATTATTTTTCCAACAAAACAAATAGGGAAGAAGGAGGCCTACATTGAGAAACCCAGTTTCTGATAAGTCCCCCGATGTAATGCAAGTGTGCAATATATTTGAATACAATTTGCAGTCTGGTTCCTAAATGTATTATTTCATGATAAACAAAATAACAAAAAGGAATTCGGTTACAAATAGAAGAATCTCAACATGATGATTACTTTTTTTCTTACGTCTGACTCTTACTTCCACCCCTCCTGATACAACAACTCAATAGATCTGAGGTGTGCTCTGGCATGGTCCAACTACATCCTGTAATGTTGAGAATAGGTTCCACAATTGGGTGGTGAAGCTGCAATATAAGAAGAGGTGTTTGTCTCCCCTGTAGTGTTACTCAAAAAACATCTGGGAACTAACTGTCTCCCTTTCTTCTGCAAGACTTCCTAAGTTAAACATGCTCTCTTAATCACTTGTCAAGTGAAGCATTCTATCTTGGGAGGGATGATACTTTTCCAGAAATAATTTCACTGGTAAGAAGTTCCCCCTCCAGCCAACTGCATACCTCTCTTATATGCACTGCTTACTGAGAAGTTCCCATCCTTGTTGTGCTTCCACAAGACCTCATCTGCATCTGTTGTGGCAATGTTGTTTCCTTCTAACTTCCCCAGTAGTGAGACCACTTTATCAACCTCCCAATCACTTAGCATTCTTCTAAAGGAGGTGTCCCAACCCTGAACTGACAACAATCACTTACTCTACTCTCAGTGTCCGTAAAGACTTGGGAAAGATCTGGAAATTGTACCTTAAGAGGAATCCATCCATCTTGCCAAAACTGTCTGTGAATTGTGACCATTACCTATCTTATGGATAAGATAGGCTTCCGTCAATGGCCAAAGATTTCTGATGGTCCTCCGTAGCCCCACCCCATAGGGTTCAAATAGAGTGTTGGAGCACCAATGACTGAGCTTACCAAACTTTGTCATAATTGCATCTTCCATAATGCCCTTTCCTCTTTTGTATAGATCAATAACCACTTCACAAATAAGATCTCATTTTGCAATTTGAGATTTCTGACTCCCAAACATCCTTTGTCTTTGTTCAGCAATACAATTTACCAATTCACAAGACAATACCCCTTCCCTTCTTTATTTCCTTGCCATAGAAAATCTCTTCTAAGCTTGACTAGCCTTTCCACAACTTTGGTTGGTATTGGAAAGAGGGACATCACATAAGTGGGTAATGCATCTAGAACAGAGTTAATAAGAATCAACCTACTTCCTAGAGACAAGTACTGAGCCCTCCATCTGGATAACTTCTTCTCTGTTCTCTCCAAAATGTCATCCTAAATTGCTAAAGATTTGTGTGTACTACCCAAGGGCATACCCAAGTAAGTTGTGCGTAAATTTTTTATTCTCCAACCCAGAATGTCGGCCATATCTTGAATCTGGTAAACTTCATTTACTGGGAATAGACTGTTTTTCCCCATTAAACTTCAACCCAGCTACAGCTTCAAATAACACAAGGATCACTCCAACGTAGCTAATCTGTTTAGCAACTGGCTCACAGAAAATAATGGTGTAATCTGCATACAACAGATGACTAATTTCCATCTCCTCACCTACACTACCTCCAATTCTGAAGTCACTGATCCATTTGTTTTGAGCTGCTATTCTCATCATGCTGTCAAAACCTTCCATGGTCAGAATAAAAAGGAAAGGAGATATGGAATCCCCCTGTCTTGAGCCCCTTTCTGAAGCAAAAAAGCCTACAGGTTCTCCATTCACAAGCACAGAGAATCTGATTGTTTCATACAGAATTCTGTCCAGTTCACCATTTGCTCCCAAACCCCATTTGCCTAATTCCCACTCTTCATTCTAGAATCAATACATTCACTGCTATTAGTGCTACCTTCATTATTTGCCTCCCATTAATAAGTGTCATCTAGTGCCCGTTGATCAGTTTATCAATCACTTTCTTAACTCTCTTGGCCAATAATCTAAAAATAATCTTGCATACACCCCCAACCAGACTAATTGGCCTGAAGTCTTTTAACTCTGAGACTCCAGGTTTTTGGGATCAAGCAATGAATATTGCATTGAAACACTTGACCTGATTTGAATGAAAATATTGGATGGTGTTGGTGACATCTTCCTTTAATAGCCTCCAAAAAATCTAATATAACACCATTGGGAAGCCATCTGGACCAGATGCTTTCTCCACAGCACACATATTCAAGCATTCCACTATTTCTTTCTCCTCAATAGCTCTCTGTAACCAAGCATGTTCCACATCAGTGATCCTTGCAGCCTCATGTACTATAAAATCAGGTCTCCAGCTTCCTGTCTCCTTACATAGATCTTTATACTAGTTTTGCACAGCCTCTTTAATATTCTCTGGGTCTTGGATAATAGTGTCATTCACTTTAAGTTGCTCCATGGAATTGAATCTCTATTTGAAGATGCAATTCTATGGGAAAATTGTGTTCTTATCACCATGTTTTAACCATTGAACCCTAGACCTTTCCTTCCAAGCAATTTCTTCCTTTTTTATTACCTCTTCAAACTCCAATGTCAAGTTTGCCTTTTGCACTAATTCATCATCTGTGAGTGGCCACTGTTCTCGGACAGTTTCCTGATAGGATATTTGATTAAGGATATTGTCTTTTTTCTGTTTCCAATTCCCCCTGTTATATTTGCTCCACTCCTTTATCGTAGCCTTAAGCATTTTAAACTTCTTAGCAGGAACATAACTAGGTCTGCCTTTCACCCTGAAAGACTCCCACAATTCTTTTACTTTGTCCTAAAATCCATCCACTTCAAGCCAGCAGGTCTCAATTTTGAAGTAGGTCTTTTCCAATCCCAATTCCCACAGGTCAAAAGAATGGGATTATGATCTGATGCTAGTCTAATAAGACTGATTTGCTTTATCTAAGTAAACACATCTCCCCACACAGTGGGGTGAAGAAATCTATCTATTCTGGATGCACACTCAAGATCTTCCCCTCTTCTCCAAGGAAAAGATCCTCCAAATAAAAGGAGGATCCACCAACTCCGATTCTTCAATGCATGATGAAAATTCAGTCATAACTCCACTTATTCTGGTGCAATTGGTTCTCTCGGATGGAAACCTGGTGATATTGAAGTCCCCACATACTACCCAAGTCCCATTGAAACTGTCTCTCGTATCTTTCGGCTCATGCGATAGTGTTCTCCTTATTACTCTATTACAGTCAACACATACTACATCCATTTAATCCTCTTACATTCCAAGATACAATCTTAACTTTCATTGATAACAATGGTAAGAGCTCTCACAGTGGATCTTGGTTCTCCGTCCTTGAAATTCATATCAAAAATAAATTTCTGACCTCTTTGGAGAAAATTATGTTATTGCGATTGGCCTTAGAACCCTCCCCTTGCTTCATCTCCCTCTCCCTTCTCTGATCTAATTTCATCAAGAGGGCATAAGCTTCTTTTTTGCACTCTTTGATGTCAACTCCATGCTGTTGAGACAACTTAATCATGTCGGATTGCACCCAACCTGATGCCTTTGCCACCAAATGCACTGTTAACAATTTGTAAAGGAGCAGGATCTTCCTCAGTGTAAATCACTGCCAGGGCTTTAGAAAAATATTCCTCCTCTATACTCTGTTCTATTGATATTGTTTCTTCAGCAGAAACTATTGATTCCCCTTGCATGTATTTCTCTGAGTTATCACGAACAACCAGAACGCCCCCATCACCCCTTTGTTTTTCTGACCCTTTTGAGCTTGATCATAACTCTCTATTTCTCCTTCGAAGATGACCAAATTAGAGTAACCAAAGTTCTCTTCTGGTAAGAAGTATGTTCTTTACAAAAGGTTCTAAAGAATTAATTGGAATTTTGATTGGGTCTTCTTTGGTATGATGATTATGGCATGAAATGAGTTTAAATGGAGAAACATGGTTCGTAGGATTCATACACAACCCTACTAGTTTGGGGTTGAGGCACAGTTGTTGTAGTGTAATGCTTATATAATATGCACAAATTGAATTCTAAGTCAAAACAATTGCATTCACCAAAAGTTAGATGTAATAAACTTATACCTTAGAAAGGAATAAAAATTATTTGATACATCAGTTGTCTTAGTTCAAATTTTACAACGTTTAAGTTGAACTTAAGGTATTCTTCATATCAACAAACTTATCCAATCCATTTAGTAGCAACTGATGGATGAATCATGAATATTTCTCCCCATTACTGTAGATACCAAATGAATTAATCATCAAAGAACCTCACTTCAAGGATGATGGTAAGGAATTCTTGAGGTGAACCACAGAGTCCGCCTACCATACTTCTAGTTGTCTGCTTAATCAGGAATTCATTACTTTATATTCCCGAATATAATTTCTGTGAAAAATCTACCATTTATCAGCCAAAGACAACCCAGACCATAGGATGGTGTTATTGTTTTCAGCCTAGATAGTTTTTAGAAGGTTAATCCACGCTGGGTGAATACTTAGAAAATTTACCAAATTCATTTAAACCACAGTTTAACATAACATCTTCTCAAGAAAATCAAAATGTTAGATTATCTTCTTCAACAGTAAAACACAATATACTTACACAAAAAGATAGTATATACCTCATTGAAATATCGTATAAGAAGATTTTTAGTAATCCTTCCAATGCCAGATCCACAATCTGCACGAATTGAAGCAAACTGCCCACACATTATAAACCAATAAACTTGAAAATATGATATACAATTGTTATCAATTTTGCAATTTGAAGCAAACAAAGAGTTCTCATAGGCACTAAAATCAGCAAATAAGTCCTCAGTAATGCTCAAGTTCTTTTTTAAACTGTGTACTGTGTAGATAGGCTGCAGAAGTTAGTTTATGAGTTTTCTTAAGAAACGTTGATAGCAGAGTAAAGTTTGTCTAATGCTCGCCTCCATTTCAATTTATATGGCAAATTTTGATCGGGCACGGAGTTTTTAGCAATAAGAGACTTTTGGCACCTAGCATAGTACCCTTAGAACTTGTGATCTTCAGTATGTCATGGCATCTCTATGGCTACAAGAGCATATCATTAAGGCTAAAATGAAAAGTTTGAAGCTAAAGTTTTTCTAAATACTGAGAGATATTATTCTTTTTGAAAGAGAATAAAAGGAAAGATTCTCACATAAAACTAAGCAGAGGGTGTGAGAAATTTGTCCAAACATTCTAACTCAAGACAACTTCACTTGGCCGGTTGGCCCTATAGCAATGGTTTAGAGCTAGCAATGGCAGAATGAGAAGTTTGAAGCTAAAGATTTTCCAAATTTAGAAAGGTGTTATTCTTTTCTAAGAGACTAAATAAAAAGGAAAATATTTCACGTAAAATGAAACAGAGGGCGTAACAAGTTTGTCGAAACAAATTTAAATCAAAGAGACTACTTCATCTCTGCCCTTTAGTAATGGTGAAGAGATAGCAATGGTATAAAGTTCTAGTCTTGAGTGATTTAGGGTGGAGAAATTTATTCCATGAAAAAATAATTATGATGTAAATATTTCAAACGACATTATTTTCTTAGTCAACATAAGAAGCATAATGTTGAGGTGATATTAGATGTGATTGTGGTTCTTTTTTTTTTTTGATAAGGAATGGTTTATTAAGAATGTACCAAGATGGTACTAAAAAGATACAAACAGCCTGCAGGGGATGGCCATGCAGTCAGTTACATCCTGCTTCCTAGTAAGTTAAGAAAATTCAGATATCTAGGGTCATCATTCCAAGAGAATGAAATGATAGATGGAGATGTTACATATAGAATCAAAACCGGATGGTTGAAAATGAGAAATGCTACTACATATAGAATCAAAATTGGATGGTTGAAAAGGAGAAATGCTACTGCATATAGAATCAAAATCAGATGGTTGAAAAGGAGAAATGCTACTAAAGTGTGTATGATGCAAAGATGCCTACCAAAGTTAACGGCAAATTTACGGAAGACCAGCAAAGTTATATGGGAGTAAATATTGGGTTCTAAGTCCAGTACATCCATAAGATGAGTGTCGCATACGTGGGATACTTAGATGAATGCGCGACCATAGAAGTTTAGACAAAATAAAAAATGAACATATAAGCCAAAAGGTGTGAGTAGCACAAATTGAGGATAAAATGATAGAAGGTCTACTTTAAATGGTTTGGTTATGCCTTGTGTCAACCTTCAGATAAACCAGCCCATAGAGTGAAGATGTAAAAAGACAACAGGGTAGACCTAAAATCACATGAAAGGAAGTTGTCTCGAAAGACCTATAATCTTCGAATCAGCACAAACTTAGCAAAAGATAAGGCACAATGGGCAAATTTTGTATAGGCAATACCAATTAGTCGAAAATTCATTTTCATGACCAGGAAATCTATCAGGTGCCAACCCTTATAGTTCAACTGCAACCTTTTGAAATTTGAGATAATGGTCCCTTCCCTCTGGCTTTCTTTACTTAAATACCAGGATTCATTTGCACGACATAGAACCTCAGTCTTTGGTTTTTAAGAGTCTTTTATCCCTATTAGAAATTCTTATGCCAGTAGAAAATATTTTATTTTTATTTTGCATATTGTTGATTTGAGTCTTTGAGATGAATTTAAGTGGAGTAAATGGGCAGTGAGGATTCATACAGCCCAAGGCACTTTTTGGGATAGAAACATACTAGTTGGTATTGTTGAAATTATTTTCTGAATCATTTTTTTTTTTTTATAACCAAGAAATCCGTCTGTATCCACCCTTTGGACCAATCACAGCCTTCTAAACTTGGTGGATAATGGGCCCGCCCTCTACCTTTCTCCACTTAAATACTGGGCTTCGCTTTGCATGGTGTGGCTGAACCTGCGACCTAAGCCACAAATCCTCCACCTTTTGCCACTTGAGCTAGGCCTTGGGGGCTTTTTCTGAATCATTTTTCAATGTTGTAGATATAAGCGTACCTAATTTGTAGCCATTGTACAAGGTATATGAAGGGGATGAGAATAATGTCTTAATGATATTTCTAGATATTAATTGTTGACAACAACATCCAAATGTTTATTGAAACAAGTAAAATTGAATATGAGTTGGAATATTTATAGTTGAAAGTAACTTTTATGACAAGGTAACTAAACATTGAAAAACATATTTTTTTGATAAGCAAGAAATTCCTGAGAACCATTTGTACAGTTCGAAAGTCGGTGAATAATCGACTCGACCCTTTACCCCTTTCCACTTAATACTGTGCTTAATGTGTAGCAAGGTTTGAGGCCCATATTGTGCGCAACACTGAAAAATACTCTCGTCGTAAAATATATTTTACTAGGGAACATTTTCTGTTGTGCCAAACAGAGTAGAAGTTCGACTTATTTGGGGAGTTTTTGCCAAGAAATACACTTAAGCTTACGATGAAATACTGAGTTCTCATTAGTTTTCCACTGAGATTAAGAGATAAAAGAGAATGGAAGGAGTACCGAGAGCTACGAGATGGCGGCCTCTTCCAGCATCAGGGAACCTTTCAGCCAAAATGGTGTTGAGAAAATCCTCACTGGCCTTTATATCAGGCGTATTCACATGCCCAAATCCACCCAACACTCCATCCACTGTGGCTTCCACGCCCTTCACATACCAACAAATCAAAATCAAAAAGAGAATGCAACAAGGAGTAGCTTCTATGAATTCTCACTAAACAAAGGGTCTCTTACTTGCCAGTAATTGATGCCTTTGTTGTACCACTGGAACTTCTTCTGGGTATCACCATCCCCTACTTCTTCTCTCCACATCTCCTCCGCATTTTTAAACGTACGGCCGTCGGAGTCTAATCCGCCGGTTTCCATTTGGGTCAGTGGCAGAGAAGGAAACGCTCTCCTTGCTCCTGATTTCGGCGCTACAATATTACAAAAGCTTGGTCGGCTACTGAGAAGAATAGGGGCTTTTGCTGTGCCCATATTCAAACCTACTCTCCTAACATATTCCTATTTTAGTTTTCACGAGTCACATAGATGTTAAATTGACGGATTGGATTGAAATAAAAAATATTAAAATGGGATGAATTAAAATGGAAAAATTAGCTAATTAGTCAAAAAATTTAATATAATTATTATAAATACTAGGTAAATTACCTACTTCGCATGGGATTGAACTATTTTATTAAGTTTGCATATGATTATTCAGTAATATTCATATTTTTGATACATACACCACATTGTCAAGAACATTTTATCTTAAGACAAAGTGTTCCTTCGAAATCTTAAAGTGCTATATTTTTAATTTTTGTTTTTGTTATACAAAAATTATGAGTCATAGAGAGATTTTAAGTATAAGAAAGAAGTCTAAGAAAATCTCCATATAAATACTTGGTCAGAAGTAATGAAATTTGCTAAATTACAAAAAGTTATAAAAAACAACATCATGCGTTAAAGAAGAGACGAAAAAGCCTTGAACAACAACACTCCCAAGTAAAGTGGAACATCACGTCCATACAAGTTTGGATTATCACCCTTGATTTGGAGTCGTGCAGAGTAGCTTGGAGTTCGGATACTAGGATGAGATCTTGGCATTTGGAGTTGCTAGTTTCCATTTGTTTTGGCTAGACTTCGTGTATATATATATTGACATCCATTTTTGACAGACCTATAATCCATCTCTAGATTGCTATTCGATAAATATATTTCAAAACCTACTTTTTTCAGTTATATGCTCGAAATTACGTTTAAATTTTATATATACTTTAGTATTCATATTTTACAAAATTATTATTATTATATGTATCAATTGCTAAATTTGAAATAATTATTTTGTTTTTCAAAACTTTACATATCTTTTTCTGGTGGATAATATATTAAGTGTATTTATGTAAATATTTACTATTATTCAGTTATTTAAATACGTGTATTATATCTTATTAATTAAATAACAATCAATTTAATCTTCCTCCAAATTATTTAAATCATAACTTATTCTTTTCAATTTATTTCAATTCTAGCATTCTTTATTTAATTTTTAGCCAACTCCTATACAAGTTGTCCAATTTTAATTTATTTTGTTCCAATTTTAATTTCAAATTAATCACAACCTTCTCAATCCAGCGGATGATTAAATCCTACTATTTTCCCTTTTCTATTACCCCAACAACAAAGCCCTTAACTCAATACACGCTCCTTCTTCCCAAAAGAAAACCATCGATTCTTCTCCTTGTCTCTTCCTCTCTTACGCCGCCGCTCCGCTTTCACAGGCTCCGACAAAGCTCCACAGGCGGAACCCCCCCGTGAACTGCCATCTTCGGCGAGAAATAAGTGTCGCTTCACCCTCTCCGTCCCCTTCTGTTCCATTATCTCTCCCATTCCCTCCACTTCTTCACCCCATCTCTAGAGAAGACCACTAGTCGCCCCTTTCTCTTACCTCTCTCCCCTTCCGGTCTCCTCTGCCTCCCTCTCCTTGCTCTCCGGTCATCTTCATTGACAAAAGAGACCAACAACAAAGCTCTTTTCCACCAGTATTTACGGCACCATAATGATAACTAGACCGATCGGAAGATTCACGAATACATCTTGTTTGAGACGTATCCTTTTTAGGAATGTCCTAGGTATGTTTCTCTAACCCAAGAGCCACCTCTTCCCTCCAATTCTCTGTTTTTGATTCGTTAATTTTGAGATTCATTGATTTATCTTGTTCGTTACCATTTAAGTTTTTAGGCTTCTTGTGTTGAAACTTCGATTCTTGAGAATTTGTATAATCGGTGTTCATCTATGACCAATGTGCTATTTCTCGATTTTGGCTCCATTCAAATGATGTTCTAATAATCCATTAGATGTGTTGTTATTGATTTGTTCCCTTTGGAATTCGAGTTGATATAGTTTTACATGATTTACTTTGTTGATTCTCAAAATGCTTAGAAATACTGTTAGTATTTGGTTATTTTAGGTAACTTTGATATGTAATTGATATTATTGTGCTCCACTCTTCCATTTAGTTCCATCGCATCGGTTGATTTAGAATATTTCCGTAATTTAAGTTAATTGTGGTGAGGTTGTCACTTTTAAAAGAATGATTATGTTAAGAACTTGATATTTGGGTACTCTTTGATCACTTTAATAAGCTTAAGTCTTTCCTTTTGACAGTAACAACATGTTTGGACAACTATTGATGTGTTATGTCTTCCTTATTAAATTTTAGTTTCGTACATATATGATTTTGGAAAATTTTAATATGTTTTCTTTTCCTTAATTATGATTTACTGCTTTCTATTCATAAGCATGAGATTTACTCGTGCTATTCATGGTAAAATATAGCAGGATTAATTGAATTATTTGGGAGAATTTCTTAACCTATTTATAGTAACACTGATTAATTTTTGTCTTAGACTGATTTTGCTCATCTTAATAGGATAAGTTTTTCTTTGATTGATTTTTTCTAGATTTATCTCATTATGTCTATGATTGACTATAGTCTTTTATATATAAGCATGGCCTACTGCTCTTCTTCGGAGACTTTTTTACACTCTAGACATGAGAACACATTTTTACTTTCTCATTTGAGCATACTCTCAAAAGTACTAAAGATTCTGGCGTATTACTGAAAGAAGTTTCTTCATTTTGGCTACTTCACGAGGTTTGGCTTAGAGTTTTCATATCAAGTTTTGCGTTGCTTAGCAACTTATCTACGTATCCGGTTAGTAATTCTTACTAGAATAAGTTTAATACTTTAAGGTTTTTTGCACAAATTTATATTAACTTTAAAGGAAGCGCCCAAGTGAGTTTTCTTTTACTTTTGCCTAGTATTAGATATGTTTCACCTTTTCATATCTTTGATTGATATGTGAAGTCTTTGTTTTGAAAATTTAGATTATTAATTGTTATTTTATTTGACTACATGAATATAATTGTCTGCAATATTATTATAGTTTAATATGAAGTTTAAAGACATATTTAAGAGAACCCGTGGATGGGGCTTACCAGATGGAGTCAACTTTGCTTAAATTTTTATTCGTTTGTCTTACTTGTTACTTTTGACCAGTAAAAATAATTTAACGAAACTCTACTCTCTGTATATATTAAATATTTGGGGACTATCTAAGTGGGAGGGGAACGAACGTGCTACGTGTGTTTATCTTCTATCGTAATTTATGTGTGGCTTTAGTACATAAATATCCTTACGTGTGTTAACTATTTAAACATATAAAATCATGTGCCACTAACGTCTGCTAGGACCCAATTTTAAATGGTAATTTAAAGCCAATTTCGGGGCAATTTAACACTCTCTTTAATTAAGAGTATTCTGCCTATTGTTATTATCATGAATATTATCTAATATTGTTTACTTTCACATATAGTATTTAAAGAAAAATGGTCTACTATCAGCAAATTAATTGCTTAATGGTCCACTACCAATGTGTAATCAAGTCCTGCTTACACATACTTTTATAATTATGAAAATGTGCCACTACTGCTTCTTAGTAAAAACCTTTAATAAATCTATATCATTCTCCCCTCATTCCAATTGCTAATCAACTTGTTGTTGTGTTGTTGAAATAGTCTAAAAGCCTAACTAGTTATAACGTGCCCTTTGTTAGGTATCATAATTTAGGATTCTCGTTTTGATTTTTATCACAACATATTTAAAATGGCCTTTGTCAAGTTTTGAGAATTACTTTGTATAAAACCATGTCTATATGAATTATGCAATATATTTATCATGTTAATTAATTAAATACCATGTCCCTATGCCTTTGTTAAACAATTTTCAATATATTAATTCACATGGACATCATGCCTATAAGTTTTAATGCATTATGAAAAGCTAGAATGCTAATAACTAAAACTTTCATAAATGTCTTTCTTTTATTACAATTAGCCTATTAAAATTGTCCCTATTGTCTCACTTTGCTTCCACATTATTCAAGTTTTGCACTATGACTTATATATCTGATTATGTATGCACACACAACTCTATCATGATCCTTCACTACATATTTGTGTTTTCAAGCATGCTAAATAACTAAATTAGAAGCCCATTTAAGACTTTATGTGCTAAGTCTTTGTCCTACCTATTTTGCTTGACGCTTAAGGTCTAATTAGGAATCTTATGATTTGTTTAAGTTTAAAACATACCATTTAGTTATCTCAATGTCTCTTGGGCATTAAGTTGGGACACGAGACACCTTTTAGGACATCTAGTTTTATGATTTCTTTAGTTTGCTTTAGGATTTTAATAATAAATTAACTTAGGAGGGAGTAGGGGTAGATAGGCCCTTTTAGAAATGATGTAAGTTGACTTGAGCAAAAAATGATAAACTATAATTTGCCTTCCGATTAATAAGCCGGACGTTGATCCGAGAAGGATAGTTTTAGATTTAAGTTTCATTTTTTTTGTCTTTTATATTTATTATTTGTATTTATTTGGGGTAATAATTAATTTAAACTAATATTTCTCCCATATATTTGTAATGATTCTATCTTCTTGATTATCTTTTCTATTTATGTTTTCATGTTTATTTCCGACTAGTCTTATAATTAATTTTCTATCTCTATCACTTAGTTTAATTTACCAATAAAAAAATAAATGGTGACCTTATTTGCCACATGTATAACCCCCCACAAAAATGTATGAGATACGACTAGGATCTACATTTGTAGACCTCAAAAGGTTCTTAACACCTTTTGTTTGAGGTAATTTGAACATTGATCACTGGTTAGTTGACCTTTTAAAATTAATTTAGTATTAGTTAGGTTCCCAAACACACATTTAATTCGTTAGGTGGTGACTCTCTTTTAAATTAAATCCTTGAAGAGTTGTCACATCGTTGAACAACCTATTTTGTGAAATAATGGGGCGTGACAATATGACGACACTACTAGATATAATCCTAAAAGATTTGTCACGTCATTGCTAGCCCATTTTGCAAAAAATGAGGTGCGACACTTATTCTTTATATTGTATTCAAAGACAACCTATACTTATTTTGTATTTGTAAAATTTGTGTATTCTTATTTTGATTAGACACTTGATTATTAACTGATGGTAGGTCTTCAGATGGTTCCTTGTATTATGTTTCTGTTGGTTACCTTTTCTTTGCTTGGTTATAAGCTTTATGCTTCTTGTTATCAACTTTCCCTTGGTAGTTCGTTGGTATGAGAGCAAATGCACATAGAGTACTTTGTATTGGTGTAGAGACGTTTGTATCATGTCTTTGGGATGCTATAGGGAATTCTTAGGAAATTATACCTTTGATTCCTTATTGTGTACTTTCCTTTTGATTAAACTCTAAAACAACTACTTCAGAATCTACTCTCTCTTAGATGGATAATACAAGGTACTCGATGGACATGGATGGAGCATAACACGTTCCATCCGAGTTTCAGTGCATGGTCGGGTTAGAAGGCCTTAGTCGGACATGATTATTGAGGTCAGAGGTGTTTTTCAGCATTCAAAGAGCTTAAGGTCAGCCCAAGCTTTGATATGATCATTGAATACCTCGATTCCTCGAGATTGAGTGTTAGAAGGTTCGAGTTTCTTCTAAGGTACAACACATGCAGGTGTGGTTCATGGTGCAACGGGTGTTTCATAGGGCAGAATTAGGTCGAATGATCCCAATAGAGTTCGTAATCTATTTTTTGAGTATGTAATGGGATTTCTAGAGTGCGATAGGCTTAGTCCCACCTTGTATCCTTCGGATTGAGATTTGAGTTAGGGGTTCATTAAAGGGTTAACTTTGCCACTTTGGTTAGTGTCGGAGCATCTGATATTCGTAGGATCTTCCCTTCCCCAAGTTGTTAGCCATGTGAAGGGAATGTAATAGACATGTATTGAGGCTTAGAAAGATAGTGGTAGGATGTCTCGCCATCAGTACAACAGTTAAAACATTCCATTTTGAAGTAGGTATGAGTTGAGTGAGGGTTATCTCCCTTCTTGACCTATCAAGCCTATAGTAGTGGCATATCACTTTCTAGGGATGAGGTAGGTCATGGTACCTATGAAAGGCAAAACTCCAATAAAACTTCTTACGGTGATCATTTTGGACCTACAAGTGTTGGGTTGCATATTACTCCAGTTGGGTCTTTATAGCAGGTTACTCTTGGTGATAATTTCAATGAGTATGGTGAGGTAGGCCACTATGTCAAAGATTGTCACGTGAGTGGTTCAAATCTTAGCAGAGGTATGAAAGAAAGCTCATCGCGTCGTTCATATCGAGCTTCAAACTTTAGGGGTTACTATGATTATGGAGAGTTTGACCACTGATCAAGAGAGTGCCCCTAGTTGGAGTTGATCTCCTGGGCATTGCCAACATATGATATTCCCTAAGCTATAGTGGATGGAATTTTTTGTATCTATGGAGATCATGGCATTATCTTAGAATTTGTCCCCAATGTGGCACCATGATTACAGGTATTTAGAAATGTAAGTCTTTTGGGTTGATATCACTTTTAGTTAGAGGTGGTCCCATTGGTGTTGCTTGTTCTACTTTAGGTGTTTATGTTAAGGTTGAGCATAATTCATTCTATGTTTCTACAAACAGATCAAAGGCTGAGGCTCCTGGTATTCCTTCTTTGGATGTGATTTTGTGGTCTTATCCCTTTGTTCTTATTTTGTGATTAGAGGTTTTCATGCCCATTCAGGTTCATTTGGCTTGTAATGATATCTTGATTTGTGTATGTGATTTGCCTCATGTAGTTGATTGATTAGTAGTTGATCAACTAGGCCATGTTTCATCGATTGGGAGTAATGGTTGAGTAACTCTTTGTGCCTTTGGCTTGGTGGTTTTGTTGCGTTGGTGGTCTTGGGATTATTGATTTCTTTTTTTTTCCACCCTTGGTGTGTGTTCTCACTATGATGTCAATTCTTTTTGATAGGTGGTTAGACCATATTTGCCAGTTGAGGTTTGTGTGTTGTGGGGCCTAGTTGGCTTAGGAGGTTGCCTTAGTTTTATGCCATCCATTTTGAGTAATAGTTTTGAGATTTCTAGCTGTCAAAGTTGTGTCAGGGGTAGTTTAGCCTTTTGATATTTTGTGGTAGTTCTTGTTGGCCACTTTCTTCTTTTGGCTTTTTCTTATTCTCGATTGTGAAGTAGTTGTTTTTGCATGTTCGTCTTTTTGGATTTTCTTCATCCAAGTGGTCTTGGAGTTTGGTTATGGCTAGCCAAAATTCGGAGGTATGATTTCCTATTTTACCTTGTTGCTGCTTTCATTATTTTGCAGTGAGTGTGTTGATATTTGTTGAGGTTAGTTTATGATTTTGAGTCGGAGTAGTGGCGTTCATCAGTGGCTTAAGACTCTAGAGGCTATTGGAAAATGGGATTTTTCTAAGAAGGTTCATCTTTATGATGAGGTCAAAGTAATTCGTGGAATCCATGATTTGGTTCTTATTCAGGATAAGGTTTGCTTTTAACTTGCTTGATAGCTTACGTGGTTTGTGATAGGAATTGGTACCCTAAGGCCACTACTATCTAATTGACTACGTTAATGCACCGTCTATCTCTTTGGGTTTCCTTAGATTGGGTGGTTCGTTCAAATTTGTGGTGGGAGAGTAGGTTGTGGGCTTAAGGTGTCGATATTTTTTTGGAAGTACCTTGGTTGGAGTAAGTCAATGGAGTCGAGCACAGTGCAACCTTGTCATTCGAAGGATGGTCGTCTTTTGTATTAGCGTTGATAGCTTCAGAAGGTTGTGCCTCAACTGGATTTTGTTGGTTTTTGAGAGTTCGGAATGGATTTTTGTCTTTTCTTTGGGATAGCTTCCTTATTTTGTCGGATGTCATTCCTCGATGTTCAGGTGGAACATGTAGTTCTCCTGAGGTTTGGGTTATTTTGGAGATATCTAGGATAGTTAAGGATCAATTAACGCTCTTGATTTTTAGAAGATGATAGATTTGGAGCATAAGGTGAGTATTTCAATTGGTGAGTTGGCTTCCTTATGCCATTTTCCTATGTTTGCTCAATTCGGTGGTTTCAGTATGGTGTTAGTTTTCTTCGATGAATCTGGTGCTTTAAGGCAATTTTGGTTCTAATGGAAGCAAGTTAGAGCCCAAAAAGGAATTGGAGGAGTTTTGGGAGTTTTGAAGTGGACTTGACCATTTTCCTTTTAGCCCAAGTTTCGAGTTGGCATTGTTCGATTCAAGATGGTGTCAGTGGTGGTCTGGCGGAGCATGCGAACCTAGTATCCTCATCTTTTCATGCCTTTAGGCTATATATCCTTCTACTTTCACATAGTAAGTCCTTTTAATAGTGGATGTGGTAATGACGCTCTAAGTCATTTATTCTATTTTTCGATCTTTTCAGCATTTAGAGCCTTCTTGTAGCGACCACAAGTCATTTATGATTTTATAGGGCTGTCAGTTCGGTCGCCAGGTCATTCATTTTTTCTTTATGAAAGTTTTCGTATTTTGGAGCCTTTGAAACTTGAATAGTTGATTTTAGTTAAAAGTTTATGAATACAACATTAGAATGCAATTCTAATGGTTTCATTAGCTCTAAAAGGGCCATTTTAGGCTAAGGGAATAGTTGGTTGGGGCCAAAGGCTTTTGGTGTGAGTTTGTGACGTTAGATGTTTTAATTTTGAAGCTTAAGCCAAAGTTTGACTTCAGTTAATATTCTTGGTAAATGTACTTGGATGAGAATTTTGTCAACACGATTAGCTTCGTAATGTTGATTTTATCATGGACGACCCTTCGTGTAGTTGCTGAGGCTTACAATTTCATTCCGATCCCTTTTGTCGATTTTGACTAAAAATGGAGCTTGGGTGTGGGACCCATTTTTCTATGAGACAACCTCAAATTGAAGCCATTTTTCAATGAAACACCCTCAAATGGAAGTTTGGATGGTTCTGTTGAGTCTTGTTTGCCAAATTTAGTGGGGGTAGCATATTTGGTTTATTTTCATTGGGTCTTGCATTAATCCTAAGGGTCCATCCGGAGATCTCGAAAAATAGAAAAATAAAGTGCTGCTAAGGCAAAGTTCTATTGACCAAAATTTAGGCTATTAGTGACTGACTTTGACTTATACCGACCAGATTGCTGCAATTTAAATCTCATATTTTAGTTTCGACCCTCATTTTCTGAACTTGATTTCTTAAGCTATATAGCTCCTATTGAGCTGATTTTAGTTGTGTTGGTTCAGGTTTTTGCATGGCTACATGTTGGAGTGATTTGGGAAGCTTGAAAGTTGTCGTTTTGAGGTAATTTCTTCCCTAAAGTGAATGCCTAAGCTTCATTTTTGAGCTTTAATGGTGATTGTATTGCATGTGCAGTTTTAACACATTTCTAAGCTCGAATTAATCCCATTTTGGGGCATAAGTTCATCAAGCTATTTTTGACCTTTTGACAAAATTGAGTTTTGGGATTCTTCGTGCGGGTTCTACATTCTCATTTTGACTCTATTTTGGCTCCATTTACAACTATTGCAAATTTAGTGTCCAGACGTTCGCAATGACATTGTGATCAATAATTTGATAGCATGTCATTGTCCAGAGGCATTTCATAAGTGGATAGCTCATGTGTGGTGGATTCAACGAGCGTGTTACTGACTTTGAGGTAGGCTTCAGTCTATTTTCTTGATTAGACATTTTAGATGATGTGTAGTATAGATTGCCTGTGATTTAGGATTATATTTGTTGCGTATTGGTTCCGCTGCTATTCATTCTATCTTTTCTTTATTTTGTAGGATATTTGGTCCTTATGTGGGTGTGAAATCCTTAGTTTAGGCTTGTAGCCTCTTTTTTGGTATAGATTAGCATGTTTGTCCTTGTTAGGTTTAATACATATGGCCTTAGGCAAGGTTTGAGCATTAGATGCCTTAGACTGTGTTTTATCGCCCTTGTATTTGTGAATGACTCTCTCTAGGGGTTGTATTGGGTTGTTCATCTTGTGTTGTTGCTTGAGACTTAGGTGGCTCATCATAGCCATAGGTTGGCACTAGCTGTGCTCAGTTATGGACTGGAGTGGTATAGTTGTGGTAAGGCGTTGTCCCTTGAGTTTTTTCCCCATTTGATTTACTTGGTAGCTTTTCTTAGTCCCGTTGCTTGTTGTTTAGTGGTAGGATCGGTATGATCCTTTGACTATATAGTTGGGCCCGAGACCGTGTTTAAGGACCATCTGATTCCAAGCAAGTACTCTCTTTCTCAGTGGTGTTGTTTGATTGGACTTATTTTTTATTTTATTGCTAGTGCCTTTTTTTAATTCTCACGTGTTTTGTGGTATGATCCTGGCTCATGCATTGGCCCATCATTATCATTCATGGAGAAATAGTGTTTTCACTCAGCTTTTCTTCTACACTGGCTTTAATGGGAGTTGTACCACCTAGATCACTAGATTTATTGATTTCAATAATTATGAGGTGTCGTTGACGTGCTCGTTTTCTACTTGGGACATTAGAGGCTTTTGATATGTGCTCAGTTTTTACTTGACTAGCCAGCGCGTTGATACCCTTTCTTGCATTATTTTGGCTACTCAGATCCTCTACGGAGAGTACTTGCTTGGAATTAGATTAAAGGTTTAGTCTACATCGAGGATAAGACTAAACCTTTTCTTAGTCGATTTGTTGCAAGACGTGGATTCGGTCTCATCTATGTAAACCACAAATCAACCTAATATCTTACTAAAATCTCCCTTTTGAGCAAATTTGGCAATTAGAATTGAGCCACAATTTCTCTTTCGTGCAAACTACAACAATCAAACATAAATTGCAGACATCAAGCTATTTGCCCACTTCAATTGATCACTTTCAAGCATCAATCAAAGATCTATACTAGGACTAAGTTTGAAATCTTATCCCATGAATTAATCTCATTCTAAATAATTCAAATCCATGAATGTACAACACTAAAATAGAGCAAGACACAAGACCAACTAAATTAAATCAACACTCAACCTCATAATCAGACCCCTAAATTTGGGGTTTTAGCCAAGCATCATAAAAAGAAATGAAATTATACCAATGATATATTCAGCATTTAATGTGTTGATGATAATATGCAATATTCTTAAACGCCTACTTCAATTTTAACTCTCAATTATAAATTAGAAGAGTTGTTCAAAAATCCAAAACTAAAGAGAAAGGGCAAAAAGTTCAAAACATCAATAAAACCTCTAATAGATGAATTCTTTGAAAGATAAAACCCAAGATCCATTTTCTCTCTCCTTTGGGCATTTTTTAATTTCCCTAAAAATTAGTGTGAAATTCCATAAGCGACATGTTCGGTGGTGTTAGTCGGGCTCGCTTTTCTGATTCGCTAATCGTTATTTGCTCTTCAACTCACCTTCATTTGCTTTAAGCTTCAAATGTTTGAACCTCAATTGGCGAACTCGATCGAGTCGGCCTTTCATATTAAGTGACTCTCTCAATACATCCTTGTTCGCCTATTCAACCTTCAATCTAACTCAAGAGTTTATCACCTTCAACAATGGAACTTGTAGCTCGCCCAATAACTTCGGCAAATCGCCATTTTCACTTTGTCTCACCAACCTTCCTTGAATATTTTCAAATGTACACCCTATCACTTTGGGCGAGGTACGACCCTTTGGGCGATACCCCCATTTGATTATGCGACTACCAGCTAAGAGTGTACACTCTTTTCAATGTTTTGGCCTTTTTTTCCTAGATTCATCCTTGCCTTGTCCTTTAGCCTTCATAGTTGTAAAACATCAAAATATCATCAAAATAGGACACTAATTTTGAACTAAAAAGTCCTTAAATGAGTGGAAATCTACCACTCATCAGGTACTAATTAACTAATGTTTTAACCTTTGACACTCGTGTTGAAGGCCATTAAATGAAATAAAGGGATGACTACTTGTTTGTAAAAAATAAATAAATTAATAATCTAGATTACATAACTTAGTCTTTTGGCATTTTCTGCTGAGGCATTAATGATTTTTTTCTCCTTTGGTTATAAGACTTACATCTTAGTGATCAACTGCTTTGATAATTCTAATAAGCTCCTTTTGGTGGAATTTCAATAAATAAAGTAGAAAAGACTGTTCTTAAAATCTCATTCCACCAATCAACTTCTCTTTATATTTTTTAAAAATCTCTTTTGACGAAAAACACAAGGTTGAGAATCCAGATCAGAGCAAGGCCGTGAAAATGGTGTTTCTTTTAGGATTGAATCCTGAAAACACGTTCAAAGACAAATCTTGTTTGGTATCATGGGATCATTAGAGAGAAAGTAACATTAAATATGTTGTGAACCAAACTAACTACATAAGGGCCTATTGTTGGAAGGGGTGAATGAGACTAATCAGTTTAAGATTAATGGAAGATTAAAATGTTTGGGAGTTTTGTTTGGGATCTATACCCATCTATAAATTGGTTAAATAGGTCTTGGAGTAAACACAAAAGAGTTTATGCATTTTGGAGAAAAATGTTTGTTCCTCTTTTTTTTTTCTAGAGTCTAAAAGCTTCTCATCCCAATTCTTATCTCTATCTTAGATACTTATTATTTCAATGTTTCCATTGTATTTCAATTGTTTGAGTATTGGAATTACGATTCTAAAACTGTAATCATATTCCAATATTCTTGTTTATATAGTAAGGAGTTTGGGTGAATTATAATTTTGATAAGATTGAAATTCAGCGTGGATAAGGCCAATGGTTAACAATATGAGAATGAACTTGTGCAACGCGTATCGACAAATCAATACAATGCTTTTAACATAGTTGAAGTGGCTCTATCATTGGGTAATTTTTCAGTATCCCCTAATTAGGAAGTTTGCAATCATCGTCATGCTGGGGATAATTTTAATTCACACTTTCTTATTCATGTCATTAGGCGTGACATGTCTATATATTGTCTCATTCTTTGCTCTAGGTCAGATTACAGTGCCATGGCATCCTGAATCATAACTTTAACTCATTAATTAGGAGTGGAGTGCTTTACAGATTGTGGCGGGAAAATGGTGTGAATGAACATTGGGTTTATTTCTCTTGCCAGGTTCTTTAATGGGATGTTTTCGACCACCATCACTTTCATTGGATGCATTTGCCAACTATGAATCCCCCCCGTGAATGATTTGTTTTCTCTGACAAGGAGTTTTTCACAGTTATTAGTAGTAGTAGTAGTAGTACCACGACTACCACGACTACCACTACGACTACCACCACTACTACTACTACTACCACTACCACTACTACCACTACCATTACTACCACCACTACCACTACTACTACCACTACTACCACTACCACTACTACTAATCTCTAGTAGAAACAGTTTGTTTGTTAAGTCAGTTATGAACTTCAGATATAGAGTAAGGAGCAGAGTAATTACTACTACTACTACTACTACTTCTACCATCATTATTATTACAAATCATTTGATTTTGCTTAATGGATTTAATCTCATTTTTTCAAATTCTCAATTTTAGTCTTCAAATCATCAAAAGAAGAATCTCTAGTAGAAACAGTTTGTTAAGTCTGTTATGAACTTCAGATATAGAATAAGGAGCAGAATAATCGACTTCGAAATCATTCTTTTGTTTAACATACTTTTTTGAAGAGCTAGCAGTATTATTAACAACTAATTGAATAATTTTTTCACGAAGATTATTATCAGTAACTTCTTTTAAAAGTTCTATTACATTATCAGAAGTAATAGTGTTAATATTTAAATCGTCAAATTGAGATTGTAATTTATAAAATTCATCATTTTAACAAGAACAAATATATCCTTGCCCAAATTTACAAGTATGACAAGCATTATTATTAACATGCCGAGTATTATCAGGGAAATCATTATTATCATCCGAACTTGACTCAGAGTCATAATCTGATTTTGAACCAGAAGTGTAAAGGAAACTATAAACCTTATCATGAATTTCTTCATCTAGTTGTAAGGTTCTTAGCTTTTCAAGCTTACAATTAGGTGTTATATGATTGAGTTTTTCACACTTATAACACTAAATTCTGGCAAGTTCTCGTCTAGACCTATTCTTAGTAAATCTATTAGACTTGCGAGATGATTTTCGTTCATCTCGTTCTTCTTTAGATCTTTGTCTATGTCTCCGTTTCCCATAAGGTTCCTCAGGATTGGACCTTTCAGAATCTATGTTTAGATTTCTGTTTGTTCGAAATTTCTGGTAAACCAAATTGGATACAAAAGTCTACTAGCTGAGATTTTTCTATTTGCTTATCTATCTTAAGCTGTCGAGATAACTTTAACTCATTGCATAAATTTATGTCTTCTTGAGTGCAGACGCCTATTAATCTACCATAGGTATAACTTCCATAAGAGATTTCACCATTCTCATTTCTCAAGATCTTTTTAACTCTTAAAGCAATGAGGGAAGGTCATCTATAAACTTAGCTTTTCAATATTCATACTTATTTTCTGGTAGTTCCATCACTCTAATCATATAAGTATCTTTATACCATCTAAATTCTCCTAAAGTTCTACATCGTAGACTGTTTAACAGAGTATGAACGGTCTCAAACTTATTGGTAAATCTACCATTAAAATGTTCTAGAATAGTTAAAACTAAGGTATAAACGATATCTTCTCTATTTGCCACAAGAGTCATATCGAGGTTATCAACACCTGGGGTAGTAGAGACCGCATTAATTACAACAATTTTTTGTTCAATAGTCATATAATTATCCCACCAACCCCAAAGTTGGCTCGTAAAACCTGCAATTATTATTTTGCAAATATTTCTATCTGAGTTTTGAACATTTTTGCAAATAGTTGCATACATAAGCATTGTGTGAACAAGAATAGTAAGCTGTCTATCAGTCAGCCCATCGAGGTTCCATTCATAAATCTCAGAACTGCTATAAGAAGTATTAGTCTGATTTCAATCTCGTTCCTCTATAAGCACATCTTGAGGAGTGGGTCGAGAATAATAATAAGTTTGCATACTTGGTTTAGTCGCAAACTTATCACTATTCTTTTTGGGATAACCTTGAAGTTTATTAAATTCTAAAGAAACATGTTCTTTAAAGTCAAAAGCATTTTCTACTTCATTAGCAAAATTTTTTGATAAATCTATAGGACTAGATTTAAATTCAGAAAACTTTTTAGCCAGAAGTTCTTCTAGACCATAATGTGATTTTAATTTAAAATCTGTAATCTCCGGAGGTCTTTGCACCGGGGTAGCCATAGTAAAATTTTCTGAATTTATTTTAGAAGGAGAAGCTTTATCACAAGTTTTTAAATTATTTTTTATCTGAATTATTAAAACAGTTAGTTCATCTAATTTTTTATTAAGAGAACCAATATGTTCACCTTAAACTTTAACATAAAGTCTCAAATAGTTGTTTTGAGAAATCAAATTATTAATTTCGTTGATGCTGACTGCCGCAACATCTTCTTCAATAAATTTTTGGAAGACAGTAAAAGTAATACCAGTATTATTAGGTAAAACAAAGGTTGACTGGGGTGGATAAACAACCTTAATAATATTACCAGTTCTATCTTTGTAAGATCGCTCAAGAACATTAATGAATAAAGGTAAATACGTGGTTATAAACCATGACACAAAATACATAATTTGATTATGCAACGCACAATTTTCATAAAATTCTTGAGAAATATTATTTAAATCATCGGCACTATAAGTGTCAAAGAACCAAGTTTTAAATTGCTTCTATTTATTACTTAAAAATTCATTTTGAATATATTTTATCTTCAAAAAACCTGGATTAAAATCTATTTGGTGTACATTCATCATTAAGTATTATTTAGATCAAAATTCATTTCGAATTGTGAAGGAATATCTTTATCAGATATGTTAGAAGCAATATCATTTGCCTGCACAATATTTAACCGAGGATTAATCTTTATTTTATTAGCCAATTTATCATGTTGATTTGCAGATATAACTGATGGTAAAGAATGTAAAGAAGCGGCACGATTTTTGGCCGGACCATATACAGGATCAATAGAGGCAGGTCAATAGGGGAAATATGATGTATTACAGACAATCTCCTAGCAGAAGAAAATGAATGTTTACTAAAAGGAATATCATTAAACTGCATACAAATTCTACCATCCGAATTTTGAGTGATATGAGAGTATTCAGAATTAGTGACTGCATCCGCCATCTGACTTGGATGAATTATTGATTCTAAAGTCCAAATAATTGAAAAATTAATTTCTTCCCATTTTATAGATCTTCTAGTAATGACCTTAGATCTAGCAAAATTAGTTTCTACTAGAATTTTTTCCGCAGATGTATCATATAACTTACATCTTGGGTTTAACGTAGAAAGTAATTAAAAATATATTCTATAAGATAAGCAAATTAATTCAGATCCAGATGCATAATTATAATCATGTGTTTTAACATTTAAAGTCAAAGCACCAAGAATATTAGCATTAGTTAAAGATAACTGCAGATATTTGGTTGAGTATTAAAATAAATTGGACCATAGGCCACCATAAATTCTATTGAACCCATTAATAATTGTCTAAAATTTAAATTCCTAGCATCACATAAAACAGCTAAAAATGTTTCAGGTAATCCTTTAAGAGTTAATGGCTTAAAAACAATTTGTATCATGCCAATATGCAAGAAATTATACTGTAATTTATATATATCAATATCTCTCTTACTCAATAAACGAATAGTCTGTTCTGAAGAATTTAACGCTAAGGATTGTTTAATTGTTTCAATCAGATGTTTATTAAAAATTTTATCAAACCAATCATAATCATAAATGGTTTTTATATTAATTCTAGAAATAATTTATTTGTTTAACAAATCAAGGTTTTGATGTATATCAACCTCATTCAATTTGATACTTTTAGTATTAGTTTCTCCAAAATCCATGAAGAGAAGTTTCATATCTATGTCGTATATTTTATTTCAATCTCATATTTATTATAAAAGTTTCTAGGATCTGATACCAACGAAATAGGATCTCGAGAGATGGGTGGTAGTTCGCGCTGTCATCTTTAATTTAGTTTGTCAACATCCGAATTCAAAGAAATACGAATCGAAATATAACTTCGCGCTATAGGCCATGACATTTTATAGTGACTTAGAATTTCAACGTCATTTTTGCCTAAACCTTACATGAACCTAGGTTAAGACCTTAGCTATGGACTCAATTGGTCGCCAATGCAAAAACAACTCATTTACAAGGTCATAACGAGCCCAGAGCAGGTAAACCTAATATATTGATGATTTTCGTGTGCTATAAACCACGACATTTTATGGTGATATGGAATTTCGACGTCATTTTTATCAAAAAACATACATTGACCTCCATTAAGACATTAACTATTAAGCAAGTTGGACGCCACAACCAAAACGCCCCATTTACAAGGTCAAACGATCCTAGAGCAAGTAAACCTCTCATTTTGTAGATTTTCTTGTGCTAGTCCACATCATTTTATGGTTACTTAGAATTTCGATGTCATTTTTGCCAAAAACTAACATGGACCTCTGTTAAGACCTTAGTTATGGAGTCAGTTGGTCACCACGGTCCATTTAAAAGGTCAAATGAACAAAAAGCATGTAAACACACAATTTTGTCAATTTTCATATGCTATAGTCCACGATATTTTATGGTAACCCATAATTTCGACGTAATTTTTGCTAATAACTTACATGGACCTCGATTAAGCCCTAGCTATGGAGCGAGTTGGTCGCCAATTTCAAAGCGGACCATTAACAAGGTCAAACGAGCCCTAGAGTAGGTAAACTCCTCATTCTCCAATTTTCGTGTGTTATAGTCCACAACATTTTACGATGACCTGGAATTTCGATGTCATTTTTGCAAAAAACATATATGGACCTCTGTTAAGACATTAGCTGTGGAGCTAGTTGGTCGCCATTACCAAAACGACCCTTTTAAAAGGTCAAACTAGCCCCAAAGCAGTTAATTCCCCAATTTTGTCGATTTTCATGTGCGATAGTTCATGACATTTTATAGTGATTCGGAATTTCGATGTCATTTTTGCCAAAAACATACATGGACCTCCGTTAAGACTTTAGCTATGGAGCTACTTGGTCGCCATGGACAAAACGATCCATTTACAAGGTCAAACGAGCTCCAGAGCAGATAAACTCCCTATTTTGTCAATTTTTGTGTGCTATAGTCCACAACATTTTATGGTCACCTGGAATTTTGACGTCATTTTTTCCAAAAATTTTAATGGACCTCCGTTAAAACCTTAGCTATGGAACTAGCTGGTCACCATGCCAAGACAGTCCATTTAAAAGGTCAAAATAGATAGTCCATTAAGACCTTAGTTATGAAGCCAGTTGGTCGCCACGGCCAAAACGGCTTATTTACAAGGTCAAACGAGCTGCAGGGCAGGTAAACCCTCTATTTTGCCTATTTTCGTGTGGTATAGTCCACGTCATTTTTTGGTGATTCAGAATTTCGACGTCATTTTTGTTAAAACCTTACATGGACATTCGTTAAGACTTTAGCTATGGAGCGTGTCGTCACGGCCAAAACTACCCATTTACAAGGTCAAACGAGCCCAAAACACGTAAACCCCTTATTTTGTCGATATTCATGTGGTATACTAGTCCACGACATTTTATAGGGACCTAGAATTTCGACGTCATATTTGCCAAAAGCTTACATGGACCTCCATTAAGACCTTAATTATGGAGCCAGCTGGTCACCACAGCCAAAACAACCAATTTATAAGGTCAAACAAGCCCAGAGAAGGTAAACCCCTTCTTTTTTCAATTTTTATGTGATGTAGTCCACGACATTTTATGGTGACCCAAAATTTCAACGTTGTTTTTGTCAAAAATTTACATGGACCTCTGTTAAGACCTTAGCTATGGATCCAGATCGTCTTCACGGTCAAAACAGCCCATTTACAAGGTCAAACGAGCCCTTGAGCATGTTAACCACCCATTTTGTCGATTTTCATGTGCTATAGTCCACGACATTTTATGGTGTCCTAGAATTCTAACGTCATTTTTGCAAAAACCTTACATAGACCTTCATTAAGTCCTTACCTATGGAGCTAGTTGGTGGCCACAACAGAAATGACCTATTTGCAAGGTCAAACAAGCCAATAGCCGGTAAATTTTATATTTTATCGATTTTCGTGTGCTATAGTCCATGACTTTTTATGCTAATTCAAAATTTCTACGTCATTTTTGCCAAAAATTTACATGGACCTGCTTTAAGACCTTAGGTATGGAGCCAATTGGTTGCCAATTGTAAAACGACTCATTTACAAGGTCAAACGAGCCCCAGAGCAGGTAAACCCCTCATTAGGTTGATTTTTGTGTGCTATAGTCCATGTTATTTTATGGTGACTCAAAATTTCGTCGTCATTTTTGTCAAAAACTTGCATGGACATTCATTAAGACCTTCGTTATAGAACCAGTTAGTTGTCACAGCCAAAACGACCCTTTTACAAGGTCAAACGAGCTTAGAGTAGGTTACCCTCCCCCCCCCCCCCCCTCCTCCCCATTTTGCTCATTTTTGTGTGCTATAGTCGACGACATTTTATGATGACTCAGAATTTCGACGTTATTTTTGCGAAAAGGTTACATGGACCTCTGTTAAGACCTTAGCTATGGAGCCAGCTAGTCACCACGCCAAGATGGCCCATTTAAAAGGTCAAAATAGCCAGAGCAGGTAAACTCTTTATTTTGTCGATTTTTGTGTGCTATAGTCCATGAAATTTTATACTGATTCAAAATTTCGACGTCGTTTTTGCCAAAAACTTACATGGATCTCAATTAAGACCTTAGTTATGAAGCTAGTTGGTCGCCACGGCTAAAACAAACAAATTACAAGGTCAAACAAGTCCTTGAGTAGGTAAATCTACCATTTTGTCGATTTTTGTGCTATAGTCTACGACATTTTATGGTGATCCAAAATTTCGACGTTATTTTTGCAAAAAACTTACATGGACCTCTGTTAAGACTTTAGCTATGGATCCAGTTCGTCTCCACGGTCAAAACAGTCCATTTACAAGATCAAACGAGCCAATGAGCAGGTTAACCACCCATTTGCTTATTTTTATATGTTATAGTCTACGATATTTTATGCCGACACAGAATTCTAATGTCATTTTTGCGAAAACTTTACATGGACCTCCATTAAGACCTTAGATATGGAGTCAGTTGGTGGCCACAACAAAAACAACCTATTTACAAGGTCAAACAAGCCCAGAGCTGATAAATCCCATATTTTATCGATTTTCATGTATTATAGTCCACGATATTTTATGCTGATTCAAAATTCGACGTTATTTTTGCCAAAAACTTACATGGACCTACTCTAAGACCTTAGTTATGGAGCTGGTTGGTCGCTACTTGTAAAACGATCCATTTACAAGGTCAAACGAGCCGCAGAGAAGGTAAATCCCTCTATTAGGTTGATTTTCATGTGCTATAGTCCACGACATTTTATGGTGACTCGGAATTTCGATGTCATTTTTGTCTAAAAATTACATGGACCTCCGTTAATAGCTTAGTTATAGATCTAGTGCGTTGTCACAACCAAAACGGCCCATTAACAAGGTCAAACGAGCCTAGAGCAGGTAACCCCTCCCTCCCTCTCATTTTGCTCATTTTTGTGTGGTATAGTCGATGGTATTTTATGGTGACCCGAAATTTCGATGTCATTTTTGCGAAAAACATACATGGACCTCCGTTAAGACCTTAGTTATGGAGCTAGCTGGTCACTACGCCAAGACGACCCATTTAAAAGGTCAATATAGCTAGAGCAGGTAAATCCCCCATTTTATCGATTTTTGTGTACTATAATTGTGCATGACATTTTATACTGATCCGAAATTCCAACGTCATTTTGGCAAAAACTTACATGGACCACAATTAAGACCTTAGTTATGGAGCTAGTTGGTTGCCACGGCTAAAACGAACAATTTAAAGTTTTTGGCCAAAAACTTCCCTCAACTATACTCTATGATTAAACCACATCCTTACGATATTACAATGAACAAAAAACATCCCTCAATTATCTTAAAAATGGCAAGATTCATCCTTTAATTAGTTTTTGTCAAAAAAACTAACGGTTGATCCACCTACAAATTCCCTATTTTGTTTGCTCCCATTCTTCTCTTAACTTATAGTAGTAATTGACAATTCTAACTAAATTGAACGAGCTAGGAAGAGAAGGTTTGCATCCTCAACTTCACAGTAGCAGCCAGGATGTCCCGTAAAAAGTGAGCAAAATATTTCAAGTAAAATATTTTTCGCTCTATATAATTACTTGATCAGATAAGCAACAAAATATTATAAGAAAAAAATGTATAATTTTCTCTTTATTTCCTAGACAATGAGGGAATTTCAAGTATGAAGGTAGTCTATTTTTATTTTATTTTTGTTGATAAACACTAGTTACTGTATTTTTAAAAATATAGAAGTAACATATTTAGATATTACATAAAAAAATATTTTTATTCCAATTTATGTGACCTTTTTTGCTTCTTAAGATACAAACTATGTTAACTTTTTATAAATATTTTACTATGTATTTTCATCATATTCACGTGAGAAGAATTACAACTTTAATATGTGAAAAAGGCCACATATTTATCCATAGTTAATTCTAGCTTCATTTACATGAAAGGAAATGAATTTAACCGTTAGTTTCTATCAAGAAAAAAGATGGAAGGGTGAATTTGGCCATTTTTAGGATAGTTAGGGGATGTTTTTTCCTCATTGTGGTAGTAAAAGGATGTTTAAATTTAGAGTATATTTGAGGGATGTTTTTAGCCAAAAACTCAACAATTTACAAGGTCAAACAAGTCACTGAGTAGGTAAACCCTCAATTTTGTCGATTTTTGTGTGGTATAGTCTATGACATTTTATGGTGACCTGGAATTTCGATGACATTTTTGCCAAAAACTTACATGGACCTTCGTTTATATCTTAGCTATAGAGCCAATTGCTTGCCACGATCAAAATGACCCATTTTCAAGGTCAAACGAGCCTAGAGCAGGTAAAACTCCCATTTTGTTGATTTTTATTTGCTATAGTCCATGACAATTTTTGGTGACCCAGAATTTCGTCGTTATTTTAGCCAAAAACATACATGGAGCTCCGTTAAGATCTTAGCTATGGAGCCATATTGTTGCCACGGCCAAAATGGTCAATTTACAAGGTCAAACGAGGCCAAAGCAGGTAAATTCATTTTGTCGATTTTTGTGTGGTATAGTCCATAACATTTTATGATAACTCAGAATTTCGACAACATTTTTGCCAAAAACATACATGGACCTCCGTTAAGACCTTAGCGATGGATCCAGTTGGTTGCCACGACCAAAACGGCCTATTTAATGTGTCGAATGAGCCCTAAAGTAGGGAAATCTCATCTTTTGCCCATTTTCGTGTGTTATAATCCACGACATTTTATGGTGACCCGAAATTCTGACATCATTTTTGCCAAAAACATACATGAAACTCCTTTAAGAACTTTGATAAGGAGGAAGTTGGTCACCACGGCCAAAACGACCCATATACAAGGTCAAACGAGCCCAGAGCAGGTAAACCCCTTATTTTGCCTATTTTTGTGTGCTATAGTTCACGACATTTTATGGTGACCCAGAATTTCGAAGTTATTTTTTCCAAAAAATTACATTGACCTCCGTTAAGACCTTAGCAATGGATCCAGTTGGTCACCATGGCCAAAACGACCTATTTACAAGGTCTAATGAGCCCCTGAGAAGGTAAACCCCCATTTTGCTGATTTTTGTTTGTTTTTGTCCACGATATTTTATGGTAACCTAGAATTCCAACGTCATTTTTTCCAAAAATTTACATGCGCGTCAGTTAAGACCTTAGCTATAGAATTAGTTGGTCGCCATGGCTAAAACGACTCATTTTCAAGGTCAAACAAGCTCAGAGATGGTAAACCCCCTTTTTTGTCGATTTTCATGAGCTATAATCCACGACATTTTATGATAATTTAGAATTTCGACATCATTTTTGCCAAAAAGTTATATAGACATCCGTTAAGACGTTAGCCATGTAGCTAGTTGGTTGCCATGGCTAAAAAAGTCCATTCACATGGTAAAATAATCCCTGAGAATGTAAATTTCTTTTTTTGTCAATTTTCCTATGCTATAGTCCACAACATTTTATGGTGACTCAGAATTTTGTTGTCATTTTTGCCTAAAACTTACATGGACCTACGTTAAGACCTTAGCTATGGAATCAGTTAGTTGCCACGGGCAATACGACTTATTTCCTATGTCAAACGAGCCTAAGAGCAGATAAATCCCCTATTATGCCGATTTTAGTGCGCTTAGTCCACGACATTTTATGGTGTTTCAGAATTTCGATTCCATTTTTGCCAAAAACTTACATAGACCTCTATTAATATGTTAGCTATGAAGCCAGTTGGTTACCACGGCTTGAACGATCCATTTAAAAGGTCAAACGACCCCCAAAGCTGGTAAACCCCCCATTTTACCTATTTTCGTGTGCTATAGTCCACGACATTTTATGGTGAATTGAAATTTCATCGGCATTTTTGCCAAAAAATTGCATGGACCTCCGTTAAGACCTTAACGATGGAGCCAATTGGTCGCCAAGGTCAAAAAGGCCAGTTTACAAGGTCAAATGAGCCCCATAGCCGGTAAAACCCCCATTTTATCGATTTTTGTGTGCTATAGTGCATGACATTTTATGGTGATTTAGAATTCCGATGTCATTTTTGCCAAAAACTTACATGGACCTCCGTTAAGACCTTAGCTATGGAGCCAGTTTGTCCCACGGCCAAAATGGTCCATTTACAAGGTCAAATGAGCCCCAGAGATGGTAAACTCCCTATTTTGCTGATTTTCATGTGCTATAGTCCACGATATTTTATGGAGTCCAAGAATTCTAACGTCATTTTTGCCAAAACCTTATAATGGAGCTCCGTTTTGACCTTAGTTATGGATCCAATTGTTCGCCACTGCTAAAACAACCCATTTACAAGGGCAAATGAGCCCGAGAGCATTTAAACCCCTTTATTTTGTCGATTTTCGTGTGCTATAGTCCACAATATTTTATGGTGACCTAAAATTTCAATGTCATTTTAACCAAAAACTTACATGGATCTCTATGATGATCTTAGATATGAATATAGTTGGTAGCCACGGCTAAAACGGCCCATTTACAAGGTTAAACGAGCCCAGAGTAGGTAGACCCCCAATTTTACCAATTTTCGTGTGCTATTGTCCACGACATTTTATGGTGACTTGAAATTTTGAAGTTATTTTTGTCAAAAACTTACATGGACCTCCATTAAAACATTTGCTATGGAGCCAATTGGTCGCCACTGCTTTAAAGACCCATTTAAAAGATCAAACGAGCCCCAAAGAAGGTAAATCCTCTATTTTATCGATTTTTGTGTGCTATAGTCCACGACATTTTATGGTCAAACGAGCCAAGGTGTCACCACGTCTAAAACGACCAATTTACAAGGTCAAACGAGCCTAGAGCAGGTAAACCCCCATTTTCACCGATTTTCATATGTTATAGTCCACGATATTTTATTATGACCCAGAATTTCGATGTTATTTTTTCCGAAAACTTACATGGATATCTGTTAAGACATTAGCTATGGAGCCAGTTGGTCACCACGGCCAAACGGGCCAATTTACAAGGTCAAACGAACCCCATAGTAGGTAAACCCCTTATTTTGTCGATTTTAGTGTGCTATATTCCATGATTTTATGGTGACTCAGAATTTCGACGTCTTTATAGCCAAAAATGTACATGCACCTTTGTTAAGACCTTAGTTATGGAGTCAGTTGGTCGCCACGACCAAAATGGCCAATTTACAAGATCAAACGAGCCCCAAAGCATGTAAATCCCCAATTTTTCTAATTTTCATGTGCTATAGTATAGGACATTTTATGGTGACGAAGAATTCAGACGCCATTTTAACCAAAAACTTACATGGACCTCCGTTAAGACCTTAAATATGGATCTAGTTAGTCGGCATGGCCAAAATAGTCCATTTACAAGGTCAAACGAGCTAGAGAGTAGGTAAACCCTTCATTTTGTCGATTTTCATCTGCTATAGTCCATGACATTTTATGGTGACTCAGAATTTTGACATTATTTATGCCAAAAACTTATATGGACCTCCGTTAAGACCTTAGTTATGGATCTTGTTGGTTGCCACAGCAAAAAAGGCCCAATTACAAGGTTAAACGATCCCCATAGTAGGTAAACCCGCTATTTTGTCGATTTTCGTGTGATATAGTACAAGACATTTTATGGTGACTTAAAATTTCGACGTCATTTTTGTCAGAAACTTACATGGACCCCCGTTAAGACCTTAGCAATAGAGCCAATTGATCTCCACTGCTAAAACAACTCATTTACAAGGTCGAACGAGCCCCTAAGAAAGTAAACCTCCCATTTTGTCGATTTTCATATGCTATAGTTTACAACATTTTATGGTTACTCGAAATTCGGATGTCATTTTTTCCAGAAACCTACATGTACCTCCGTTAAAACCTTAGCTATAAATCAAGTTGGTCGCCATAACATAAATGGCCCATTTACATGGTCAAATGAGCCCCAGTGTAAGTAAGCGCCGTCCCCCCCATTTTACTAATTTTCGTGTGCTATAGTCCACGATATTTTATGGTTACCCTAAATTTCGATGTCATTTTTTTCAAAGACTTACATGGACCTCTGTTAAGACCTTAAGTATGTAGCCAATTGATCTCCACAGCCAAAATGGCCCATTTAGAAGGTCAATCAATCCCAAAAACAGGTAAGCCCTCCATTTTGCCGATTTTCGTGTGCTATAGTCCATGACATTTTATGGTGACCCAAAATTTCAATGTCATGTTTGCTAAAAACTTACATGGACCTCCGTTTAGACCTTAGATATGGAGCCAGTTTGTCGCCACATAAAAAACGGTCTATTTACAAGGTCAAATGAGCCCTAGAGCAGGGAAATCTCTCATTTTGATGATTTTCGTGTGCTATAGTCCACAATATTTTATGGTGACCAAGAATTCTAACATCATTTCTGCCAAAAAAACTTACATGGACATCCGTTAAGACCTTATCTATGGATCCAGTTGGTCGCCACGACCAAAACGGCCCATTTAGAAGGTCAAACAAGCCCATAAGCGAGTAAACCCCTCATTTTGTTGATTTTTGTGTGCTATAGTCCATGACATTTTATGATGACTCAGAATTTTGATGTCATTTCTGCGAAAAACTTACATAAAGCTTTGTTAAGACCTTAGCTATGAAGCTAGTATGCCGCCATAGCCAATACGACCTATTTTCAAGGTCAAACGAGCCCAAAATAGGTAAACCCCCTCCTTTGCTTATTTTTGTGAAGTATGGTCCACAACATTTTATGGTGATCCACAATTACGTCATTTTTGCCAAAAATTACATAAACGTCCGTTAAGACCTTATCTATGGAGACAATTGGTCGGCACGACTAATATGACCCATTTACAAGGTTAAACGAGCCTTAGAGCAGGTAAACCCTCAATTTTGTCAATTTTCGTATGTTATAGTCCACGAATTTTTACGGTAACCCAAAATTTCGACATTATTTTTGCCAAAAACTTAAACATCAATTAAGACCTTAGCTATGGAGCCAATTAATCGTCATTGCCAAAATGACCCATTTACAAGGTCAGACGAACCCAGAGCAGGTAAACCCCTCATTTTGTCAATTTTAGTATGCAATAGTCCATAACATTTTATGGTTACCTACAATTTTGAAGTCATTTTTGCCAAAAACTTACATGAACCTCCGTTAAGACCTTAGCTATGTAGCCAGTTGGTCGTCATGGCCAAAACATCTCATTTACAAGGTCAAATGATACAAAGAGCAGGTAAACCCCCCATTTTGTCGATTTTCCCGCTATAGCCCATGACATTATATAGTGACTTAGAATTTTAACGTCATTTTTGCCTAAAATTTACATGGACCTAGGTTAAGACCTTAGCTATGGAGCCAATTGGTCACCAAGGCCAAAACGACCCATTTAAAAGGTCATACGATCCCCAAAGCAAGAAAACCCCCCATTTTATCGATTTTCGTCTGCTATAGTGCACGACATTTTATGGTGACCCGAAATACCAACGTCATTTTTTGCCAAAAAAATATATGGACCTCTATTAAGTCATTAGCTATGGAGTCAGTTGATCGCCACAGCCAAAACAACCCATTTACAAGGTCAAACGAGTCCAAGAGCAGTTAAACCCCATATTTTGTCGATTTTTGTGTGCTAATCTACGCATATTATGGTGACCAGAATTTCAACGTCATTATATCCAAAAACATACATGGGCCTCCATTAAGAACTTAGCTATGGAGTAAGTTGGTCACCACAACCAAAACGGCCCATTGACAAGGTCAAAAGAGCCTAGAGCAGGTAAACCCCCATTTTGTCGATTTTCGTGTGCTATAGCCCATAACATTATATGGTGACCCAAATTTTCGACATTATTTTTGCCAAAAACATACATAGAAATCCGTTAAGACCTTAGCTATGAAGTCAGTTGGTCGCCACTGCTTTAATGACTTATTTACAAGGTAAAACGAGCCCTTAAGCAGGTAAACCCCACATTTTGTCGATTTTCGTTTGCTATATTCCACGACACTGTAGATGACTCGAAATTACGATGTCATTTTTTCCAAAAACTTACATGGACCAATGTTAAGACCTTAGCTGTAGAGCCAGTCGTTCGCTGTGGCCAAAACGGCCAATTTACAAGGTCATACGAGTCCAAAGCATGTAAACACATCATTTTGCCGATTTTCGTGTAGTATAAGTCCACGACATTTTATGCTCATCCAAAATTCTGGTATAATTTTTGACAATACCTTACATAGACCTCCGTTATGCCCTATTTTCAAGGTCAAATGAGTCCAAAGTAAGTAAACCCCCTCCTTTGCTTATTTTCGTGAGCTATTGTCCACAACATTTTATGGTGATCCGTAATTCCAACGTCGTTTTTGTAGAAAACATACATAGACGTCTGTCAAAACTTTAGTTATGGAGACAATTGGTCGCCACAGCAAAAAAGGCCTATTTACACGGTCAAACTAGCCCTAGAGTAGGTAAATCCTTCATTTTGTCGATTTTCATATGCTATATTCCACGACATTTTATGGTGACCTAGAATTTCGATGTCATTTTTGCCAAAACCTTACATAGACCTCCGTTAAGACCTTATCTATAGATCCAGTTAATCTCCATGGCTAAAACATCCCATTTACAAGGTTAAACAAGACCAGAGCAGGAAAACTCCCCATTTTGTCGATTTTAGTGTGCTATAGTCCACAACATTTTATGGTGATCTAGAATTTCGACATCATTTTTGCCAAAAACTTACATGGACCTCCGTTAAGACCTTAGCTATGGAGCCATTGGTCGGCACGACAAAAATGACCCATTTACAAGGTCAAACGATCCATATAAAAGGTAAACCTCTCATTTTGTCAATTTTCGTATGCTATAGTCCACGACTTTTTATGGTGACCCAGAAATCCGATGTAATTTTTTCCAAAAATTATATGGACTTCCATTAAGACCTTAGCTATGGAGCCAGTTGGTCACAACGACCAAAACGACCTATTTACAAGGTCAAACGAGCCGGAGAGTAGGTAAACCCTTTATTTTGACATTATTTTTGCCTAAAACTTACATAGACCTCCATTAAGACCTTAGCTATGGAGCGAGTTGGTCTCCACTGCCATACAGCCTATTTACAAGGTCGAACGAGCCCCAAAGAAAGTAAACCCCTCATTTTATCGATTTTCGTGTGTTATAATGTATATCATTTTATGGTTACTCAAAATTTCAATGTCATTTTTGCCAGAAACTTACATACACATCCGTCAAGATCTTAGCCATGGAGCTAGTTGGTCGTCATAGCCAAAACGGCTAATTTACAAGATCAAACGATCCTAGAGCAGGTAAACCCTCCATTTTTTTAATTTTCGTGTGCTATAGTCCACGGCATTTTATGGTGACCTAGAATTCAAGTGTCATTTTAACCAAACACTTGCATGAACCTCCGTTAAGACCTTAAATATAGATCTAGTTGGTTGTCATGGCCAAAACGGCCCATTTATAAGGTCAAACAAGCCTAGAGCACGAAAACCTCCTATTTTGACGATTTTCGTGCGCTATAGTCCACGACATTTTATGGTGACCTAGAATTTCGACATCATTTCGGCCAAACACTTATCTGTACATCCGTTAAGACCTTAGCTATGGATTCAGTTGGTCGCCACTCCCAAATCGGTCCATTTAGAAAGTCAAATGAGCCCAGAAGAAGGTAAACCCCCCATTTTGTCGATTTTCTTGTGCTATAGTCCACGACATTTTATGGTGACCCAGAATTTCAATGTCATTTTTGCCAAAAACTTACATGGACCTCCGTTAAGACCTTAACTATTGAGCCAGTTAGTCGCCAAGGCCAAAACGACCAATTTACAAGATCAAATGAGCCCCAAAGAAGGTAAACACCTCATTTTTTCAATTTTTGTGTGCCATAGTCCACGATATTTTATGATGACCCAAAATTTCGATGTCATTTTTGCTAAAAACATACATGAAAATCCGTTAAGACCTTATCTATAAAGCCAGTTTGTCGCCATGACTATAACGGCTCATTTACAAAGTCAAACAAGTTGCAATGCAGGTAGACCCCATTTTCCACATTTTAATGTGCTATAGTCCACGCCATTTTATGGTGACTATGAATTCTGATGTCATTTTTGCTAAAAACTTACATGGACATCCGTTAAGATCTTAGCTATGGAGTCAGTTGGTCGGCATGGCCAAAGCGACCCATTTACAAGGTCAAACGAGCCCAAGAGCAGGTAAACCTCCTCTATTGCCAATTTTTGGGTGCTATAGTCCACGATATTTTATTTTGATTCAGAATTTGGATGTCATTTTTCCTAAAAATTTATATGGATGTCCGTTAAGACCTTAGCTATGGAACCAGTTGGTGGCCACGACCCAAAAGACCCATTTTTAAAGTCAAACAAACCCCAAAGCTAGTAAACCCCTCATTTTGCCTATTTTCAAGGTGAAACGAGCCCAGAGCAAGTCAATCCCCTCCTTTGCTTATTTTCATGAGCTATTGTCCACAAAATTTTATACTGATCCACAATTCCAACGTAAGTTTTGTCAAAAACTTACATAGACGTCCATTAAGACCTTAGCTATAGAGACAGTTCGTCGCTATAGCTAAAACGGCCCATTTACAAGGTCAAACGATCCCTAGAGGAGGTAAATCCCCCATTTTTTCGATTTTCATGTGCTATAGTCCACGACATTTTATGGTGACCCGTAATTCTGATGTAATATTTTCCAAAAACTTACATGAACTTCTGTTAAGACCTTAGCTATGGAGCTAGTTGGTCGCCACTGCCAAAACGGCCAATTTACAAGGTCAAATGAGTCGGAGAGTAGGTAAACCCCCTATTTTATCGATTTTCGTGTGCTATAGTTCACGACATTTTATGGTGACCCTGAATTTTGACATTATTTTTGCTAAAAACTTACATGGACATCCATTATGACCTTAGCTATGGATCTTATTGGTCGCCACGACCAAAAAGGCCCAATTATAACGTCGAATGAGCCCTATAGAAGGTAAACCCCCATTTTGCCGATTTTCATGTGCTATAGTACACGACATTTTATGGTGACTCATAATTCTATCGTCATTTTTGCCAAAAACTTTCATGGACCTTCGTTAAGACCTTAGCAATGGAGCAAGTTGGTCTCCACTGCCAAAACAAGCCATTTACAAGGTCGAACAAGCCCCAAAGATAGTAAACCCCCCATTTTATCAATTTTCGTGTGCTATAGTCCACAACATTTTATGGTTACCCAGAATTTCGATGTAATTTTTGCCTGAAACTTACATGGACATCCGTTAATACATTAACTATGGAGCCAAATAGTCGTCACGGCCAACACATCCCATTTACAAGGTCAAACGATCCACAGAGCAAGTAAACCCCCCATTTTGCCTATTTTCGCGCTATAGGCCATGACATATTAGAGTGACTCAGAATTTTAACGTCATTTTTGCCTAAACCTTATATGTATTTAGGTTAAGACCTTAGTTATGGACCCAGTTGGTCGTCAATGCAAAAATAACTCATTTATAAGGTCAAACGAGTCTAGAGTAGGTAAACCCCATATTTTGCCAATTTTCGTGTGCTATAGTCCATGACATTTTATGGTGACTTGGAATTCTGACGTCAGTTTTGCCAAAAACTAACATGGACCTCCATTAAGACATTAGCTATTGAACAAGTTGGTCGCCACGGCCAAACCGACCCATTTACAATGTCAAACGATCCCAAAGCAGGTAAACCCCCTATTTCGCAGATTTTCTTGTACTAGTCCATGACATTTTATGGTTACTTAGAATTTCGACGTCATTTTTGTCAAAAACTTATATGGACCTCCGTTAAGAACTTAGCTATGGATACAGTTGGTCGCCACAACCAAAACAACCCATTTACAATGTCAAAAGAGCCCCCGAATGGGTAAACCCCCTATTTTGCCGATTTTTATATGCTATAGTCCACGACATTTTATGGTGACCCAAAATTCCGACATCATTGTTTCCCAGAACTTAGATGGATGCCCATTAAGACCTTAGCTATGGAGCCAGTTTGTCTACACAGTCAAAATGGCCCATTTACAAGGTCAAACGAGCCCTAGAGCAGGTAAACCCGCTATTTTATCGATTTTTGTGTGCTATAGTCCACGACATTTTATGGTGACCCAAAATTCCCTCGTCATCTTTACCAAAAACTTACAGGGACCTCCGTTAAAACCTTAGATATAGAGTTAGTTAGTCTCCACAGCCAAACTGCCCAACTTACAAGGTCTAACTAGCCCCAGAGCGGGTAAACCCCCAATTTTGCCAATTTTCATGTGCTATAGTTCACGACATTTTATGGTGACTCATAATTCCAACGTCATTTTAAACAAAAACTTACATGAACCTAGGTTAAGACCTTATCTATGGAGTTAGTTGGTCGCCACAGCTGAAACGGCCCATCTACAAGGTTAAGCGAGCCCAGTGCAGGTAAAACTCCCATTTTGTTGATTTTAGTGTGCTGTAGTCCACAACATTTTATGGTGACCTAGAATTTCGATGTCATTTTTGCCAGAAACTTACATGGATCTTCATTAAGACCTTAGCTATAGAGCCAGTTGGTCGCCATGGCCAAAACAACCCATTTACAAGGTCAAACAATCCTTAGAGCAGGTAAAACCCCCCCCCCCCCCCGTCCCATTTTGCCTATTTTCGTATGCTATAGTCCACGTTATTTTATGGTGACCCAAAATTCCATTGTCATTTTTGTGAAAAACTTACATGAACCTCCATGAATACCTTAGCTATGGAGCCATTGGTCGGCACAACAAAAATGACCCATTTACAAGGTCAAACGAGCCCTAGTTAAGGTAAACCCCCCATTTTGCTGATTTTCATGTGCTATAGTCTAAGATATTTTATGGTGACTCGAAATTTCGACATTATTTTTGCCATAAATTTACATGGACATCCGTTAAAATCTTAGCTATGGAGCCAATTGGTCTGCACTGCCAAAACGCCCATTTACAAGGTCGAACGAGCCCTAGAGTAGGTAGACCCCCCATTTTCCCAATTTCGGGTGCTATAGTCCACGACATTTTATAGTGACCCGGAATTTCGATGTAATTTTTTCCAAAAATCTACATGGACTTCCGTTAAGAATTTAGCTATGGAGCCAGTTGGTCGCCACAGCCAAAATGGCCCATTTACAAGGTCAAACGAGCCGGAGAGTAGGTAAACCCTTCATTTTGTCGATTTTCGTGTGCTATAGTCTATGACAATTTATGGTAACCCAGAATTTTGACATTATTTTTACTAAAAACATACATGGACCTTTGTTATTACCTTAGCTATGGATCCTATTGGTCGCCACGACCAAAAAGGCCTAATTACAAGGTCAAATAATCCCCATAGTAGATAAACCCCTCATTTTATCGATTTTCGTGTGCTATAGTACATGACATTTTATGGTGACTCAGAATTTCGACGTCATTTTTGCCAAAAACTTACATGGACCACTGTTAAGACCTTAGAAATGGAGTCAATTGGTCTTTACAGCCATAATAGCCCATTTACAAGGTCGAACAAGTCCCAAAGAATGTAAACCCCTTATTTTGTCAATTTTACTGTTCTATAGTCCAAATATTTTATGGTTACCTAGAATTTCGATGTCATTTTAGCCAGAAACTTACATGGACATCTGTTAAGACATTAGTTATGGAGCCAGTTGGTCGTCACGGCCAAAACATAGAAAAGGTAAACCCCATGTTTTATCGATTTTCGCGCTATAGCCCAGGACATTTAATAGTGACTCAGAATTTTAACGTCATTTTTGCCTAAACCTTACATGGACCTAGGTTAAGACCTTAACGATGGAACCAGTTAATCGCCATGTTCAAAACGACCCATTTACAAGGTTAAAGGAGCTCCAGAGCAGGTAAACCCCCTATTTTGCCGATTTTCGTGTGCTATAGTCCACAAAAAATTATGGTGACCTAGAATTTCGACGTTAATTTTGCCAAAAACTTACATGGACCTCCGTTCAAACCTTAGCTATGGATCAAGTTGGTCACTACAGACAAAATGACCCATTTATAAGGTCAAAGAAGCCTAGAGCAAGTAAACCCCCATTTTGCCGATTTCATGTGTTATAATCCACGACATTTTATGGCAACCCATAATACCGATGTCATTTTATCCAAAAACTTACATGGACCTAGGTTAAGACCTTATCTATGGAGTAAGTTGTTCGCCATGGCCAAAACGGCCATTTACAAGGTCAAAAGAGCCCCTGAGCAGGTAAACCCCCACTTTGCCGATTTTAGTGTGCTATAGTCCACGACATTTTATGGTGACTCAAAATTCCGCCATCATTTTTGCCTAAAACTTATATGGACCTCCGTTAAGACCTTAGCTATGGATCCAGTTTGTTGTCACGGTCAAGATGACCATTTACAAGGTCAAACGAGCCCCAGAGCAGGTAAACCCCCTATTTTGTCGATTTTTGTGTTCTATAGTGAAAGACATTTTATGGTGACCTAGAATTTCATCGTCATTTTTACCAAAAACTTACATGGACCTCCGTTAAAACCTTAGCTATGGGGCCAATTGGTCACCACGGCCAAATCAGCCAATTTACAAGGTCAAACCAGCCTCAATGCAGGTAAACCCCCCATTTTGTTGATTTTCGTGTGCTATATTCCACAACATTTGATGGTGACCCGAAATTCTGAAGTCATTTTTGCCAAAATCTTAGATGGACCTCCATTAAGACCTTAGCTATAGAGCCAATTGGTCGCCATGGCCAAAACGACCTATTTACAAAGTCTAATGAGCCCCAGAGTAGGTAAACCCCCCAATTTTATCAATTTTCGTGTGCTATAGTCCACAACATTTTATCGTAACCCAGAATTTCGATGTCATTTTTTCCAAAATCTTAGATGGACCTCTGTTTATTCCTTAGCTTTGGAGCTAGTTAGTCGTCATGGCCAAAACGGCTCATTTAAAAGGTCAAACGATCCCTAGAGCATATAAACCCCCTATTTTGCCGATTTTCGTGTGATATAATACACGACATTTTATGGTGACCCAGAATTCCAACGTCATTTTTGCCAAAAAAAATTACATCAACCTCCGTTAAGACCTTAACTATGGAGCTAGTTGGTCGCCATGTTCAAAAGGGCCCATTTACAAGGTGAAACGAGCCCTAGAGCAGGTAAACTCCCATTTTTGCCGATTTTTGTGCGTTATAGTCCACGACATATAAGGTAACCTAGAATTCCAACGTCATTTTTGCAACAAACTTACATGGACCTTTGTTAAGACCTTAACTATGGAGCTAGTTGGTAACCATGGCCAAAACGGCCCATTTATAAGGTCAAACGAGCCCAGTGCAAGTAAACCCCTAATTTTGCCAATGTTCATGTGCTATAGTCGACGTCATTTTTTCCAAAAACTTACATGGACCGCCGTTAAGATCTTAGTTATGGCGCTAGTTGGTCGCCACGGCCCAAACGACCCATTTACAAGGTCAAACGCGCCTCAGTTCTGGTAAATCACCTATTTTGCTAATTTTCATGTGCTATAGTCCAAGACATTTTATGGTGACCCTGAATTCCGACGTCATTTTTGCCAAATACTTACATGGAGCTCCATTTAGATCTTAGCTATGGAGCCAGTTGGTCGCAACAGCCAAAACAACCCATTTAAAAGGTCAAACGATCCCCAGAGCAGGTACACCCCCTATTTTGTCGATTTTCATATGCTATAGTCCACGACATTTTATAGTGACCCATCATTCCGACATTATTTTTGCCAAAAAATTACATGGATTTCCGTTAAGACCTTAACGATGGAGCCAGTTAGTCGCCATGTTCAAAACGACCCATTTACAAGGTTAAAGGAGCTCCAGAGCAGGTAAACCCCCTATTTTGCCGATTTTCATGTGCTATAGTCCACAAAATATTATGGTGACCTAGAATTTCGACGTCATATTTACCAAAAACTTACATGGACTTCCGTTAAGATCTTAGCTACGTAGCCAGTTGATCGCCATGGCCAAAATGACCCATTTACAAGGTCAAACGAGCCCCAAAGCAGGTAAACCCTTCATTTTGCCGATTTTCGTGTGCTATAGTCCACGATATTTTATGCTGACCCGGAATTAGAAAGTCATTTTTTCCAAAAACTTACATGTACCTATGTTAAGACCTTAGTTATTGAGCCAGTTGGTCACCACAGCCATAACAACCTATTTACATGGTAAAACGAGCCGCAGTTTAGGTAAATCTTCCATTTTACCAGTTTTCATATGCTATAGTCCACAACATTTTATGGTGACCCAGAATTCTGACGTCATTTTTGCCAAAAACTTACATGTACCTCCGCTAAGATCTTAGCTATGGCGCTAGTTGGTCACCACGGCCAAAACGACCCATTTATAAGGTCAAACACGCCTCAGTTTAGGTAAACCACCTATTTTGCTAATTTTCATGTGCTATAATCCACAACATTTTATGGTGACCCTGAATTCCGACATCATTTTTTCCAAATACTTACATAGACCTCCATTTAGATCTTAGCTATGGAGCCAGGTGGTCGCACCGGCCAAAACAACCCATTTAAAAGGTCAAACGATCCCCAAAGCAGGTAAACCCCCTTTTTGAAAGATTTTCTTATGCTATAGTCCACGACATTTTATGGTGACCCATAATTCTGACATTATTTTTGCCAAAAAATTACATGGATCTCCGTTAAGACCTTAACGATGGAGGTAGTTGGTCGCCATGTTCAAAATGACCCATTTACAAGGTTAAAGGAGCTCCAGAGCAGGTAAACCCCCTATTTTGCCGATTTTCGTATGCTATAGTCCACAAAATATTATGGTGACCCAGAATTCCGACGTTAATTTTGCCAAAAACTTACATGGACCTCCGTTCAAACCTTAGCTATGGATCCAGTTGGTCACTACGGCCAAAATGACCCATTTATAAGTCAAACGACCCCAGTGTAGGTAAACCCCAATTTTGCCGATTTTCATGTATTATTGTCCACGACATTTTATGGTAACCCATAATATCGACGTAATTTTAACCAAAAACTTACATGGACCTAGGTTAAGACCTTATCTATGAAGCAAGTTATTCGCCACGGCCAAAACGGCTCATTTATAGGGTCAAAAGAGTTCCAGAGCAGGTAAAACCCCATTTTGTCGATTTTAATGTGTTATAGTCCATGACATTTTATGGTGACCCAAAATTTCGACATCATTTTTGCCTAAAACTTACATGGACCTCCATTAAGACCTTAGATATGGAGCCAGTTTGTTGCCACGGTCAAGATAGCCCATTTACAAGGTCAAACGAGCCCTAGAGCAGGTAAACCCCCTATTTTGTAGATTTTCGAGTTTTATAGTCAACGACATTTTATGGTGACCCAGAGTTTCGTCGTCATTTTTACGGAAAACTTCCATGGACCACAGTTAAAACCTTATCTATGAAGCCAGTTGGTCATCACAGCCAAATCAGTCAATTTACAAGGTCAAACTAGCCTCAGAGCAGATAAGCCCCCTATTTTGTCGATTTTCATATGCTATATTCCACAACATTTGATGGTGACCCAAAGTTCTACGTCATTTTTGCCAAAAATCATAAATGGACCTCCATAAAGACCTTAGCTATGGAGCCAATTGGTCGCCACGGCCAATACAACCTATTTACAAGGTCAAATAAACCCCAAAGCAGGAAAACCGCCAATTTAACCGATTTTCATGTGCTATAGTCCACAATATTTTCTGGTGACCCAGAATTCCAATGTCATTTTCCCAAAATCTTAGATGGACCTCAGTTTAGACCTTAGCTATGGAGCCAGATGGTCGCCACGGCCAAAATGTCCTATTTAAAAGGTCAAACGATCCTTAGAGCATATAAATCCCCTATTTTTCCTATTTTCGTGTGCTATAATACACGACATTTTATGGTGACCAAGAATTGCAACTTCATTTTTGCCAAAAAAATTACATCAACCTCCGTTAAGACCTTAACTGTGGATAATAGCGAAGGTAAAATAACAGGTATTGACTTTTCAAGAGATATCCCTAAGGTCTTCCATCAAGATCAACCTACCAGTCCCACTGCAAGTGAAATGGAACGGAGAAACCAGGTTGGTTTGGTATGTTAAAAATAGGTAAAGTCTTCAACCCAGATCCAGACATACTACACTAGATGTGGACTCACCCGGACAATCAGACTAAGAGAAAATGGTATGTAGCTACCTATACACTTAAAGAAAGAGAATCCTTCAGAGATTCTTGGATGAAAGATATGAAAAGAATAGGTTGTGAAATCGAATTTTTTAAATGGTTTGAGATGACTGGTAAGATTGAAAATCAAACCGAGTCACTACAGGTTATCATTAATAAATGGTATACTACTTTTAATAAGATTGTTGAATCTGTTACTCCTCCTTTTGAAGGTATTAACATTCCTATTGCAGGAACAGTAATTAAAGCTTCTCCTTTCAAAGAGAAAAGCGATAAGACTGGTACAATACTCACAACTGCAGATAATGACAGAATAGTAGAATAAAACAACTACTCAAACCAAATTCTTCATGTAATCTCCAAACAAATTGAAGATACAAAGCCTATCTTTAGTGGAAGACCTATCCCGGCTTCTACTTCATTCAACTATAATATTGAACCTAACCCAAGATTCAAACTACCAGAATTTTCTAAAGAAAAATTCCCTAAACTTTCAGGGACTTTTGAAATTTCAGGAAATTATCTCATTGACAAAATCAATGAACAACTTACCAATTTTAAAGTCTTTCAAAAGGAAGAGAAAACCCAAAACAAGATTTCTACCTTTCAAGAGAAATCGATTTCAACCACTCAGGATAAAGACATCCTTCTCCAAAAGTTATCCAATGATAGATTCCATAACCGGAAAAACTATCATAGGTGTCCCTCATTCCCAGACTTGCAGTATGAGGAAAATGTCTTCTTATCCACCTCTTCTCATGAAGGAAGAAGCATTACCGAATGGAATATTGATGGTCTTGAAAAACATCAATTATACAACAAGCTTCATGAAATGGGAGTTGCTATAACTGCCTACAAAATGAGAGGATCAGCAGATAAAGAAGCTGCTACGATGATTGCTGCAGGTTTTACAGGCATGTTAAAACATTGGTGGGATAACTACTGCAAAGATGATACCAAGCAGCTCATCATTAATGCCACATCAACATAAATAGTTGTATAAGTTGAAGGAAACAACCAAAGAACTTCTCAAGTCACGAGAGAAGATGCTTCTGCTACTTTGCTTTATCATATAGCTAAGCATTTCATTGGAGAACCAAAGCTATTTCAGGATAGAAGTCTCCAAATCTTGAATAATCTCAGTTGTCCAAACTTGGACAATTTTATCCATTATAAGCATGCTTTCCTCAATAAAGTCATGCTTCGTTCAGATTATCACCTAGATTTTTGGAAGGAGCGCTTCATCAGTGGACTACCTCCACTCTTTGCTGACAAAGTAAGGACTAAAATACAGGATCGCAATGACGGTTATATTCCCTATAGCAGTCTAACCTATGGTGATTTGGTAAGCAACATTAATATTGTAGGATTAGAACTTTGCACAGACATTAAGCTTAAATATCAACTTAAGAAAGAACAGTCATCCTCAAGATGTGAACTTGGAAGCTTTAGTAGAGATTTTGGTTTTATTACTCCACCTGACAAAGTGAAGAAAGATAAAAGAGAAAAGAAATCTCACCGGAAGAAATCTCGAAGAAGAGAGGATTTTTCGAGACCAAAGAAAAGAAGGTCCAAGAGACCTAAAGATTCCAAGACAGATGTCTATTGGACTTATGGAAAGACAAGTCACAAAGCCAATGAATGTCGATCACAAACCAAGAAGAAAAAGATCAATCTTCTTGGGATAGACGATGAAACCAAAGGTAAGCTTTTAGCTATACTTGATGAACCTTTTTCTGAATCTTCAAGTACATATGAGGAATACAGCAATGACGAAGACATTGATCTCGACTATGAATCAGACGAAAGCCAATCAGGAAAAGATTGTGCCTGTACTGAAGCATTTTGTACTTGTGATAGTACGAATACTATCAGGGTTCTTTCGAATCATTCGAAAGAAGCTCTATTTGATGTTATTTAGCACATAGCTGACGATGAGGCTAGGAATCGTTTTCTCCTATAACTCAAAAACATTATCCTCAACACAGACAAACCTAAGTCCCATCCAGTTATTGAACCTTTCAGCATGAAGCAGATAATGAATCGTTCAGAAAAGCAAGCTGAACCAACTATTTTAGATCTTCGTCATGAAGTATCTAACCTCAAAGAAGAAATTAGAGATATCAAGTCTTGACCAGGAAAAGTCAAAATGGATGTCCTTATTGAACAGGTTCTCAAGAAGACAAATTTATAGGAGCAAGACTCAGGACATGAATCTACCCAAGATGATGACATTGAGTCTATCAACAATGACCATTTAGCTGAACCTATCCTTCTACATCAGTAGCAGCAGGAGTAACGGTAATATCTTCAATACGACCTCAGAGTCATCATATTCCAGTTAAAATTGTAGTTAGTAAATATTTTGATATTAACAAAATTGCTTTGCTTGACAGTGGTGCAGATAGGAACTGCATAGTAAAAGGTAAAGTCCCTGCGAAGTATTTGCAAAAAAGTACTCCAAAATTATACTCAACTATAGGAGAACTTTTAAAAAGTAATTATAGCTTTCTAAAGCCCATATTTGCAATAATGACATTTGTTTAACAAATGATTTCATAATTACTGAAGATATCAATGAAGATATTATTCTTGGAATACCTTTTATTACTCAGATAAAACCTTTTTATACTGATTTAAATGGCATTAATACAACTATACTTAGAAAAGAATTACATTTTCCCTTTGTTAAAACTCTTTCACAGGATGAAAGCGACTTTATTAGAAAAAACACTGTTTTTTGTATTAATAATCTTTCACAACATATCACCTTTATAAAGGATGAAATTCGTGTTAAGAAAATCGAACATATTTTAAAAACCCTGGAGATGGTTACTAAAATAGCCAAACTTCGTGAGAATTTTGAAAAAGAAATATGTTCAGATTTTCCTAATGCATTTTGGAAATGCAAGAAACATATCGTTTCCCTAGCTTACATTGACGGATTCAATGAACAAGCGATTTCAACTAAAGCTAGGCCTATTCAAATGAATCATGAAATGATGGAATTTTTCAAGAAAGAGATTGACACTCTTTTACAAAATAAGATCATCAGGGTTTCTAAATCCCCATGGAGTTGTTCTGCTTTCTATGTTAATAATAACGCAGAGAAAGAAAGAGGAGCACGAAGACTGGTGATCAACTATAAACCTCTTAACTCCGTTTTAATATGGATTAGGTATCCCATACCTAACAAAAGAAATCTTTTAAAAAGAACTTTTAAGGCTAATGTTTATAGCAAATTTGATATGAAGTCGGATTTTTGGCAAATTCAGATTTCAGAAAATGATAAATATAAAACAGATTTCAGTGTCCTATTTGGATAATATGAATGGAATGTTATGTTTTTTGGGCTCAAAACTGCCCCATCTGAATTTCAAAATATTATGAAGTCCATTTTTAATGATTATTCCTATATGTCAATAGTTTATATTGATGATGTATTAATATTTTCTAAAAATATTGATTCTCACTTTAAACATTTAAATACATTTTTTAATATTGTTAAGAAAAATGGTTTAGTTGTCCGTGCAAAAAAATGGTACTTTTCCAAACTACCATTAGATTTCTAGGTCATGATCTTTATCAAGGCACCTTTAAGCCTATTTGCAGGGCCATCGAGTTCTCTTCCAATTTCCTAATGAAATTCCTGATAAAACTCAGCTTCAGAGATTTTTAGGAAGTTTAAATTACGTTGCTGATTTTATTCCCAAAGTCAGACATGTTTGTGAACCTTTGTACAAAAGACTCAGAAAAAATCTAGTCCCTTGGAGTTTTGAACAAACTGAGGCGGTCATCCAAGTCAAAGCCTTAGTCCAAAACATTCCATGTTTAGGAATCCCTAGCCCTAATGCTTTTATGATTGTCGAAATTGACGCATCTGATGCAGGTTATGGAGGCATTCTTAAACAAAAAGTAGATCTTAAATCTATAGAACAACTTGTTCGTTTTACATTCGGAATCTGGAATTCCACTCAAAAGAATTATTCAACAGTGAAAAAAGAAATTTTGGCTATAATGCTATGTATCACTAAATTCCAAGATGATCTTATTAACAAAGAATTTTTATTAAGAGTAGATTGCAAATCTGCTGAAGAAATTTTACAAAAGGATGTTAAAAATCTTGTCTCAAAATAAATCTTTGCTAGATGGCAAGCTCTAACTTTGATTTTAAAATTGATTTTATTAAAGGAGAAGAAAATTCTCTTCCTGATTTTTTAACCCGTGAATTTTTGTAGGGTAAAAATGAGGTCGTTTAAACCAATCACTCCTTCTAAAGGAGAAGATCTTCCAAAAGCAAAAATGGCTAGACCATTTACCCTTCCCCAATTACTTCCAAAACAGGAAGGTCCACAGAGTCCTATAGCCCCTTTCCAAAACAAATTTTCAGTTCTAGCCGAGTTTGCAAAACTCCCTTCTACAGCACCAACTCAGCCTCCAAAGCTACTTAGTCCACCACAACCAAAGCTGATCAACCTTAGACTAGCCAAACCATTAGGCAAAGGAGCTTCTTCTAGTTCCATCCAATCCAAACAGAGTTATGAAATGAAAACTCTAGAATCGTTTGCCTAAGCTGTTAACCCAGAGTTAACAAAAACTATTCCAAAAACCCCTAATCCAAAAGAAGAATCTTTTGATTTTATGAGTTCGCAGGTATTGCCAATCATGGCATTAAACAAGGAGTATGGCAATATTGATATACAACAGCTACTTAAGCCTTGCTATACCGACTCAAATTTTGTGGATACTGACAATCCTCTTAAGACAAGAAGATTCTATGATGCCATTCTTGTTGATACTGATTCTATTGAAATAGAGCATTCCAGGGATAAGTACAATTCCTCTATTATTAAATATTCAAGGTTTACTATTAAAAGAATCTTTGATCCATACCAATGGTATGCATACCATTTACATACACCGATTGCATTATCAGTAACTCATCGTCCACAGACTTATAATTGGTACGATTATAAGGAAGAATGGATGAATTTTATTTATCTACGAACAAGACACACTTGGTTTATAAAGTACAACCCAAGCATTGTTAAAGCCATTATTCCTAGATGGTTTTACGAATGGTCGAATTTATTCGGAGGAACCAAAGAAACCCTCCCTGAGCAATTTCTCAACAGGTTTGAAGAATTTCAGATCAAGGAAGAAATCTCCACTTTACCTAAGCATATAAAATTATGCAAATATTATATTCAAAAACGAATATCATATATTATTACTTGGAATTTCTCTAAGAATAATATTGATCGTATCCAATATTTGTGCAAGCAAATCCAGGTTAAAGGTTGGGTTGCCAAACAACCTAATACTAAAGTACGGTCTCGCGACAAGGCTAGTTTATCTAATTCCTCCAAGAATTCTTCCAAAGCAGCACTCAGATAGAAACTGAAGGATGCATTGGAAAATTTAGATAAATATGATGAAGATCAAATCATGCAAATGATTGAAGATGCAGCTTCAATAGAAAGCAGCAACGAAGATAATGAAAATATGTGTAATCCCAAAGGCTTGGCTTTGGCTTACATGGATCCCAATTATGAATAAGAAAAGAACTTCTTTGGAAAAGTGGAGGCAAAGCCGAAATTACTTTTTCCAAAGTAAAGTATTTCATTATTCTAAGTTGGCATCCACTGAGAAGCTAAACGACAAAATACCTTTAAAAAAGATATCCTCCATTATCTTTAAAGATAAAAGAAGATTCCCATTCAGCCGCTCAAGTCAAAAGAAATTGACCCTATGTTCTCCATTATGAAGAAAAATTATTATCTACTTTCAACGTAGGCCCCACTATTAGTGTCGGCAACATCTTAACCGTCCACATGTACGTTTGATGTGTAAAGACATTATTCATTTTCTCCTATAAAAGGAGACTTCGTTTCCCATTCTAAGCATTATCGTAGCAGCTTCTTTATTTGCATCCTCTCATTTTGTAGGCAGTTATAGCAACTCCCATTTCATGAAGCTTGTTGTATATTTGATGTTTTGCAAGAACATCAATATTCCATTCGGTAATGCTTCTTCCTTCATGAGAAAAGGTGGATAAGAAGGCATTTTCCTCATACTGCAAGTCTGGGAAAGAGGGACGGCTATGATAGTTTTTCCGGTTATGGAATCTATCATTGGATAACTTTTGGAGAAGGATGTCTTTATCCTGGGTGGTTGAAAACGATTTCTCCTGAAGGGTAGAAACCTTGTTTTGTGTTTTCTCTTCCTTTTGAGAGACTTTAAAATTGGTAAGTTGTTCATTGATTTTGTCAATGAGATGATTTCCTGAAATTTCAAAAGTCTCTAAAAGTTTAGGGAATTTTTCTTTGGAAAATTCTGATAGTTTGAATCCTGGGTTAGGTTCAATATTATGGTTGGATGAAGTAGAAGTCAGGATAGGTCTTCCACTAAAGATAGGCTTTGTATCTTCAATTTGTTTGGAGATTACATGAAGAATTTGGTTTGAGTAGTTGCTTTATTCTACTACTCTGTCACTATCTGCAGTAGTGAGTATTGTACTAGTCTTATCGCTTTTCTCTTTGAAAGGAGAAACTTTAATTACTGTTCCTGCAATAGGAATGTTAATACCTTCAAGAGGAGGAGTACCAGATTCAACAATCTTATTAGAAGTAGTATACCATTTAATAATGATAACCTGTAGTGCTTCGGTTTGATTTTCAATCTTACCAGCCATCTCAAACCATTTAAAAAATTTGATTTCACAACCTATTCTTTTCATATCTTTCATCCAAGAATCTTTGAAGGATTCTCTTTCTTTAAGAGTATAGGTAGCTACATACCATTTTCTCTTAGTCTGATTGTCCGGGTGAGTCCACATCTCGTGTAGTATGTCTGGATCTAGGTTGAAGACTTTACCTGTTTTTAACATACCAAGCCAACCTGGTTTCTCCGTTTGGGGAGGTTTCATTTCACTTGCAGTGGGACTGGTAGGTTGATCTTGATAGAAGACCTTAGGGATATCTCCTAAAAAGTCAACACCTGTTACTTTACCTTTGCTATTATCCACAGTTTCAGCTATGGAAATTTCTTCTTCTGCTTCCTCTAGGGTTTTTGAAGAATACGTTGGCCTGTGAACAGATCTCGAGGGATACGAGGTAGAGGTGGACCAGGACGACCTTCGATTAGATGAAGATCTCCTAATTGTATTGTCAAGAAATTTGAGTTCTATGGACCCATTAGGAAATTGAATGACTCTTTCAATCTGAGATCTTTCAGAATGTGACGCAAAAGGCTGAGTTATGTTATCAAAACACCAATCATTATTAGAGATTATATCTTTCCATTGGAGGAGACGAGGAACAAATATGGAACTATGTTAATGGTTGACTTCCATAAGCATAGTCTCACCTATGATGTCTCATTATAGGCTTTCGGTGCAAGGGTAGTTTTCATAAGCCTATAGTAAACACAATAGATAATAGCTATCTCACGAGTATTGATTTTACTATTCAAGTTTTTGGTTTTGACATTGAGGGTTAAAGAATCCATGACGTTAGGGTCATTAATATCTAAAGAAAAGTTAGGATAACAATTAAAGTAAACTGGTCCATCAGCTAGGTTACTCTGCAAAACTCCTAACAAAGAATCATCAAAATTCAAAAAATTGCCATCTCTAAGGATGACACAAACAGGAATATCAAGTCCCTTTCTAAATAAAGGCTTAACAGCAACTTGTACTAAACCAATATGCAGATAATTAAAGATAGATTTATAATGATTTATATCATTTTCTTTAAGTAAACGAATAACTTCTAAAGAGTTATTAATAGCAATAGTAGATTCACAAGTCTTAATATTATGACGAGTAATCCAACTAAAAGTACCAATTTGATAAATCTTTTTGAAAGGTTCTTCTGGTATACTCCAGTTTTGTAAATCATTTTCAACTTTAACAATCTTAGTTGCTTGAGAAGATAAATTAATATTATTTAAAGTATGTTGATTTGTATTCATGATAGTGAAAAATATTGTCTAATGGACTTACAGTACAAATTATTTTGAAAAACTATCACAACAAAATAAACATGCTAGCAAGTATATAAGGAATATTAAAACAGACATCAACGATCCAAATAAGGTTTCAAGGTAGGTTCTCTTAATTTTACAACAGTTCATTTCTAGAGTCGTCTTAGCTGTGGGACCACCATCAACAGGTCTAAACGCCCTCCTGGCTACAACGACCATACAAATTCGGCTGACCAACGCACGAACCAGATATTAATCGAAAACCTCATACTCATAGAAATGATCAAATACCTCACACCAAGTATATAAACAAATATAGGAACATGATACAAGTAATAATAAACTAGTATATACAAACACCATGCATAATTTATTATAATACTACATCAAAATAAATTTGTCATGCCTTAGACAGTATAAGTATTTAGTTGCTCATGCTAAATACATATATTGCCAACATGGCTCTGATACCATATAAAGGATTTTTAATGACTGTATGGAAGATCTAATTCTTTTATCCAAGCAAGAGGTCTGTCGAGATTTTAATACGTATTGTTATTGAGCCCATGTATCTGGTAGTTCTAACCTGGTATAAGGTGCCTTACTTATCAAACTCATTTTTCAGGCTAAATCCACGGCTGGCCAGACGAAGTCACCAAGATGAAGCCAATAACATATTGCATCAAATCTGACTGTACCAACCATCTCGAAACCAAGTCAAGAAACTATATAGAAATTTATTCATTTTTAGATAAAGTCTAGATCTTTCATAGTAGATAGAAAAGTGAAGTTAGATATGCGACAAAGATATGAATCTTTTAGCCAGACATAGTGACAGCTCTAGATCGGAGAATACTTTAAAAGGAGAAGAATAAGTAAATATCTTTGTAGCGAGGACCAACACCAAGGCCTATACAAACTGAAAACTTTATTTATAACTCCGGTGAATATATTCCGAAAAATACACTTTCAAACTTAAGAGATTACAAGAGAAGAGAGAGAAGGGGTTTCTAAAACCTTCCCTCTAAGACAACAAATGAACTTTATGTATAGGGAAAGAAAATCATCTATCTATAGTAATGGGTCCTTATTAATGGGCCCTAGTAACAGTATATCTACTGTAGATGAATAGCGATTCTACTGTAGATGAATAGTGTTTTACTGTAGATGAACAATGTTTCTACTGTTGTTAGTGCTTATCACTATTCTTGATAATCTTGAAAATAATCTTTATACTTTGTCTTTTTTCTTCAGTTGTTGGAGGAAATCTTCCACCTCTGTTAGAACATTTATCGCCGCTGGATTTTCTTCCTCAAATGGTTGAGCTTCCTGAATATCATCCCGGATATCATTGCTTGTTTCACTTATCATAGAAGTGTCAAATTTTGCATAATTTGTGATATTAAGAAGTATACTTTTCTTACCATCTTCCAAATACCTATTAATCATTTCTTCTTGATCTCCATCTTGATTGGAGATTCTTCTAGCCATGACTTTTACGAAATTATCAGCAATTATTCCTTTGTGCGGAGATACACTATATTCCTAGATTTTTTCTGAAATAAGGTCCAGAAGTTCTTATCCGTATAAGGACTTTGTTTTGGGATCTTTCTTCATTAATTTGTCTCAAAAGTTGTTATAATAGGTGCGATATAAACATGGAATCTGTTCTTCGTTAAAACCTACTTCCGAAGTCCACTTGTGAATCCATGGAATAGAAAATTCTATGAAGAAATAGATTTTTCAATTTTTTCAATATAGCAGATATGATCTGCGTGATATCAATTATTAAGGTCTGGTGAAAACTTAATCCATTCTTTGTATAATTTTAAAAATGGTTCAGGCAAAATCTTCACCGTCGGACCGTGGTATGACCACCAGTTTAAGAACCAATTTGGGATTGGTCCGGCAAATATCTTTGAACAAACCTTAACGAACCAAGTATGTTTGTGCCTCTCATTATTGTAGTAGAGGACTTTACTGAAAACCTTAATGTAATCTCAATAAGTGAAATTTGTAGGGACCTTATTAAGGCTGATCTGCCTTTCTTTCATTACAAAAATACCCCAATCTTCAATAGATATAATCTGTTTGATAATCATTTTGGAGAAGTTACAAACATTCTCGCTGGTATTATATCCTGAGAAATGTTGAAATTCAACACTTTCTGTACTCATCAAGATAGTTTCATAGTATGAAAGGATTTTGTATGACTCACTTGAGAAATATAATCCATTAATTAAATAGCGTTGGAATATCTTCCAAGGTTTCTCTTTTCTCTGAATCTCGGTGTTTTCCAAAAGAAATATCATTTCTTTCTTTTCTACCTTTTCGTATGACTTAATATCATCAATATCATCTTTAGCAATGGAAGCAAATGTTTCACCTTTCTTTTGAGAGAGATATTCCTGCAATTGTTCGTATAACGGATTGTTTTCTGGAATATCATTTAGATGAATAGAAGAAACTTCTTTGGAAGAACTTTTCAAGTTCACCAAACTCATCCCACCTCGCTATATAATAGGAGAATTAGATGAAGAGGATACCATATGAAGATCCTAATGCTCCTGGGGATGATCTTCCCCTTCATCTGGTATAACCCGATCTTCCTCGAACCTTGGTCATCCAAGGAGGATCCATTCTACAAATAAAATATTTAGTTTTATTCGATGTCAATATCATAATAATAATTATAGAAATCAATAATTTCTTCACAAAAACAAGTTTCTGCAATGATGTCTCTCATCATGGCATCTACAATTTTGTATATAATTATTCCTTGTACATCTCTATTAAGAGGTACAACCTTTATGATATTAATCAACATTTTATTTGAAAGCAAAGGAGATAAAATTCCCATGTAAGACGATAGGTATTCTCTGGATAAGAAATTCGGAAGAGAGTTAGCACTTCCCTTTTTATAATGAATAGTAAAATCAAAAGGAGCTAATTGGGCCTGCCACCTAGCAAACATTAATTTCGAAGCATCATGTTTAAAATCTTTGTCAAACATGTATTTCACGGATTGAGCATTTGGTTTTATTAAAAACTTTTGATTGTATAAATCATCTTGAAATTTCAATACACATTTAACAATAGTTAGCATTTCATGAGCTATTGTGGCGCATTTTTTCTAAGCATCGCTCCATTTTCCTAAATAAAATCAAATTAAATATTCAATTTTATCGTAAGGATTAATCTATTTTAAAATTCCACCATAACCAATATTAGATGCATCGGTTTCAACTATTTTTTGCCAAGCCGGGTTAGCAAGAGTTAAGCAAGGTAAAGATTGAACACGAAGTTTGATATTTTTTACCAAAGTGGTATGACTATTAGTCCAAGGCGATTTATGGTCCTTTTTTAACCTGACATATAAAGGAGCCAAATCTCTAGATAAATTTTTATAAAAGGGAGATATATAATTTAGATTTCCCAAAAATCTTTGCAATTGCGTTCGATCTGTAATAATATCAGGAAATGTAGAGGCAAAATCAATAGATCGTTGAATAGGGGTAAATTTTCCCTGGCAAATAAGATGTCCTAAAAAACGAACATTGGTTTGGAATAAACTCATTTTTGGTTTAGAAATTACCAAACCATTTTGTATGACAATCTTTTTGAAAATATCCGAGTGTTTAATATGCATTTCTAGTGTTTTTGAGAAAATCAGGATATCATCAATATAAACAATAATGAAATCCAAATATGGATTAAAAATATCATTCATTATTTTCTGAAATTCAGAAGATGCGTTTTTCAAATCAAATGGCATAACATTCCACTCATATTGACCAAATGACACATTAAAAGCGGTTTTATAAGAATGTTCCTTAAGTATCTGAATTTGCCAATAACCAGATTTTAGATCAAATTTAGAAAATATATTAACATCATATAATCTTGATAGTAAATCTCTTTTATTTGGAATAGGATACCTGATCCATTTTAAATATTTATTCAAAGGTTTATAATTTATCACCAATCTGAGGACACCGCATTCTTTTTCCGCTGCATTGTAACAGAGAATGCAGTGCATGACCAAGGAGATTTAGAAGATTTTATCAAGCCTTTTTGTAATAAATTATCAATTTCTTTTTTGCAGAATTCTACCAATTCAGCGTTCATTTGACAAGGACGAGATGTAGTGGGAATATTATCCTCTGAGGAATTATCTTCATAGGGAAGAGACACAATATGCTTTTTGCTATTCCAAAAGGCGCTAGGATGATTGGCACAAATATCAACAGCCATCTGTTCGGAAATTAATTTAATTTTTTCCTGTACCTTAGTGGATTTCAAAGTATCAAATATATTCATACTAAATAATTCTAGTTTTAAAGAATCAACATGCTTTTGTTTCATATTAATTAAAGCATTAATATCACGAGAGGTAGGATCAGTGATAAAAGTATAACTAATATTCTGATTTTCATACGTAGCAAAAAAATCTTTAGCAGTTATGCTAGTAAAAGGGTATATGGTGTTAATAAATGGGGTTCCACGGATAATTGAAGGATATAACTGATTTTTTATCAAGAAAAAGAATTGCGGAATACAAACTTTATTTTGGAAAATACGCGTATTAGATAATTTATACTTTATATCTAAAGCATGTCCTAATGCGGATTTAACCATGTGAGTTGTTTTTTCAAAATACTTTGTAGGTACAAGACCTTCTTGAATACAACTAACATCAGCTCCACTATCAATCATAGCAACATTAGTTATAAAAAAACTATTATCAATTAAAATGATGCATTTAACATACCATTTATGAGCAGTGACAATTTGCATCATTCCTAAAAACATACTTTGTCTAGGATCAAAATTAACAGGGTTTGCAAGAGTATTTTCTTCAGCAAAAATATTCTCTTCAGCAATAAGAATGTATTATTATTCATTTTTTTAAATATGTGTATTATATCTTATTAATTAAATATTAATCAGTTTAATCTTCGTCCAAACTATTTAAGTCATAACATATTCTTTCCAATTTATTTCAATTCTAGCATTCTTTATTCAATATTTAGACAAATCCTTTACAAATATTTGTCAATTTCAATTTATTTTGTTCCAATTTTAATTCCAAATTAATCACATCCTTCTCAATCCAACGGATGATTAAATACTACTCTTTTTCCTTTTCTATTACCCTTACAACTAAGTCCTCAACTAAATACATGCTCCTTCTTCCAAAAGAAAACCACCACCACTTCTTCTTGTTTCTTCCTCTCTTACGCCACAACTCTACTTTCACTGGCTTTGGCGAAGCTCCATAGGCGGAACCCCCCACGAACCTCCATATTCAGCGACAAACTGGCACCACTTTATCCTCTCCGTCCTCTTCCCCTTCCATTCTCTCTCCTGTTTTGTCCATTACTCCGCCCCATCTCTGGCGAAGACCACTAGTGGCCCCTTCCTGTTGCCTCTCTCCCCTTCCACTCTTCTCCGCCTCCCTTTCCTTACTCTCTGATCATCTTTGCTGGCAAAAGAGACTAACCACAGAGCTTTTTTCCACCAATAATTTGGCACCATGATGGTTGTAACTGGGTCGATCGAAAGCTTCAAGAGTCCATTGTGCTTAAGACGAACCCTTAAAAGATCTGTCCCAGGTATGTTGCTCTAACCTAAGTGCCACCTCTTCCCTCAAATTCTTTGTTTTTGATTCGTTAAGTATGGGATTCATTGATTCAGTTCGTTCATTACCATTTGAGTTTTTAGGCTTATTGTGTTGAAGCTTTGATTCTTGAGAATTGTATAATCGGTGTTCAACTATGAATAATGTGGTATTTCCCAATTTTGGCTCTATTCAAATGATGCTCTAATAATCCATGAAATGTGTTGCTATTGATTTGTTCCCTTGGGAATTCGAATTAATAGAGTTTTTCATGCTTTGCTTTCGATTCTCAAAATGCTCAGAAAGACTGTTAGTATTTGGTTATTTTAGGTAACTTTGATATGTAATTGATTCTATCGTGCTCCACTCTTCCATTTAATTCCATGGCATTGTTTGACTTAGAATAATTCCACAATTTAAGTTAATTGTGGTGAGGTTGTCATTTTAAAAAAAATGATTATGTGAAGATCTTGATATTTGGGTACTCTTTGGTCACTTTAATTAGCTTAATTCGTTCCTTTTGATCGTAACAACCATTTTCGAAGACTATTGGTGTTATTTCTTCCTTATTGAATTTTTGTTTCGTACGTATATTATTTTGGCAAATTTTAATATGCTTTATTTTCGTTAATTATGTTTTACTGCTTTTTATTCATAAGCACTAGATTTTCTGTTGCTATTCATGGTAAAATATAGTAGGATTAATTGAGTTATTTTGGGCGGATTTCTTAACCTATTTGTGGTAACACTAATCTAATTTTTGGCTTGGACTGATTTTTCTCATCTAAATAAGGATAAGTTTTTCTTTGATTGATTTTTTCCGGATTGATCTCATTAAGTCTATGATTGACTATAGTATTTTGTATATAAGCATGCTCTACTACTCTTCCTTTGGAGACTATTTTACACTTTGGACATGAGAACACACTTTTACTTTCTCACTTGAGCATACTCTCAAAAGCACTAAAGATTCTGACGCATTATTCTAAGAAGTTTCTTCATTTTGGCTATTACACGAGGTTGGAGTTCGAGTTTTCATATGAAGTTTTTCGTTGCTTAATAACTTATCTATGTAATCGGTTGGTAATTCTTACTAGAATAAGTTATTCTTGCATATAGTATACTATAAGTTCAAGTTTTCTTGTACAAATTTATATTAACTTTAAAGGAAGAGTCCATGTCAGTTTTCTTTTCCTTTTGCCTAGTATTGGATATGTTTAACCTTTACATATCTTTTGATTAATATGTGAAGTATTTGTTCTGAAAATTTATATTATTGCTTGTTACTATATTTGACTGCATGAATATAACTGCCTGGAATATTATTATAGTTTTAATATAAAGTTTAAATATATATTAAAGTGACCCCTTGGGTGGGGTTTACCAGGTGGAGTCATCCTTACTTAAATATTTATTCGTTTGTATAACTTGTTAATTTTGACTTGTAATAATTATGTATCAAAACTCTACTATCTGTATATAATAAATATTTGGGGACTATCTAAGGGGTAGGGTAACTAACGTGCTACTTGTGTTTATCTTCGATCATAGTGTACGTGGGTTTGTACTAGATAAATATGCCTACGTATGTTAACTACCTGAAAATATAAAATCATGTGCATTACCGTTATGCTAGGACCCGATTAAATTATAATTTGCAGGCAATTTTACAGACTGTTTAATTACAATACATATTGTTATTATCATGAATATTACCTAATATTGTTTACTTTCACATATAGTATTCAAAGTAAAAGGGTCTACTATCAGCATATTAATTGCTTAATCTTTGCACGGACTAATGGTCCACTACCAATGTGTAATCAATCCTGCTTACATATATTTTTATAAGTACGAAAACACTACTGCTTCTTAGTAAAAAACTTTGATAATTCTATATCATACTCCCCTTATTCAAATTGCAAATTAACTTTCTGTTGTGTTTTTGAAATAATCTAAAAGCCTAACTAGTTATAACGTGCCCTTTGTTAGTTATCATGATTTAGGACTCTTGTTTTGTTTTTTAATCACAACATATTTCAAATGGCCTTTGTTAAGTTTTGAGAATTATTCTGTATAAAACCATGTCTATATGTATTGTGTAATTTATTTTGCATGTTAAATAATTAGATATCATGACCATATGCCTTTATTAAACAATTTTTAGTATTTAATGCATATAGACATCATGTCATTAAGGAGTCGTTTGATTTGAATTCAAGTTATGATGAGATTAGTTATGATGGGATAAGTTATAATGGAATTAGTTATGATGGGGTAAGTTATGCTAAGATTATTTTTTATTAAGTGTTTGGTTTGTTGTATTCAAAATAATAAATCTTAAGAACAACATATAAGTTTACAAAATTACCCTTCATGGATGTGAAAAGTAATGTCTAAAAAGTGTTTAAAGGGACATTTTTGTCATTTAGTCACTTTATCCCGGGATAAGTTATCCCGGGATTACTATACCATCCATGGGAAGGGATAACTTATCCCGGTACTAATTATTAGTATCGGGATATGTTATTCCGGACTTGCCAACCAAACAACAAATTAAATAACACTATAATTTAATCCCAAGATTATTTTACCATATCCTTCACACCAAACGACCCCTAGGTATCTATGCATTATAAAAAGCTTGCGTGCTAATCACTTAAGATTTTCATAAATGTCTTTGTAATTTGTCTTCCGATTAATGTCTTTCTAATTTGTCTTCTGATTAATAAGTTGGCCCTTAATCTGAGAAGGATAGGTTTAGGTTTAGGTTTAGGTTTAATTTGTCTTTTCTTTTATATTTTTTGTTTGTATTTATTTGGGGTAATAATTAATTCAAATAATATTTCTCCCATATCTTTGTATTGATGCTGTTTATGTTTCATGTTTAGTTTCGACTTGTCTTATATTTAATTTTCTATCTCTATCACTTAGTTTAATTAACTATTATATGAATAAATAGTGCCCTCACATTCCACATGTATAACCCCACATAAATGTATGAGAAACAGTTAGGACTCACATTTGTGAACCTTAAAAGGTGCTTAACACCTTCTGTTTGAGGTAATTTGAACCCTTACCCGATCACTAGTTTGTTGACCCTTTAAAATTAATTTAGTATTAGTTAGGTTCCCTAACACATCTTTAATTTGTTAGGTGGCAAATCTCTTTTAAATCAAATCCTAAAAGATTTGTACTTTGTTTCACAATACGTTGTCTGAAAAATGGGGTTTGATAACATAGTGACTATACTGGGAATAATCCTAAAAGATTTGTCACGTCATTGTAAACCTGTTTTGCAAAAAATGGGGCCTTAGTCTTTATATTGTATTCAAAGACAACCTCTACCTGTTTTGTATTTGTAAAATCCTTGTACTCTTATTCTGATTAGACATATGATTATTGTCTGATTAAATTTATGTTAGGATGGTTCCTTGTCTTAAATTTATGTTGATTACCCTTTCTTTGCTTGGTTATAAGCTTTATGCTTCTTGTTATTGACTTCCAATTGGTAGCTTATTTCCTATGACTTCGAGTTAAAAGTTAGGCTTACCTACTGGTTGGGTGTAGTAGGTGTCATCATGAACTGAGAAATTGGGTCTTTAGAAGTTGGTATCAGAGCTATAGGTTGACCAACATCATTGGTATGAGAGCAAATGCGTAGTAGAGTAATGTGGATTGGTGCGGAGACATCCACATCCTATCTTTGGGAGGCTATAGGACATTCTTAGGAAATTCTATCTTTGACTCCTAATTGTGTTCTTTTGCTTTGATTAACCTCTAAAACAACCTCTTTAGAATCTACTCTCTCTTAGAGGGATAACACATGGTACTCAATGGACATGGATAGAGCATCAACAAATTTCATTAGAATTTCAGTATATGGTCGGGTTAGAAGGCCTTATTTTGGAATGAACATTAAGGTTAGAGGCATTCTTAATAATTTAAAGAGTTTGGGATCACCCCAAGCTTCAACATGATCATTGACTACCTTGAGTTCTCGAGATTCAACGTTAGGAGGTTCAGGCTTCTTCGAGGGTACACCATAAGCAAGTAAGGTTCTTGGTGCAGTGGGTGCTTTTTAGGGTAGAGTTGGGTTGAATGGTTCCAGCAAGGTTCATCATTTATTTTTTAGTATGTGATGGGATTTCTAGAGTGGGAAAGGCTTAGTCCCACATTGTTTCCTTCATATCGAGAATTGATTTAGGGGTATATCGAAGGGTTAGTCTTTCAACTCTGGTTGGCGTCGAAGCATCTAATATCAATACAAACTACCTTTCCCCAGGTTGTTTGTCATGTGAAGACCATGGAACAGGCTTTTCTTGAGGCTTACAAAGATAGTGGTAGGATGCCTCGCCATCACTACAATAGTTAAAACATTCCATTTTGAGGTGGGTCATCTCCTTTCTCGACCTATCAGGCCTATGGTAGCAGCATCTCTAGTTTTAAGGGGTTATGAGGTAGGTTATAGTATGTATGGATGGAAAGGCTCTAGTAAATTTTCTCGTGGTGATCATCGTGGACCTATAGGTGTTGAGTCTCATATTACTCTAGTTGAGTCTTTATAGCAGGTTACTCTTGGTGATGAAATGTATGAGTATGGTGAGGTAGGCCACTATATCAGAGATTGTCACAGAGTCCAGTATAGTTTGCTAGGGGTGGTTCAAAGCTTCACAGAGGTACAAAGGGCATCTCATCGAATCCTTTATACTTTCGGGATTGCTATGATTGTGGAGAGCTTGATCACTGGTCAAGAGAGTGGCCTAGGTGAGAGTTAATCTATTAGTCATTGCCAACATATGATATTCTCTTGGCTATAGTGGATGGACTTTCTCGTATCTATTGAGTTCATGATCATGAGTTTAGAATTTATCCCCAAAGTGGGACCATGATGAAAGGTATTTAGCTATGTCGATCTTATGTGTTAATGGCACCTTCAATCAAAGGTGGCGTCTTTTGTGTTGTGGTTCTACTGCATGCATTTAGGTTGAGGTTGGGCATGATCCATTATATGCTTTTACGATATAATCAAAGGCCGAGGCTCAAAGTATTCCTTCTTTGGATATGATTTTAGGACTATGTATGTTATTTGCCTCATGTAGTTGATCGACTAGGCCATGTTTCTTCGATGGGGTGTAGTGGTTGAGTAGCTCCATGTGCCTTTGCCTTGGTGGTTTTGTTGTGTTGGTGGTCTTGGGATTACTGGTTTCCTTTTTTTCCACCCTTTTTGTGTGTTCTCACTTTAATACCAATCCTTCTTAATAGGTGGCTAGACCAGCTTTTCTCGATTAAGATTTGTGTGTTATGGGGCCTAGTTGTCTTATGAGGTTGCCTTAGTTATATGTTGTCCTTTTTTAGTAGTAGTTTGGAGATTGCTAGCTGTCAAAATTGAGTGAGGAGCAGTTTAGAACTTTGTAGTTTTGTGGTTGTCCTTGTTGGCCGCTTTCTTCTTTCTCTTTTTTCTTGTTCTCTATTGTGAAGTTTTGTTTTTTCTTGTTCGGACATTTTGGATATTTCTTAATCTGGGTGGTCTTGGAGTTTGGTTATGGCTAGAGGAAATTCAGAGGTATAATTCCTTGTTCTACCTTTTTACTGCTTTCATTATTTCTCATCGGGTGAGTTGATAGCTCTTGAGGTTGATTTGTGATTTGGAATTGGAGTGGTTGTTTTTATCGATGGCTTAAGACTCTAGATGTTGTTGAAAAATAGAAATTTGCTACGAAGGTTCATCTTAATGATGGGTCAAAGTAATCCATAGAATCCATGATTTTGTTCTTGTTTAGGATAAGGTCTGCTTTCATCTTGCTTTATAGTTTGCGTGGTTTGTGATGGGAGTTGGTACCCTTGGGCCACTACCGTCCAGTTGACTATGTTGATAAGCCGTCACCTGTTCGGTTTCCTATAGACAGGGGTGGTTTGTTTAGATTTACGTGTATCTTGTGGGCTCACGGTGTCATTTTTTAAAAAAATTTACCTTTCTTAGAGTAGGTCAATGGAGCCAGGCTTAGTGTAGACTTGTTGTTTGTAGGATGTTCGTCTTTTGTGTTAGTGCGGATATGTTGAGAAGGTTGTGTCTCAACTGGATTTGTTGGTTTTTTGAGAGTTAGTGATGAAATTTTGTTTTTACCTTGGGCTGAGTTCCTTGTTTTGGAGGATTTCATTCCTCAATGTTCAGGTAGAACATGTATTTCTCCCAAGGTTTGGGTTGTGTGGGTTTTTAAACTAATTTCTGATGGTGATGGAGATGTCCAGGATAACTAAGGATCAATAAAACACTCTTGATTGTTAGAATATGAGATTTGGAGCATAAGGTTAGTATTTCAATTGGTGAGTTGGGTTGATTCTCCAATTTTCCAATGTTTGTACAATTTGGTGGTTTCGGTGTGGTGTTGGTTTTCTCAGATGAATGTGATGCTTTAAGGCAAGTCCAGTTCTAATGGAAACAAGTTGGAGCCTAAAAAGGAATTAGAGGAGTCTAATGGCTTTTGAAGTGGACTTGAGGATTTTCCTCTTAGCCTAAATTCTATGTAGGCATTATTCGGTTCAAGAGGGTTTCAGTGGGTTTGCGGAGCATGCGGACCTCTTATCATCGTCTTTTCATGCCTTCAGGCTATAATGATCCTTTTACTTTTGCGGAGTAAGTCCTTTTAGTAGTGGATGTAATAATGACCGTCTAGGTCATTTCTTCAATTTTCGATCATTTTCAGCTTTAGAGCTTTCCTCTACCGAACACAAGTCATTTATGAGTTGCTAGGACTGTTAGTTTGGTCTCTGGGTAATTCATTTTTTCTTTGTACAAGTTTACATATTTCGGAGCCTTCAAAAATTGAATGATTGATTTCAGTTAAAAGTTCAAGAATACGGCAACAAAATGCAATTCTAATGGTTTTGTTACCTCTGAAAGGGCCATTTTAGGCTAGGGGCATGGTTGGTTTAGGCCCCGAGGATTTTGGTGCGAGTTTGTGTTGTTAGATGCTTTAGTTTTGAAACATAAGACAAAGTTTGACTTCGGTCAATATTCTTTGTAAATGTGCTAAGATGAGAATTTTGTCAGCACGGTTAGCTTCAGTATGTTATCATGAATGACCCTTCGTGTAGTTTCTGAGGCTTCTAATTTCATTCAGAGCCCTTTTGTGGATTTTGACTAAAAATGAAGCTCGGGTGTGGGATCTACTTTTCCATGAGACGACCTTGGATGGAAGTTTTGATGGTTCTATTGAGTTTGGTTTGCCAAATTTTATGGGTTAGCATATCTCGTCTATTTTCCTTAGGTGCCACATTAATATCGAGGGCATGCTCAAAGATTTTGAAAAATAGAAAAATCTGGTGTTGCTAGTTCAAACTTTTAACGACTAGAGTTTAGGCTTTTAGCAACTGATTGTGACTTATAGTGACCATATTGTTGCTATTTAAATCCCAAATTTTCAATTTCATGCTTCATTTTCACGATGCAATTTCTTGAGCTATTCAACTTCGATGAAACTGGTTTTAGTTGCGTTGGTTTGGGTTTTTGCGTTGTTATGTGATGGAGTGATCAGAGAAAATTGAAAGTTGTCATTTTGAAGTAACTTCCCCAAAGGGGATGCCTAAACTACATTTTTTTAGTTTTAATGGTAATTTTATTGCATAGGTAGTTTTAGCATATTTTTGAGCTCATATTAAGCCCATTTTTAGGGCACAAGCTCCTTAAGCTATCTACAAACTTTTGATATTATCAATTTAGGGATTATCAGTGCGGGTTCTACATTCTCATTTTGACTCAATTTTGGGTCCATTCATAACTATTGCAAATTTAGTGTTTAAAGGTTCATAATGACATTGTGATTAATAATTTTACAACATGAAATTGTTCAAAGGCATTTCATAAGAGATAGCTCAGGTGCAGTGGTACGGAGCACGTGTGATTGGCTTTGAGGTAGGCTTCAGTTTATTTTCTTGATTGGGATTTTTAGATAATGTATAGTATAGATTGCATGTGATTTAGGATTATATTTGTTGGGTATTAGTTCCCCTACTATTCATTCTATTGTTTCTTTATTTCGTAGGATATTTGGTCCTTTTGTAAGCGTCGAGATCCTTAGTTTATGCTTGTAGCCTCTTTTGTGGTAAAGATTAGCATGTTTACCCTATTTAGGTTTGATACTAATGGCCTTAGTCTAGGTTTGAGCATTAGATGCCTTAGATTGTGTTTTATCATCCTTGTAATTGTGAATTGCTTCCTTTATGGCTTGTATTGGGTTGTTCGTCTTGTGTTGGTTCTTGAGACTTTGGTGGGTCGTAGTAGCCATTGGTTCGCACTAGATGTGCTCAATCATGGACTCGAGCGGCATGATTGTGGTAAGGCATTGTCCAATGGGTTTTTCTCCCCCTTTGATTTACTCGATAGCTTTTCCTAGTCCCTTTGCTTGTTGTTTAGCAGTAGGTTTGCTATAATCCTTTTATCTTTGACTATATTGTTGGTCCCAAGGTCCTGTTTGAGGATCAATTGGATCCCATGTTAGTACTCTCCTCCTTGGTAGAGTGGTGTGATTGTACTTATTTTATTTCTAGTGCCTTAATTGTTTATTCTCAAGTGTTTTGTGGTACGATCCTAGCTCATGCATTGGCTCATCATTATCATTCATAAAGAATAGTGTTTTCACTTGGATTTTCTTCTACACTGGCTTTAACTGGAGTCGTACCACCTGGATCACTAGATTTACTTATTTTAAGAAGGCAAAAGGGTCTGGTGGACCCTTGTACTTGTAAGAATTTGTATTATGGACCTTTCTATTTGATATTTTACCAACGGAACCCTTAAACTCAATATAATACTGTATATCAAAGCCCTCTGACCATTGGCCATGCTGATGTGGCATTAAGATAGTTGAGTTGGCCAGAGAGTGTAGCTACTCGCATGTTAAAGGCAAGTGAATACCATATTTGAGTTTAAAAAATATTAAAATCATACAAGAATAAAAATCAATAAAATAAAATAAAAAAACATTTTTCTTCACCCACTCAACCCTTTTCAACCATTATCATCCCTGCCCAACCCCTTTTTCATCTAATTCAGATCTCAAAATTGGCATTAACACATCCTTTAGTCTATTGATTCACCAATGAAGGAGAGAGTAACGATGTTTGCCAGAGTTCACTGAATCAGAGTGGAGTGAGAGCGAGAGAGAGGTGGCGCTGGCTCTTTTTTCTACAAAATGGGAGGTGGCGAGGAGATTTGCCGGCCGGGAGTTGATGGTGTAGCAGCAGGTTGCTGGATTTGTGGAGGTGGAGAAGAAATAAAGGAAACTAGCAAGGATCTATCGGAGATGGAGACAAGTGAAGGAGAGAATATGTGATTTCACTGGCAAGAGGAGTGGCGGCGGCGACGACGACTTTCTTTGGTGAAACTTGGCCATTTCACACCATGGGAATGGAGGAAGATGTACGGTGGACTCCCAAATTTTAGTTTGAAGAAAAAAATTTAAATTTTATTATATTAGTACCTTTTATTTAATAATATTGTTTAATTTTTTAAAAAATAAAAATTAATGAAGATTAATATGACATGTTATTAATTTATATGACATGGATTTGACATGTCATCTATTGAAGGGAGAGTGAACTACACATGTGGTAGGAGGGGTTTAAAAATCTTCTTTTGATTGAATCTAATGGTTCAGTTGATAAATGGTTAAGTAGAAGGGTCTATAATACAAACGCGTACAAGTATAAGGGTTTACTAGACCATTTCACCTTTTAAGATTTATGAGGCGTCATTGACGTGCTCCTTTTCTACCTGGGACATTAGAGGATTCTGGTATGTGCTTATATTTTACATGACTAGCTAGCGCGTTGATGCCTTTTATTGCATCATTTTGGCTACTCATGATCCTTACGGAGTTGATTCCTACTATTCATAGATTAATGGCTAGTCTTATCCTCTATGGAGTCAATTTGTTGTAAGAACTGGATTCAGTCCCATCTATCTAAAACACAAATCAACCTAATACCTTACTAAAATCTCTCTTTAGAGTATATTTGTCAATTAAAATTGAACCACCATTTCTTTTTTGAGCAAACTACAACAATCAAACCTAAATTGTAGGCATTAAACTATTTACCCACTTGAATTGATCCCTTTCAAACATCAATCGAAGATCTAAACAAGAATTAAGTTTGCTACCTTAACCCATGAATTAATCCCAGGCTAATTAACTTAAATCCATTAATGTACAAAAATAAAATAGAACAAGACACAACACCTACTAAATTAAATCAACACCCAACCCCATCATCAAATCCCTATATTTTGGGGTTTTAGTCAAGCATCATAAAACGAAAAGAAATTATACCAATGATGTTTTCAGCCATTAATGTGTTCACGATAAGCAACAATCTTCAACACCTACTTCAATTTCAACCCTCAATTGTTAATTAGAAGAGTTGGTCAAAAATCCCAAAACTCTCTCTCTCTCACCTAGGTTATTTATAGTTTCCCTAAAAATTAGTTTGAAATTCCATAGGTGACCTGTTTGGCGACGTTAGTAAGGCTAACTATTCTGTTTCATCGGATCGATATTTGCTCTTTACCTCATCCTTAATTTGCTTTAAGGTTCAGGTGTTTGAACTGCAATTGGCGAACTCGATTAAGCCGGTCTATCACATTCAGAGAATTGCCAATTACATCCTTGTTCGCCCATTCAACCCTCAATTTAACTCAGGAGTCTGTCACCTTTTGCGATGGAACTTGTAGCTTGCCTAATAACTTCGGCGAATCTCCAATTCAACTTTGGTTCGCCAACATGCCTTGAATATTTTCAAATGTACACACTCTCACTATAGGCTAGGTATGACTTTTGGGCCATCCACCCTTTTGGTTAGGCGACTACCAGCTTAGAGTTTACACTCTTTTCAATGTTTTGGGCTTTTTTCATAGAATCATCCTTACATTGTCCTTTAGCCTTCATAGGTGTAAAACATCAACATATCAGTAAAATGGGACATACATAGGCATTGAGGACACTAATAGTTGAACTAAAAATTCCTCAAATGAGTGGAAATCCACCATTCATCAAGGTGCTAATTAACTAATGGTTTGACCTTTTATGCTTGTGTTGAATGCCATTAAGAGAAAGAAAGGGAAGACTACTTGTTTGTAAAAAAAATTAATGATCTAGATTACATTACTTACTCTTTCGGAACTTTCTTCTAAGCCTTTTAATTAGTTTTCCTCCTTTGGCTATGACACTTATATCTTAGTGATCAACTTCTTTCATAATTTCGATAAGCTCATTTGGTAGAATCTCAATAAATATAGTAGAAAAGATTATTCTTTTCAGTGCATTTCGATCAACTTCTCTTTTCTTTTTTCAAATCCTCTTGTGAGGAAAAGCATATGGTTGAGAATCAAGTTTATACCAGGGCCGAGAAAATGATGTTTCTTTTAGGATTGGATCCAGACGACATGTTAGAAGACAAATCTTATTTGGTATCATGGGATCATCAGAGAGAAAGTAACAGAAATATGTTGTGAACCAAACTGTGTACATGAGGGCCTATTGCTGGAAGGGGTGAATGAGACCGATCGATTTAAGATTATCGGGCATATTAGAATGTTGGGGAGTTTTATTTAGGATCCAGACCCCATTATAAATTTTCTAAAGATGTCTAGGAGTTAACATAAATGAGTTATGCAAATTGAAGAAAATTGTTTGTTCGTCTCTTTTTCTTCTACAGTCTAATGGCTTCTCATTCCAGTTCTTCTCTCTATCTTAGTTACTTATTATTTCAATATTTCCATTGTAATTCAATTATTTGAGTATTGCAACTACGATTCTTAAGATATAGTCACATTCTAATATTCTTATTATTATAGCGATGAATTTGGTGAATTATAATTTTGATAGGATTGAAATTTAGCGTGGGAAATGGCCATTGGTTAATGATATGAGAATGAACTTATGCAATGCATATCGCCAAATTAGTAAAATACTTTAAACAGAGTTGAAGTGGCTCTATCGTTGGATAATTCTTCAGCATCCCTTGATCAAGAAGTTGGCCATCAACATCATGTTGGGGATAATTCTAATTCACACTCTCTTATTCATGTAATTGGGTTTGACATGTCTATATGTTGTCTCATTCCTTTCTCTAGCTCAGATTACAGTGCCATGGAATCTTTAATAATAGCTTCGACTCATTAATCAGGAGTGCGGCGAAAAAAATGGTGTGATTGAGCATTGGGTTTATTCTCCTGCAAGGGTCTTAATGGGATGCTTTGACCCCCATCACTGTCGTTGGATGTATCTTCCAACAATGAGTCAAGGAGTTCTTTTGTGTAGTTAGCATAGAACTTCTTGTGTTTGGAAAGGATATATTATCACGTGTCATTCACCATTGCAGTTTATTGACAAACACATGGTCATATGGAATGCAGATGAATGCACCAAGATGCTTGTTTGGTTCTGCTAGCCTTGGGGAGATTGCTATTTTAGCTAGTGGTTGTGACTCACTAGGCAATATCCTCAGCTAAACAGAAATTTATAATTCACATGCAGGAATATGGAAGAGTTTACTGAGCATGAAGAAGTGACGTAAGAAGTGTTCAGGGTATTTTTGGATGGAATGTTTTATGTGATAGGAGGCGTTGGAGGAGCTAAATCAAAGTGGTTGACTTGTGTGGAGGAATATGATCTGGAAATGAGAAAATGGACTGAAAATCCATAACATGCCTCCTAATGCAGATAGGAATGATACGCATGCTACTTATGACAACCTCCAAAGGAGGTTCTCCATATGTAGCATGTGTACCATTCTTATATGCATTAGGAGACATGCGTTGGATTTGAGTCCATGTTCTTGTTTCCAGATCATATTCCTCTTCACAAGTCAACCACTCTAATTTAGCTCCTCCAATGCCTCCTATCACATAAAACATTCCATCCATGAATACCCCATAACACTTTTTATGTGGCTTGTTCATGCTCAATAAACTTTTCCATGTTCCTGCCTCTGAATTATAAAGTTTAGCTGAGATGAGGATATTGCCTCATGAGTCACAACCACCAGCTAAAATAGAAATCTCCCCAAGGTTGGCAGAACCAAACAAACATCTTGGTGCATTCATCCGCATTCATATGACCACGTGATTGTCAGTAAGCTGTAACGATGAATGACATATGGCACGATCTCCTTTCTAAACACAAGCAGTTCTATTCTAACAGCAAAAAAACTCCTCATCAGAGAAAACAAATCACACGGGGATTCATGGTTAGAAGATGCATCCAACGATAGTGATGGGGTTCAAAAACATCCCATTCAATAACCTGGCAGAAGAAATAAGTTGAATTCTAAATCACACCATTTTGCCACCGCTATCTTTAAAGCTTTCCACTCCTGATTAATGAGTGAAAGTTATTATTAAAGATTCCATGGCAATGTAATCTGACATAGAAATGAGACAACATATTGACATGTAACGCCCAATGGCATGAATAAGAGTGTGTGAATCATAATTATTCCCAGCATGACGCTCATGGCCAACTTCCTGATTAACTGGTGCTGAAGAATTATCCAATGATAAAGCCATTTCAACTCTGTTAAAAGCGTTATACTGATTTGCTGATATGAATTGCACAAGTTCATTCTCATATCATTAACCAATAGCCTTTTGCCATGCTGAATTTCAATCCTATCAAAATTATAATTCACCTAAATTCCTCACTATACTAATAAGAATATTGGAATGTGATTACAACTTTAGAATCATAATTACAATACTCAAACAATTGAATTACAATGGAAATATTGAAATAATAAGTAACTAAGATAGAGATAAGAATTGAGATGTGAAGCTTTTAGACTCTAAAAGAAGAAAAGAGGAGCAAACATTTTTCTTCAATATGCATAACTCTCTTGTGTTAACTCCAAGACCTATTTAACCAATTTATAGTTTGGTCTGGACCCCAAATAAAACTCCCCAATATTTGAATCTTCCCATTAATACCAAATGGATCAATCTCATTCATCCCTTATAGCCATAGGCCCTTTTGTAGTTAGTTTGGTTTCACAACATATTTCATGTTACTTTCTTTCTAATAATCCTATGATACCAAACAAGATTTATCTTCTAACCTTTCAATCTGGATTCAATCCTTAAAGAAAAACCCTTTTGTGGCCTCGTCCTGATCTAGATTCTCAACCATGTGCTTTTCCTCACAAGAGTATTTAAAAAATAAAAGGAGAAGTTGATCAGAATGAACCGAAAAAACAATATTTTGTACTATATTTGTTGAAATTCTACCAAAGGAGCTTATCAGAATTATGAAAGAAGTTGATCACTGTGATATAAGTCTTATAACAAAAAGAAGAAAAAAAATAATTAAATGATTCAACAGAAAGTTACAAAGAGTAAGTAATGTAATCTAGATCATTAATTGTAACATCCCGGAAAAACTAGTAGGTGAAACTAGAGCATTACGAGTGAGTTGTTGAGTTTGATGTGGGGTTTTACGTTGTAAAATGATTTCCCGAGCTTAGGTTGAGGGGTTAAACATCAAGGTACGACCCCCCCCCCCCCCCCCAAGTACCAACCAAGGGTCCTTGAGGAGGACCCTAAAGTCTAACCCCAAGAACAAAAATCTACCAAAAAGTTAGGACCTACGGATGGGACCTACTGGGCGTAGGTTCATCCACGCTCCGTAGCTCCAACTCGTGGGTCAAGACCTAGAAAAGTGAGTGTAGAACCCTCACCCACAACCTGCAGGATGGGGCGTAGGTGGACCCACGATCCGTGGGTCATGGGCCTGGGTCACACTTGCACCTTTATGTCCAATCTCGGCCAAGACTTGGTTATTTTAGGAAATTCCAAATTAATTAGTTAATGAATGGGGATGGTTTAATTGTTTATTTCACTTATTTAAGACCTTTTAAACCATTAACCACCCCTTTACACTTCATAATTCCCAAGACCCAAATAATAACCAACTTCCCTCTCTAATATTTCTCTCTCTAAAACCTCCATTGAAGAAGAAGAAGAAGAGGTCAAGGTCTAGGGCTCAAGAGCTCAACTTTTCCACTCAATTTAGTAAGTAATCTTCATATGCTATGGTGGCTTTTCATCTATAGGTAGCTTTCACCCATAGAGTCCCTTCAAAACTTGATTTCTAAGCTTCCAATTTCCCCCAAAACCTAGGGTTTCAGTCTAAGTCATGGGTTATCTTTCAAAACGTTTTCAATGGTTGATTTATGATGGATTATGATTGAATTGATGTGTAATTGTTGATTTATGATGAAATCCCCCAAGAACCAATGAATCCCCGATAATACTAAATTGTGAATTCATGATGTGGGTTGATTGATTATAAAAGCATGTCAATTGATTATATCTATATTGATTGAGTTATTGAATCTTGATATTCCCCTATCTAATGTAGTAATTCTAGATGTTGGGTTGAGTTGATTCCTAGCCTTTAAGGGCTAATTATGAAGGTTTGTACATGTTGATTAGAATTGTGTATGAGCTTATGTTTCACTTAAAAAGTGAAGATCCTATGACTTTTGTGTAATTGTGGTATTATTGTGGAAGGAATTTACCCACATGAACTACAATATGAGTACATAAGCTTATGCATATAATGAATGAACTACTTGAATTACGATTATATCCATGTCTAATATAATGTATGCTAGATGTGTTGAATTGATGTGATCTATGATCCTTGTATGCAAGATTTGAAGAATTATGCATGGTTGTGATATTATGTACATGCTTTATGAACACTTTGAGAGTGAAGTATCTAAGATGAAAATGTTGTTGTGCCATTGAAATTACAATAGCACACTCTCCATGTATGAGTATGATTATGATGTATTTATGGTGTTAATTGAAAGGCTACTTCTCATATGCACCTCTACACATTACTATGCATGAAATGTACATGACCATGATAATCTTCTTGTGTTGATTTAAAGGTTATTCTCATGAAAACACATGATTATAATATGAAAGTTTTCCTCACATAATTAATGATGATTCTAAGGTTAGAAGTCCATTCTCACCTAATGAATCTATGAGCTAGTTTATGAGTGTTGTTGGATGGAGGGTAAAATACTCCTTTATGCATGTAAATTCAATTCAAGACTAGACATTAAATTTTGGGAAATAATGCTTAGAGTCGAGTGGATATGGAAAATGAGGTAGAGGCCCTCTCGTCAATTCAATAGGCTGGATTCTCTAAAGATAATCTCATCAGATGGAAGCCCCCCATCAATACAATTTTTGGAGTTTCTAGAAGCAATCTGCCTATCCCACAACTATGTGCCCACATAGGTCTTCAGCTAGTGGATCCATCTAAGAGCTAATACATTTAGTTCTACCTTAGGCAAGTAGGACATCTCTTTTAGGTGTGGGACATGACACCAGATTCCATGTAGCTCAACATATTTCCCTCCATGAACAAGAATAAGAACAAGAACATGAGTTATATACTATGGTTCCTTAAGAGGATCTACTTAGTATGAATGGGACTTCATTCATGCATTGCACAAGTAGGCTTTGAGAGTAGGCGTGGTGTGTTTCTCTTATTACATGATGATTATGAGTTAATATATGCTTTATATGAATTATGAACATAAACATGAACTATACTTATGACTTCTTAATGATCGTTACTTTGTGTGAGTGGGGGTATGGGACTTCACTTATACATTGTACAAGTAGACTTTGAAAGGGGTTTTGGTGTGATTTCCTTATGCTTATGAAGATATATGAATTTATACATGTATGGTATGAAGTGTTGCTAATAGTGACTTTCCCTGTTATAAGCTATGAACATGAATGTTTCCTTGTCTATGATTATTGACTATGGATGAGATCAAATCATGATTAGTATGAGCATGGTGGCCTAAAAGTGATATTTAGTGTAGATAGGATTATGGGATCCTATCTATGCATTTCACAAGTATGACCTAGGGTTAATTATGTGATGGTTCTATTATGATGAGATGATCTTGGTATTTAACTATGCATGTGAACTATGTCTTGTGAAGATTGAGGTATGCAGTATGTTTTGTTAGGGACTATGCTTGTGATTATGATGAATTGTACATGAGTTGTCTTATGAACTACATTCCCCAACTATGTCAAAGGTGATGTTCAAAATTGGCATATAGCATGATTTAAACTAAAATGTACCTTTTTGCTTGTTTTAAGGATTTTTATGCATGGCTTCCATACTTAGTGGAATCTTTGTACTAACCCATACTTCTACATTTTTCTACCAAGTGTAGGGTTTGGCGATATCAACTTCTACTCTCGTGGCTAGGACCATAGTAGATCAAGAAGAAGAATATTGGTGAGTCCTTATAGTATTCGAGGGCTTGACCATTATGTCCTTTAAGTCTTTCTTTTATATTTTAGACTTTTGTAAGGGCCGTGTCCCTAAGATTGTATTCAAGTGTTATAGATGGTTTGAGACATAGTGTTGTAGACTCCTATTTGGTTTTTATAAGAGACTTCGATTGTAAAGAAAAGTTTTAAATTTCCGCACTTTTTCCTATGTTCTTATGTTATGATATGCTATGAGGCTTGTATGATGCTTTTCAGAGTCTTGTACGCCATGTCACCTCTATGGGGTAGCCTTGGGTCGTGACATTAATTCATTTTAACAAATACGTAGTCATCCCTTTATTTCTCTTCATGACATTCAACGCAAGCATAAAAGGTCAAAACATTAGTTAATTAGCACCTCTCCATACTTCCTGTCATGACCCCATTTCTTAGGTCATGATGGAGCCAACTATGCCGAACCAGTAGGTAGACTAACCCTTAACCCAGAGCCATAGTCAATAGGCTACCAATAGAAAGTCAACAACAAGAAACATAAAGCTTATAACCAAGCGAAGAAAGTGCAATCAATGGAAATGTAATACAAGGAACTATCCCAAAACCTTACATCAGTGAGTAATCAAGTGAATAATGAAATAAGAGTACCGAGCTTTTACAAACACAAAATGAGTACAAGATGTCTCTAAATGTAATATAAAGAGTAAGACCATCTCCAACCCACCTTTATTTTACTCTCCATTCTCTATATTTCGAGAGTAAAATAGAGAGTGGGCACTCCAACTCACCTTCATATCACTCTCTATTCTTCATAATTAGAGAGGTTAATAGTAGTTCCAAATTTGGAGAACTAATTTTCACACTCTCTATTTCACTTTTTGAATATTTTATTATTATTTCTATTACTTTCTAATTAACATATTATTTTACATATAATGTCATTAATTAAATATCTAATATTCATAATTCTTTTCAAATGTAATATAATATTTTAAAAAATATGTTATTTAATATATAATACTTTATCCTAAATTAATAGTATTTTAATTTTTTCTAATTTTTGTCAATAATATAATGTGATTTTATTATTAATTTTCACTATAAAGAATACACAAAATACATAATATGATAATTTAAATACAAGATAACAATACAATACATAACATAATAATTTAAATACGAGATAAAAACAATGCATAACATAATAATTAATTCGCGATGAAACAAGAATCATGCAAAAAGATGTGGAATGTGCATTTGGAGTTTTGCAATCACGTTTTGCAATTGTATACTGCAGGACCATCAAGATGTCGTAGAGGCTCCAACTCCAACGATAAAAATTGTGGTAGATGAAAATCTTTGATCTGAACAATTTTTAGTTACAGATAAAAAAAATGAAGGACACAAATGCTCATTTTGAACTCCGTAATGCATTGATAGAGCATTTATGGGAGCAACGTAATAATTTAGAAAATTGAGTGTTTATATAATATTTATGTAATTGTATTTCACTTTTATTTGAATTTGTATATTATATAATATTTTCTTGCAATTTATGTTATTTAAAAATTTAGAATAAAATATAATTTTATGTTAAATAAAAATTTAAAAAATAAGATATTATAACACATGAATTTTATATAAAATAATAATTGGGAAAAATAAATAAAGAATTTATATTATGAAATAAGAAATAAGAATGAAATAGAAATAATAGTATAATATTAAGGAGAGACAAAAAGATTCTTTTTTAGAGAGTAAAATAGAGAATTGGGTTGGAGTTGGTTGTCTGAAAAAAATAGAAAACTCTATATTTGGAGATTAAAATAGAGTATAGGGTTGGAGATGCCCTAAGTCTAGCAAAAATTGATGAAAACCGATAACTCTGAACACGAGGAGCTCACCCTAGTATCTAAACTCCAAGTTGCTTCGCATGAATCCAAATAAATAGTGAGAATCCAAACTATGATCTACATGCAGTAAAAGGGTAGTATAAGTATCGAAAATGGTACTTAGTAGGCATCGGCAGATTGAGATCAAAGATAACACAATTATAAACAACTAGTAATAAGAAAAAACACAACACAGATAACTAAACATGAGATAACATGATATACAAGTAGTAAGGAAAAAACTAGGACACAAGAAATATGAACCCGAGTCAAGAACATACATGGAACGCAAACCAATAACCTAATCACAAGAAAACTAAATATAAAGTCAACTATCCATGTTAGGAAGACTAAAAGCCACAATTTTAAATCACAAGCCTATTAGGTAACAAACCAATAACATCAAAAAATAAAATATAGTCAAACAAGAACCTACTCGGACCCCATTAGCCCAAAAGGTACCAATCGCAGATATAACCCAACTGATCCCCATAAGCCCAAAAGGTACCAATAGCTGTTATGGTACTAATAGCTAAAGGGGCTCAATGGGAAAATGGGAAGTGTGTCTACACTGTCTGGGTTCAAATCCAAGTCTTATAACAAATCGACTCCATAAAGGATAAGAATAGACCTTGAATATGGGAATAGTAGGGATCAACTCCATAGAGGATCATGAGTAGCCAAAATCATGCAGGAAAGGGCATCGACGCATGATGAGTGGTGGAGTTCCACTCATTTGAGGCTCTTTTCATAGTTATTTTGGCTTTATTTAGTTTAGAATTAGTGCTTTTGATTTAGTTTTCTTCATATTTATAGGAAAAGGAAATGGAGAGTTGATTTAGAAGATATCTGAAGAAACCAAGTGGAATTGAAGCAACAAAAGGTCAATTAGAATAAAGTGGAACTGGCAAGCGTTTGTTCATTGCGACCACAAAGGGTAAAATGCCAGGCACTTGGGAAGATTAGAAATTTCACCAAATTGATCTCAAAACCCCTTTTTGTACTAATCAATATTCATTGGTATTCTATCATCCTTTATATACATAATCCTAGATAGGGGTTCATCTTCTTAGCTTAGACTTAGAGTGAAAAACTTGTAGATTTCAATTTGGGTAAAGATTTGAAGGCAAGTTGCCTTACAATTCTATTGAAGATTTGAAGATTGTGTTCTAATTAGTAAAATTTCTTATTCTCTTCTTCATTTCTTTGATTTCAATTGCTAGAATTGTAGGTGTAATTGTGTAACTGAGATTGGGGTTTTGTGCTAGAATTAGATTCAGTCTAATGCTTTTGTATGTGATTCCATGCTTTTGTGACTAGGGTTTAATATATTTTTTATACTTTAATCTATGATTTGAGAGTCCATTCTTGAATCTAGCTTCCAATCTTTCTGGGTTGCTTGAAAGAGAATCCGTGAAGTGGAAAATTAGGTTAATTATCATTTTTGGATTTGATTCCTAAATTTGAGACCGAAAGGAGACAATTTGGGTTTGCTTTGTTGAATGCTAAACTTGATAGAAAAGGAGTTTAGATTAGGGGATTGGATTGTATTATTGTTGAATACGACTAAGACCGAAAGGAGATTTCATGAGAAAGAACTTTGAGATCGAAAGGAGATAAGTGTTAATTGATGATGATCTAGCCTACCTTTGATTGAGCCACAGGTGTTGAGATGGCAATGTATCATTGAATGAGTATTGCGTTCCAAATTTCCCAAAATCCCAATTATCCATTATTTGATATTGTCTTTGCCCAAATCGTTTGTTTAGTTAGAAAAATCGCTCTTAATTTGATAGTCTTGTAAATTGTGTATTTATGTTTAAACTTGTAGCTATGTATCCTTTGTCTTTTTGACTACCAGCAAATTTTTCCCTATGGGAGACGACCCCAACTGTTAGTTGGATATTTTTATTGACAATTACCGCTTACTTTTTGAAATTTTTAGGGTAATTTTAGTGTTAACCAAAATGGCATCACCGACGTGGAACAATTAGGTGTATTGAAGATTTAGGATTTCTAGTTTGCTTGTTTCTATCCAGATTGTGAATAGTGGCCTTTAATTTTATTTTATTTTATTTTTGTTTTGTTTATATAGCTCTTTGTGATAATCATATATTTAGGAGTAGTATGCCTAATACCGACCCATGGCCTTGTAGTGAAATGGATGCGATAAGCCAATTTAGGATTAGGGTTGTGGATGAAAAGCTCATTTATGGTAAGGGGGCCCTAATCCTTATTTCTCAAGAAAAGGAAAGGCTTCACAAAATGGATCTAATTCGAAGCTATGATATGGTCAACTTTGAGTTTGGACTTGCAATTCTTAGGGCTAAGGTGAGAACAGCTGTGGGGATGGAAACTCCTCTTTATCTAATGGCTGGAAAGAGAGAAGAAGAGTCTCACAACTGCACCTTTCTTGGTCTGGTGAGATAGTTCGACTCAAGTTTGGGATTGAAATGTTGAAAGACAATATGAGAACACAAGAAAGTATTGAGGAGTATATGGAAGATATCTTAAGCTTGTGCAACCAACCCAAACCAATAACAATCAAAGAAGCTGGAATAAATAACATAATACGAGAGTTGTGAAAAAAAGCTAAAAAGATTATAAATGGCAACTTTAGTTCATGTGTAATCGAGGGTGTCACACAATTGAGGGCCAACAATCATGAAAATCAATGTTCAAGTGTCTTAGTGACTTTCTCAATCTTTCCCAAGGATCCAAATGGAAGAATGATTCAAATTTGGGCAAGATATTTAAGTCTTCAAAACGGAAAGATCGAAGGCTAGTCTGGATACTCTCATGTACTCTGCATGATCTTCAGAGTGAAAATGATCTTAATTTGGTGAGAAGTTTCATTGCCTCAAAGTGCAAAAATAAAAGGTGATGTACCCGGCGTCACGTTGCGACATTAAATTATGCGCTTGATGAGACGCAACCAATCGATAGCGAAATAAGTTTAAATTCTAGTTTTTGATTTGTAGTTTAGAGTTGATTTTCTTACTAACCCTCATAATTTCAAATTTTGTGGTGGTATTTTGAATAGGTTTGAATGCATAAAATTGATTGTGATGGAACTGTGGGGTGAAAACACCTTAAAAAAATAGGAGTTGATACATTTTTGGACGCCTTGCTGCCCCTACAAAATTGGGCGAATCACCCTTTACGCACTGCCATCACCCAAATGAACATTAGCTTCAAGTATGGCACCAAGTTACTCATTCTGATCACAAGAGCCTATATATGTGATCGCAATTCATTAAAACCTCAGGTCAGTGATCGCGAGTGACCATTGCCGCATCCACAAAAGGTAATACAATTTCTTGTCTCAATCGTTCGAAGCGTGGTCACGATTGTGATGACTCGCATGAAATTAAGAAGGTAGCAATTTCAAATCAAGTTCATTGTACTAAATAACTTCTTAAAATGTCCCAAAACACCCGTCCCCTATAAAATCAATTGCTTAGGTCTTTTGGTTGCAAGAGTTCGATTCAAGTTTTTTCTTCTCACTTAAGATATGATCTTCCCCCTTCTCTTGATTAGTATTGAAATTGGTAGGTAGTTTGAAAAGGGTTGAATCTTTCCCTACATTGTGATCATTATTTGTGATTGAAAAACTGATTTTTTGTTGGGGTGTTGTTTAATGTTGCATCCTGAGTGTAATATGAAAATTTGGGTGTTGGAATGTTTAATTTTGTGTGAAAAAGGCATTAGAAAAGGTTTCTCACAACGTGTTCGATGAAATACCAAAGTGAAGCTTAATTTTTTGGAGGAATTGTTCTACGTGATCGCGATGTCTTATCTAGCCATCGCAATGTATTAAATTTTCAAATTCCACAATCGCATTGTCCGATCTAGCGATTGTGATGACCTTAAAAGGTAAGGCTCACGATCCAGTAGGTCCATCCTACAATTGCAATGAGCCTTCTGCCTAGTAAATTTTTCTACCAAAAATAGTAGCTTCACCATCGTTCCCTTAACTCCTTTTTTCACTAATTTCTTTGGCCTAATTTCTTGATAATACATTATTTATGTGCCTTTGCAATCATTTTACATGTTTGTATCTTGTATAGGTACTTTATTTACAAAAACATGGCCAACAACGTCAACCAAGTTGAGGAACAAATGCAATAAAATGTTTTTGGGGATGATATCTTTGACCGTGAGTGGTTTGTGTTTGCTAAATGCCACTGATTGCATGAAGAATATCACAAGGAACAAGGTTCTTCTCTTGATATATATTCAAGAGCACATGCCATATTTCTATGGGTGATCAGAGGCCAACAAATGGATGTGTATGCAAATGAGCCTATCAAGGATAACTACACTGTAGTTCAAGAGTTAAATGCCAATGCCGCCGAAACTGACTTCTTCGGTGGCTTGGTTTTTAGAGCACGGGGCAAACAAGTTTTGTTTAACTCCACAAGGATTAATAATTACTATGGTCTTCTCGATGATGATAATGAAGTTCACGCGGCAACGGAAAGGAAAGTGTCCAAGAGTGATTTGTGACACATTTGATTGGGGCCATAGGCCTAGGTGCATTTAGAATAACAACTGAATTGATTCCTCAGAGTTCACAAATTAAGCCAAGACTTGGCTTTCCATCATTCGAGTAGGGTGATACCTTCGAGGAATGAGACCGATGCTTGATCGAGCACTTCTAACTAGTACTATCATGGAGGGTATTCCCAATAATGTTAAGCGGATTATTGTGCAACACATTCTAGAGGTTTTCTTGGAAGGTACTGTGACGACCCAAGTAGCCCCTAAGCATAACATGGCATATAAGACCTCGAGACCTCTCATTGCATTTAATTGACCCACTTAGATTTCATAATACAAGAAATAAAATAAAGAGATTTAAATGACAGTATCAATATATCAAAGTTATATAGAGCATAGCGAAAATCTATGCATTGTCTCAAAGCTATCTAGTACATAAGAATGAATCTGAACGAAGCCCGTACATCATGTTCCAAATCTAAAAGGATTGAAAAAAATAAATGTCCTACCTCGAAGCATGAGGACTCACCAAATCTTGGAATCTCCTCTACGAACCCTAGCCACAAAACTGGGAACCCTGACCATTGGACCCTACATTTGGGAAAATGTAGGCAAGAGTATACGTCAGTACAAAATATGTACCAAGTATGATAGCCATGCAATAAACATTTGAAAACATACTTAAAAGAGATACCTTCATGAAATGCAATGACCAAGCTAAAACATGAGAATAAGAGTTAGAGAACCTGAGTCATAAAACATGGTCAATGCACATATCCATCATCTTAAATATGTATGAGATACTTCCTTGAAGTAACCTTAGTTCATCATAACTTGCTTGTGAGAAGTATCCTTAACCGACATAGTAGACCATGTGAGCTATTATCATGGAATTTGGTGTCTCCCACACCGAAAAGGGGTGTCCTACTTACCAAAATAAGGACCATAAACTTCTAGCTTATGTGAATTCACTAGCTAATGTCTATCTAGACAATCCTATGTTGGCACATAGTTATGGGACATGGGTAATCGTCACTTGTTCACTCGGTACTAAGCTTAACTTCCACGGAATAGTTCTTAATCATATTCATTTTAGCTCTTAAAGGAACCTAGGTAATAGCCTTTTGTCCTTACATCATGTGACATGGGTAATCACCTCTTCTCTTTCAATTAGAGAGCACGGGTAATCGCCTCTTGCCTCAACATTAGAATAGCTCCTTAACATTGGTTCATTTAGGTGAGAAGACATTTCAACCCTAAGAACCCTTATTATGTGAGAAAACCTTTCACAATCATTATTTCATGTGTATATGAGAAATACTTTCAACAACACAACAATAACAACATCATTGATAATTCACTCTCAAAACATCCTTAAAACATTTATATAAATTTCATGAGAACATGCTTGATTTCATAATATCCTCTTTCATTCAAAACCCACATTACATCATCATAACAGACAAAATATGGGAATTACATGGGTTCATGAGGGATCATCATAAAATCATGGGATTAACTCAATTCATGCATAATAGATCATAAATCAATCAATTAAATCAATAATCAAGTGAACCCACAATATAGAAGAAAACCTTAACTCAATTGGGGATTTCTAACTTCGAAAATTGGAGAATATGGGGACTCCATGAATGAATGGGCTCCACGGATGAAAACTATCATACCTCAATGCCAATTTCTTAACTTCAATGGAAGAATTGGAGACTTTGCTTGGACCCCTAGGTTGGATCCTTCTTCTTCGAGCTTTCTAGTGAGAGAAATATTTGAGAGAGAAAGACTTGTTCTTCTCTTTGGTAGTTTTAGAAAATGACTTGAATGGATTAAATTTGGGATTCAAAACACTTATGTAGGGGTTCTAGGTATGGGGAAAATGACATAGTATCAAGATAAAATAATTAGGAAAAGACCCAATTGTCCCTGACTTACATCTGACGCGAACCACAGATGGAGGGATTCACGAGCCGTCTCAAGGTCCACGAGTCGTCTAGGAAGTCATGGCCCTTGGACCAGTGGCTTGGAAAGACCCCCAAGTGGCTTGACCCACGTCACTACCAGCTTCACGGGTTGTTTTCCCATTCACGACCAGTCTGGAGGTTCGTGAGAGGGTGCTGGCCTTGGGGTGGGTTTTGCCTCCCCTTCACAGGCATCACCACATAGCTTGAGCCACACTACGAGTCGTCTAAGGGCTCATGGGAGGGGATACCATCTTTGACAGGCTCTAGAAGGCTTCACGAGCAGCACCACGAGTCGTGGTACCCCTTTACGACCCGTTAAAGGCTCCATGAAGGGTGCCATGGCTTAAATTTTGGGCTGGTGACCTCCTACTTGACCCCTTTCTTAACCCTCTTGATTTTGAGGTGTTACCTTATCTCTCCCTTGGGAATATTCCTCCTCGAATGGGATTCTAGACCTCACTTGAAGGAAAAAAACTCAAATCTAGTAGCCCAACATGCATGCAATCACATAAATGCACATATCAGAGGAGGAAACATCAACTCCAAGTTGAATCATGCTCAAAAAATCATATCATGAAGTCTATATGCAACTCATACTCAAATGTACATAAACATGTAGAAATCAATCAAGTTGACTCATTTTCTCAAAACTTAAGCTTTTTCATGAACATGCATAAATGAGCAAATCATGGGAATATCTAAGACATATTACACCAAAAGAGTAAGCCATAAGGAACTCAATACGTCAATCTAAAGTAGGGATAGAAAGAAAGAGATGAGGATAAAGGGACGTCATATCGGCCTCAGTCTTCCTAGTAGCACCCTCAATTAATTAATTCCTCCACAAAACTTCTATTGAAGTAACTTCTTTATTTCTTAGCTTCTTGATTTACTCGTCTAAAATCTCAACTGGAACTTCCTTATAAGAAAGATCCTCCTTAACTCTCCCAAACCTTCTAAGGGGACTATAGATGTCAGATCACCAACACATTTCTTCAATAAGGAGACATGGACAATTGGATGTCCCGATCCCAATTCATTAGGCAAATCAAGTTCATAAGCGACCTTGCCAATTCACCTCAAAATTTGATATGGGCCTACATATCGAGGACTAAGCTTCCCTTTCTTACCAAACCTCATTACACCATTCATGGGTGAAAATTTCAAGTAAACCCAATCATTCACATCAAATTCAAGATATCTTCTTCTAACATCTGTATAGTACTTATGTCGACTTTGGGTCGTTTTGAACCCTTCTCTAATAAGTTGAACTTTTTCCATAGCATCATGCACTAATTATAGACCTATCAAAGCAACTTCCCCGACTTCAAACCAACCTATAGGAGATCTACACCTCCTACAATACAATGCCTCAAATGGAGCCATACCAATACTTGAGTGATAACTATTATTATATGCAAACTCAACCAAAAGCAAGTGATTATCCCAATTACCTTTGAAATCAATCACACAAGCTCTCAACATATATTTCAAATTTTGGATAGTACACTCCTCTTGCCCATCAGTTTGTGGATGAAAGGTCGCAGAGCTTAACATGAGTACCAAGATCCTTTTAGAAAGATTTCCAAAACTGAAAAGTGAATTGGGTACCACGATCGGAAATAATGGATAAAGGCACTCCACGCAACTTTACCAGTTCTCTCAAGTATAACTTAGCATAATCCTCCACTGAATAAGGAACCTTGACGGGAATGAAATGAGTTGATTTCGTCAGTCGATCTCCTATAATCCAAATCGAGTGATGTTGTCGTCGGTTCAAAGGCAAGCCAATGATGAAGTCCATATTCAAATCTTCCCACTTCCAAGTAGGAATGCTAGTATCTTTGGATAAACCTCCCGGTTTATGATGCTTAATTTACTTGTTAACATTTGGGACACTTAGCCACAAATTCTACAATATCTTTCTTCATTCCATTTCACCAATAGATCTCCCGCAAATCACGGTACATCTTGGTGGATCCCAGGTGAATGGAATATCATGGACTATGGGCTTCTGACATGTTCTGCTCTCTCAAGTCATCTACATTAGGAACGCGCCACCGACCTTGATATCTAAGTACTCCATCTCCCCTTGGGAAAAAATATCTACAAACTTGTAAAGTATTGTTTCCTTTAATTCCACCAAAGTCGGATCAAGACCTTGCTTGGCTTTCACATCTGCCACAAAAGACAATCTTGAACCATAATACCACCCTTGGTAGAGTCTACTAACTAAACACCTAACTGGGCCAATCTATGAATATCTTGAACCAAATCATTTTTATCATCCTCAATATGAGCAATAGTTCCCATAAATAGTCGACTAAGAGCATCCGCCACTATGTTTGCCTTTCCAGAGTGATAGAGAACTCTCATTTCATAATCCTTCAATAACTCAAGCCAGATTGTTTAGCGAAGAATTAGATCATTATGATTGAACACATATTGCAAACTCTTATGGTCAATAAAAACATTGACATCAACAATATAAAAGTAATGTCTCCAAATCTTTAAGGCAAAAACAACTGCCACTAGTTCAAGGTCATGAGTAGGATAGTTCTTCTCATGAATCTTAAGTTACCTTAAAGCTTAGGCAATAACTTTCCCATTTTTCATAAGTACACATCCTAGACTAATTCTTGAGGCATCACAATAAACCACAAAGCCATCGGTCTCTTTCGATAAAATCAACACTGAAGCAGAAGTAAGTATATCCTTTAATTCCTGAGAGCTCTTTTCACATGATTCGGACCATATAAACTTAGCCTTCTTTTGGGTAAATGATGTCAATAGAGAAGCAATAGAAGAAGCCCCTCAACAAACCTTCTATAGTAGCTAGCCAAACCCAAGAAACTTCTAATATCTGAAGGGGATAGAGGTCTAGGCCAAATCTTAACCGTATCCGTCTTCTTGGGATCTACGCAATACCCTTACTTGAAACAATATGACCAAGAAAGGCCACAAATCTTAACCAAAACTCACATTTGCTAAACTTCGCAAAAAGTTGTTGGTCCTTGAGAATTTGCAACACAATCCTCAAATGGTTGATGTAATCCTCTTAACTTCTCGAATAAATCAATATATCATCAATAAATATAATTAGAAACATATCAAGGTATTGTCTAAACACCCTATTCATCAAATCCATGAAAGCGGCCGGAGCATTTGTCAAACCAAGAGACATCACCAAACACTCAAAATGAACATACGAAGTTCTAAAAGCTTTTTTTGGAATATCATCTTCTTTTACCTTCAATTAGTGATAACCTGACCAGAGGTCAATCTTGGAAAAGTATATTGCCCTTTGAAGTTGGTCAAACAAGTCATCTATCCTTGGGAGAGGATACTTATTATTAATAGTAACCTTGTTCAACTGATGATAATCTATACACAAACGGAGAGAACCCTTTTTCTTTCTCACAAACAAAAATGGAGCACCCCATGGAGATATACTCAGTCGGGTGAAACCCTTATCCAACAAATCTTTCAACTACTCTTTCAACTCTTTTAGCTCTGCCGGAGTCATTCGGTAAAGAGGAATAGGTTGTGTATCTGGGAGAAGGTGAATACTGAAGTCTATTTCCCTTTCAGGAGAAATAATGGGTAAATCATCTAGAAACACTTTCGAAAACTCATTAACAACGGGGATCGACTCAAGATTAGGGGTTTCAGAATCTACCATCCCTCACCCTAACTAGATAGTATATTCAACCCTTAGCAATCATCTTCCTAGCTTTAAGGTAAGAGACAAACTGATGCTTAGGCACATAATTTCCCCCTTCCCATTCCAGGACATGCTCATTTGGAAACTGAAACTTGACTACACGAGTTCTACAATCAATAGAAGCATAACATGAGTGCAGTCAATCCATATCAAGGATAACTTCAAAATCTAGCATATCAAGCTCTACCAAATCATTAAGAACTCTATGAGACAAGGAAATGGGACACTTTCCAAAACCCTCGTAGCCCCTATAGAATCACCAACAAGAGTAGAGACAGAAAAGGATTTAACAACACATTCGAAAGAATAACAAACCTCATAGCTACATATGGAGTCACAAAATGCAGGGCAACATCGGGATCAAGTAAAGTATAAACATCAAGTGCCAGTAACCACATCGGGAGAACCCTCTTGTTCACCACGAATCTGAAGTGCATAAAATATATTTTTCTTGGGAGCATTTGAACCTGAACCACTAAGACCAGATGAAGTATTAGGTTCAGCTCATCTACGACTATCTCTCTTATTCTTGGCAACTAAAGGGAAATTTCTTATCTTGTGGTCCATCTTACCACAACCAAAGTAAGCATTGGAGCCGGCTAGACATTTACCCTCAGGCTTTCTTCCACACTTAGCACAAGTAGAAAATAAAGACCTACTACCATTTCCTCCTTGAGGCTGAGAGTTAGACACCCTATCTTTGTTGAACTTAGGAGGAGCGTTGGAGGATACTTGACTGAGAAACCTTCGTCCAAACTTAGAACTACCATGCCCATCAGACCTTGAATGTGAGAAATTACCATTACCGATTTTAGACCTCTTATCTCCCTAGACTTTTCCTTAAGTTTCTCCTCTTTGATTTGTTGAGCATAAACCATGATACTAGAAATGTCCATATCATTGACAATTATAGAAGTAGAACATTCCTGAACCACCATCTTAGACACACCCGAAACAAACTTACTCAATCTTGCTCTAGGATCGACAATCATAGTAGGAGCATATCTAGAGAATTGTGTGAACTTCAAAGCATATCCTTTCACACACATACTTCCTTGATGAAGATTAATGAATTCAAGCACCTTTGCCTCCCTCATCTCAAGGGGAAAGAACCTATCAAGGAAAATAACTTTAAACTTTTCCCAATTGAGAGGATCCGCATCTTTCGGTCTCCCCTCTTTCCATTGGTTGAACCATATTTAAGCAACACCCTTAAGTTGATAAGCGGCTAACTCTGCCTTTTCCACCAACTTCACTCCCATAATCATCAATGCCTTGTAAACCTCATGAATGAACTCTTGAGGATCTTCCTCAACCTCAGAACCATGAAACTCCGGGGATTCATTCTAGTGAAGTCCCTTACTCTAGATGTCGTCGTACCCACATTTGGGTTTACGAGAACCACAACCTCCCTATTGGATTGATTCGTCATAACTTGGGCCTGATGAGCCCTAGATTTTGACTCATTTAGGACTTGGTTTTCATAGTTTATTGTCCTCAAATGCCCAATTTGTGCTCTAAACTGATGTTAAAGTGTTGATTTGCAGCAATGAAGGTAAAGGAGCAAGGCAAGGACATTACTGGGCATAAAGGAGAAAAAAAATGAAAAAGGCTGAAGATAGCGAAAGCTTAGAGGCGCCAAAGCCACTCGGCGACTCACCTAAAGTTCCAGACTGCCAGCCTTGGGGAGAATCAACATTGGTGATGGATTTGGACATTCGGCGAACCGCCGAATGGATTGGCGACAAAAACCTAGATCTCCCAAAGTTACATGACCTTGAAGATAAAGAGCCAAGGAAATTTGGCGATGGAATGGAGCGATTGATGCGTTGATGGTCTAGTCGGCAATGCTCGACTTACTTCGCCTAATGGTCCTGAAAGCCAAAATTTGGGAAACTATATAAGTAAAACCTCTAAAAATTAATATAGGTAGGACCATGAAATTTTATTATTTTATAGAGATATTATTTAATCGATAAATTAATATTTATTAATTTAAAGAATGGCATGAGATTTGATGAAGGTTAATTTTGATTATATCAAAATCATTGTATCATGTTTATTGATTTCACATAAAAAATTATTATACACAAAGTACAACAAATACATCAAAATCATTGTATCTTACTAATTTATGTATTATATTTATTGAATTGTCACTATTGTGCAAACAAAAGAGCATGAATGACAAATGTGCTTTTTGATGCATTTATTCATTGGTTTGACCACAAAATGCATGGTAGATGAGTTTTGCTTATGGTAGATAATTGTCCGGCCCATAATAGAAAAATTGAAGGACTACAAAATATTGAATTGTTTTTCTTGCCGCCCAACATGACATCCAAAATTCAACCTTGTGACGCTGGGATAATAAGAGCTTTTAAGGTGTATTATCGTAACAAATTTTATTGTAGAATATTAGAAGGTTATGAAGTGGAACAAATTGAGCCACCAAAGATTAATGTTTTGGATGCTATCAATTTTGCGATCCCTGCTTGGACAACAAATGTTCATCAAGAGAAAATAAAAAATTGTTTTCGACACTGTAAAATTCGTTCGGATGATGCAATCTTAGAGAATTTGAATGAACCCACTCGTGAAAACGACATTCATGAACTTGAGGTTATGATTAATGATCTCAGTTACCACAATAAAATGGATGTAAATAATTTTTTGGATTATTCGAGTGAAAGTGATACATGTTCAGAGGTCGAGACCTTAGAAGAAATTATTGATACCATCGAAAAAAGCAATGTTGATGATGAAGTTAAAGATGATACTATACATTTGGAACCAGTTACGCTTAAGGAAACACTTATCACATCTATAACTCTTTACAATTTTATGGTGCAGTTCGAAGAGACAACTCCGGAGCTCTTGGATGCAATAAGAAAAGTTAGTGATGAGTTTCAACTAGATTTAAATTTTAAGAAAAGTAGAACACAATATAATCATATTTCACTAAATTGTCTTAGATATATTTGTACTTTTAAAGAATTATTAATTTATTATATTAATGGGACCATATATTATATATGGGTCTTTTGAAAATATATTATCTTATCGAAATTGGTGATTTTTTCCATTGGCCCAAGTCGGAACCAGAGGAAAAAATTATTTTAGAGATTATTATTTTTATTGAGTATTAATTTATGATCCAATTCTAATTCTCTTCTGAGTCTAGTGGTTCTTTGAGTATTTTCTCCATTGTAGAACCTTGTTGAAGGAGATTTTCAAGTAGATTTGGAGTTGGATTTTTGATTTTGAGCATTTTGGATCATTGTAAAGACTTGGATTGTAATACCTAGAATATTTACAACGTAATTGGTATTGATTTCTTTCTTTTTATGATGTTTGGCTAAAACCCCAGTTCTTAGGGTGTGATCATGTGATTATTTACTTTAATTAGCTTATGGGTATTGTTGTTTAATGATTTTATTGCTGTTTTGAAGTGGGTTTAATTGATAATTGAGTATTAACTTATGAATTATAGTTGCAATGCAATTTTGCTTTGTGTTTTGGGCTTGCTCGAGAGAGAAGTTCTAAAACCAGGGTTATCGATTGATGATTGTAATGTGTGGGTTGTTGTGGGTTCAGCCCAAGAGAGTGAATCTTAACTCATTCCTACCTATCTAGCTCAAGAGAGTAGATAAATTAAGGTTTTGGGTTATTTATAGTTTTAAGCTTGTCGAGGTTCGAGATAACTCGCTTGAATCGTAATAGTTATTAGAGAGAAAACTATTGCATCTATAGTCTAGCATACCTATTAGATTCAACAATTTATTAAAAAACTTCAATTACCCATATACTGAAATTTGCCTATATTCGATCACAACCTGGAGAATTCCTTATTACTTTTCTACTCCCCTATTTTCGTGTTAACATAGTTGTTAATTGACACTTTTACCCTATATGACATTCGTTCTCAAACCTTTAACTTACTTTGTTTGATTTCAACAATGTTTACTTCTATAACCGATTAGAATTGCAATTTTTACTTCTTAATTGAATTTCGTACTGTACCGCTCCATTGGGCTCGACCCCAACTCTTCATTGGATTTTATACTAGATAATGATCGCTTACACCTAGTATTGGATGAGGTGTAGTTTGAGCATTTATCAAAAAATATTGCTGCTGCCGGGGAGTGGTGTTATTGAATTCTTCTTTTGAAATTGGTTTGTGATTTGATTGTGTTGTAGTTGAACCTTTTAACCCTTCTTATGTGTTGTTTGTTGCCTTTGAGTAGGTGTCGAAATGAGTGTCAATGGAAGCAATGCCAACTAGCTGGGCCAAAATGTCGACATCAATAACTTGTATGATGTGAATGAAGTACGGGTAAATGTAGTACATTTGGGTGGTGTGGGTGTTATCCGGTTGCCTTAGGTTGAGGGAAATGTGGTGTTCCACGTGACAAGCACGATGCTGCAACTCTTGCAAATGAAAGGGTTTTGGAAGCTTGGCTCATGATGATCCCCATGACCATATTCAAAATTTTGTGGATGTTTGTGGTCCCTTCTCATTAAAGAACATATCCCAAGGGTCAGTTCGACTCAGATTGTTCCCATTTTCATTGATGGGAGAGGCTAACAAGTGGTTAGCTGACTTACCTAGGGACTCCATTACTACTTGGGATGAATTGAGCGAAGCGTTCTACACAAGGTTCTTTCCTCCTTCGAGGATTATGTAATTGAGAGATAATATCCAAGGTTTCAAACACTTGGATGGTGAGCCAATCCCAAGACTTGGCTATAGTTTTAGAAATTTCTACTTCAATGTCCAACTCACGGACTCCCAAACAACGTCTTGCTATAGTATTTCTATCAGAGTCTAGATTCGGTGAACAAAGGAGTGACTGATCAACTTGTTCAAGGAGGTATCATACATCAGCTGTTTGAGATTGCTTCTACTTTGCTTGATGGCATAACCAAAATCAATCGAGCTTGGTATACAAGGGAGGATCAAATGTCTCTTTTGAAATTTAGGATGACAAAGGAACAAATTGAAAAAGATCAAGAGCAGGACCAAAACATGGTCAAAATGATGACCCAATTGTATATTTTGACAAAGAATGTAATGGGTAGTTAGAGTTGTGAATGTTGCTGGTGTTATCGGGGTGAACCCCGATGAGGCACATTTTGAGGCTCTATATAATGAGGAAGTGAGTTTTCTTTCAAATCAAAGTGGTTGTTTCCGTCTAAACTATATTAGGCAGGGCGGGAATCAAGATTGGAATAAAAAGTGTGATGACGTAGGAGAGACCTTGATAGGGAATAGTGTGATCGTGGTACAAATTGGAAGAAGAGAGATGGGGACAAAGAGATATATATACCTCCCCATGAGCGTCACAAGCCTAAAGAGCAAAAGGCTGACCCTGAGAATTTCCACACTAAAGATATGCTCTCACGCATTCTCAATAGAGTGGAAGGGTCGGACAAAGTGTTGAAAGAAATGAAGGATGACGTCTCTACTCTCAATCAGACTATCACTTCTCACTCGTTTTCCATTAAACAACTGGAGACACAAGTGGGTCAAATCTCGACTCATTTAAATCCAAGGACAAAAGGGGGACTACCGAGTGACACTATGGCCAATCCCAAGCCAAAGTTCTGATCAACGACTCGCAGAACAGGTCAGTGAACCTGACTAGGACCGTCGTTTGAACCACCCAACTTGCTCAGGATTCTGTAAAACTCGACGAGCTAAAAGAAGACTCGGTGCATCGCCAAGTGAGTTGGCAACGTAATTCACTATTGCCGACTGGCGTATGCACTGAAGAGTTTTTAAAGGCCAAACTATTTTAAATTTAAAATCTATTCATTTTCATACTTTTCAACTTTCGTACTCTCACAATCGCTTATATTTTTGTTTTCATACTATTGCTCGTACTTTTACTTGGGATCATTTGCTCGGGGGTGAACTTTTGGATTTCATTGCTAGCTAGCTTTACAAATTTTTGGATCTAAGGTTGGTTTTTCGAACCTCGCTATAAAAATTGTTTGTAATCGAATGCATGATTATTTTGTGATTATCATTTATGCTTAGTGTTGTTTTGTTTAGCATGTCGTGGTTTGTTTTCCCATATTTAGTTGAAATCATGCTTAATTGTCCTTAGATAGTAAATTCTCGTACCTATGATTGATGAAATTTGTGGGTTGTGTTGAATTTATTGTGGGTCTAGTGGGGTGAACTCTAAGTAACCCAGAATTGTGCCAATTGTCTGAGTTTGCCCAATGATGGAGCGGTTGACATCATTCTTAAGGGTAAAAGATGTCAATTGGCCATTTTGGCCAAAATAGGGTGAAATCTGAGTACCTGGTGGGCTTGGGTCTTAGTTGAACTGCATAGAACAATAGTTTAATTTTTATTTTGTGGGTTGTGGATTAGATTTTGAAGGTCGGGTAAAAAATTGATAGGTTGGTATATTCGGTGAGCTAGGTCAAGCTCGCCGAGTGGTTCGACAGTTCATCTAAGTCCCACTTGATCACCTTTTATTTCTCTTTTTTAATGGTGTAAGTTCTGTAACTTTTGGTGATATGCCTAAGCTCATCGATTTCACTTGGTGACTTGCTGAAAGTCTGTTTTGATCGCCCTTCTGCGTCCCTAATTCCTGATATTGTTCTTTAACTTTCGATGAGCTACTTATAGTTTGCCTAAAGGTGTCGGCGATATGCCGAATAGCCCTGGACATCACCAACCTTCTTTTATTTTTATGAAATTTTGTTTTGGAACTTTGGGCTAGCCCGACTTGGCTTGTCAAAGGGGTTCGACGACTCGCCGAACAGTTCGGCGAGCCATTTTGTGTTGTTTTCAAATGTTAAATTCTTTTTGGAATTGCATCTAATGTGTATTGTTTTATGTTACAGAAATGGATAGGCCCAAAGTGGCAGGAAGGAATCAACCGCCCCGGAAGAGGGCTCAAGGGATAATCATAAATGAGAAAGTTGCTGCTTCCCGGGCCCTAATTACCAAACTCTCTCCAAAAGAAGGTAAAGGCAAGGGCAAGGCGCCCGTTGAGTTGACACCTATGGAGGCGAGCTCCGATAGTGAGGGGATCTACGCCACACACCTCACTACCTCCAGCAGTGAATGTCAGTCTGATGATAGCTCTCAAGCTTCCATCTCTAATCCGGAAGATGACTAGCTCCTGCAGGCTAGAAAAGTAGAGCTACGCTCCAAGTCGATGTCTGATACGTCTAGGATCCCAGTGCCTCCTACTCCTCTTCCTCTAGCCCTAGCTCAGACAGTGGTACAGGCTCTACCAATTTAGGGACCTCCTCCCCGGTTACTCAATAGACTAAAGGCAGAGGGTTTGAGGACCATTTTGGAAGAAAATCGTTTGTCTACTGATGGTGTATTGGACAGATATCCTGAGTTGTGGAACACTTTGAAGTTCTACAAATTTGAAGTATTTACAAAACCCTGAGGCCCTTACATTCCTACTTAGGTTCAAGAATTTTCCTTAGCTTATGGGGAGTTAGTCCCTAAATGAAAGAAAAAGGCAAGCATGTTCAAGCCAATTGACTTCGTGGTTGTTAGGGGAAAGAAGGTAAAGTGTAGCAGTACAGAGATAAATGAGGTGCTCGGGTGTTCACAGGACTTCATGCATGATTACCTTGACTTGGTCAAGAAGAAGACCCTAGAGGATCTAAAGGGTTGGTTGGCACCCCTCATTTCTGATGTTACTCTGAGGTGATCGAGGCAGGTGCACAGATTGAAAAGAAGGAAATGAATATAGTTGCTCAGTACTGATTCGAGTTTATTAGCAGCACCATCATGTATTCACAGAGTGAGTCAATCCTCCAACACCCGAAATCTGCTTGTCTTGGCTCTATCATATCTCGACAGAGGCTGAACTTGGTGCTGCTCATTGAAAAGAGATGGCCATGAGGACCAAGCAGAGTCAGACCTCCCTTTATTTCCCCATGTTGATCACTGAGTTATGTTAGCGAGCCCATGTTCCAATGAATGAGAAGATGGATGTGGAAGTGACCCCCACCTCTTCTACTGACATTCGACGTATTGAGGTCGAGTACTTGAGAGATGAAGTCGCTAAAATGAGGGTGGCACCGATGGATACATCCATGGTTGTTAATGATGATATGTTGCCGACTGAGGCAATCATGCCCTTTTAGACTAGTTAGCCTACACTTACCTCTGGTCCTTGTACTTCTAATATTCCTAGTTCTTTTGCTGAACCCCCTCCTACTACTTCTGTTGTTGTTGCTGCTTCCCAATCCCCTATCACCCAGGCTATGTTATATAAGATGGGCCATCTAGCTCATTTTGCCGATGTGCGCGCCTCCCGGGTTGAGGCAGTTGTGCATGGGCTTATAGAGCGGGCGATTGATGTTGCCTTGGCTTCGATCAGGGCTGATATGAGGGAACAAACATTGATTGAGGGCCACAAGTTGGCATTGGATGCCCTTACTGTAAAGGTTGAGGCTTGTGAGTAGAGCCAGGATGCTACGGATGTTGTTACGGGCTTGAAGGCCGATGTTATTGGGCTGAGGAAGGATGTGGACCAACTGAAGTCCACAGATTTGTTGATGCTATTTAGGATGATGAAGATTCCCGAAATGCCGAGCACTGATATTTCAGCCAGTTCTGAGGTTCCTCCGGCTACTACGATCGGAGATGTTGCTAGGGTTGATGAGGTAGAGGCTCAGTCCGAGGCAGAGATAGATGAGGAGCAACTGGTGTTAGAGATAAGATTGTATATGATGATTTGGCAGACCTTGATAGAGCTATGGTGGAGCCGGCTATGCAGGCATGGCTCAGAGTTACGTCTGTGGTGGGCTCCAGTGGAGCCAAGGATGTTGTTGAACTGAACATTGATGCCCCGACAGATGGAGTTTCAGACATGCAGACTTCACCCTAGGCTTAGCCTGACAGGATGATTCTCTTTACTCTGTTTTGGTTACTGTTCAGACTATTCTTATTATTTCTTTGCATTTGAGGACAATGATGTGAGGCTAAAATTATATATACTTAATCATTATTTGCCTCATATTTAATATTTTAATTTTCCTTTTTGAGCATGGTTTTTTATGGATTGTGCTAAATTATGTATTTTATTTGTAGGATTAAAATGGTGTGAAAATGAAGAAATTTGGAGCACAAATGAATTAAAAACAAGAAATTATAGAAGAAAATCAAGCACACAACTTAATAGATTAAATATAATAAAATAATATATGCATGCATATATGCAAATAGTGGCTGAAATTGATCAAAATCAAATTTGATGTTTGTTGTACACGTGGCAGCAGCTAAAGCCCCTCTTAATTGATTGATAGCGGCAACAGTAACAAAATAAGGCGCACGGTGCAGTTAATTTCCTAATTTGTCTTGAACTCAATTATTTTATTTAGGGTTTCTATATCTATAAATAGGGCATGAAAAATTATTCTTTGTGGAGCCAAGAACCAAGAAACAATACACAATATAAATTTTCTTCTAGCTTTGGAACTTTGGAAGAGCCGCCGTGGAGGCCAGAGAATTGTGGTTTATTCTTTCTTTTCCTTTGTTATTTATTTGTATTCGTGATTAATAAAAGATAGTTTAGCTATTGTTCATAAATTTTTATGATTAACACAAGCATATTTATTTTAATAAATTTTGATTGTGTTTTTGAGATAATGAGTAGCTAAATTTCATAACTAGGGTTGTGGGAACCATGATAAATTATTAAAGGAAGTTTATGTACAAAGTGATTCTTGAATGATTTTTATGCATGTATTGTTAATTATTTTGTTTAGAAGTCTTTTTAATGGTGCGCAACATTAGAACTCGCCCCGTTGCTACTTACCTGACCAAGGATGTAGTTAATGAGAAAAGAATTAAACAACAGAGATTTAGTGGATACTATCTAATAATCTAATGTCAATTGGTGTGAGGATGAAAACTAAGTCATATATTGATGTGATGTCTAATTTGAGGTAAAGGTAAGGGTTAGTAAAGTATACACAAGTAGCTAGACCAAGGAGAGGGGTGAAATTCCCTATTTGGAGGACCAATCACTGAGGGATACATAACTTACCAACCTTGCATGCTAAAAATTGAAATAGATCACTAGTACGATATTCTTGCTATTTTATGGAATCTTGGGGAACGCATTCCTAGTTATTTCTAATAATCTGAATATAAATAAATACTTACTTCAAAGCTATTTTTATTCTTTTTATTTTTGTTTCAATTTAAATCCCTCCTTTTTTATATAACAACTATCGAGTTAAATATTTTCTATTGACAATATTCTTCTATATTCTCTATGGGATCGACCCCAACTCATAGTTGGGTAAATATATTGCATACGACCATTTATATTTATTTTCAAGAAGTATATTTGGACGTTATCAAGAATGGACCCGCTGACGTTATCAGACAACTGCTATTTTTGTTGGCGGGGTGAGGTATTTCCATACCTACCTCTATTGGGCTATTTTTGTGAATATTGTTGTTTTTAGCTTTGTGAATGATGGATCTTAGCTTATGTTTATATACACACACACACACACACACACACACACACACACACACACACACACACACACACATATATATATATATATATATATCTAGGTTTTTGATCCAATTTGGTCCATTCATTTTAATGTGAAAATGTTTTTGAACAGATTTTAAAAATTGCCACATCTTGATGTGTGAATGTGGTTGTTCTTTTGCAATTTCGAGTGTCGATTTCGATCAACACCTATGAATTGAATAGTATTCTTGTTTGAACGACATGTGTGTGCAAATCCGATGAGGCAAATTGAGTTACATAAGCCACATATGAACTTGTAGCATCTATCGTGACTATGTGATTTGTTGAGTGGAACTCTTGTGATGATCATTGCACACTTGCAAAAATGGTGATATCTTGTTTGATGCTTCTGTTGAATGTCGTGTTTTATGAGGTTGACTTGAAATGCATGCCTAGTTATACCTAGAACTTGCCCCGTTGGTCCAATTGGCTAATGTGAGTGAATGATAGAGATGATCATAGGAAATTTGTGAAGAGTGAGCTAATATTGCAATTATACATCTTTATGACCACCTTGTAAGAGTGTGAACCAAACATGGCACCACTTGAGCCTATCGTTTTCTTTGGAAAAACATTGAACACAAATGACCCCTTTTCTTTCCCACCTATAATCTTCATGAGGCATTGATTATTATAAATATCCAACTTAGGCCAAAAGCCTAAGTTGGAGGTGTGGTAAAAAAGGAGGTAAATCAAGAATTTTGAGAAATTACCCCCTTTGAAAGATCTTGTTGAAATAGATGGAACCCCTCCATATATATATATATATATATATATATATATATATAAAAGATGAAAAATAGAATATTGTTGAAATAAAGTGTGTGAAATGAGCAAAATGAAATGGGGTATACAATAAGTTTTGCTTAAAAGAATAGTGTGAGGATTTTGAGAATCAAAAAGTGTTGTAGAGAAGGTGAAAGAATGAAATGTAGGTCATGCTTTATGAAGGAAGAAGTAACTAAACCAAAATGACCATACCATTACCCTCAACCCCATTACAATCCTTGAAAGACCCTTGTGATCTTGAATGAGCTTATTACCATGTTGATTGGAAAATAGGGGCAAGCCTATGGGGAGGGATTATTGCATGGGTTTGTTTTGAAAGGGTAAGAGTTGTTTCTGTTTCCGAATTCTTAAAGTTGATGAGCTTTGTGTGAAGCATGGAATCATTTTTTGTGTGAGGGCCTTATAATGCTTTTGTTGAGCTTGAACTTGCATTTAAAGCGAGCATTGTGAGCTTGAGTCCATTTGATGATGGTTAGTCACAATTTGAAACTTAGAGTGCGCAATTGAACATTGCATGTGTAGTTTGAACCTCTTGTGTGCATGTGTGTTGAGTCTTGAGTAGCACTGTTTGTAGACATCCTTGTTGAACTGATTGATCTTAAGTCTTACTTGAGGACAAGCCAAAGTTTAAGTTGGGGGTGTTGATGAGTCCTAGATTTAGACTCATTTAGGGCTTGGTTTTCATAGTTTATTTTCCTCAAATGCCTAATTTACGCTCTAAACTGATTTTAAAGTGCTGATTTGTAGCAATGAAGGCAAAGGAGCAGAGCAAGGACATTACTAGGCAAAAAGGAGAGAAAAAGATTAAAAAGGCTGAAGATAGCAAAAGTTGAGAGTAACCAAAGCCACTTGGTGACTCACCGAATGATACTTCAACTCGCCAAAAGTTCCAGACTGCCAACCCTAGGGAGAAGCCAAATTGGCGATGGATTTGGACCTTCGGCAAACCGCCGAACGAATCGGCGATAAAAAATTAGATCACCCAAAGTTACAGATTCTTGAGGATAAAGAGCCAAGGAAAATTGACGATGGAATGGAGCAATTGGTATTGATTTTTTTTTATGATGTTTGGCAAAAACCCCAGTTCTTGAGGTTTGATCATGTGATTATTTGCTTTAATTAGCTTATGGGTATTTTTGTTTAATGATTTAATTGTTGTTTTGAAGTGGGTTTAATTGATAATTGAGTATTAACTCATGGATTGTAGTTGCAAATACAATTGTAACTTAGTGTTTTGGGCTTGCTCGAGAGAGAGGTTTTAAACCCAAGGTTATCAACTGATATTGTAGTGTGTGTTGTTGTGGGTTCAGCTCGAGAGAGTGAATCTTAACTCATTCCTACCTATCTAGCTCGAGAGAGTAGATAAATCAAGGTTTTGGGTTGTTTATAGTGTTAAGCTTGTCGAGGTTCGAGAGAACTCTCTTGAATCATAATAGTTGTTCGAGAGAAAGCTATTGCATCTATAGTATAGCCTACCCACAGAGATTCAGCAATTTATTAATAAACTTTAATTACCCATATACTGAAATTAGCATATAATCGATTACATCCCTGAGATTCCTTCCTACTTGTCTAATCCCATGTTTTCGTGATTATTGTATTTGTTAAGTGACACTATTATATCCCCTATCTGACATTCATTGTCAAACCTTTAACTTACTTTGTTTGATTTCAACAATGTCTACTTCTATAAACAATTAGAATCACAAATTTTACTTCTTAATTGAATTTCATACAATACCGCTCCTTGTGGGTTCGACCCCAACTCATCGTTGGGTTTTATACTAGATAACAATCACTTACACCTAGTATTGGATGAGGTGTACGTAGTTTGAGCCTTTATCAAAAAATAGAGTCCCTTCCGGGAAGTAGTGTTATTGAATTCTCTTTTTGAAGTTGGTTTGTGATTTGATTGTGTTGTAGTTGAACCTTTTGACCCTTTTTGTGTGTTGTTTGTTGCCTTTGATTAGGTGACGAAATGAGCATCAATGGAAGGAACACCAGCCAACTGGGCCAAAATGACGATATCGGTAACTTAAATGATGTGAATGAAATACCGATAAATGTGGTACATATGGGTGGTGTAGGTACTACCCGATTGCCTCAAGTTGAGGGTAATGCATTGTTCTACGTGACAAGCACGATGTTGCAACTCTTGCAAATGAAAGGGTTATTTGGAGGCTTGTCTCATGAGGATCTCTATGACCATATTCACAATTTTATGGATGTTTGTGGTCCCTTCTCATTCAAGAACATATCCTAAGTGTCTATTCGACTCAGATTATTCTCGTTTTTGTTGATGGGAGAGGCTACCCAGTGGTTAGCCGACTTACCTAGGGACTCCATTATTACTTGGGATGATTTGACCGAAGCATTCTACACAAGGTTATTTCCTTCTTTGAGGATGATGTCATTGATGGATAATATCCAAGGTTTCAAATTCTTGCATGGTGAGCCAATCCATGATATTTGGCTACGGTTTTAGAAATTGCTACGTCAATGTCTAAATCACGGACTCCCAAACAACGTCATGCTACATTATTACTACTGGAGTCTAGAATCGGTGAACAAAGGAGTGGCTGATCAACTTGTCCAAGGTGGTATCATACAGCAGCCTTTTGAGATTGCGTCCCTTTTGCTTGATGGCATAACCAAGATCAATCGAGCGTGGTATACAAGAGAGGATCAAGTGTCTTCTTTGATATTTAGGATGATGAAAACAAATTTAATAGAGGGGGGTGAAGTCTGAGTAACCCTAAATTGTGCTAATTATCAAATTTGCCCAATGATATAGCAGTTGACGTCATTCTTAAGGGCAAAAGACGTCAATTGATCAATTTTGACCAGATCAGGGAAAGTATGAGTACCTCATAGGCATGGGTCTTGGTTAAATTGCATGAAATGATTGTTTAATTTTGATTTCGTGGGATGCGGGCTGGATTTTGAAGTTCGGGCTACAATATTGGCAGGTTGGGCTATTCAGCGATATGCATCGAGCTCAGTGAATAGTTAGGCAGTTCGCATAACGCCCCCTAGATCATCCTTTAATTCTCTTTTTTGCGAGTCTGAGTTCTGTAACTTTTGGCAATATGCATGAGCTCGCCGAGTTCACTCACTGAAAGTAACTTCTAATCCCCCTTCTGCGCCCCATATTTCTGAACTTATTTTGTAACTTTCGATGAACCAATACTAGTTCGCTGAATGGAGTCGGAGATCCTCGGATTGAACCTAGACATCACCGACCTGCTCTTTCTTTTGATTAATTGTATTCTAAAGCTTTCGACGAGCACGACCTGGCTCGCCAAAAAGGTTCGACGAGCTTTCTTTGCAGTTTTTCATACTTTGCTTTCTCTTTGAATTGCATATAACATTTGTTGTTTTATGTTGTAGAAAAGGATAGACCTAAAGTTGCTGGTAGAAATCAATTTCCCCAAAAGCGGTCACGTGGGCCGACAACTAAACTTCCTCCAAAAGGGGGAAAGGGCAAGGGCAAGGACCCTGTGCAGCCGACACTTGCGGAGGAGAGCTCCGATAGTGAGGGTATCTATTTCTGAGCTGAAAATGGCCATCTCCTACATGCTAGGAGAGTGGAGCTATGCTCCAAGGTGATGAATGATTCGTCTAGGCCCGGTGCCTCCTACACCTTCTCCATCTCCAGCTCCAGCTCCAGAGTAGACAGTAGTATAGGCCCCACCAGTTCAGGATCCTCATCCTCGGTCTCTCAATAGACTAAAGGCTGAGGGTTTGAAGATGATTCTAGAAGAGAAACGGTTGTCTACCGATGGTGTGGTAAACAAGTATCCCAAGGTGTGGATTTGAGGTTTTTACTATACCCCGAGGACTATATATTCCTACTTAGGTCCGAGAGTTCTATAAGGCATGTGGAGAGTTGGTGCGAAAGGGGAAGAAGAAGGCATATGCCTTCAAGCCATCTGACTTTATGGTTGTTCGGGGGAAGAAGGTAAAGTGCAGCAAATCATACATACATGTTGTACTTGGGTGCTCATGGGTTTTCATGCATGACTATCCCAATTCGATTAAGAAAGAGACCCTTGAGCATCTAAAGGGTTGATTGACACCCCTTATATAGAATGTTACTTCGAGATATATTAAGACAGCTGCACTGATCGAGAAGAAGGACATAAATATAGTCGCTCGATATTGGTATGGGTTTATTAGCATCACCATCATGCCTTCACAGAATGAGTCAATCCTCCGACACCCGAATGCTGCTTGTCTTGGTTCCATCATATCCAGGCAGAGGTTGACTTTAGGGCTTCTGATCGAGCAAGAGATATCCATGAGTGCCAAGAAGAGATAGACCTCGCTTTCTTTCCCCATGCTGATTATTGAGTTGTGCTGGTGGGCTCGTGTTTTAATGGTTAAAAAGACAGATGTGGAGGTGATCCCCACCTCTTCTACTAACATCCAACATATCGAGGCTCAGTACATGTAGAATGAGGCTGATAGGAGGAGAGTTACACCGGTGGATATGTCCCAGATTATTGATGCTAAGATGTTGCCGACTGAGGCAATCATGCCCCCTCAAGCTAGTGAGCCTACAAGTATCTCTGGCCCTTCTACTTCTGATATGCCTAGTTCTTCTGCTGCACCCTCATCCACTACTTTTGTTTTTGATGTTACTGCCTCCCGACCCTCTTTCACCTAGATCATGCTTTATAAGATGTGTCATTTGGCTCAGTCTGCTGATGTGTGTGCCTCCCGGGTTGAGGTTGTTGTGTCTGAGCTGATAGAGCGGGTGATTATTTTTTCCTTTGCCCCGATTAGGGCTTAGATGAGGGAGCATAGAGCGTTGATTGAGGGCCACACATTGGCATTGGATGCCCTTACGGTGAGGATTCAAGCTTGTGAGCAGAGCTAGGGTGCTATCAATGTTGTGACAGACTTGAAGGCCGATGTTATTGGGTTAAGAAAGACTTGGATGAGGTAAAGTCCACAGATTTATCGATGTTGTTCGGCACAATTGAGATTCCCGACATTTCGAGCACCAATATTCCAGTCAGTTCTGAGATTCCTCCAACTAGTATGACCGTAGATGGTGCTAGGCATGAAGATGCAGATGCCGAGTACGAGGCAGAGACAGATGAGAAGCAGTTAAGTGTTAGAGTTGAGGTTGTTTATGATGATTTGGCAGATCTTGAAGATGACATGGTTGAGACTGATGTGCAGGCATCACGTTGAAAGACGTCTATGGTGGGATCTAGTAGAGCCAAGGATGTTGTGGAGTCGAGCTATGATGTCTAGCAGGATGCCAGACAGAGGGAGTAGGTGACATGCAGACTTCACCCAGGCTTAGCCATGTAGGATGATTATTTTGCCTCCATTTCTGTTATTTTTAGACTTTGTTATTGTTTCTTCGCATTTGAGGACAACTTCTATTGGGTTGTTTTTGTGAATATTGTTGTTTTTGGCTTTGTGAATGATGGATACTATATTGTGCTTTATATATATATATATATATATATATATATATATATATATATATATATATATATAAGTTATTGATCCAGTTTGGTCTATTGTTTTTAATGCGCAAATGGTTTTGAACAAATTTTAAAAATTGCCACCTCTTAATGTGTGAATACGGATATTCTTTTGCAATTTGGAGTACTAGCTTTGGTCAATATCGATGACTTGAATAGTGCTCTTGTTTGAATGACATGTGTGTGCAAATCTGATGAGGCAAATTGAGTTGCATAAGTCATATGTGAACTCATACCATCTCATTGTGACTATGCAATTTGTTGACTGGAACTCTTGTGATGATCATTGCACGTTTGCAAAAATGGTTAAGTCTTGTTTTGATAATTGTGTTGAATTCCATGTGTGGTAAAGTTGACTTAAAATGCATGCTTGGTTCTACCTAGAACTTGCCCGGTTGGTTGAATTGGCTAATGTGACTGAATGATAGAGATGATCTTAGGCACAAATTTCTGGACAGTGAACCAATTTTGCCATTATACCTCTTTGTGACCACTTTGTAAGAGTGTGAACCTAGCTTGGAACCACTTGCACCAATCTTTTTCTTTGGAAGAACCTTGAACAAAAATGACCCCTTTTCTTTCCCACCTATAATCTTCATGAGGCATCAGTTGTTATAAATAGCCAACTTAGGCCAAAATCCTAAGTTGGGGGTGTGGTGAAGAAAGAGGTAAATCAAGAACTTTGAAAAATTCGCCGTTTTGAAAGATCTTGCTGAAAAAATGGAACCCCTCTTTATTAAAAAAGAGAGAGAAGAAGAAAGAAAGATGAAGAAGATTGAAAAAGAGAAATATTGTTGAAATAAAGTGTGTGAAATGAGCAAAAGAAATACAATATCTAATAAGTTGTGCTTAAAAGAAAATGGTGTAAATTCTGAGAATCAAAAAGTGTTGTAGAGAAGGTGAAAGAATGAAATGCAGGCTATGCTTCATGAAGGAAAAATTCACTAAACCTAAATGATTATACCATTACCCTCAGCTCTATTATATGCCTTAAAAGACCTTTGTGATCTTGAATGAGCTGATTATCATGTTGATTGGAAAATACGAGCAAGCTTATGGGGAAGGATCATGCATGTGTTTTCTTATGAGAGAGTGAGAGTTGTTTCTGATTCCGAATTCATAAATTAATGAAAATTGTGTGAGCATGGAACCATTTTGTTGCTGTGAGGGCATTTGAATGCTTTTGTTGAGCTTGAACTTGCATTTAAAGCAAGCATTGTGAGCTTGAGTCCATTTGATAATGGTTATTTACAATTTGAAACTTGAGTGCACAATTGAAAATTGCATGTGCAGTTTGAACCTCTTGTGTGTATGTCTGTTGGGTCTTGAGTAGCACTGTTTGTAAACATCCTTGTTGAACTGATTGATCTTGAGTTTTACTTGAGGACAGGCCAAAGTTTAAGTTGGGGGTGTTGATGAGTCCTAGATTTTGACTCATTTACGGCTTTGTTTTCATAGTTTATTGTCCTCAAATGCCTAATTTATTCTCTAAATTGATGTGAAAGTGTTGATTTTTAGCAATGAAGGCAAAGGAGCAAGGCAAGGACCTTACTAAGCAAAAAGAGCTAAAAAGATGAAAAAGGCTAAAGATAACAAAAGCTGAGAATTGCCAAAGCCACTTGGCAATTCGCCAAGTTGCACTTCAGCTTGCCTAAGGTTCCAGACTGCCAACCTTGGGGTGAAGCCAAATTGGTGGTGGATTTGGACCTTCAGCAAACCTTCGAACGTATCAGTGACTCATCTTACATCGTCTAAAGTTATAGAACCTTGAGCATAAAGAGACAAGGAAGACCGACAATAGAATAGAGCGATTGATGCGTTGTCGACCAAATTGACTTAATTCGCCTAATGGTCTTGATAGCCAAAATTTGGGAACTATAGATTGAATTTTAAAAGGAGTTCAGAAAGGCCCTGTTCTAATTTTCTTTCGAGTTTAATAATTCTATGAGTATTTTTCCACTGTAGAACCTTGTTGAAGGGGTTTTTCAAGTAAATTCGGATTGGGGTTTTGATTTTGAGCATTTTGGATCATTGTAAAAATTTGGATTGCAATACCCAGATTATAGAGAACGTAATTGGTATTAATTTCTTCCTTTTTATGATGTTTGGATAAAACCCTAGTTCTTGGGGTGTGATCATGTAATTATTTGTCTAATTAGCTTATGGGTAGTGTTGTTTAATAATTTAAATGTTCTTTTAATGGATACCTGAGTATTAATTTATGAATTGTAGTTGCAAATATAATTTTAGCTTAGTGTTTTAGGCTTCCTCGAGAGAGAGGTTCTAAAACCAAGATTATTGATTGATGATTGTAGTGTGTGGGTTGTTGTGGGTTCAGCTTGAGAGAGTGAATCTTAACTCATTTCTACCTATCTAGCTCAAGATAGTAGATAAATTAAGGTTTTGGATTGTTTATAGTGTTAAGCTTGTCGAGGTTTGAGAGAACTCGCTTGAATCGTAATAGTTCTTCGAGAAAAAGCTATTGCATCTATAGTCTAGCCTGCCCACAAAGATTCAACAATTTATTAATTAACTTTAATTACCCATATAGTGAAATTACCTTACTTTGTTTGATTTCGACAATGTTTACTTCTAAAACCAATTAGAATCACAAAGTTTACTTCTTAATTGAATTCAGTATTGTACCGCTCCTTTAGGGTTCGACCCCAACTCTTCATTTGGGTTTTGTACTAGATAACAATCGCTACACCTAGTATTGGACGAGGTGTAGTTTGAGCGTTTATAACATTAGTTCAAAATTGGTGCTTTTGATTTGGTTTTCTTAGTATTTAAAGGAAAATAAAATGGAGAGTTGATTTAGAAGAGAGTTGAAGAAATCAAGTGGAATTGAAGCAAGAAGAGGTCAATTGGAAGAAATTAGAATTGGCATAAGTTGTCTCATCGCAACCGTATAAAGTAGAGGTCCCGATCGCGTTGCACAAGAAATTTTGATCTAGCAATCATGTGGTCATAGGTTGCAGTCGTGTGACCCAGCGATACTACTCATTGCGGCAACATGTGTTAGTTGTTGCACCGCGGAGGGCAAAATGCCAGGCACCTTGGCAGATTGGGAATTTCATCAAATTAATCTGGAAACCCCTTTTTACACTCATCAGCAGTCATTGTTCATCTATCATCCATAGTATGAAAAAATTCCTAGAGAGGATTTCATCTTCTTATCTTAGACTTAGAAAGAAAATATTGTAGATTTCAATTTGGGTAAAGATTTGAAGGCAAGTTGCCTTACAATTCTTTTTTGGATTTGAAGATTGTGTTTTAATTAGTAAAATGTATTATTCCCTTCTTTATTTCCTTGCTTTCAACTTCTAGAATTGTAGGTGAAATTGTGTAATTGAGATTGAGGTTTTGTGTTAGAAATAGATTCTTTCTAATGCATTTGTATGTGATTCCACGCTTTCAAGACTAGGGTTTAATATAATGTTCATACTTTAATCTATGATTTGAGAGTGCACAATTGAATCTAGTTTCCAATCTTTGCAGGTTACTTGAAAGAATATGTGAAGTGGAAAATTAGTTTAATAATCATTTTTTGGCTTTGATTCCTAAATTTGAGAAAAAAAGGAGACAATTTAGGTTAACGTTGTTGAATGCTAAACTTTCTATAAAAATGGGTTTAGATTAAGATATTAGATTGCATTGTTGTTGAATAAGATTAAGACCGAAAGGAGCTTTCATGAGAAAGCACTATGAGATCGAGAGGAGATAATTGTTAATTGATGATGATCTAGCCTACCTTTGATTGAGTTGCATGTGTTGAGATGTCAATGAATCATTAAATGAGTATTGAGTTCCAAATTTCCCAAAATCCCTATTATTCCTTGCTTGATATTGTCTTTTCCCAAATCCTTTGTTTAGTTAGAAAAATGCTCCTAATTTGATAATTTTGTAAACTGTGTGTTTAGGTTTAAACTCGTAGCTATTTATCCTTTTTCTTTTCAATTACCGACAAATTGTTTCCTATAGGATTTGACTGCGATTCTTAGTTGGGCATTTTTATTGACGTCGACCACTTAATCTTCGAAGTTGTTTTTAGGGTAATTTGAGCATTATAAAAAATGGTACCGCTTACAGGGAACAATTAGGCTTATTGAATTGATTTAGGATTTATAGTTTACGTGTTTCTATCTAGATTGTGAATAATGGCCTTTTTGTTTTGTTTTGTTTCTATGGCTCTTTGTGATCTTCATATATTTTGGAGTGGTATGCCCTATACCTACCAATGGGCTTGTAGTTAAAAAAATGTGATAAGCCAATTTAGGCTTAGTGTTGCGGATGAAAAGCTCATTCAGGGTAAGGGAACCCTAATCCTTCCTTCCCAAGAAAAATAAAAGGCTTCACAAAATGAATCTAACTCGATCCTATGATGTGTTCAACTTTGAGTTTGAACTTTCAACACTTAGAGATAAGGTGAGAGCAACCGTGGGGATGGAGCCTCCGCCTTATCCAATTACCGAAAGAGCGAACAAGAGTCTCACGACTTGCACCTTGATTGGTGTGATGAGACGGTTCAATTCAAGTTTGGGATTGAAATGTTGAAAGCCATTACGAAAACACAAGAAAGATTTAAGGTGGATATAGAAGATATCTTGTGCTTGTGCAACCAACTCAAACCAATAACAATCCAACAAGTTGGAATAAATAGCATGATTCTAGAGTTGCAAGATGTCACGACCCAAAGCACACCCTAGAGGTGACATGGCATATAGGACCCCAAGAGGCCCTACACAAGCCACTTAGCATACATCATACAAGATAATAGAAAACAATAGAGTTTAAAAGACAGTTTCAAATCATAAGAGTTGATAAAATGTAGCGGAAATCTAACATAGTCTCATAGACATCTATTACATCAAAGAGAGATTAGGTACATCACATACATATCTGAAATGAAAATACATGAAAACAATAAGGAGTCTCAGTCCTTGAAAAATGAGGACTCACCAATCTTCAATAGCTCGATGTGGCATCACTAGCCATAAGTATGTAGAATAGAAGTGTCTAACCCTACATTAGTGAAACAATGTAGGCAAGAGTATGCCTTAGTACATGGAATATACTAAGTATGATCGCAATGCATAAGATTTATGCAAACATGCTACAAAGGAACTTAGGATGACATACAATGATGAAGTTAAACCATAAGATAAAGGGTTAGAATACATAAATCATAATCATGGTCAATGCAAACTAAACATCTTTAAAACACTTTTAAGATACTTCTAGAAGTAACCTTAGTTCATTATTATGGGAGATAAACCTTTAACCGAAATAGAGATGATGTGAGTTATAACATGGAATTTGGTGTCTACCCCACACCGAAAAGAGATGTTAACACTTGCCAAGGTAAAAACCATGGACTTCTAGCTTACATGGATCCACTAGCTAATGTCTATCTAGACAAACCTATAGTGGCACATAGTTTATGGGACATGGGTAATCTCCACTTTTCCACTTGATGCTAACCATAAATCCATTGGAATATTCATTAATCTTAACTTATCTTAACATTTTTGAGATATGGGTATTCACCACTTGTCTTGTCATTAGAGGACATATGTAATCACCGCTTGCATCATCATCCATGAAGGGCACATCAAGTAATCAATCCAAACTAAAGTTAATTATAATAGATTCTTAAATCATTATTCATCTTAGGTGAGAAAACCTTTTGACCTTATGAATTATTTATGTGAGAAAATCCTTTCACAGCAACAACAATGATACTTCACTCTCAAAGCATCCTTATATCATTTACATCAATTTCCTCAAACATCTTTATATATTTAAGCTTCTTCATAAATTCATGTAAATTAGGGTTCATAGTCAAAATTAATGCATGGGTTCACATGGAATTGGTTGAAAATCATGTAATTAAATCAAAGTCATCAAAATAAGATCATAATAAAGCAATTGAATCCATACAAATAGACCTCATGAGGAACTGAGTGAAAATCTAATCAAATCTTAGGAAATCAAATTGGAGAATTGAAGAAACTTTGGGGGCTCAATGGGTGATTGGAGGAGACTTGAACTTGAAGAACCCTAGCTTCTTCTTCTTCTTCCTTGATCTAGAGAGAAGATTTTTGGAGAGGATGAATTCAGTCAAGTTTAGGGAATTTAGAAGAATGTATAGAAATTGGTAGTTTAGGATTTAATTCACTTATATAGGTCTTGTAAAAGGGTTTAAAACGATGCAATTTGGGTACCAAACACTTTAGGAAAAGACCACACTGACTCTAACTTAAAAACTAATGAGGTGACTTAAAAGAAGGGCTTCACGAGCCGTCTAAGGCTTCACAGGCCGTATAGCCAGTCATGAAGCTTCACCTGCCCGATAGTGCTTCACAAAAATGGGCATAACTTTTTACTCCAAACTTGCAATGAGGGAAATTTAGTGGCTTTGGAAAGAGGACTCAAACAACTTAAATTTGATAGGTCATGGGTCACCAAATTTATTTTGTGATGAGAGATATGATAATTTGAAGTTGACACAAAATTTAAAAACTTATGGAAGACTTGTACGGACCCCTAGATAGACCGTCCAACTCACCACGGGTCGTAAGTTCCTCCTAGGAGACCTATACCCGTCAGACTTGGATGGTCGTTCACAATTCCCTAAACGGGCCATGGACCCCTAAATGGATCTTCTAGGATGTCGTGAAGGGTCCATGGTCCATTTTGGGTTCATGGACTTGCATGTGTGCCCTTTTTATCCATTTATAGATGTCTGAGGTGTTACACAAGAAAAAACTAAAAAAATCATAAATGAAAACTTTAGTTCATGTGGAATCGAGGGTGTCGCACAATTGAGGGCAAACAATCATGAAAATCAATATTCAATTGGCTTAGTAACTCTCTCAATCTTCCCCAAGGATCCAAAATGGGAGAATGATTAAATGTTGGGTAAGAAATTCAAGTTTTCAAAATGTATAGATCGAACGATATTGATGATACTCTCATGTACTCCCCATTCTCTTAGGAGTAAAAATGATCTTAAGTTTGGGAGAAGGTTCATTTCCTCGAATTGGAAACACAAAGGGTGATTAACCCAGCATCACACCATGACATTAAATTGTGCACTTGATAAGAGGCAACTCATAGGTATGAAAATAAATTTAAATTGTAGTATTTGATTTGTAGTTTAGAGTTATTTTTTGTTTTTGACTGGCCTCATAATAACAAATTTTGTTATGGTATTTTGAACAGATTTGAATGCTTAAAATTGATTGCGATTGAAATTTGGGGTAAACACACCTTCAAAAATAAAAGTTGGCCCATTTTTGGACGCCCATGTGTGCCTAAAAAATTAGGTGGATCGCATTTTTTGCATTGCCATCGCCCAAATGGACAATAGCTTCATCAAGTATGGCACCAAGTTATCATTGTAATCGCGAGAGCCTTTAATCGTGATCGCTATATGTTAAAACATCAGGTCTGTGATCGCGAATGTCTGGTGCCGTATTCATGAAAGGTAAACCAACTTGTTGTCATGGTCCTGAGGAGAGGGGTTGTGTCTGTGATGACTCGCGTGAAATTAAAAAGGTAGTAGTTTCTAATCAGGTTCATTATACCAAATAACTCCTTAAAATGTCTCAAAAACTCCCCCTATAAAATCAATTGCTTAGGTCATTTGGTGGAAATATTTCCATTCAAGTTTTTGCACCTCGCTTAAGGAATGATCTTTCCCCATTCTCTCAATTAGTTTTGAAATTGGAAGGTAGTTTGGAAAAGGGTTGAATCTTGCCTTGCATTGTGCTCATGATTTGTCCTTGAAACACTAATTTTTTTTTGGGGTATTATTTAATGTTGCATACTGAGTCTAATCTAATAAGTTGGGTGTTGGATTGTTAATTTTATGTGAAAAAGGCATAAGAAAATGTTGCTCACAACCAGTTCGATGAAATTTCAAATTGAAGTTTGATTTTCTGGGCTAAATTGTTCTACACAATCGTGACGTCACATCTCATGATAGCATTGTATTAAATTTTGAAATTCCATGATCGTGATTCCTAATCCCGGGATCACGATTAGTTGAAAATGGTATGCTCATGATTATATTGGTCTATCTCACAATCGTGATGAGTCGTTTGACTCGTAGAAGTTTCTGCCAAAAATAGTAGTTTTGCCCCTGTTCCCTCTACTCCTTCTTTTCGCTCATTTATTTGTGCTAATTACTTAATAATACATTGGTTTACTTGCCTTATCACTCATTTGACATGTTTTCATCTTTTATAGGTTCTTTATTTGCAAAAGAATGGCCGACAGCATCAACCAAGTTAAGGAACATGCGAGAAAATATTTTTGGGGATGACATCTTTGACTCTGAGCGATTTTTATTCGCTTAATGCCATCAATTGCGAGAACGCCTCCTCACAAATAATATCACAAAGGAGAGGGGTCTTCTCTTGAAAAATATTCAAAAGCGTATGCCAGATTTCTATGGGAGATTAGAGGCCAATAGATGTATTTGTTTTGCGAATGAGCCTATCAAGTCTAACTACATAGTAGATCAAGAGTTCTATGCCAAGGCCGCTGAAACTGACTTCTCTGGTGACTTGGTATTTATGGTATGGGGCAAACAAGTTCTTTTTGACTCCTCAAGGATCAATAATTACAATGGTCTTCCTGATGGCGATAATGAAGTTCACACGGCAAGGGAAAACAAAGTGGGCAACGAGTGATTTGTGACACACTTACATAGGGCCATAGGCCTAGGTGAATTGAGAACAACCACCAAATCTGTCATGACCCAAGCCTACACCCTAGATGTAGCCGGCACTTGAGAATCATTATTGGTCCTCAAGCGAACCCTTATCCTGGCTAACTACAAGCGGAAGACTAACTCAAGCATACACAAGCATCAAATTGATAGGAACATTTAAAAACAATTTACTAAATTTTAAAACTTTGTTGAATATACAGAGTATGAAACATAAGTTTCAAACAAAATAACTGAAAACTGAAAGACTCTCTAAAATTGTCTATCTATGAAGCCTCTAATGTATACAAGGATAAGTGTTGGGACAAGACCCACGACTCCTCAAGAGAACTACTAGTAGCAACTCACAAAATTTGGGTCCTCCAAAAGCGAGAAGGTCTTACTCACAAGATGATGAATAATCTCAACGGACTCTTATTGAGGATCCTAAGAACCTGTATCTGCATCATTTAAAAGATACAGGTTTAATGACATCAGTACATTGAATGTTTTCCTGTCCACCAATTCGTCACAGTTCTGTATCATGTTACTAAAATGGTCATAACTTTCTGCTCAAACCTCGGATTATTGTGAAATTGGTGGCGTTGCAAAGAAGATTTAAACACTTTTAATTTGATAGCTTATGTTCCATGTAACTCTTATATTCTAAGAGATATAATCGTCTGAATTTGATACAAGTAGAATCTAACATCAAAACTTAATCAATAAGGAAATTTTCAACTCTACTTTGTGCTAGGAGTTTCTAGTGACCTTAATTGATATCCAAAATTATTCTCAAACTAAATAATTTACTTTTACACATATGCAGAATTTAAGAATCACCCGATATGACCCTACAAATAAATGAAGAATGGTTCGAGTCTTAACTTAGAAAGTTTTGGGGTATTACAATGCCTCCCCCTTGGGATCATTCATCCTCGAATGACGGTTGGTATGAGAATGGAAAGGGGTTACTCTTATTATATTCAAGTATAACTCAAAATCACAAAGTACTTAACATAGGGTGATTATTCTTATTTAAATCACAAGATTCAGGTTCTATTCCTCTGTAGGAAATCTCATCCCAAGAACACTACTCCTTATCGCTACATTCAGCTAACCTTGAGCTCATATCACGAAACACCTAATGTATCACGCATTGTCACATGTTAACTACACCAGATTCAAGCTTAGAACCTTAACCACCCAATAGACTCCTACTAACCCACTTTCTAAGAACTTCTCATCCTCGGTCATCTCTACTAACTGAACTTTCATACATTAGCACCAGAAAGTTGACTTAGTACTCATTATATAACTCTATCTCCTTCTCCCTCCACATTCATAACCTTAGATGGAATAAACACACCATCGCTATCACAATAAGAAATAACAATCCTCTCCTCCATCAACACACAACTACTATCAACAACACCATTCTCCAAAACTAAAAGAGATTACTGAAAAGACTTTAGGGAGAAAAATCATAAGCACGATTCATTCGATAATTCTAATATAAGAATATGCATGACATAACACTATGTTGCTAGACATTGAGAGTAAATCATGAACTTGTTAGACTGAACATACTATGTGACATGAATGCTTATATGAATAGGTTCATATCATGAGGCTGATATCCACAACTTTATGGATTAAGCTCGAGGTTAATGGGCTAAAGTCTTTACCCCTCATTCTGGAAATTGAGTAAAGATCTGAAACTCTCTAAAGCGTATGAGCATCGCTCATAGACACAATTCTTATATTAGAAATGCCAACAAGAGGTTGTAATAACTTGACTTTAAGGAATATTCAAGAGCATTAATGATTCAATATACCTCTAAAAACTATTTTGGAAGACATCATTATTTCATCCTAAACATTTGACTTTGTTTCTCATCTTATCATCTCCCCCTTAGGTCTAAAGCTGAAACTTGAAAGCTATGGATCTATTCATTCATCTCTAAACTGGTCTACATTCCCTTTAATACTCATAAAAGCTTATCTCATGCCTAAGAAACTCTCCATAAGCAGTACTAAGACTCTTTCTAAGACCTTTTTCTAGGATGCTTCTATTAACCTCTTCTCATTGGCTTATAAGGACGTTTCATCTAACTCTTAAGGAAAAATAGTAATGGTTACAGCCATCTATTCCACATGACAACTCACATATACTATCTAGGCACATATGGAAAATTATTAACTTAATTGGAACCTCATCTGGTAACATACAATCTCCGGTAAACCTCTTAATTATCTTGTTACTCTTATATCTTAGCCACACTTCACTACACACATCTAAAAGTTAGGATCTTTCACTTGTACCATGTATATTCATTGCAACTACCATCTCAATTACTCGCCTACTCTATTTCAAGTCTACCAAATCAAATATCAAGACTAACATCATCACCCTCATGTTGCCAATCTTTTGGTCACGACACTCATCTCAAATTCAAGCTTAATATATATTACTAAACCCAAATAACAATATGATTGCTTGCTTACCATACCAAATTACAACTAGTAGATAAAATTTTTGAAACACTCACCCACTAAAACCTCATGACAAGTAGTCAATATTTATCTCTCAGTCTACATACTTACAAATTATCGTCACATTCAATTTCACGACTTAAGTACTATTTACTCATTCACTATACACCATTGCCTAATTATTTCTGTAACCCTTTGAATATTATGGGCTCTCCCTTAAAAACCATAAGCCTAACTTAGAGCTATCACCTCATCAATACTCCTGCTCTTCTATTCAACAACTACACTTGGTCATTACTAACACAATGACACATCATCATAACCTCATTTCTAGTTAAAGTATACTCTAACTCATCCTAAGTAGTAACTATTCCTCTATATTCTATCATGATCTATATATAACATTATTACTTCTTAGTCTACCCATAAGGGAAAACTCTTCATTAATAACCTACTGGGTGCACGACAATAATAACATAGCTTGCGTCAACACTATCTCCCATTCTTAGATTACTGAACCTCTGGATGCATTCTTCTAACTTTGGGCACTCTTACTACTACTGCTGCTTATAATCTCATAACTCATACTATCTTTTCGGGTGAAAATACTACCCAAGCTCCAAAATACACTTTCGCATAAGGGTCTCAACTGAAACAAGGTTTAGAGAAAAGGGTCTGGCAATACATCTCGCTTTTAGCTCGAACGAACGATTCATATGAATAAGAATGCTTTCTTTTGGATCACAACACTTAATCTCACTCATGGGATTCTCTTAAGCCCCTCTGTAGTTTCATGAATCTCTCAAGACTTTTGCTGAGAGTAACTCATTGATATTGAACGGACTTTGCTTTTCAACTACCTTGAGTATGGGGATAGTCGAATGAATCAAAAAAAGGCACGAGTTTTGAACAATCTCCTTATGACACAACTCTATTGACAGATTTAGAGTATGAAAGAAAGGATTTTTTTCTTAAATGTTTGTAGTCCCTCATTTATACAAGTGAGGCCCTCACAACCATAAATAAGATCCTACTTGACACGGCTTCATAGGCACCCTATGACACTTGAACTTTGTGCTCTGATACCAAGTTTGTCACGACCAGAGCCTATACCCTGGATGTGGTCGGCACTTGAGAATCATTGCTGGTCCTCAAACGAACCCTCATCCTAGCTAACTACAAATGTAAGACTAACTCAAGCATACATAAGCATCAATTTGATAGAAACATTTAAAAATAATTTACTAAATCTTAAAACTTTGTTGAATATACTGAATATGAAACATAAGTTTCAAATAAAATATCTCAAAACTGAAAGACTCTCTAAAACTTTCTATCTGTGAAACTTCTAATGTATACAAGGATGAGTGTTGGGACAAGACCCGTGACTCCTCAAGAGAACTACTAGTAACAATTCATAAAAATTTGGGTCATCGAGAAGCGAGGAGGTTTTACTCAAAATCTAACGAATGATCTCAACAGACTCTTACTGAGGATTCTAAGAACCTGTATCTACATCATTTCAAAGATACAGGTCGAATCACATCAGTACATTAAAGTATGAGTATGTAATATAGTTGAATAATAAATAATTGAATGAAAGCACTGTAACAGATAACATATAAACTCAACTGAATATAAAGGAATAACAGAATGAAATCGTTTAAAACTTTTAACAAAAACACTTACTCACCTCTGAAACTCAACATAATAAGTGATATAATAAAAATACACTTTTGATTCTATTTTGGAGATTCTCTAACCAACAACCATCACTATGAGTTACGTGATGATATAACGTCTCGCCCACACTGCTAGAATTGTCATATATCTTGATGGGGTATAGAACAACCACAACTAAGTGGATCCACTAATCTATTCTTAAAAATCAACAAGGAATCATCTAAAAAGTATGACACTTTACCCATGTTGGCATACATAGTTATGAGGACTTTGAGTTGTCCGAACTCGTCCCCATATTGATGCTCAATACTACTCCCAAAAATATCTACTCATGCTCATATGTTTAAAAATATCTCTTTCCTCTGGTTTGAGATAATTTCTCAAACTACTCTCTTAAAAGAGGTAACTACTCTTGAAAACTATTTTGAACTCATATCTCATTTATAAATATCTTCTCTTTTATCAATGTAAAAATTGATACATCTGGGAGTACTTAGTCCCCTTATACTCTTACTCAATTCATACTTGAAACTCTATCTCAAAAACATATCAAAATCACATTTTTATATGATCATTGATGACTCGGGAAGTCATATTGTATAAACATTAATGGTATATCTAGATACCATACAGCTCATACATAGATGGAATACTCAATTGTCATACTAATCATGTTTTAGAAATACTTTTCTCAAAACTCATCTTTACTTTCTCAAAAACTCAGTTTAAGAACTCAAGTGTTGACTTTAAAAAACTTTTCAAATTTATAACTCAATCAAAAGGTTCATGTGGAATTATGGAAATGAACGACCTAACTCAGGGATCTTAATAGAAATAAAGAAATTCAGTACTCAGAACTTAAGGAACTCAAGGACTCAAGAACTCGAAACTCATAACTCAACGATATTTCTCCTCTCAAAAATACTCAATTCATAGAGTTCATGCTGAAATATAGACATAAACGAATCAACTCAAGAATTTTAATGCATAACATATAGCAATTCAATAATTAGGAATAGAATTTCAAAAAGAAACATGAACTCAAGAATTCAAATCAACTTATCTAAAGAATACTCAAATCTAGGAATAGAATCCTAGATTACTCTTTTACTAATTTGAAAGTAGAAGTAGGGCACGAGGATGAACTAGTCCAACACTATGATAGCCTTACATACATGGAAGAACAAGGTTCTTCAAGAATCTTGAAGAACAACTTGATTAGAAGTCATGAAACCCTAGCTTGAAGGAGAAAAATCAAGAAAACCTTTCTTGAGATTTCTTGAATTAGTTTCTTGAAACTCTATGGACAAGAATTATGGTTTTCATTAGTGATACATAATTTTATGGAGGAATTTGAGTTGGAAAGAATGAAATTCTTCGATAAAGACTTATCTTGAAGAAGAATCTTGAAAAAGATTGAAAGAATCTTGAATGGAGTCATCTACTTTGATTTTTTCTTTCTTAGGGTTTGAGAGAGAAGAGAATGATGGATTAAGAGATAAAAATCTTATTGTTTTGGGTCTTTAATTAGTCAAGAAATTCGTTTATGGTTTTCTTAGAGATAAAAAGACAAAACGACCCTTTTTAATCTTTTCCCATCGGCTAATTCATCATAACATTGTAACAGGTGACTAAAATGGTCATAACGTTTTACTCAAACCTTGGATTGTTGTGAAATTGGTGGCGTTGCAAAGAAGATTCAAATACCTTTAATTTGACAGGTTATTGGCCACCTAACTCTTTATATTTTAAGAGATATGATCATTTGTAGTTGACCCAAGTGAAAGCTTACATCAAAACTTAATCGATAAGAAAACTTTCAACTCAACTTTGTTCTAGGAGTTTCTAGTGACCTTAATTGATATCCAAAATCATTTTCACACTAAAGAATTTAATTTTACACATATAGGCAATTTAAGAATCACCCGATATGAAACTACTAGTAAATGAAAAATGGTTCGAGTCTTAACTTAGAAATTTTTTGGGGTGTTAAAGAATCGGCTTCTCAAAGTTCACAACTGAATCCAAGACTTGTAATATCATCATTTCTAGTAGGATTATAGCTTTTATGAATAAGACCGATGTTTCTCTTGATCAGGCACTTCATATTTGTTCCATCGTGAAGGGGATTCCTATTAATGTTAGGCGGATTATTGCACAACACATTTTGGAGTTTGTCTTGGAAGGTATAAAGAGTCTCTCTTACCCTTATTTGATTACTTAGCTATTCCTAACAAATGAAGTGGAGCCAGGTGGTGTTATTTCTACCTTTTCCACTCTAGCGTTGGATCAACGAACTCTCAAGGATAGAATGGCAAAAATGGAGAGGAGGCAGAAAAAGATGAAAGGGCATGAAAATAAGAAAACCAAGTTCTTGAACAAGATGATAAGTATACTTTGGAAAGTCTGTTGGTCGGGAGAGGAGGTTGATGATTATGTCATTTCAGACCCAGATAACTCCCTGATGAGTGATGATCTTTGGAGGGAGTCAATCATATTCTCTTTGATTGTGGTATTGTGAGGACATAATTACATTTTTCAGTTGGGCTGCCCCCTTTGTCGGTCTTAGTTTAGATTGGGTTTGCATCTGAATAGGCCTTTTTGATATATTATGTAGGGTTAGTTTGTTTTATTTCATTTCTTGTACTTTGTATCTTTTTTGTTTTTATTTTAAATATTATTATATTGATTGACGATTCCCGATGATGGATAGAGTGATGACTTTCTTAAGGGTCAATCGTCGATTTCTTATGAATGTTTGGTTGGTGTTAGATGCGGTGAAGTTTGAGTAGTTGACTATGAATAGATGCATGTGGTTTCCGAATGATGGATTGGCTAACGACTTTCATAAGGGAAAATCATCATCTTTTTGGGAGGTTGTGGCCTGGTTGGTACCAAGAACATAGTTTTGCATGTGAAACGTGTTCGCTTTTGTCACCCAGAACTTGCCCAGATGGTCTTGATTGAGTTTGGTTGGAGAAATAATTTTGGACTTTCTTTGACATTCTTGAAGTCTAGTTGGCCTAAAAATCACACCTTTGAACTAAATATACCATTATTTTCTCCTTTGAGCCTTATCCGTTTTATTGTCAACAACATTACAATCCTTGTCCTTTTTGAAAATGTAACCCTCTTTTGAATCCTTCCTTCCTTGAACTTTAGAATTGTGAAAGTTAGACTAAAATCCTAAGTTGGGGGTGTTATGGGAAACTCATAGATGAGATGCTTACCACATAAGGGGTCTTGATAATAAAAAGGTTTGAGAATGGAGGAAAATGCTTCAAAGAAAGAAAAAAGTTATGAAAAAAAAAGTGAATAATGAGTCTTGAATCCTCCAAAATTTGAAAAATGATTGCATGTGGGGCATCTAGAGTGGAAATAAGAATGGATTGTGAAATGTGCATTGATTTGAAAAATGAAGAAAAGGGGAAAATTTGGTGAATGATGAGGTACTGTGTAGAGTTCAAGGAGGGTGTGGTCACTTATACCTAAATGATATCCTAACATTCTTTAAGCCTACATTACAAGTTTAACAAGGTCCTTTCAGATTTCCAATCGAATGAAGTTTAGTCAATTTTGATTGAAAATATGGGCAAGCCTATGGTGTGGCATTTGTGTTCATGAGATTTTTTTGTGAGTGTGAGAGTTTGCATTTTTGTCCCTTTTCATGTAATTACTTTGTGAGTGTGTTGGGACATTACTTTCCTTATGAAGGAATATAAGTTGATAAATGGGTGATTGTCATGTGAGCATGAAAAAGAAATATCTAGTTGAGTGACTTATAGAGTTTGAGTTGTTGATACTTAATGATTCTTGGTTCTTGAAAATGAGTCATGAGAATGAGAGGAGTTACTTTGTGAGAAATATTGCATGTGGATTATTTGTTAGTATCAATCAAAGTCATTTCCTTTATGCTTGATTGAAAAAAGGTGAAATTGATTCTCGGTGTGTGTTGAAAAGAGAGTCTCCTGTGCTTTTTTATTTTTTAATTGAGGACAAGTAAAGCTTCTAAGTTAGGGTGTTGGTGAGTGGTGGATTTCCAATCATTTGAGGATCTTTTCAAGGTTATTTTGGCTTGCTTTAGTTTAGAATTGGGGCTTTTAATGTTGTTTTCTTCATAATTGCAAGAAAACGAAATGGAGAGTTAATTTAGAAGATATTTGAAGAAATCAAGTGAAATTGAAGTTAGAAGAGGTCAATTGGAAGAAAGTGGAACTGGCAAAACTTTGATGATCACGATCACGTGATGCAAAGGTTGTGAATGCATTGCACAAAAATTCAGATCTCGCAATCACGTGGTCAAAGGTCTCAATCCCGTGACCGAACAACACTACTCATTAAGACGATGTGAGTTAGTTGTCGCAACCACGAAGGGTAAAACGCTAGGCACCTGGTAAATTGGGACTTTCACCAAATTGATCCCAAAAACCCTTTCTGCACTCATCAGTAGTCAGTGTTCATCTATCATCCACTGTATGCAAAAATCCTAGATAGGAATTAATCTTCTTAGCTTAGACTTAGAGAGAAAAACTTGTAGATTTCAATTTCGGTAAAGATTTGAAGGCAAGTTGCCTTACATTTTAGTTGTGGAATTGAAGATTGTGATCTAATTATTAAAATTTATGATTCCCTTCTTCATTTCCTTAATTTCAATTGCTAGAATTGTAGGGTGTAATTGTGTAATTGAGATTGGGGTTTTTTTTCTTGAAATAAACAATTCATGTGGGTATTGATTGCTCATTCTAATGCTTTGGTATGTGATTCCATGCATTCATGAATAGAGTTTAATCTAATTGTCATGCTTTAATATATGATTTGAGATTGAATGCTTGAATCTGCTTAATTTTTTTGAGTTACTTGAAAGAGAATCCGTGAAGTGGAGAATTATGTTAATATTCACTTTGGCTTTGATTCCTAAATTTGAGACCAGAAGGAGATAATTTAGGTTTGCTTTGTTGAATGATAAACTTGCTAAAAATAGGGGTTTAGATTAAGGTAATGGATTGTATTGTTGTTGAATATGATTGAACCGAAAGGAGATTTCGTGAGAAAGCACTTTGAGACCAACAAGAGATAAGTGTTAATTGATGATGATGTAGCCTACCCTTGATTGAGTTTCATGTGTTGAGATGGAAATGGATAGTTGAATGAGTATTGAGTTGATTTAACAAAATCCCTATTATCCCTTGCTTGATATTGTCTTTGCCCAAATCCTTTGTTTAGTTTGAAAATCGTTCTTGATTTGATAGTTTTGTAAATTATGTGTTTAGGTTCGAACTCATAGCTATTCATCCTTTTTCTTTTCGATTTTCAGCAAATTGTTCCCTATGGGGTTCAACTCCGACTCATACACTTTATTTGGATCATTGTTACCCATTGTTTCATAATGTATTGTATTGTATTGTGTTGTGTTGTACTATATGGTAGATACAATACTTGATTGGATTGTATTGTTTGTTGTTGTTTAATCACATTTTTATGTTTGGTTTGACGGTATCATGACGTATTGTAATTTATATATTTACTAAAATGTCCCTTATTATTATAAATACTAAATTTATCAATAATTACTAATAAAATAACAATAACAATACTATCATGCATAATTTTTTATGTCATATGAAAATAAAATAAAATTTATCATCAATTATAATTATATTATCAAACATTATTATCACGTTTGTAACTAGATTGATTTGATTAAAAGTTGATAAAATTAAAATTTTAAATATTCAATTTAAAAATTATCATGTACCACATTAATTAAAAAAATTGAAAAATGATGAAAAGGTAAGAAGATATTGTTTTGTATGAACTAGCAATTAATATATTTAGTCGTTCACCAATTGTTAACTCTAAGTCGTTAACTATAAATTTTAAATTACACTTTTTTATTTGTATAATGTAGAAACTACAAAAAAAAAAAAAAACATATAAAGCAATATGTTAAAAGAGACAAAAGTATGAAAAAAAGGAAGAACGTATGCTTAAAAAAAGGTAGGACAAAGAACCAAACCTAGTAGGAACAAAGCAACGCAGTAGTTACTGGGCAGGAGGTTTGACTAGGATTAAATAATATAGGGTAAATGGTAAAATACTATTATGAAATATTAAATAAGGATATGATTGGAAAAATAAATTAAGTAACAATGGGAACACACCAAATCGATTGTTCCATAAAATGGGGGTTTTCATTGTTATGGAACAACGAAAGTTAACAATACAATACAATATATTTTAAGTAACAATCTAAACAAACATTGTATATATTGTAACAATACAATACAAAGCAACAAATGACAATGATCCAACATAGTGTTAGTCGGGTATTATTATTGACGAATACCGCTTAATCTTCAAACTTGTTGTAAGGGTAATTTGTGTGTTATCAATGTGCTGGCTAGTCAAGTAAAAATGCAGCACATACCAGATGCCTCCAATGTCACATATAGAAAAAAAAGCAAGTCAACGACACCTCATAAGTCTCAGAATTAGTAAATCTAGTGATCCAGGTGGTACGACTAGCATTAAAGCTAGTTAAGAATAAAAGCCAAGTGAAAACATTATTTCTCTATGAATGATAATGATGAGAAAAGCATGATCCAGGATCGTACCATAAAACACGTGTGAATGAACTACAAAGGTAATGCATATCATCACCAGTATTCAAACAAGGCACTAGCAATCAAATAAAAATAAGTCCAATCAAACCATACTACCAAGAAGGAGATTATTAACCTGGGATCCACATTGTCCTCAAACATGGCATGGGATATAGTCAAAGATCAAAGGATCATAGCAAGTCTACCGTTAAACAACAAGCAAAGAGACTAAGGAAAGTTTCTAAATCAATCAAAAGGGACGACGCCTTACCCTAATCATACAACTCTAGTCCATGATTGAGCAACCCTAGTGCCAACCTACAACTACGATAAGCCACAAAAGTTTTAAGCACCAGACAAGAAGAACAAACAAATACAATCCCTAGAGAGAGCAATTCAGCACTACAGGGGTGATAAAAATAGTTTAAGGCATCTAATGCTCAAACCTAGCCAGAGTCCATAACTATCAAACCTAACAAGGATAAGCATGCTAATCATTACCACTAGAAAGGCTACAAGGCTAAACTTAGTTTCCCGACTCCCACGAAAGGCCCAAAGCTCCCATGGAATAAAGAAAAGATAGAATGAACAGAAAGGGAACTAATACAAGGCAAATACAATCCTAAATCACATGGAATATATACTATACATTATCTAAAAGCTCAATCAAGAAAATAAAGCGAAGCCTACCTCGAAGTCGATCACGCAAGCTCCGAACCCACCACACACGACCTATGAAAGATCTAGGGAGACAAAAAAGGCAAGGACCGGTGATGGTAACTTCTCACATTCAAGGTCCAATGGACATGGTCGTTCTAAATTCCGACAAAGAGTTTTTGATCAAGGTTCCTCCAATGCTCCTCCTAAGTTCAACAAAGATAGGGTGTCTAACCTTATGCCTCAACGACGAAATGGTGGTGGATCTTCATAGTCTACTTGTGCAAGGTGTGGAAGGAAGCATGAGGGTATATGCTTAGCTAGTATGGAGGGTTGCTTCGGTTATGGAAGAGTGGTGATACAACAAGGGATTGTCCATTGCTTACGGCTAAGGGAAGAGAAGGTAGGCAAGCTCCGCCTAGTAGTTCGGGTTCAAGTGCTCCAAAGAAAAACAGATTTTATGCACTTCAAAATCGGCATGAACAAAATGGTTCTCCCGATGTAGTTACTGATATGTTTAACGTCTTCCAACTTGATGTTTATGCTTTACTTGACCCCGGTGCTACCTTGTCTTTTCTGGCGCCATATGTGGCTATGAGGTTTGATATTTTTCTGGATGTGTTGTTAGAACCTGTTTCTATCTCTACTCATATTTGTAATTCTATTGTGACTAAGATGGTCTATAGAAAGTGTGTTGTCTCCTTATACCATAGAGTCACTGATGTAGATTTTATAGAGCTTGATGTGTTAGATTTTGATGCTATCCTTGGTATGGATTGGTTGCATTCATGTTATGCTTCTATTGATTATATAACCCGGGTAGTCAAGTTTCAATATCCAAAGGAACCCATCCTAGAATGGAAACGGGAAAGTTCTATGCCTATGAGCCAGTTTGTTTCTTGTCTTAAAGCTAGAAAATTGATTTATATGGGTTGTATATACCATCTTGCTTAGGTCAGGGATATAGATTTTGAAACCCCCATCATTGAGTTGATCCCCATTGTTAATGAGTTTTTGGAAATTTTTCCCGATGAACTACTAGGTGTTCTTCCCGAGAGGTAAATAGACTTTGGTATTGAGCTTCTCCCAGATATGCAACCTATCTCTATTTCTCCTTATGTATGGCCCCGACAGAACTTAAGGAGTTAAAGGAGCAATTGAAAGATTTTTTTGTATAAGGGTTTCATCCAACCAAGTATCTCTCTATGGGGCGCTCCATTTTGTTTGCTAGGAAGAAAGATGGTTCACTCTGTATATGTATTGACTATCGGTATTTGAACAAGGTTGCTATGAAAAACAAATACCCTCTTCCAAGGATAGATAATTTGTTTGATCAACTTCAAGGATCAAATTACTTCTCTAAGATCGATCTCTGGTCGGGTTATCACCAATTGAGGGTGAAAGAAGATGAAATTTCGAAGACAACTTTTTAAACTCAATATACTCATTATGAGTTTTTGTGATGTCGTTTGGTTTGACTAATGCTTTGGCCACATTTATGGATTTGATGAATAGAATGTTTAGACAATACCTTGATATGTTTGTGATTGTGTTCATTAATGATATATTGATCTATTGGAGGTGCAAATACGAGCATACAGATCATTTGGGGATTGTGTTGCAAGTCCTCAAGGACCAACAACTACTTGCAAAGTTTTGCAACTGCGAGTTTTGGCTAAGGTCCATGTCTTTTCTCGGTAATATTTTTTCTCGTAAAGGTCTTAAGGTAGATCCTAAAAAGACGAATGTGGTCAAGAGTTGACCTAGACCTCTAACCCCTTCAGATATTCAAAGTTTCTTGGGTTTGGCTAGTTACTAAAGAAGGTTTGTTGAGGGGTTTTCTTTGATTGCCTCTCCATTGATGACATTGACCCAAAAAAAGTTTAAGTTCATATGGTCTAAAGCGTGTGAAAAATGTTTCCAAGAATTGAAAGATAGACTTACTTCTGCTCCGGCATTAACTCTACTGGAAGGAACTGGTGGATTTTTTATTTATTGTGATGCCTCAAGAATTGGGTTAGGATGTGTCCTTATGCAAAATGGGAAAGTCATTGCCTATGACTCAAGGCAACTTAAAATTCATGAAAAGAATTATCCTACCCATGATCTTAAACTAGCGGAGGTTGTGTTTGCCCTAAAGATTTGGAGGCATTACTTATACGGCGTTCATGTAGATGTTTTTACTGACCACAAAAGTTTGCAATATGTTTTTAAATAGAAAGATCTAAATCTTCTCCAAAGGAGGTGTCTTGAGTTATTAAACGATTATGACATGAGTGTTCTTTATCACCTCGATAAAGCAAATGTGGTAGCGGATGCTTTTAGTCGGTAATCGATGGGTAGTATTGCTCATATTGAGGATGGTAAAAAGGAGTTGGTTTGAGATGTTCATAGATTGGCCCGATTGGGTGTTAGGTTATTTGACTCTACCAAAGGAGGTATTATGGTTCAGAATGGTTCAGAGTCATCTTTTGTGGATGATGTGAAATTCAAGTAAGGTCTTGATCCGACTTTGATTGAATTGAAAGAAGCGGTGCTTAAAAAGTCCGTAGATGCTTTCTCCCAAAAGGGAGTTGGTGTTCTTCGATTTCAAGGTCATTTATGTGTTTCTAATGTTGATGACTTGAGAGGGAAAATCTTATCAGAACCTCAATATTACATTCACTTGGGAGCTACCAAGATGTAACGTGACTCGCGGGAGGTCTATTGGTGGATTAGGATGAAGAAGGATATTGTGGAATTTGTGGCTACGTGTCCTATTGGTGGATTGGGATGAAGAAGGATATTGCGGAATTTGTGGCTAAGTGTCTTAATTGTTAACAAGTGAAAGTTGAGCACCAAAAGCCGGGAGGTTTATCTCAATATATTAGAATTCCTACTTGGAAGTGGAAAGATGTGAATATGGACTTCATTGTTGGGTTACCTCGCACCCGGTGACAACATGACTCGATTTGGGTTATTTTAGATCGAATGGAGAAATCGAATCATTTCCTTCCTTTCAAGGTCTCTTATTCGGCGAAGGACCATGCTAAGTTGTACTTGAGAGAAAGGGTTAGGTTGCATGGAGTGTCTTTATCCATTATCTATGATTGTGGTACCCAATTCACTTTTCAGTTTTAGAAATCTTTCCAAAAGGTTCTTGGTACACGTGTGAAGCTTAGTATGACCTTTCATACGCAAACCAATGGGAAATTGGAGGGTACAATCCAAACTTTGGAGGATATGTGGAGAGCATATGTAATTGACTTCAAGCGTAATTGGAATGATCACTTGCCTTTGATTGAATTTGCGTATAATAATATTTATCACTCAAGTATTGGTATGGCTCTATTTGAGGCTCTATATGGTAGGAGGTGTAGATATCTTATAGGTTGGTTTGAAGTGGGTGAAGTTGTCTTGATAGGTCCTAAATTGGTACATGACGTTATAGAGAAAGTTCGGCTCATTAAAGAAAGGTTGAAAACAGCTCAAAGTCAACAAAAGTCCTATGCTGATATTAGAAGGAGAGATCTTGAGTTTGATATAAAAGATTGAGTCTACTTGAAAATCTCACTCATGAAGGGTGTGATGAGGTTTGGGAAGAAATGGAAGCTTAGTCCCTGTTACGTAGGTCCATATCAAATTTTGAGGCGTATTGACAAAGTTGCTTATGAACTCGATTTGCCTAATGACTTGGCATCGGTGCATCCAGTTTTTCATGTCTCCTTGTTGAAGAAATATGTTGGAGATTCGACATATATAGTTCTCTTAGAAGGTTTGGGAGTTAGGGAGAATCTTCCTTATGAAGAAGTTCCAGTTGAGATTTTAGACCGACAAGTAAAAAGTTGAAAAAGAAGGAAGTTGCTTCCGTAAAGGTTCTTTGGAGGAATCAGTTAGTTGTGGGTGTTACTTGGGAGGTCGAGGCTGATATGATGTCCTGTTATCCTCATCTTTTTCCTTCCGTTCCTATTCTAGCTTGAGGTATTTAGTTCCTCGTGGCTTACTCTTTTGGTGTCATATGTCTTTGATATTCCCATGATTTTCTCTTTTACGCATATTCATGGAAAGCTTAAATTTTGAGAAAAAGAGAGTTAACTTGATTGATTTCTTCATGTTTATATGCCTTTGAGTATGAACTGCATATAGACCTCATGAAATGATGTTTTTAACATGCTTTAGCTTGGAGTTAATGTTTCCTCATCAAATATGTGCATTTATGTGATTGCATTCATGTTAGGATGTCAGGTTAAGTTCCTACCCTCCTTACGATGTCTTGAATCTCATTCAAGGACAAATGTTTCCAATGGGGAGATAATGTAACACCTCGGATTTGAAAAGATGGAAAAATTTTAGGTTTCCTGGATCTAGTGCCAGTACCAACTAAGCCACCAACGGCCCGTGTTCTAACACACGATCCGTTGGTAGGCTCGTGGGTGGCTAGCTCAAGTTTCCTATAAATGTCAAAGTTTCAGTACTTTCATACGGTTCACCAAAATGGTCTATTATCCTATGCACGATTCTTAGATAGGTATCGTAGGTGAATCCTAGACTTAGAGAAATTTTAGGATCAAAACTTGGAACCTATGGATGAGGTGTACGGCCCATAGGTGGACCTACGGACCGTACATGGGGTCGCATTGTTGGGGGTCCAAAGTAGGTGGTCTCTGAACCCATTAACGGTTGACCAGGACGATCCATGGTGGGACCTACGGACTGTAGGTCAGGCCGTTGGTAAGGATCGACAGTTATTTTAAAGGATTTTTGGTCTTTTCCTAATTATTCTAACACAATACTATATTGTTTTACCTTTTATTAGAGACCCTATATAAATGTTTTTACTCCCAAATTTCCCCAACTGAACTTATTCTTCTAAATTCTAAAAGTTGATCAAGGTTCTTCCCCAAATATTTCTCTCTCTAAAAGATTAAAGAAGAAGGCTAGGGTTACAAGTCAAGTCTCCAATTTCACCATTGATTGCAAGAATTTGGCATCAAGGTATGATAGCATTCACATATGGAGTCCTTTCCTCAATAGGGTTCCTAAATCCTCCAATTTTGCAAAGTAGAATCTCCAATGAAAGTTAGGATTTTTACTCAATCTCATTGATTCTTTTCAGTTATGATCTAATTGATTATTTTATGTCTTTTTATGCATGAATTGAAGTAATTGCATGTTTCTAAGTTGAATTCCCATGAACCCATGTTAAATCCATGATTTCTAGACTATTATCACATGAAGAAGCGTTTGAGCTATTCAAGATGAATTTATGAAGATATGCATGTTCTTTATGAAATTGATGAAAAATGATTCAAGTTGCTTTGAGAATAACGCATCCATGTTGTTGTTGTTGTGAAAGGATTTCTCACATTCATATGAAAGCATGATTGTGAAAGGGTTTCTCACAAAAGGATTCTTAGAGTTGAAAGGTTTTCTCAACTAAACTTTAAATCAAGATTTAGGAGCTATTGTAATGAAACCTAGCTTGGATTGTCTTGATGTTCCTTCCATGGATAATAAGGCAAGTGGTGATTACCCATGCCTTTTTATGATAAGAAAAGTTAAAAATAATTACTATTCTGTGGGATTTACGCTTAGCGCCAACAAGATATTGAGATGGAAGTTTTCCCGTAACTTGAGGTCGGGTTTCTAGTAGCAATCTCCCCATCCCATACCTACATGCCCCTATAGGATGATTGTCTTAGATAGACATTAGCTAGTGGATCCACGAAGGTAGAAGTTCATGGTCTTACCTTGGCAAGTAGGACACCCCGTATTGGTGTGGGTTAGACATTGAATTCCATGTTATAATTCACATGGTCTCTATGTCGGTTAAAGGTAAATCTCCCAGAATAATGAACAAAAGGTTACTTCTAGAAATATCTTATGAATGTTTTAAAGATGTTAGCTTGCATTGACCATGTTTTATTATTTATGTTTTCTAACCCTGTTTATCTCATGATTTAGCCTGGTCATTACATGTCACGAAAATTCCTTTTAGCATGATTTCATATCATCTATGTAATGCTATCATACTTGGTACATTATTTGTACTAACGCATACTCTTGTCCACATTAATGTAGGGTCCGACACTCCTATATCGCCTCCCCATGGCTAGTGATCACATTAGTAGATTCGAAGATTGGCGAGTCCTCATGTTTCGAGGATAAAACACTTTATTACTTATTGTCTTTACTTTTCCGTATTATATGTGATGCATAGGTTTCGTTCCAATCACTCATGATGTACTAGATGGTTTTGACACTATGTTAGACTTTTGCTACTTTTTGTTAACTCTTATGATATGAACTGTCTTTTAAAATCTCTTGATTTTCTATTGTCTTGTATGATGTATGCTAAGTGGCTTGTGTAGGACCTCTCAAGGTCCTATACGCCATGTCACATCTAGGGTGTACTTTGGGTAGCACAGGGTTTAGAAAGGTCCTAAGAAGTCTCATAAGTCACGTCGGGTAGAGTTTTGTTCATGAGTGTAAAGCACGCCACATTTAGGAAACTTTACTGCTCTCATTACTCTAAAGTCGTGCAATAGAGTTCAACTCTATATTGTCTCTCTCTCCTAATCCTTATCTGATGATTTACAGGATATAGCCACTAGAAGGGCATATACTAGAAAGAATGCGAGAGAGAATGTGGAACGAGAAGCTCCTCCTCAAGCTCGTCAAGCTCCGATCGACCCTTTGGCCGAGCAAGTGACTAATGCGGAGTTTAAGGCAGCTTTTCAAGTGTTGACTCAAGCTATGATAGCTCAAGCCAATAGGGAGGTTGTGATCCCTGTGAACCTAAATGTGGGTACGGTGACCTCTCGGGGTCCTATACATCGTGTCACCAATGAAGGTAATATTGTCAAAGTTAATAACATGTGACAACCCCTATCAATCTCTCAATTATTGTAGTTTCTTCTTAAATCAAAATCCCACCAAACTTTGGATCTTGTGCAAATGTTGCTCTTTTCTTTTTTTACGATGACATACCACTCCCAGTATTGGTCTTTGAGGTGGGGTAATTGCTCTTTCTATGTATCTTCCCCAAATGTAACTACTACTCTCTTTATCCCTAATTACTTGTCAACTTTTGAATTGACACACCTATTAAGAAAACAATTATTGATGTAGTGAGTTTATCATTTTACCCCTATTAATTATGAAGTGGATAAATTAAAAACTTAAGATTTTCAAAAAGTTCAATCTTTTTCAAAGTAATTAATTGACGGTATAATAAGTAAAAAAAAATTGTCTTTTCTTGATTTGTCAAAATAGACAAGTAATTAGGAATAACTAAAAAAAAATGAACAAGTAATTAGGGACTGAGGGAGCAATTAATCTCTCGTTTCCAAGTTGATAATGAACTAACTGAAAGAAACAATTCTAACATTGAACAGATGTGTTTTCCTATTCGAGAACCGTGAGGGGAATTATACCTTCCACCAAAGTCAAATTATTAGAGAGTTGAATCTCCAATGTCATTTCATGACAAGGCTTTAATTTTGTGCTTTCAAATTCCTAACTCCAAAACCTCCCCATTTTTTATCGATGGTGAGAACTCCATTAAAAATGTCTAATCACATAGTATAACTACGAATATTTAAATTTGTTGATTATAAATTTATAAAATAATTCATATTATATTAAATTTAAAATAAATTAATTCAAATAAATAATGTGGATTAATATAATTGAATTAATTATTTAAAATTAAATAACTATGAATTTAATTAAAGTCAAATTTCATTGATTTGGACTACAAATGATGAGCCTACTTTACTGACCAAGATGCCATCCTATCCTAAAGACCCAGTTTTGTTCTACGTGTCAAATAATGTGGCATGACAAGTCAAACGAATAAGTCAACAAGATCATGTCACATGTCAAAGTGACATGACATGCCTAGTTAAATCAAAGGCAAATAAAAACATGTCACATTTGTGCAAGTGACATGTTCCGATCAATCAACTATCAACATGTCACTCAAATTTAAAGGATCGAAGGAAACATGTCTTCTTCACTACTCCTCCGCCACGCACTTAAATCTGATTGGCCGGAGAAAGTTTGTCCTCATCACAAATCCTTTATGCTACAACTATAAATAGTGGTTCTCATAATTCGAAAAAGACACCAAGATTCTAACAAGAAGTTAGAGAGAGCTCGTAGTCAAATGCCACAAATTTCTCTACAAACTACAAGTTCAAGAATTCAAGCACTCAAGCGCTCAAGTTTAAGAAACATCTCAAGATCAAGCCCACAAGATTCAGGAAGAAGCTTAAAATCCCTTGAATTCAAGATCAAGTTCATCAAGGTTTGAGACAATTTCGTAGAACATTGAATCCAAATACAAGTCAAGAACAAGTTCACCAAATTCAAAGCTCAAGTTCAAATTCCTTGAATTTACATTCAGGAAAACGAACCAAACGATTGATAGAGATTGTAACGCTCATATATTTGAAATAAAATACTATAATTGTTGTCACATTTTACAATCTTGATTATTATTTTCTCAGCGCAAATTTTATCGTCTACAATAACTTTTAAGCCATTAAATACGGCAAAAATTGTGTTAGATGAGCTAGAATCTCAAGGTCATGCATAGCAAAATAATAAATGACAAACTTGTGGAACCATTTTCATCATTTTCTCCTTCTAAATACACGGTAACTTAAAAGGAAGAGGCAGAGAAGGAAAAGTACACCTGCTAAACATGTTTTCCATATATCAGCAACTAAAATAATCCATAGACAAAGTAAGTTCATCAACTTTTAATGAATCATGATACGACCTTCAAGGCTTCAACCAACTTTTCATGCTTCACTACGTTGGGACTATGTGCCAACGAACAACAGTAATATTCCTCAAAATTTATCTAATTAAAGGCTGTAAAATTTAATTGTTACACAAATTAGACACCAGCACATATATTATAAACCTCTTGTTAATTTCTCAGTCGGGGTGGAATACTCTGACAGGATCGTGACATAAGAGTAAGAATACAAGTTGAATTTCTCTTTCTAAATCTGCAAAAACAGGTTGGTGGATGGGTTTCTACATAAAAGCTAGTTGCATTTGTCCCCGTAGAGGATGTCACAAACAGCTGCAAAGACAAGATGACTTCTATATTTGATTTACTGACACCTATTTTTCTGAGCCAGTTGCAGCATCTTCATCAACATCCCGCTTCTTCTTCTTTCCATCCCCATGTCTTGATCTTCTTGGTGCTTCATCCTCACTTTCGCTTTCCTCATTTTTTAGGCTATTTCCTGCACCAAACTGGTTATCGTGTTCAGATTTCCCTATTTGCATATGTACTCCATCTGGTCCACCAACTGAACCCATCATTTCCTGACCCATACCTTGATCTGAGCTAAATCTGTCATTCCTGTCACTAACTGGAGCCCAATGTTCTCTTTTAGCCCTATAAGGATATTGAGAAGGCTGAGATGAGGGTGGAACGACTGATGGATGCATTCCAACTGCTCGACCAGCTCTGGGTGGGCCTGTTGCTCCCGGACCCATTCCGCCCATGAAAGGGGGCCTTCCGGGACCCATCATCATTCCAAATCCACCAGCTGGAGGGCGGCCATGAAACATCAAATCACTTGAAAATCGTGGGCCATATGGACCAAAAGGTCGGGGACCCATTCCAAAATGATCAGGCATTGGGAAACCCTCAGGTGTCATAGCTCCATAAGAAAACCCATCACCCATCATGCCTGGAGGGAAGCCTCGCATCCCAGGAGGAGGCCTGGGCCCATGTCCAAAAGGCATAATTGGAGGCCATGCAATTCCCCTGCCCCTTCCTCTACCAAGCGCAGCTGGTCCAAAACCTTGATCAAAGCTTTCATCCTCGTCCTCACTGTCTTCCTCTTCCTCTTCCTCTTCCTCTTCTTCATTGTCTTCAAATGGTACAATATCTGGGTTATCTTTCCCATTGTCAGGGTTCACTCCCTTCGCCTTTTCTTCCTGTCGCTTGGATTCTGCTGCAAGTGAGATTGTCTGAAATGCAGTTATTATCCCATTAGAATACAGTCTACTTAAGCACAGCTGCAATAGGATATAGTTAGTAGAGTTACTATAACTACCATGCCCTTTTCTCGTTGTGGATAATTCAAGCATCAGATGCTTAATGACAAACAGCACATTACAAGGGAAGGGAAGGATTGCAGCAAAATTTTGAGTTTGAGGACTCAGACACGTTGGACTGAACTTGAGACATGTAATTGGAAAGAACTAGTCATTATCAAACCAATAAAAATAAGAATAGACAACTCACCACCGCTACAAATCAAAGAAGAACAGAAACTGTGTTAAAACATGTCCAAACTGCACTATGTCATGATTTAAATAAAATTTAACCCAGTAGCAATGGAGCTTTGTGGAAAGTTTGGCGGAGAAAAGAAGAAACAAGTGTATCAGATATGCTTATCCTATACGACGACCAATGAAATCTTGGACAACCCATGTGAGGATGGTGAGTGCCTTAGTAGTGAGACAAAAAACCAAACAAAGTCCAGTATAAGTTCGGGTCCGAACAGGCTGAGTATGTAGGAGGTATCATCGACACAATCAATGATCAGAAATCAACCTTGTCAGTCAATAAACTGCAATCATCACGGTGTTACCATTATTGGTGCATACACCAAAGCAAATCAACTGCAGTACCAGAACAGGTCTCTATGTGGTTTAAATGAATGTGATAAAGCTGGGCAGGAATTGGGGATAAGTTTTGATGGATTTGACAAGCAGGTGAAACCACACCTTATAAATTGAGAGGAATTAATCCTTCAAGGACAAAATACTCTCATTTATTATCCAAATGAATAATGCTAAAAAACTCAAGACATTAAAACTAGAAACTATCTAATCAAACCATTCATGATTTCACCGATCACCTACACGAGACAATCTAAGAATTTTTAACTAGATGAACAGATAACCAGTTAGGACTGACAACACACCAGAGGATTAATTTTCAATCCCAATTCCCCATTAGAAGTATTTGCATAACACCTATCACTGAGAAATTTCAAAATACTTGTATATAACCATCACAAGGCTCAATATTGTCAATCAGCATTGACTAATTCAATGCACAAAATATGGGATCAAAAACTCTTACAACCAAAACCAGAAACTTTTCTAATAGCTTCAACCAAAAAGCAGAAATTATACCATGCTCCTGCGGAAATAGTGCTTTCACAGAGATAGCCACGAAAGCAGTAACAAGTGTTCAATTGTATATATCAGCAACGGTTTTATGCATATTGTCAATATTGATATCTAATGTAATCTTTACATGCAAAAAGCACCGTCATAATTATACTAGTCATTTGTTCTAGCACATATTATACCGAGAAAAGTAACAGACGGAAGCACTCCGAAAGCTTCAGGAATGGAAACATTACCATCTAGAGAATGAAAACTTAATTGAGGACAACATTCAATTTTAGTAAAAGAAGTACCATAAGTTCGCTATCTGGTTCAAGATATAGCAAAGAAGCCAACTGCTCACCAACAGAGGGCTCTAATTCTTGACAATCTCTGCTTATCTGCAACAGTAGCAAAATACATCATTAAAACGGTGACTGGAAGTAACAACAGCATGTAGACCAATTTAGAATCCAAACAAAACAAACTAGACCAACTAGGAGCTCCTATTCCAGATACTATATGCATCAATCACCAATTAAATATCTTAGTAAAAGGAAGATCTTAAATGCACCCTGCAGTTCAAGAGAATCTGAAACACATTGCAAAAGATGACAAGAATAGGACCTTTGGCAATTGATCCTTACTGGAAGGCAGTCTAATATTTGAAAAAATATATTTATCATAGATTTCTGTCCTTCGTGATTCACCACATTCATCAAAAATCATTAGCACAGGCAATGTTGAGTGAAGCACAATCCTCAGCATGCAACAAAAGGGAAGCTAGTGGTACGCTTTCATCAGTACTGATTCACCAACAGTGTATCAAAGGCGAAAAGAGCAAAAAATTTCTAAAGTCCGTAGGGGCTATAAACACAAATCGCAAATAAAGTGTAGGCTTTAATGAAGAGAGGCGCAAATGGAGAAAAAAAATACAAATATGCATGTTCGTCCCAGACTAATAACTATAAGCATGAATAACAAATATATGGACAAAGAAATTGAAATATAACTACGATAAAACAAAATATCAATTATTTAGTGTTGCCTCTTCAGAATTACTCTTTCGAAAGAAAAGAATGTCTTAGAACTTTGATGGCAACACTGAAGCACCTGCTAAGTGAAGTGCTCAACATGTTTTGTGCCTCGTAAGCCTTTGACAACACTGATCGCCAACAAACTAAGAATATTTTAGTGACAAAAAAGAAGAAACCTTCAACATTTAAACCATTTAGCTTACCAGCCTCAATGCCTCAACTGTTAGTCAAACCTTAATCCAAACTGATTGCAAGTTGAGGAGGATATCACATTTTAGTAAAGAATTTATTGAACAGAAGCGGAGTATATTTTCATGAATTAGCTTGTTATCTTCAAAGGCTCAAAAGAAGACTGTGATTAAGGTCACACTAAGATATGTTATCTCACTTGTGACCATTGTTCACTTTTTGGGTAATGTTGGAAATGCACTTTAGCAGTAACTTGAACCAAAATCCTTGCCTTAAAAGTAAAAACCTAGCTACCTTGGCAATGTGAGCAGTGCAGAATATGCTGTTACATATATAGTTCAGCAAGAATCCTGACTGCTTAAATAACCAAGTTTTATGGTCATTTCTTTAAGCTTGCCTTTACCGAACATCATAATTAGATGTAAAATTCGAAGGAACTGGCCTTTTGATTGTCAAGTCAAGACAATCTGGCTAAGTTAATTCCCTCTCTCTAAAAGAATTCTTTTCTTTATATTTCAGTTTTCCAAAACAAAATATACAATTTTTCCCACTAAAGAGTATCAGCTTTGGGAGAGAGAGAAAATAATCTCTTTTATCCAGATGGCCCAAACTCAAGATACTCAAATCTTTTTTTTTTTTTACTAACTCAAGATACTAAAATCTTTTTTTTGAGCAACTCAAGATACTCAAATCTTTACTGTGGACGAAAGATTTTTGTCTTACCAGAAGCAGTCAAAGTTCCAGTGGAACTAGATGGTCTTACTGAAATGCAAAAACCAAGGTTGTTTCCAAAAAGAAAGATGTGTGGGTATAGAGTGGATGGGAAATGCAACTAGCCAATGTTTCTGCCAGACGAGTCAGGATCTTAGGGATGTTTATTATAGCATCCATGAGAAAGGACAATCGAGGAATTACAGCAATCTTCAATACAAACACAAATTCTTTCCTGTTAGTATGTTCAGTCTAAATCAATCATTGGACATGACATTCTCAGAGCAGTTAAAGTGAAAATTAAACTAGTTGAAATTGATCAAAAGGATCAAGGGATAAAGGCTCAGGCTTATACCTTCACTGGTAAGTTCTCATTGTATGGATTCCTCAAATGGTGAGTTTTCTGGAAGGACAGTTCACAGAGCTGCATTTTAAACCTTGGAGTTAGTTCAGATGTGCAAGCAATTATGCAACAATTACATAAAAAGGAGGTAAAGAGAAGAGAGATGCAAAAAACAAAAAGAAAGAAAACCCCAGACACTAAGTTATATCAACTACATGTTAGGAAAATGATCATAGTCCTAAAGAGAAATTGGAAAGGTCATAAAAGGAATAGGATTTCTTTCGTATGACGCTTTTGGTGAAGAGAGAATTGAACTTTCATCTGGTTAGGTTCGAATACCCACACATCTCCATTTTAGAATCCAAAATTATAGACCAGGTGAATAATGGCAGAGCATACGGCAGATTTGGTAAGCTGTTGAATAAGAAGAGGAAGGGTGGAAGATAATACCATGTATATGGTGGGCAGTTTGGAAGGAAAGAAACCATAGATGTCATGAGGATATTACTAAAGAAACAATAGATGTCATGAGGATATAACTATTCCTTTTCAGGCATCCAAAGAAAACTGTATAAATACATTATACTTTTGGTGTAAAGAAACAGGTGTAGTAGTAGCTGATCAGCTGGTAGATTTTATAGGTACTTTGTGTAAGTATTTAGTCTTTTTTCTTCTTCTGTTTTTACCCTTCCTTGTGTAATTTCTGGGAACATTTTTTGGCGGTTGCCAGCATAGCCTTAATGCTAAGGAATACAACATTACCTTTGTCGAAAAAAGTTACAGAAAAGGGTCAAAAACACCCTTGAACTAAAGGAAAAGGTCTAAAAATACCCTTCATCTAACTTTTTGGCTCACTTATATCTTTAAAACTAACAACCCTCTCTTTATTTTGTTTTTAAACAATATATTTATTATGTGTCATTTTCTTATTCAATGAAATAAAAATCTCATCTCTACTAGATTTTTTTCCATAATTTATCCAAACCAAAACAAACACCTCTTCAAGACCCCAATTTTTAAAAAAAAAAATCTAGTAACTATTTGTATTTGCTGTAGCTTTAAAAAAAAAATTATTTTAGAGTCGTGAAGAAGGATATTGTTTTGACTTGGGTAACTTATGTGAAAAATAAAAATGATTAAAGAAAATAAGTAGTTTTTTTGAATTAGAAAAACTCGTCTAAAATTTTAAATATTAAAAAAATCAATTCAGCATTGTTGATAGAGTGACAGGAATAGGATTACACTTAAATATTTGTAAAGGAACAAAGATATTAAGATAAGGCAAAATGGTCTGACCCTTGTACGTGTGTAAGTTTGTATTCTAAACCTTTTTACTCTATACTTTATCACCTGGACCTTAAAACTTTTTAAAACACAATATTTGAAACCCCTCTGACCATTGATCAAATCTGTGTGGCATAAATATTGTTGAATTGGAAAAATGTGTGAATAGACTTGCTTCCAAGCGCGTAAATACACTATATTTTATTTTAAAATATTTTTTTTTATTAAAAAAAACTTATTTCTTCATTAACCCTCTCCCACCCCACCCCTGCCCCGCCCCACCCTGCCCCAATTTCTCTTCTTCTCCAACACTCTTCCCACCCCTAACCCTAAACTTTCTTCTCTTCTTCTTCAACAAAATCACCCACCACACCATTCTTTTTGTTTCTTCGAAATCACCCGCCATACACCCTTTTTCTTCTTCAACTCACTTTCCTCTTTGCAACAAATCAAAACCCCGCCATTGATTTCTTTTTTCAACCCCCATTTTTCTAAATTCTTAGTGTTTTTTATTTTTAAAGTTGAAACCATTATTTGTGTTAGTTAGATTCAAAGAGAAGGTATGATATGCATTAATGTAAAGGGTGATGGTGGGTATTGAAAAAGTTGAAAGCTCCATTGATAAGCTTGAGAAAGCTTGAAGAACAACAAATGGGTCTTATGAATTTGTAAAATTAATTCAAATTTGTGATTGGGGCTCATTGGATTTGTGTTAGTGAACTTGTAGTTGAAATTTCAACTCCAATAAAGAAGAATTTCATCTATTTGGCATGAATTTGGTGCTAAAAATATGAGCATATATGAAGATGGAAGAACATGACTATTCAAAAAATTTCAGAATTTACATAAGTTAAATATTTGATTTTTTTTATTTTCTTAATATTTAATTTCTTAGGTGTCATTGAAAAATGACATGGAATTACATGTGTAAGAGGTTGGGTTACACACACATTGATCTGATGAGAAAAGGGTTTAAAATATAGTGTTTTAACGAGTTTAAGGGTTTAATTGACAGTGTTGAGTAAAAGGGTTCGGAATACAAACACATACAAGTATAAGCGTTGATCAAACCATTTCTTATGTCCTTCTATATTTATTTAAAAAAAGGAAAAAAAACTGTACAGCAGCAAGGTTTAATAATGAAAAAAAATCTAGTAAAGATAGGAGGTGTTAGCTAATCCAATAAGAAAATGACACATAATAAATACTTTTTAAGAAAACAAAATAAAGAGAAGGTTGTTAGTTTCAAGGGTATAAGTGAGCCAAAAAGGTGAACGACAGGGTATTTTTAGACCAAAAAGGTGGATGGAGAGTATTTTTAGACCTTTTCCTATAGTTCAAGGGTATTTTTGACCATTTTCCCAAAAAGTTAAAAAAACCTCGCCTGCCATCATAACTGGTCGTAAATTCAACATGCCCTTACTATTTACCAATTTAAGTTCCCACATGAATATAAAACCATTAAAAGACAACTAATACTCCATTATCTTCTACACCATAAATGATGATTCTTTTTGGGTTTGCTGATAATTTCATCTCACTTTTTCCCACTTCCTTGGAGAAAAGAATACTAATATCCCGAAAAGAAATGGAAAAACGATTTCAAGCCACACTGTGTTTGCCCCCTAGCCCCTGATAGAAATTAGTAAGGTACTACACACAGAGATAAACATCAAGGTCATCCAACTGGAAAAGGTGCATAAGCAAAAGACACAGGAACCAAGATTACAGGGAGGGGAAAAAGAAAATACAAATGACCTTTAACCATTTCACTGAAAAATTACGTCCATAATGGGCAGTTCCATGTTCATGCTTCCAGTTTCCTCCATTAGCAGCGCCACCAATTCTAGATGTCATCTTTCCACAACCCTAACAAATAGTAAACAAATCTCACATCATGAAAATGCATCCACCAAAGAAAGCTTTGTTTTACAACAATCAACTAGCCTTAACTCACACATTACTTCCATGACAAGTCAAAATCAAATTATACACACTTACAATAATGATATACTAGTAATACTAAACATTCCTCAGCTACTAAGTAATAGCAAACTTTGCATCTGTAGCACATGAGGGATAGAAATAATAACATCCTACCTGAAAATGTCTAGTCCGGTTGACTGAAAATATCAGAATGACATTTTCCACAGAGTCAAAAGCTTCATTCAGTTTAGCCTCATTGCTTCTTTGAGTTGCCCAAACTCCTTGTTGTACTGACAATTCAAGATTCTCACGGTTGCAGCTTTTAACTATGAAGTACCTAATTCCATGCAAGAAATTGGATAAGTGTCCTAGCAAAAACATAGTTATGGACTGCAACTGTCTTTTCTTATTCAGTAGCACAATTAAGGGGGACATGGATAGAGAAGATGGACATTAGTACTACATGAACAAAGATCAATGAATTAAAAAATGGAAGTCATTGCTGTGCCAGGTGTCAAAATAAGAAGTTCAAAAATTGAAGGAAATTAATCAACTCACTGGTAACAAATGAAAGATATTGCAAGAAAAACAACACTGCACAGAATGAATCACCACCTTGTGTCACTTAATAACATACAATGTTCGAAGACAGAATACCAGTTCTAACCAGCAAATCTGTAGTGTTTAGTCCTGGATAGTTTTCATCCATAAAGCTTACTCAAACATTTGTAGACAAACTTGCAAGCAAAATATGTAACAGACTGTTATGAGAGAATAATGAAATTGCATCTACTGCAAACTACTTGTGAAACTAGTCAATTAAACAATCATCATGGCTCTTCCTTTTTCTTGGCATAGCTCCTTCATCACAACAAGATAGGCATGCTAGTAGCGATTATGTATGATATCTGGTCGAATGGATTTATATACTTTTGGCTTCAGTTATACTCATAGTGCCAAGAAGTTTTAGTTCCATGACGAAGAGAACTCCTAGATTGCCATATAACCGATAAAACAATCACAAAAGAATCCTTAAATTACGATGGCAAAATCCCAGTATACATACGGCAACAAAAAGAGAATCTACAACGTCATATGATTCTCTATGATTCTCTATCGTTACAAAAGCTATATCATATTCCTCCCTTCAACAGGACCTACATGAGTACTAATAGAGCAACATCGCACACTCTTCACTTCTCTTCTTTCTTCAACATGTCCAACTGAAGAGAGCCTCCTTCAGTGTGCTCGGCATCGACATTGCAGTTCGAACCATCTCACCATCTCACAACACAAGCGAGTTGCCACCTGAAAAAATAAGAGGTAGTCCACATCTTCACCTGAACATTTGCACATAAATTACCGGTTGACATGTAATCTGCCTTTTGGTCAAATTTCCAGCTTTCAGGATTACTCCTCCTGTCGCTGAGTAAAAAAGCACATGTTTTGGTGCTATAGGGATCCAAACCGTAAGTGTCAAAAATTTGCTTCCTCCCTTACCAAGGGTTATGACAATATGATTGTACTGAAAACAACTCACCTCTTTCCACCCCACCACCATGAGTCCTGACTAATGTATTAAGTATTTTGCTTTTACAGCATTTCAACCAAGCTTGCAATTCAGAAACTTCACATCCTGAAGATTCTATCTAAACCCTATGTTCCAATGAACCCCTCCATTGTAATCTCCAGAATTCTCATTCTGTCATTTCCCTCTGACTAGACTGTCGAGATACTATACATGTTTATGAATGTAAGTCTCAATGTCTCTTTCACCCGACTTATAATGCTCAAAGCTAATTATACTCCATCCCATAACCGGAAGGTTTTGTTACCAATGAAATCTTCTCATCCTTTCATAATATCCCTCTAAAGTCTACATGTGATATAATAATTCCTCCATTTTGCTTCAACAAATCCATATTTATCCATCACCACCTCCGTCCATAGAGTGTGCTCGTCAATATCAAATCCCTAAAGCCATTTTCTTAATAGGGTTTTGATAAAATTCTAAGATCTTTCACCCCAACAGCCCCCTCCCCTGTTTCTTTGGAGATGTTGCTTACTCTCAACTGACTAAGAGGGTGTTTGGATTGACTTATTTTTAGGTGTTTTTGACTTTTAAGCACTTTTTAATTCTTAGAGGTGTTCGGCAAAGACACACTTTACTTTAGGCTTAAATCGTACAAATAAAAAAGCCAAAAGTCAAATGTAGGTAGCTACCTACTTTTGGCTTTTGGCTTTTGGCTTTTGACTATTAAGTCATTTAAAAAAAGCTTATCCAAACACCCCCTATGTGAAACATTATACCCTCAATTCTAAAATATTACAATCATTCTATGGTTTTTTTTTATAAGTCTAAAAATGTTAAGACATTCAAGTATCCCAATGCATATAACCTTGTCAGATGTATTCTCATGTCTGTGTCCAAAACTCTATTCACATCTCATTTCACAAAAGTAACCACCTTGACAAACCCAACATGCACCTATGTCCAAGTAAACATAAAACTGCTTAACAAGGATCAATATTTATGAATAACTAGCAACTCATCATCCAAGGAGTCACAAACCAAGTAACATAACCAAATAATACAAACTAAACACAACATTGAACTTGGAAGCCAGTGAAAGGATCAATTGACAGATAAAGTTTCTCATGAAAAAAAATGTTCATATATGCAACAATCAAGAAGAAACAAATGTTCCTATATGCAGTTTGAAATACAGATTTTCGTTTATTTTCAAACAGATAACTCGGCAATTTCCCATTATAGGCCCTGAACATTACTTCCCAAATCGACAAGAAAATCACTATCATCAAAGTTGCTACAATTTCAGGAAAAGTTAACACATTAAAGCCTATATTCAAGCTATAGCATATTCAAATTCGCAACATGATCTTTAACAAGTTCAACATCAATAAAAGATATCTCACTATCAACCACGCAACTAACACTTTCACTACATGACGATGATTCTGCCACCAGAGTATTACTACAATAACAACAACAAGAGTATTACTACCAATAAGCAAATAACTTATAGCATAACCTGAAAGGTAACCCACAACTTAGAATACAACAACATACACAGTGTTATCCCACTAAGTGGGGTCTGGAGAGGGTAGAGTGTACGCAAACCTTACCACTACCTCGGGGAGGTAGAGACACTGTTTCCGAAATACCTTAGCTCAAGTGCATCAAACTCACGTAAAAGAAGAAGAAAGCAATGAAAAATATAGTTGATAATAAGGAAAGTAGTGTAAAATCTACAAGAATGAAACAATAATAGCAGCAAAATAGTCTGATAATTGAAATACAATACACAACGTATGGCAAGAACTACAAGGGTATGACTAGTACTACGATAAACATTAACGAGCCTAAACCTATACACGACAAGACAACACTCAACTCTACTAGCGTTCTACCTTAATACGCGACCTTCACTCCTTCCTATCTAGAGCCATGTCCAGGGTAATGTGAAAGTAGTGTCATGTCCTATCTAATCACCTCTTTCCAATACTTTTTCGGCCTACCTCTACCCCTCTAGGTACCCCTTAAAACCAGCCTCTCGCATCTCCTCATTGGGACGTTAGTGTACCTCCTTTGCACATGCCCAAACTATCTCAATCTCGCTTCCCTCATTTTGTCTGCCATAGAGGCCACTCCTACATTCTCCGAATAACCTCATTCATAATCTTGTCACTCCTAGTATGCCCACACATCCATCTCATCATGCATCTTCTAAACATGAGATTTCTGTAACTGTGTACAATATAATTTTTATCATGGAGCTTTAGATGCACTAAAGAGGCAAACCTATTTGGAAAACTATTTCTCTATACAATATAGTTTGTATCATGGAGCTGTATATAGAGACTATTGGAGAACTATTTCTCTAACCGCTAATCTACCAAGGAAATAAATTTTATCAGATTATCAAAAACACAAAAGAATTAGACAAAAGTAAAATATTAGCAAATATACTTGAGACTAAATCCTAGTACATCTGTCGCATTGAAATTAGAAAAGACCGTCCATCTATTATTAGTAAAACGATGTTCCTTTTATTAAGGGAAATAATTTTATCAACAAATGGGGGAAAAAAACTTGTACAACCCGTTACCGTAGGATGAGAAACCTACAACAAAATGTGGTTCTCAACCAGAGATCTGATTCTCTATGCAAAAAGGGACCTCGTAAGTACACCAAAAAAGGCTAGAGACAAAACACTACTCTGTGACTTTACAAATCTTTCCAACCCTTCAAATGTCCTCCTACTTCTCACTTTCCAAATGACCCACATGACTGCCAAAGGGGCAACACTACATGCCCTTCGGCTTCCCTTTCCCCTCTTAAGAGTATAAGTTTGCAAAGCCTCATTCAATGTGCCCGACATCACCCATTGCATCCTAAGAAAATTGAGGATCACCCTCCATAACCGATTAGCCACCTTGCAGTGCAATAAGAGATGTATACATTTCACTTGCACTACACATAAAGCACCAACTAACATAGGTGATCCTCCTCTTCCTCATATTTTCCATTGTTAAGATTGCACCACTTGCCGCCAACCATATTAACAAACATGCCTTCCTCAGAGCTATAGGGATCCAAAGAGAGTCATCGGGGAAAGTACCTTCCTCTCTCACTAGTAACCATTTTCCACTCTCTCCAGCTCTATCCATCTGATAAATTGTTAGGAGTGGCTAGCCCATAAAAACTCAATCAGATTGTGAAATTCTTTCCATATGCCAATATCCCAATCCTGCATATGCCTTCTGAATCTTAAGTCCCAATGAATAACCCCATCGTGAGACCCATGAATTTGTTGAATTGTCATCTCTCTTCTCTTTGGTAGAAGAGACAATAAATATTAGGGAAGACTTCCCTCATCACGTTACCTTAAAGGAAATATGTCTGCAAATCTTTCCACCCCTTCCTAATACTCCGCCACAAACCACGCCCATACGGAGTTATATTATTCCTACTCCTCCATCGCCCTACCACCACCCCTCCAAAAAGCATTTTCCTCTACCCCAAATCTTCATATCCACTACCCTAAAAGCGCTCTACTGAACACCTTGTCTCTATAGGAATAACTAAATACGATAGGATCTCACATAGGCCCAAGACACCATTTCCTTGAATTCTAAGGAGAAAAGTAACTACCTCTGGTCGCTAAACCATGACTACTACACAGAACATGGTTTGTTTGACATATGGAGCCATAGGATCGTTTGCCTTTGAGTTATGTAAGAGGATACTCTTAGAGCTCACTAGGTCTAAGATGGTCTAACTGATGTCTACAGGCAGCACAGCAGACTCGTAATTATCTTTTTTTGATAAGGGTAAGGTTGTATTCATCAGCATTTCCTTAATGCTGGAGACCTCCAAAAGATTTACATCAATTTTCAATCTACGGCAAAACAACTACTAGATTACATATTTCCTATAAAATCTATAATTTGTGCATTCTGATCTATTCCTTCTTCATTACATCAAAAATAAAAGGTTGTCATACACAACCATTTAACCTTCTCAAAAGTATTAGCCTTGTTTTCGAAGCGCCTATTGTTTCTCTCCTTCCATATGGACCACCATATGCATGATGAAATCATACTCCACCATTTTTTCTGAGTTTTACTCCCCCCCCCCCCCCCCCCTCCTGATCCGGCAACTGAGTAAATCTGTTATGTGTTCTGGCATGGTCCACTCTGTTTGTGTTAGGCCCAAAAATAAGTTCCATAATAATGTTGTCACTCTGCAATGTAGGAACAAATGTCTATTAGTTTCCTCAGCTTCATTACATAGAGACCACCAAGAAGCAATGAGAAAGCCTATCTTCTTTAATCTTTCATGAGTGAAGCAACGTTTCCTTGCCACCAACCAGGAGAAACACTTCACCTTGGTTGGTACCTTGGTTTTCCATATCTGGTTCCAGGGACCAATCTTACCACCTTGCAACTCTTTCACTTCCTTGATATATAATCTGTTAACTGATAGCACCCCATCGCTCCTATGTCTCCATCTGATATCAAAGGAATGCCAAAGAAAGAAGAGAACAATTTAAAGGATATTTTTAGAATCAAGGTATAGTATTGCTTCACTTCACAAGTTGGGAGGAAGTTACAATGGGTGCATCACCTCACTCACCTCACCCACCCCTCCCACAACGAAAATTATCCCATGACTTCAATCTGAACTTGTTATTTGGAGTTCACATTGCTCTGACAAAGTGAAATCAACTAGAAGACCAAATCCCAGTGACCAAAACAGCTAACTTAATTAATGGTGAGAAAAAATGAGCTCTTTCCTTTCAAGGAGACAGTTATATAAACTTCATCATCTCTAAGCAACTATTAGACCTAAACTTCTAGCAGCTATAGATATGCTAACCACTAAAGCAACCACGAAAAAAGGAACAAAGAAAGCAGGTAGCCACATATCCTCCAATGTAATTCCCTTCTCTCTTAGAGAGTGGTGATCCCTAAAACTGCCCATGCATCAGAACACACAAATTACCCATCAAAGTATGTATCTTTTACTGCAGAACTGTGATGTATTAAGATCACAATAGTCAATATCAATTCCTCAGACACACAAACTATGCATAAGAGGAACAGAAAATAGAACAAAAGGAAAGCCAGTATACAAGTGGATAAGAAAAACAACAATCAAGAAATTAGTAGAACCAGTTACGATGATACCAAGGCACTGGATGAACTCATTACAGCAACATAAGGGACTCTTATATTATTATCAATCATCTAAGTACATGAACTGATTACATAACCTAATTAAAGACCTTGAAACTCTACACACCTAGAAGTTCCTTGAGGCAGGACTACTGCAGTTCTATCAGCTTGATTTTGCTGGCCATTGGGATGAATTTGTGCTTGAGTTGGGCCCCCCTGTAGTTGAGGTGGCTGAACTTGTTGATGCGGCTGGTGCTGTTGTATAATGGGTGTCTCAGTTGCTGTAGATTTCACAGCAAGACTCATTCCATTCTGTGCTTGTGAAGCCTGAGATTTGTCTGTCTGGGTTGAATTATTAGCATTTCGATTTTGATTAAACCTGTTTGAGTAACCATAGTTGTAGGATGCCAGATGCTGAATTTTCTGGAGGATTTCTTCCACTGGAGGTGGAGGCCCAGGTATCTTTGCATGTCTATATCGACAATCAGGACCATTTGGACAAAACCCCAATTTGTACCTGTATTATGAAAACCATCACAAAAAGGTCATAACTTGACAGGCAACAAATGTCATTAATCTATCCATATATTATTTGTCTGAGGACCCACTCGGCATTTTTGGCTTATCAGAAGTACAAATTTCTCAGTTTAGAAAGCAGTGAAATTAACAGTCATTACCATAAACATCTAAAGCACATAGGGGTCGTTTCGTATAGTGTATAAAAATAATGCTAAATAGAGTGTATTAGTAATGCTTGCATTAGCAATGCATGTATTAGTTATGCTTGCATTAATTATACATAGATTACTTTTATGCATTGTTTGGTTTGATGTATTAAAAATAGAAAGCATTGCATTAAAAAAATTATTTACAAAGATACCCTCCCTTCACTATTATGGTGGAAAAGATATAAAAAAGGTATTGAGGGGCAATTGGGTCTTTAATTGAGTTAATGCATGCATTAAAACCATTGCGTTGCTAATACCTAGAAATCCATGGTATTAGCAATACACACCTTAATACACAATAGAGTGTATAACTAATGCAAGCATTAGTTATACATAGGTTGAAAAAGTGTACCAAACAAGGTTCTAGATATACACAAAGCTAATGCATGCACTATGTTTTTTTTAATACACTCTACCAAACGACTCCTTATAGCCTAATCAGCTGTCACTTGGCAGCAAAATGAGTCAATGAACATAGAAAGCAAGTAAATAGAGCTATTAGTTGCTTCATATCAGAGTAAGTTATGGCCCAGAATACAGCATGCTAAAGCCATGAGTATAGCTGTTTTAAGTCTAAACCAGATTTTAATGATCAGGTAGTTGAAAGAACCAATTAGTTACTATCTGTTTATGGCTCTGAGATGAAGCTCAGAATCTGACACACTACGATGGAGGGTCAGGGAGTGCACGTTGACGCACAAATGTTATTATTATATGTTACCCTCTCTAGATTTGAATGCTAACCAGTGTCTATTGAAGGACGTTTTGAAAGTCAGAGCTCCTTTAAAAGTGATTTTGATTTGTTGACAGTAGGTTGTGACAAAATACACCCTCAATATTATCACTGGAGCAGTTAAGCATGAAAAACTCACACCAGTCACCCTGTGCTCCTTCGTGAATAAAATGATAGACTTATAAAAGATGTTTCTTAGCATCGCGTCTTCACTCCTTTCATTTCCATACTTGATTTTGATATGTTTTACTTGAGTCGAGGGTCAATTGGAAATAGCCTCTCTACCTTCACAAGGTAGGGGTAAGGCTACGTACATCACCCTTCCTAGACCCACCTGTGGGATTACATTGGTTATGTTGTTCTTGTATTGTACTTATAAAAGATGTCAATATATGCATGACTTTGCATCTATCTATATAAAGAACTATCATTGTGAGAGGACCATGATAAATAAGAAAAACAATGATCAGATACAACCTAAAGAGCAAAGTGATGTACAAACATGCAGCAAAATAATGGGTTAGATTCCTGTTGCAGAATATTGTAAATATATTCTATTACCTTATATAGATAGGAGAGATTTGTAGGAATCATAAGAGATATGTAGGATATTTTCTTACCTTTGTTAATGCTTCTTTCTAGTGTATATATACATGTAATGTTGATATAATAAACAACTAATTCAGTTCTGTAAATTACATTTATCAGAGCCACTAGGGCTCAAGAACTTGGTTCAGAAACTTCGGAACTTTTCTTAGCATCTTGGGAAAAGGTTTCGGCTACTTGGGTTTTGGAGAATACATCTAGGCTTGCTGTCCCAACATCGTTTCATCTGTTCCAATGTACTGCAGTATTGTTTTTGGTGTTAAATCACTGCAGGATAATAATTTTTTCTCTTCCAGGTTCAATTTTTATCCTTTGCATCTGGGACGTAAAATCTAGTAATAGCTTTGCGCTTCAGTGGCTGCTTGGGTTCAGTTTTTTTTTTGCTCTTTTCAACCAGTTTGGTGTCAAATTTTTTATCCTTTGCTCTTCTTGATCAATTTCTTGGATAAACATTAGTTAAAATGTCTGATGATAAATCTGCTATGACTGGAATTGTTCCAGCATTGTCCAAAATTACTGATAATAAATTAAATGGGTCTAATTATTTAGATTGGAGTAGAAAAATCAGGGTCTACTTGCATAGAAAGCCTATGACCACGTGAATTGGTCTTTCCTTCTGAATACTCTCAGACAAATGGGATTTGGCAGCAAATGGATAAAGTGGATTGAGGTGTGTATAAAAACAGTCAAAGTTTTCTGTCCTTGTGAATGGGGAACCCGTGGGCTTTTTCGAATCAGAGAGAGGGTTGAGACAGGGTGATCCTCTTTCCCCTTTCTTATTTATTTTGGCAATGGAAGGCTTTGAGAGTATGATGAGGATTGCAACACAAAACAGATGGATTAGAGGCTTTCAGGTCGGAGATAGAGTGGGGGAAGAAAAAGAAGTGTGTCATCTGCTCTATGCGGATGATACTATCATCTTTTGTGAACCTGCAGCAGAACAGATTAGCTACATCAGAGTGATTTTGGTTTTGTTTGAAGCAGTTTCAGGGTTGAAAGTAAACTGGGGAAAAAGTAGTCTCTTTCCGGTAAATGAGGTCCCTCAGATCCAGCAACTAGCAAATATATTGGGATGCAAAGTGGAGCATCTGCCTACCATATACCTGGGCATGCCCCTATTCCTTGATCCTGATTTTAAATGTTCTGGTTTGCCAAAGTGGAATGAACAGATCAATCATTTGTATTCTGCAGATGATTCAATAATTTTGTATAATCAAATAAAAAATCAATGGGAATGGTGACGAATGTTTTACAGAATTATGAGTCTTAATCAAGGCAACTAGTGAACAAACAGAAGAGTCAATTCCTCATGGTAGTATTGATAATTCTATTGTTGAAGAGGTGAGGTTTGCTACTGGGTTTGAACAAGGCAGCTTTCCACTAACTTATTTGGGTTTGCCTCATAACCCATGAAAAGAAGAAGTGCCATTTTCAGGTCTGGGTAGTAAACACAAAACAATGGAGATATGGAATGGTATTCTGGTGAAAATGGAGAAGAAACTTGCTAGATGGAAGGCACATACCTATCCCTGGGGGGTAGATTGATCCCCATAAACTCTGTTCTTTACTCTTTACCAACCTATGTGATGTCCTTGTTTCCAATCCCAGCAAAGGTGGTGAAAAAACTAGACAAGCTTAGAAGGAACTTCCTATGGAAAAGCAATAAGGAGGGAAAGGGTTATAACTTAGTCAACTGGAAGAACGTTCTTCTTAGCAAAGAAAGAGGGGGTTTAGGGATTAGAATTTTGAGGCTGCAAAATGAAAGCCTTTTGATGAAATGGCTATGGAGATACACTGAGGCAGATGCAGCTCTCTATAAGGAGGTTATAGTAGCAAAATATGGACAACTAAATCCCTGGTGTACAAAAATCACCTCTGAACCATATGGGGTGGGGGTATGGAGGACAATCAGGAACCTATAGCCACTCATGGAAGGAAATATGTATATTAAGGTGGGTAATGGTAACAAAACTAAATTTCGGAAAGATGGTTGGATAGACCAAACCTCTCTTAGAGAACTTTTTCCAGATTTGTTTCTAATATGTGAGAACCCTGGTGCTAGTGTGAGAGATTGTTGGACAGAACAGGGATGGGACATATCTTTAAGAAGACTACTTAATAACTGGGAGGTGGAGACGGTGGCAGCGCTACTGGAAAAACTAGCTGGAACGATTATAACTACAACAGCAACAGACAAGATCCTGTGGAAACATAGCAAGGATGGAGTCTTCTCAGTCAACAATGCCTACAAAAGAGGACTAATGGGGATGAAAAGGGGCCCCAAAATATAATTGGAACTACTTTTGGAAGAGTGGCATTCCTACAAAAGTAAAGTGCTTCACCTGGTTAGTGATAAAGAGAGCATGTTTAACAGAAGAAGTTCTACAAAAGAAAGGCAGAGACAACTGGTTCCTAGGTGTTTTATGTGCAACTTGACAGGGGAAACAAATAAACATCTCTTCCTGCATTGTAAGTTTACTGCTCAAATTTGGAACTTGTTTCTCAACATCACAAGCATGAACTGGACAATGCCAGAACATACATCAGATCTGTTGAGCTGCTGGATTAGGAGGGGAGGCACTAAGAGTCAAAAGAGATGGTGGAAGCTAATACTATCATGTGTATGGTGGTCAGTCTGGAAAGAAAGAAATGGAAGATGTTTTGAAGATAGATCCAATTCCATCCACAAAGTTAAATGGAATTGTATAGTATCTCTACTTTTTTGGTGTAAACAGCTTTGTATAGATGATATAGACCAGATTATAGATTTGATAGGAAATCTGTAATTATCCCTTTTTGGAGGTAGCCAGCATACCCTTAATGCTGAAGAAGTCAACCTTACCAGTTTCAAAAAAAAAAGGATGACCATCTTATCCAAGATCCTCCAACTGATGATACTAAAAAGACTTGGCTTAGAGATTATGCTAGACTACTCTTGCAAATTATAAACGCTATTGACAATGGAGTTGTTGGTTTGGTTAACCACTGTGAGTTTGTGAACGAGTTAATGGATTATTTGGAGTTTTTATATTCTAGCAAAGGTAATTTATCTCGGATTTAGGAAGTTTGTAAGGCTTTCTATCGTTCTGAGAAGGAAGTTAAGTCACTCGCTACATATTTCATGGAGTTCAATAAAACCTACGAGGAACTAAATGTACTTCTACCATTCAGTACTGATATCAAGGTGCAGCAGGCTCAGAGGGAACAAATGGCACTATAATGAGTTTTTTAGCAGGACTCCCATCTGAGTTTGAGACTGCTAAATCACATATTCTGTCTAGTTTTGAGATCAGCTCTCTCAAAGATGTTTTCAGTCGGGTGTTGCGCACAAAGAGTACTCCATCCATCCAGCAGACCAATGTGCTTGTTGCATAAGGAAGAGAAGGAAGAAATAATGCAGGGAGATGGAACAACAATGATGCAAGGAGATGGAACAAGAATAATGATGCAGGGAGATGGGACAATAACAATGATGTAGGGAAATGGAATCATAACAATGACGCAGGAAGGTGAAACAACAACAGTAACTCTGGGAGATGGAACAATAACAAAGGAGGAGACAATGATACTGGGAGATGGATCAACGACAATACTTGTCGCTATTGTAAGGAACCCGAGCACATAAGGCGAAACTGTAAGAAATTACAGAATCGCAACCAACAACTTCAAACTCAGACTGCCACTGTTGCTGCCACTTCTAGTTCACCCTCAACTGTTACAATCTCAACCGATGAGTATGCCAGACTTACAAAGTACCAAGAATCAATGAATGAAACCACTCCAGCCCGTGCCCTTACTCAGACAGGTAACAAATGTCTCATTTCCTCCTCAAGCAACTGGATCATTGATTCGGGTGCCACAGATCACATGACAGGTAATCCCAAAATAACCTTTAAATTTCGGTCATATAAAGTACCATCCCCTGTTACCATAGCTGATGGATCTAGTTATACCATTGAAGGATCTGGAATCGTTAACCCCACTTCTTCTATTACTTTGTCCTCTGTTCTAGGCCTACCTAGTCTTGCCTTTAATTTGATTTCTTTGAGTAAACTTACCAAAAAACTACAATGTTTTGTCTCCTTATATCCCGATTATTGTCTTTTTCAAGATCTTATAACAAAACAAATTATTGGCAAAGGACATGTATCAAACGGTCTCTACATTCTTGATGAATGGGTGCCTCCATCAGTTTCTTGCTCCAGTATCGTCTCCTCATTTGAAGCACATTCGTTTGGGACATCCTTCTCTACCAGTTTTGAAGAAATTATGTCCTCAGTTTCATAATGTACCTTCAATAGATTGTGAGTCTTGTCATTTTGCAAAACACCATAGAAGCTCATTAATTACTAGGAATAATAAGCGGGCTGATTTTGCTTTCGAGTTAGTTCATTTAGATATTTGGGGACCATGTCCGGTTGTGTCTAAAGTTGGGTTCAGATATTTTGTTACGTTTGTGGATGATTTTTCCTGAATGACATGGATTTACTTTATGAAAAGTCGTTTTGAAGTGTTCTCCCATTTCTCTAATTTTTGTGCTGAGATTAAGACACAGTTTAATGCTTCTATCCATATATTGAGGAGTGATAATGTTAAAGAATTCATGTCAGCATCATTTCAAAACTACATGAATCAATATGGTATTCTTCATCAATCTTCGTGTGTGGATATACCCTCTCAAAATGGAGTGGCTGAGAGAAAAAATAGACATTTGCTTGAGACGGTTCATGCTTTGCTATTCCAAATGAAGGTACCTAAGCAATTTTGGGCGGATGCGGTATCCACAACTAGCTTTTTAATTAATCGCATGCCATCCACAGTGCTTAATGGTGATATTCCCTATGGTGTTCTCTTTCCAAATAAGCCATTATTTTCATTAGAGCCAAAGGTGTTTGGAAGTACTTGTTATGTTCGTGATGTGTGACCCCATGTTACTAAACTAGATCCAAAGGCTTTGAAGGGTCTTTTTGGGATATTCTCGCTTACAAAAGGATTACTGGTGCTACTCTCCAACCCTTAACAGATATAAGGTGTTGATAGATGTGGTGTTCTCTGAGAACATTTCCTTTTTTTCTTCTCCCAACACTTCTCCCACTCGGGGGTAGGAAGAAGAAGAATGGCTCATTTATAAGACCACTCCACCGAGCTCAGAACACCGTAAGGAAGTTTGTGGTAGTGTTGAGCAATCAACTGAGAATGTGTCTTCTGATGTTTCTCTTGCTCAAACAAAGCCGCCGATAATTCAAGTTTATTTTAGGAGACAAGTGACCAATGATACATGGCCTACACTAACTCCTTCGTCATCAGATCCTCCTTCGGTCAATCCCTATCCAACAGAAAATCTTGACATTCCCATTGCTCGTCGCAAAGGTAAGTGTCAATGTCAATCAGTATATTCCATTGCTAATTTTATCTCATATGACCACTTGTCTCCTGCATCTTGCTCTTTGATTGCTTCCCTAGATTCCATTTTTGTACCCAAAACAGTTCAGGAAGCTTTGAGTCACCCTGGGTGGTATGATGCAATGCTCGAGGAGATACATGCATTAGATGAAAATCACACTTGGAATTTGGTGGACTTACCAAAAGGAAAAAAGGTAGTGGGATGTAAGTGGGTTTTTACGGTCAAAATAAATCCTAATGTTCTGTGGCGAGGCTTAAAGCCAGACTAGTGGCTAAAGGATATGCTCAGACTTATGGGGTGGATTGTTCTGATACTTTTTCTCCAGTGGCCAAACTCACTTCCATTCGCTTGTTTATTTCTCTAGCTACTTCTAAGAATTGGCCGCTACATCAATTGGATTTCAAGAATGCATTTCTTCATGGTGATCTCCAAGAAGAAGTGTATATGGAGCAACCACCCGGTTTTGTTGCTCAGGGGGAGAATGGGAAAGTTTGTCACTTGAAGAAATCCTTGTATGGTCTGAAACAGAGTCCACGTGCTTGGTTTGGGAAATTTAGTGAGGTAGTTCAGAAGTTCAGGCTTACAAAGAGCAAATGTGATCATTCAGTCTTCTACAGACAATCAATAGTTGGCATTATTTTTCTTGTTGTATATGTTGATGACATTGTCATCACTAGGAGTGATTATGAAGGAATATCTTCTCTCAAATCTTTCTTGCATTCGACATTTCACACGAAAGACTTGAGACAATTGAAATACTTCTTGGGAATATAAGTAGGAGTAAGAAGGGAATATTTTTATCTCAACGAAAGTATATCCTTGACCTTCTTGAGGAAACTAGAAAGGCAGCAGCCAAGCCTTGTAGTACTCCAATGTTCCCAATATGCAGCTAACAAAAGATGATGGTGATCCCTTCGATGATCCAGAGAGATACAGGAGATTAGTTGGGAAATTAAACTATCTCACTGTAACTCGTTTGGATATTGTTTTTGCAGTTAGTGTTGTTAGTCAATTCATGACCACGCCTACAGTCAAACATTGGGCAGCTTTGCAGCAAATATTATGTTGCTTAAAAGTCGCCCCTGGACTTGGCATAGTATATAGCAACAATGGACATACTCACATTGAGTGTTTTGCAGACGCCAATTGGGCTGGATCCAAGATTGATAGAAGGTCTACGACTTGCTATTGTGTCTTTGTGGGTGGAAACTTGGTGTCATGGAGAAGTAAGAAACAAAATGTTGTGTCTCGATCCAGTGCAGAATCCGAGTATAGAGCTATGGCACAATCCACATGTGAGATTATGTGGATACATCACCTCTTAAGTGAAGTTGGGTTGAAGTATCCCACACCCGCAAAACTTTGGTGTGATAATCAAGTTGCTCTTCATATCGCCTCAAATCCAGTGTATCATGAAAGAACTAAGCACATTAAGGTGGAGTGCCATTTTATTCGTGAAAAGATTCAAGAAAACCTAATTTCCACAGGCTATGTGAAGACCAGAGAGCATCTAGCTGATTTGTTCACAAAGGCATTGAATGGAGCTCGAGTTAACTATTTGTGTAACAAGTTGGGCATGATCAATATATATGCTCCAGCTTGAGGGGGAGTGTTACAGAATATTGTAAATATATTCTATTACCTTATATAGATAGGAGAGATCTGTAAGAATCATAAGAGATATGTAGGATATTTCCTTACCTTTGTTGATGCTTCTTTCTAGTGTATATATACATGTAATGTTGATATATTAAACAACTAATTCAGTTCTGTAAACTACAGTTCCCAACCCTACAACACTAATGGGTCGTTTGGTAGGATGCATAATAATAATGCATGGATTAGCTTTGTTTATTACTAACACCTTGTTTGGTACTCTCCGTTTCAAAAAAAAATGGTTAGCTTGACTTAGCATGGAGTTTAAGAAAAAAAAGACATTTCAATCTTGTGGCCTTAAAGTAAAGTTATGTCAAATGTACCAAAATGTCCTTTGATCTTGTGGCCTTTACCATACCACAAGAAAAGCTGAAATTATTACCAAAAGAAGAAAGGGGTCACTCTTTCTTAAACAGACTAAAACGGAAAGCAAGACATTCTTTATGAAAAGGAAGGAGTACAATTTATTTGGCTTTATCCTATGTATAACTAAGAGGGTGTTTCGATTGGCTTAAAAGTTGGTCAAATCCACTTTAAGTCGGTTTTTGACTTTCGAAAGTGTTTGGCAAATATAAAAGTAACTTAAAATAAGTCAAAAATGACTTAAAACAAGTTAGGGGGTGCTTGGCAAGTTAAAAAATGACTTAAAATAACTTTAAAATGACTTCAAATAAGTTAAAAACCAAAAGTATTCCTCCCCCTACTTTTTATTTTGACTTAAATATCATTCAAGTTAGGCTTTTTATTTTTTACTAAAAAGCTACCTTTTTTAAGTCAATCCAAACGGGTTCTAATACATGGCAAACCATGTTATTAACAATGCAATGGTTTTTTTCTTGGTTTCCCACCCGGCGTTTGGTACCTACATTGAAGCCCGACTAAATCCGAATTCGCACAGGGAACTCCTACATTAAGGGTAAAGCACTCCCTAACAACGGCAAACTTGTACCCAAACAGACTCGAACCCGAGACCTCTTGGTTAAGGATGAAGAAGTACTTACCAGTCCACCACCCTTGTTGGTGACAATGCAAGGGTTTTAATACATCCATTAGCATGGTTAAAGGCACAATTGTTTGTCAAAACCTTTTCCACATTCTTTCCACTATATTTGCGGAGGGTATTTTTGTAAACAAATTTATAAAAAATAAATTATGCAATGCATGTTATTTTTAATCACCAAATCAAACCGTGCATCAGAAATAATCTTACAGAACTAAACAGCGGCATACCCAATATAGTCCCATAAGTGGGGGTCTAAATGGATAGAGTGTGTACGCAGACCTTACCCCTAACTTGTCAGGTAGAGAGTTTTTTCGATAGACCGACTTAGAGAATGCCAAATCACAACACATTTATGAAGATATAAGCAATAACAATAGCAGGAAAGTATGAAAATAGAGGCATACAAGACTAGTGATAGAAAACTAAGGGCCCATTTGGACATGTGATACGAAATTATGATTCAAAATCAAATTTATTTGAAGTCGGAAGCTTGATTTGGACATGCAAGTTGCATTTTTTCTCATAAACATGAAAGTCGCACAAGTTGTGAAAGCTATCAAGATTTCCCATTTCTTATACAATCTGAACAAATGAGAAAATCATAGTTCATAAACAAGATCATGAAATATTCTAAAAGCACCACATTGATAACTTGGATCTCCATGTTCCTTTATAAATTAATGTTTGCAACTACAAACTAATTTATACATAATTTTATAAAGATCCACTAGTCAAAATAGTAGTAACGACTAGTCTTTAAAATATTACTTTCATATGGTATGGACAATCTCTTCAAATCGAGCATGAGTCTTTTTGTAAAATTTAAAATAATGGATAATTTTTTTACAAAATATAAACTTATGGGTCAAGTTTTGCATTTTAAAATATTAAAAATTATAATTTGAAATCCCAAATCATGTTTCTTTAAGAACTTGGGATTCAAATCATGATCCCAAATCGCATGAGCAAACACTAATTTGAAATCAGGACTTAATATAGCATGTTCAAACGCAAGCTAAGACGGAGAAATACCAAAATAGTAACATAATAAAAATACCAAAAGTAATACTGTTACTACTAGCCAAAAAGACCCGATGTGAAACTATTTACTACTGGTCTTTTACCTAAATCCTCAACCTCCATACCTTCCTATCAAGGGGTCATGTCCTCAATAAGCTAAAGGTTTGCCATGTCTTGCTTGATTAGACCTCAATAATTCTTTGGCCTACCCTATCTCTCTTTAGGCCCTCCAAGCTCCAGCGTCAACCTCTCACACCACTAGAGACGTCTATACATCTCCTCTTGACATGCACCAACCATCTCAATCTACCATCACGCATCTTATTCACTGGTGAGGCTAACTTACACCTTGATCCAAATATCTTCATTTTACCACACCTTTCCTACTAAGCCCTCACATCCATCTCAACATCCTCATTTTTGCAACTTTCATCTTTTGGGACCTGAAAGTTCTCGACTGGCCAACACTCCACACCATACAACAAATCCAGTCTAACTACTACATCTCAACATAACTATTATTAGCATTATAATGTTAGCATTCTTAATACACCTTATTCCCTACCAACCCCTAAGAGATTAAATTTTGGATACGTTGCAGTAGGTACCTCACATCCATCTCTTGGACAGAGATAACAACATGATTCAAGTAGGCAACCTGACAGGCAATTGTAACATATTACTAGTATAAAAAAAATCAAGTTAATTCATATAGTTTGTCTATTAAATGATTAAGGGACAGTCATAATATCTACAAGAAAATACTCCCAGGCATGTTTCCCAATGAACTTTCTCTTTTCTACTTTCTAGGACTGCAGAAGCCCTTTTTTTCTGGCAACTCTTGCCAAAATCCAAGCACCTTTCTTTCAAGCCAACAATAATCACCCACTGTGATTATTGCATACACCTTAGATCATAGGATGGACGAGAACAGATTTACTTCAATGCATGCTTCAAATCATTCGATATAACCAGATGGATCACAGAAAGTCTGAATGGGTTGAAAGAAGCCGGATAATGATGCGAAGATCAGTTATGAGCAAGAAGCCTATGATATGGATCTGCTCCTGTCTGAAAGAGGCTTCAAAGGAACAAAAGAAGGAGATTAGGAGGTGGAAATTTTTAGAGCAAGGAGCAGAGCACTTCTGTACAAGGAAACAGAATGGATATGGGAAATTTATAAGCATAATAACTCTAAATACTGGGGGAAGGTCAGGTTTAATTATTCCTGAGCTCGCATAGAATGCAGGGTGGCTGGACATAGCATTTAAGATTGAAAGGTTTATTAACTGCCAGAGAAAGGAGGAGGACTACCTTTCTATAGGGTGACGGAGGATGACTACCCTTATGTAGAGGTTGTGCAAGAAAGTAGACGGGGGAATAGAAATTGAAAAAGGACCAAGATTAATAGCAGCAAAGGAGGAATCCAGATAACCAAGTCAGTGAACATCCAGGAGGAAGACCTCGTCAAGAGATGCCTGATAGAATATTGCAGTGAAGAATTGAAGGAAAAAACAACTCTTGCGGGTATCAGAAAGTGGGTTTCAGCAAACTGGAAAAAAGGATTTGGTGTTAACATATATGAATTGAACAGCGATACATTCCTGTTTGAGTTTCCTAAAAGATACATGGCGGAACAAACCATACAAGGTCAATGGAGGTGGAAGAACAACAGATTTCCAGCTTTATTGGTGGTGCCCAACAACAGGATGCATCTCCAACACTACCTCTGTGAGAGAAACACATTAAAGCAGTAAGGATCTTCTTACATATGTGGTCCAAGAAGATCTTTAAAGAAATAGGGGAACTATGCGGAAGATGGAGTGCAACGGAAAAAGAAAAGGAGCTTAAAAACCACATGAAATGGGCGAAAATCATGGTGAATAATGATGGAAGAAATTTGTCGATGGAGGTGTCTATTTCTTGTGATGGGATCAAATATTACTTCCCTATTTGGGTGGAGAGCAAACCAAGGTTCAAATTGTTGCCGGAAAGTGGTAGTTCAACTGCTGGAGAAGAGGACGAAGCGTTTTGCACAGTTAATGGCTTTACACAGGTGACAAAAGTTACAATTGCAATACAATACAAAAAAACTTTTTAGGGATTTTGGTACAACTCAGCTCGTGGGCTCTTAGTTGACAGCTAGAATGTCTAGTGGGAGTGGGTCACATGGGCAGTATGTGTGTTTTTTAAATGAGAAATTGGTCTTGGGCCTTACTCAAAAGCCCAAAAACCATCATATGGTTAAAGGATCCAAAGGCCCAGACTATGCAGCTCAAGTCATTTTTAATGACTTACAAGAAGGAAAGCCTGACCAATCAGAAGCCCAGAAAGAACAGGCCCGCGACATCGAAGCTATGCATACAATTATAACAGTCGCACCAGAGAAGAGTACATATGCGAAGGTTGTCACGATGATATCTAAAGATGAAAATAGGAGAACTGCGATGGTTACGGGGAAAGAAATTCATCATTACATTGATAGGAATGGTGTCATAGTAGCACAGAAACAGAGGGGAATGGGCTAGTGCTACAAAATTCAAATACAGAAATTGTTGATTGGGAAGTGGAGGAAGCCAAGCCAATTCTGCAGCAACAACAAAATTCCTCTTGGGTGCAACAAAATCTGATCAAATTGGGGAAGATCTTTGGAATTGATTTCCATGGACATGAAGAGGAGGCCATAGAATTACATCTTCAGATAGATAGTTGCAGACAAGCAAGAAGAATGGAACAAGGCAAAGAAGTTAAAAAGAACAAAATCAAAGGTGCACAAGAGCTTAAAAGTCTAGTCTCATTTGATGTAAAATTCAAAAGCTCGGGGAATAGGAACAAGGGGAGAAACACCACTCTAGTTGCAAGATGAAGTTTAAACTAGTGTCATGGAACGTCAGGGGATTGAACAACAGAACAACAGGGAGAAGAGGGAGACTGACAAAAGCTTAATTTCCGAATGGAGGGCAGACAACATCTGTCTCCAAGAAACTAAGCTTGAGGGGAATATCACAGCAGTAGAAAATCAAATTTGGGGAGGTAGATGGATCGGATATGCTTGTCTGGAAGCTAGTGGAACAAGAGGTGGAATCATTATGATGTGGGATGAGATGGCATGGAAGGGGGAGATCTTAGAAATAGGAACCTACTCCATGACTTGTAGTTTTGAATCCCAAACACAGAACTACAATTGTCACATAACTGGAGTGTATGCCCCAAACGACTACAAGGAGAAGAAACTAGTGTGGGAAGAATTGGGTTCAGTGAGCGGAATATATGAAGGGCCCTGGGCACTGTGTGGAGATTTCAATGTCTCTAGGTATATATCAGAAAAGAAAAATTGCAACAGTAGAAAAAGGGGTATGAAGGAGTTCTATGTTTTCATAGAAGACATGGAATTGGTGGATTCACAACTAGAAGATGTTGCACATACCTGGTTTAAAGGAGACCAGAATGTAGTTGCCTCTAGAATTGATAGAATCTTGCTCTCGAAAGATGGGATGACAGCTTCAATAATCTGAAACAGATCCCTTTGCAAAGGCTAAGTTCAAATCATATTCCAATAGCCTTGATTAGTGGAAGCTGGGAGAGAAATAAAAGTTTTTTTAAGTTCGAAAATTGGTGGTTACAATAAGAAGGTTTTGTTGACAAAGTAAAAGACGGGTGGTCATCATTCAGATACTCAAGAACTAGACTATGTGTTGGCCTGCAAACTTAAAGCTTTGAAGCACAAACTTAAGGAATGGAGAAAAGAGGAGAATGGAAACCTTGGCCTACAACGAAAGAAACTGCTAGAACAATTGGTAGAAATGGACATGGAGAGGGAAAACAAAGTGCTTACGGAAGAAGAAATAACAAAAAAGCCCTACAGTCCTACTAGAATATGAGAAACAGATTAAGGAGGAGGAAATTGCATGGAGACAAAGATCAAAAATACTATGGCTTAAGGAAGGGAGCAAAAATACTGAGTTTTCCCACAAAATGACAAATTCTCACAAAAGGTACAACAACATTGATCAATTAATGATACAGGGGGGAAGTTACTCAAGAGCCAGCTGAAATTGAAGGAGAAATAATCACTTACTACAAGAAGTTGTATATAGAACCCATACCATGGAGACCTACTCAGCGGTATGCACACTGCCCAGTCATTACCGAAGAAGAGAAAATGGCCCTTCAAGGCGGATTCAAGGCCCTTCAGTGCTAACATGTCTAAAGCTATGTGCAGCTAATAAGGCCCTGACCAGATGGTTTCACTTCATCAAGTGTTGGTAGATAGTGAAGCAGGATATAATGGATACTTTTCAGAAATTCTATAATCAATAAGTTTTTGAGAAGAGCTTTAATGCTACATTCATTGCACTTGTACCCAAAAAGAAAGGAACAAAGGAGCTAAGGGACTATAGACAAATCAATTTTATAGGTAGTATTTATAAAATACTATCTAAAGTACTCACAGAGGGACTGAAGGGTATGATAGACGAACTGGTGGATTCACAACAAATGGCATTTATAAAGGGAGACAAATCATGGACGCAGCTTTGATTGCTAACGAAGCAGTAGACTCCAGGACTAAACAAAAGAAGCTTGGCATTCTCTGCATGTTAGACATAGAAAAAGTGTATGATCGTGTTAACTGGATTATGTTTTGCATCTCAACAATAAACTTTTCTATTTTAATCAATGGGTCTCCTGCGAGTTTTTTCAGCTCACAAAGAGGGCTCAGGCAAGGTGACCCACTATCACCTTTCATGTTCTTAATCACTATAGAGGGTCTAAACAGAATGATTAAGACAGCTAACACAAGAGGATGGCTAAAAGGTTTTGATGTGTCGAGAAATGGAGCTGAAAGTTTGGAAGTGACACACCTTCAATATGCCGATGATACACTCATCTTCTATGGAGCTGAGGAAGAAAAATTGAAATATTCAAGGGTATTTTGGTCCTATTTTGGCGGAAAATCTTCATGTATCCCATTAATGAAGTCAATAATATGAGTTATATAGCCTTAATTCTTGGGGGTCAAGTTGGCACTTTGCCAACAACCTGTTTGGGCATGCCATTGGGAGCAAAATCCAAGTCTATTGAAATTTGGAATAGTGTGATAGAGAAGTGTCAGAAAAAATTGGCTAGATGGAAAACTCAATGCCTATCTATGGGAGGGAGGTTGACCCTCATCAACCCATTCCTTGATGCTCTACCAACATACATGATGTCATTGTTTCCTATTGCAACAAGGGTCATCAAAAATTTGGATAGGATAAGGAAATTCCTGTGGCAAGGTAACAACGAGAAGAAAAGATTTCACCTTGTAAAATGGGAATCTACTTGTAAAATGGGAATCTATGGTAAGTGGGAAAAAGAATGGTGGATTGGGAATAAAGAATCTGATATTTCAAAGTGAAGCACTTAGAATGAATTGGTTGTGGAGATACTCAGTTGAAGATCAATTAATGTGGAAAAGAGTGGTAGGTGCCAAATATGAGGCTGAAGATAGTTGGATGATCAAGGATATGACTTCACCTTATGGGGTCAGCTTATGGAGATCCATAAGAGAATTACGTGAGGAAGTCAAACTCAACTCCAAGGTGAAAGTGGGGAATGAGAAAAAGACCAAATTCTGGAAGGATGAATGGCATGAGTAAAGTAATCTGGAACTCCTTTTTCCAGACATATATAACCTAGTTCTTTCACAACAAAGGACCATTGCAGAGATTTGGACAACACATGGCTGGAATTTCCATTTCAGAAGACATCTCAATGATTGGGAAGTGATGAGGGTGGCAGAATTTCTCAACATTGTTGGAAATTTCAATGGACTCCAGGCTGAAGAGGATGCATTATGGTGTAAAGGAAGCAACAAAGGTATGTTTAAAGTAGGTGCAGCTTACAGGTTGATGGAGCAACCAAGGCAACAGGTTCCTACCTAGCCGTGGAGACAAATCTGGAAAGGCAAAATTCCTTATAAAGTCTCATGTTTTATATGGCTGCTAACTAAGAAATCCGCTTTTGACACAGGATATTGTTATGAAAAGGGGGATAAACTTATGTTCTAGGTGTTTTCTTTGTGGAGAAACATCAGAATCTTAACCATCTTTCTCTACACAACAAATCTACTTAACAATTATGGAGGCTATTCTTGAATCTCAAAGGCATTTCCTAGACTATGCCTAGGAGAATTACTGAAGCCCTAAAAAGTTGGGAGGAGGCCGGACTGCTAGCTAAAGACAGAACTAGATGGAGAATTATCCTTGCTTCAATCTAGTGGGCAACCTGGAAAGAGAAAAATTCTAGGTATTTTGAGAGCATAGAGAATTGTATGCAGAAAGTTAAACTCAATTGCATTTTGTTGTTACGTTTTTGGTGCAATCAATATATACTCAAATGAAACTGCCTCTATAATTGATGTTTTAGACTCAATTTAAATTTAGAACAGTGGAGTTTTGGAGTTCACCTGTATATAGGGTTTAGTACTATCCATGTACTTGTGTTATAATTCAAAGTTACCAAGTTCAAAACAAAACAAAAAAAAATAATAATAATTAGGGACAGTTTAGTCAGCAATAGATGAGCATAAACAGAAACTAAAAATCAGCAAATGAGCAAAAAGTCTTACATGTTGCATTCCTTGATATCCTCAATCGTGTGCTTATAAACACAGTCCTGCTCACGGCACTCACCATAGAGTCGAAAGAAGCGACAAATGGGCATTCGTGATTTATCATACTGGTGAAGGAAGCCACAGGCATCACCCTTCATACACAGTGACCGCAGCCAGTGGCGGCAAACAGTCTGCCTGAAACTCCGACGATTTCCAACAAATCCTGCATCGCCTTGGCCGCCAACAGCTGCCGGGACAGTAGGCGGGTTAATATTAACACTTGGAGCGGCTGCTACAGAGTGATCGAAAGATTGTATTACTGGAACAGATGCAGTTGGGTGTGTTGGCCCAGTGTCTAAGCCACCCTCAAAATCAAAATTCAAACCCCCTTCTCCTTCGTCCATTACTACGAAACTGTCAAATGTGTAGTTTTGTCGGTGTTTGACAACAGATTTTGCTTGAAATTGGTGGCTATGGCACTTTCCACACTACAGCGTTTTCAATTTTACACGCTTTCTTTCTTATGGCTGCAGGGTTAGGAGAACAGAGAGGGAGGAGTAACTAAAAAGAGAGAATATTTAGCTTCCCTCTTTGGTGGGAAAGTGGAGATCTCTTAAATGCTACTGTACATGTTATGGTAGTAAAGTAACATTTTAGGGGTCATTTGGCAGATTGAATAAGAGCAACAATGGGTTTGGAAATAAGTTATTGGGGTATTAAATTTTAGATAAGTAACAACATGTTTGATAGTTAATTAGGATGTTATTTATTAATGTGTTGTTTGATTTGAAATTCAGAAATTCATGTAACTAATCTATCTATTTATTTATTATATAGATATAGATAAAGAGAGAGAAAATGGTCAAATGAGCCCTCAATTTATTATCGGATTTCCAATTATATATTTATATTTTATGGGGTCCTATTACCCCCTGAATTATTTAATATCAAAATTATTACCTCCTTAAAAAGTCACAACCACATTTATGTTGACTAGTTTCACAGCACGTGCGTTGCATGTGTGTATCGTATATATAGTATATGATGTTGTAAAATATAATTAATATTACTAAATTAAATATTTTTAGTAAATAATTATAATTTAAAGAACATAGGACAAATGCTTTAAAATGATTAATACAGATTGTTATAGAGTTACTTGTATTTTGAGATCAAAATGACTAGATATTATTGAAACATTTCAAAATACATTCAAAGTTTAAATATGGGGAGAAAGTGACATTTCTTTAGTAGTATTATTATTTACTTAAATCAATTTTGTAAACAAATCTAACCAACAAAATTTTTAAAAAAAATATCAATACAAAAGATGTCACCAACAGTCTTTCCTCTTGAGGTTATGAACATAAATGATGATCACCATTTAAGTATAATTTTTCTCTTAAATATTCATAGTTCAAATTTAGTATGTGCATGGCACTAATAAGGATTACCATAAATATTTCAATATTTTTATCTTTATACATAATCTATTTTTTACCAACTAATATTTGAGTAAGACTATCATAGAGTGGTAATTCCACAAAAAAAAAAAGGTACTTTATTGTTATAACGAACCATGGTCAAATTGAGGTTTGAGTGTATGTCATCTATTTAGCTTGACCAATTTCTTATTTCAAATATACATATACATTTAAGTAGCATAATTTAATTTTAATATATGAACATCACCTTTGGTGAAAAATATTTCATTTCTTTAAATTTCTACCTTATCTTTGTAGAATTGTAGTCTTCTCCTTTTTTCTGCCGCATACATATCATATAGTTGTTGTCTAATGAAAGTACTAGTATCTTTATAGAAGTTGTATCATCATATGAAATATTAAACTTATTCAATAATAAAAATTAATAGATGAATAAAATTTAAAGTATTGTTTATAGAATCTTTAATTTGAATTAAGATTATTCTATGATCAATCACTATTTTCTTATCTATTTTTATATAGTTAACAAGGAGTGTATCTTGTGACATAAAATTTTCTCAAATTAAAATGAACACACAATAATAGGAAAAAAATATATGGAACGATACATAGCCAACGAAGAAAGAAGACGAAAAAATATGTTCATGTTATATTCACAATAAAGTTTCATTTGATTAAAATCTCTTGTCACCAACACTTTACTTTATTCGTTCATTTTTACTTACATATCGATTAAAAAACAATTATTATCATGTCTATATTATCATATTATAAGTAATAGTGAAAATCTGTTTTTGAAATAGTGGATTTAACATCAAAACTAATGATTCAATGAACTACGTTGATGCTCGTTGTTTTAGCCAAATCAGAAAGAAACTACTTCATTTGAGGGTAAAAAAATAAAAAATAAAAAACCAAAGAAGAAATATCTTATCCAAATCATGTGATTTTATTCATATTTGTTTATTATTATTGTCTTTCCCATAAAATTTCATTACTGTTAACTCATAGAAATCGTAAGAAAAAATATAAGTGTGAATTTATGAATGATTTGCTACAATTTGTTCACCAACTCTTTCTTATGTGGTATCTCGAATTTCATTGAATTTTGAACTTAATCAACTGTTAGAAATAACTCTGAGATTTTTTAAAAAGAAGAAGAAGAGTAGAAAACTTTAAAAAATCGTAATTTAAAAGTGAGAGGAAATCCTCTATTTATAGCTAACAAATAGTAGTATTACTAGGTTCTAATTGTTCCTTATCAGAAAAGTTACAACCATTCGTAAAAGTCACTGCTCATCGAAAAAATCACAACCTTTTGCAAAAGTCACTACTCATCCAAAAAGGCACAACCTTTGACAAAGCCACAACCCTTTGAAAAAATCACAACCTTTTGGAAAAGTCACAACTCATTGAAAATGTCAAACATAAAATTTTCTCAAATTAAAATGAACACAAAATAATAGGAAAAAAATATATGGAACTCTACATTGCCAATGAAGAAGGAAAACGAAAATATATGGTTATGCTATATTCACTATAGAGTTCAATTTGACTAAAATCTCTTGCACCAACACTTTACTTTCTTCGTTCATTTTAACTTACATATCTATTAAAAAATAATTATTATCATGTCTATATTATCATATTACAAGTAAAAGTAAAAATCTATTTTTGAAATAATGGTTTAAAATCAAAACTAATGATTCAATGGACTGCGCTGATGCGTGTTATTTTAGCAAAATCAGAAAGAAACTGCTTCATTTGAGGGTAAAAAAAATAAAAAGTAAAAAACCAAAGAAGAAATATCTTACCCAAATCATGTGATTTTATTCATATTTGTTTATTATTATTGTCTTCCCACAACATTTCGTCACTGTTAACTCATGAAATCGTAAAAAAAAATATGAGTGTGAATTTATGAATGATTTGCTTCAATTTGTTCACCAACTCTTTTTATGTGGTACCTCGAATTTCGTTAAGTTTTAACTTAATCAATTGTTACAAATAACTCTGAGTTTTTTTTTTTTTTGAAGAAGAAAAGTAGTAAACTTTAAAAAATTGTAGTATAAAAGTGAGAGAAACCCCTCTATTTATAACTAAGAAATAGTAGTATTATTAGATGCTAATTGTTCCTTATCAGAAAATTTACAACCTTTCGTAAAAGTCACTGCTCATCGGAAAAATCGCAACTTTTTGCAAAAGTCACAACTCATTGAAAAAGGCACAACCCTTCGGAAAAGTCACAACCCTTTGAAAAAATCACAACTTTTCAAAAAAGTCACAACTCATTGAAAATGTCAAACATAAAATTTTCTCAAATTAAAATGAACACAAAATCATAGGAAAAAATATATGGAACGATACATAATCAATGAAGAAGGAAGATGAAAATATATGTTCATGCTATATTCACTATAGAGTTCTATTTGATTAAAATCTCTTGTCACCAACACTTTACTTTCTTCGTTCATTTTTACTTATATATCTATTAAAAAATAATTATTATCATGTCTATATTATCATATTACAAGTAAAAGTGAAAATCTATTTTTGAAATAATGGATTTAACATCAAAACTAATGATTCAATGGACTACACTGATGCTAATTGTTTTAGCAAAATCAGAAAGAAACTGTTTCATTTGAGGGTAAAAAAATAAAAACTAAAAAATAAAAAACCAAAGAATAAATATCTTATCCAAATCATGTGACTTAATTCATATTTGGTTATAATTATTGTCTTTACCACAACATTTCGTCATTGTTAACTCATGGAAATCGTAAGAAAAAGTACGAGTGTGAATTTATGCATGATTTGCGACAATTTGTTCACCAAATCTTTCTTATGTGGTACCTCGAATTTCGTTAAATTTTAAACTTAATCAACTGTTACAAATAACCCTGAGATTTTTTAAAAAGAAGAAGAAGAGTAGAAAACTTTAAAAAATCGTAGTTTAAAAGTGAGAGGAAACCCTCTATTTATAGCTAACAAATAGTAGTATTAATAGGTGCTAATTGTTCCTTATCAGAAAAGTTACAACATTTCATAAAAGTCACTGCTCATCGGAAAAATCACAATCCTTAGCAAAATTAACAACTCATCAGAAAAGGCACAACCCTTTGAAAAAGTCACAACCCTTTGAAAAAAGCACAACCTTTCGAAAAAGTCACAACTCATCGAAAATGTCAAAACCCATCAAAAAAGTCGCAACTCTTTGGAAAAGTCACATCTCTTTAAGAAAATCACAACCCTTTAATATGAAAGGGTATCTACATTTAATATAATACAACTAATTAAATTAATAATAAAACAAAATGAGTATTTTTAATTGGGGGTATTATAGTAATTCAATATTCATTTTAGGAGTTTATGCTTTTAAGGTAGTATAGATATAGATAGATAGATAGATATAGATACGTGAAATCCACGCCTTTGACACATGTAATTTTTTATTTTTTTATTTTCTTGCCCTTGAGTGATTATTTTTATTTTGTTTTTCTTTTTTCTTTTTCCTTTTATTTCTTTCTCTTCCTCTTCTTGTTCTTCCTCTTCTGTCCTTCAATTCCATTTTACCATAGAGCCACAAGTAGAAAGGTATAGAAACAAAAAAATGAAGCTAGCGAGAAATGTGAAGGATGTTTTACCACACGAGTTTGTCAAAGCATAAGCCGCTCATCTCAAGAGCTTTGACAAGTTGAAGGAGCGGACCTACAATATCAAAATTGGAAAAATGGAGCTTGCCCCATATGACACTAATTGGTACTAGGTTAGGGTTGCATCTATGACAAGAAAGATCTATTTGATAGGAGGTATATATTGGTGTTGGTGGATTCCAAAAAAATCTATGGTGGTAATTAGAGGAATGACAGCCCTCCGCGTCATTTTTTCAAGAGCAGGGATTCAATAAGAGGAATGACCTAAAAAATAAACTGTCGGTCAAAATCTTTTCTGATGAGGATATTTTGAGATTTTTTTAAGAGATTCCCAACATTATTAAGTTGTTTGAATGAATTTTGTTAACTGAAAAAAAAATTGTACAATAGCTTCAAAATGGTATTTCAATGGTGTTTTAATGGATACTAGTAGATTTTGAAAATGGGGATAAAGTATTTTACTTAATAATTTTTTATTCTGTGGAGAGTAGGAAAAATATTTCTATTTAGGAATTGTGGTGTTAATAGATATTGTAATGGTGGTGTTTTCAGATTGTGATGGTGAAATTTCATGGCTGCTATGGATGCTCTACTAAGAAGAAGAAGAAAAGAGATGAGATAAAAACAAATAAGGAAAAAAAAATGAAAAGAACATTAAAAATAAAGTTTTAATATTTATTTTTTATCTTCTCTTTGTTTGAGAGAGTGGAATACACTCACTTTGCCACATATACATTTAGGGAGTTAATAATTTCAATTTTAAATAGCTCAGGGGATAAAAGGACTCCCGTGAATAAAAGTGTGTAGTTGAAAATCCGGTAATTAGTATATCTTATGTATTTTATAATTTATTTATTTGTTCTATATTATATTAAAAGATGACACTTTTTCCACATTGACGGGTAGTGACTTTTTAAAAGAGTTGTGGCTTTCCAGATGAGTTGTGACATTTCTAAATGGTTGTGATTTTTCTAAAGGGTTGTGACTTATCTGATAACGCACGATAAACAACTTTTCATACTATCATTTTTTGCTATAAATAGAGGAATTTTCTCACATTTTTAAACTACGAATTTTGTAAGTTTTTTATTCTTCTTTTTCTTAAAACAAGGAAGAATTGTGTGAATTGTTCAATTATGCAATTACAATTTTTGTCAATAAATTAGATTGATCAACAAAAATTAATGCAACAAGGAGAATGGAATAACTCAGCTTCAAACGAGGAGACTATGTAGATAATTAAGGTGTATTCATTTTCATTGGCATAAATATACTTTTGCAACAACTTCTACTTGACAAGAAGTTTAATGATTTTCTGTTGCACAAACTAGAATAGCTTGGTGTTCAAGCTGTGAAAAGTCTCAAACTATTGAAGAAAAATGATTTGATCAAAAACTTGTTTGAAGAGTCCAAACTATATTTAGTAAGCACTCCTCAATTTCCAATCTATTTGTTGTACTTTTATTTTTATTTTGTTTATAATAGAATGTTCTTGTTTCCTTCATTCATTCATGAATCATTGATAGAAATCTTAACTCTTGATCATAAGATTTTCAAGAAATGAATCCAAGAATTTTAGAAGGGTTTATTGATCGTGCTTTATCAAGATTTGTGGCGTATTTAAGATATGTAAGGCTATTATAGTGAGGAGCTAGTTCTTCCTCAAGCCCTACATCTACAACTTCAGTTATTAAGATTAGGGTAAGATATGTGGTTTCAAATTTCATCTATACGGTATTGTTAATTCTTGAATTTTACTATCAAAATCATGGTAATTCATATCATTAATGATCTTTGATTCATGGTTCATGCTTATAGTTATTTGAAAACTTTTCATAGTATTTCATATGCATTATTTTCAAGAAAAAGGTACGTTTTTAAGAAGTAATTTAAGAAAGTATTATTATCCTTAATTCAAGTGCCTTATTTCTTGAAAGAGTTTTAAAAAAATATATTTTGCATTCAAGTGCAGATTTTCAAAAAGAAAGCATATCAAAATTTCATAAAGACCTTTAGGTCTTAGACCAAACAAGAACATACATAAGAGATAGTTTGATTATAAATTTAGGGCTAGAGACCACACATATAAGCATATTTTTATAACTATCTATTAAGTGCATGATTCATAATCAGTATGACAATTGAATATGCCATCAATTTTTAAGTAGTATGACATCCAAATATGTCATCAATGTTTATGCAGTATGACTTTTCGATTTGTCATCAATGATTAGATTTCAAAACATCAGTATATTTCAGATAGTTGTGAACTTAGTCTCACAAGTGGTTCAATTTTACAGATTCGAGAAAATACTCACAATATGATTTCAGTTATATATTTCATAATATATTAGCATATATAAATATATTATTTTAGGAGGATTATTTAGGAGCGAGAGGATGTGAATTTAGCAAATTCAAGTCTCATAACTATGTGTTATCGTAAGATTTGAATATGCCGCTTTGACGGTCAATTCCTCTAGCCTTCCTATGATCAGTTTAGTGGATCAACACTTATCCTGGCAAGGTATATGGAAACTCTCCCAACTGGATCCTATGTTGGACATTATGAGTTCAAATGATGTTTGACGGTTGTAAGAAACTCTCCACTTAAAGATTTTTGTGTGTGTGTATATATATATGTATATGTATGTATAATGCATACAACAAAGATATTATTTTATGTCAGATTTTACTCAGCACCAGCAGAGATATTATTTGACGAAATTAAGCCAGTCGTTACAGTTATAAAAATATGAATGACAAAAGATTACATTATTCCAGAAGAAATTACAACACAACCAATTATACAAAAAACAGAGATACCAGAATTTTATGCGAACAAACGAATTATCGGACTTAGCACAATATTAGCGGAATTATCTAATGCATATGACGGAACAAACTACATATGAAAGTATTATTCAAGAAACCACTTATTGATTTATTCAACAGCGAAAGAATTACGGCCAATGGACAAATTAGACGTAAAACATTGGGCCTTATCATTACTTAAGCCGGAACATGAGCCAATCACGAAAGCTATCAGAAAGGGATTTATTTCAGAAGATAGTCTAGAACAATATTGTAAAATTATTTGGATGAAATACACAGAACACGTATGTAGCAAATGCAGTGGAGTATGTAATTACATACCAGCTGTCAACATAGACTAAAGAAGACAAAAACACATGGATGGACAACAATTAAAGAAGACAAACTTATTGACCAAGATATAAAGAAGAATCTACTTTGAATCAGAAGACAAATACGTGGACGGCTACAAATTAAAGACGATACTTAACCAACTTTCACAAAGACAAAGACATGTGACGGAAAGAGATAAAGATAAAAAGAAATAAAGTAGAAAAGACTTAAAGAAGGAAAAGATGTAAAGTTTGTTGGGGACTAACATGTAAATAGTTAGGGACTTACCTTGTAAATTAGTTTTCTTATTTTACAACTTTAGTCCTTAGGACATTTGTATAAATAGGTTAGTCATTTGGAAGAGAGGGATCATCGGGAATCCGACCAATCCTCTTTAATATCTCTAAAATATTTCCAGCCTTGTAAAAATATATTTTTCAATAAAAATTTAACTTTAATCCCCAAACTATGGAGCAAAACTTAGCAGATAGTGCAAATCTACAACAGGTATAATTCATGAAACTTATAATGTTATGATATTTATACCATTTTACTTATAATATTTATGATTATGATAGTTATGATATTAATAAATATGCTTAGCTAAATTAATTAATTCTTGTCAACTATATTATATTATGTGATATGCTTATGCTTGTTATTATGATTTAAAATTATTCAATATTTTATTATCTAGTTTGCTAGCATAGAGAAAAGTAGGAGAAAACTTTCAGAACTATGCCATCCAAAATTGAGAAACCAGTGAAGGCAAGAAGGCAGTGTTAGGAGAGTACCTAAGTGTTGAGGCAATGTTTAGGAAGATAATATCTGAAAAAAGTATCATGCTAGTAGTGACAAGATAATAAACGATGAATACTTTAGATCATAATAAGCTATCATAAGGTTACCATATGATAGACATGGAAGGCAGGAATGATAAATAATTTGATAAAAGCACAAATAATAAATAACATGAACATAACAAACCCGCTAACTGTAGTAGTTGACAACAGTTATTTTGACGATAATCATAAGATACTTATTTTTAAAATATTAGAAAAAATAAACGAATCTAATCTAAGAAAATTAATCTGGGAAAAAATATTAAAACACGAAGAAGAAGAGATAAATCACTTATTAAAACAAGAATGGATCAGTGATATAAGACATATAATACAAAGTACAGACTACTTAGACTTCATATACTCATCAGATTACAATAGTGATTAACATATAATGATAAATGAAAAATATTTTCAGCTATGGAAAGAAATATCAACAGAAATAGATTCATGAGAACAAATTATAAAAATGTATTTAGAAATGTATTTTAAAACACAGGACCTACAATACTTAAAAATGCTAATAGAAGGAGCGCAAATTATTTTACATAAAAAGGAGAAAGAAGATGAATATTATAAAAAAAACATTCATTTAATAAAAAGACTATGACAAAAATAAAACATAGCCCAAATTTCGACCTACCCCCCACATTTTTGTTTTGTATAATACCATGTCTATAGGTATTATGTAGTATATTAAGCATGTTAATTAATTAGATATCATGTCCATATGCCTTTATTAAATAATTTTCAGTATATTAATTCATACAGACATTATGCCTAAAAGTTTTAATGCTATATGAAAAGCTAGCATGCTAATAACTAAAATTTTCTTAAATGTCTTTCTTTTATTACAATTAGCCTATTAAAACGATACTCACGTGTCTAACTTTTCTTCCACGTTATTCAAGTTTTACACTATGACTTATATATTTGATTATGTATGCCGCACAACTCTATCATTATCCTTCACTACTTATTTGTGTTTTCAAGCATGCTAAATAACTAAATTAGAGGCCAATTTGAAACTTCATGTGCTAAGTGTTTGTCCTACCTATTTTACTTGACACTTAGGGTCTAATTAGGAATCTTATGATTTGCTTAAGTCTAAAACCTACCATTTAGTTAGTCCAATGCCTCTTGGGCATTAAGTTGGGACACAAGACACTTTTTAGGACTTCTAGTTTTATGATTTCCATAGTTCACTTTAGGATCTTAATAATAAATGAACTTTGAAGGGGGTAGGCGTAGATAGGACCTTTCAGAAATGATGTAAGTTGACTCGAGCGAAAATTACAAACTCTAATTTATCTTACGATTAATAGTCAGACGCTGATTCGAGAAGGATCGTTTTAGGTTTAAGTTTAATTTGTCTTGTCTTTTGTATCTATGATTTGTATTTATTTTGGTTAATAATTAATTAAAATAGTGTTTCTCCCATATCTTTGTATTGATTCTATCTTCTTGATTGTCTTCTCTACTTGTGTTTTCATGTTTAGTTCCTACTCGTCTTATATTTAATTTTTATATATATCACTTAGTTTAATTAACTAATAGATGAATAAATAGTGACCTTATTTGCAACATGTATAACCCCCACATAAATGTATGAGATACTGTCGGGACACATATTTGTAGACCTCGAAAGGTGCTTAACACCTTCTACTCAAGGTAATTTTAACCCTTACATGATCACTGGTTCGTTGACCCTTTAAAATTAATATAGTATTTGTAGGTGCTCTCACATGCCTTTAATTCGTTAGCTAGCTAATCTCGTTTAAATTAAATCCTAAAAGAGTCGCCACGTCGTTGCACAACCCATTTTGCAAAAAATAGGGCATGACAAAATGGTGACTCTGCTGAGAAAAATCATAAAAGAGTTGTCACATCATTGCAAACTCATTTTGCAAAAATGGGGAGTCACTTAGTCTTTATATTGTATTCAAATACAACCTATAATTATTTTGTATTTGTAAAATCCTTGTACTCTTATTTTGATTAGACACTTGATTACTGACTAATGGCAAGTCTTAGGATGGTTCCTTGTATTATATTTCTGTTGATTAACCTTTCTTTGCTTGGTTATAAGCTTGATGCTTCTTGTTATCGACTTTTACTTGGTAGCCTGTTCCCTATGACTCCGAGTTAAGGGTTAGGCTTACCTACTGATTGGGTGTAGTAGGTGTCATCATGACCCAAGAAATTGGATTGTGACAAGTTGGTATTAGTAGGTTGACTGGCACCATTGGTTTGAGAGCAAATGTGTATTAGAGTCATGCAGATTTGTGCGGGGACATGTGTATCCTATCTTTGGGAGGCTATATGGCATTCTTAGGAAATTTTTTCTTTGACTCCTTATTATGTACTTTTGCTTTGATTAACCTCTAAAACAACTACTTTAGAATCTGGTCTATCTTAGATTGATAACAAATGGTACTCGATGGATGTAGACGGATCATCAACACATTCCATCACAGTTTCAGTATATGGTCGGGTTAGAAGGCCTTAGTTAGGAATAAACATTGAGGTCGGAGGCATTCTTTAATATTTAGAGAGTTTAGGGTCAGCCCAAGCTTCAATATGATCATTGACTACCTCGATTCCTCAAGATTCTGTGTTAGGAGGTTTGGGCTTCGTCAAGGGTACACCACATGCAGGTGCGGTTCATGGTGTAGTGAGTGCTTATTAGGGTAAAGTTGGGTTGAATAGTCCCCAGTAGCGTTCGTCGTCTATTTTGGAGTTTGTGATGGGATTTTAGAATGGGACATGCTTAGTCCCATATTGTTTCCTTCATATTGAGAGTTGAGTCAGGGGTTCATCGATGGGTTAGCCTTACCACTCTGGTTGGCATCGGAGAATCTAATATCAATGAGACCTACCTTTCTCCAGGTTGTTAGCCATGTAAGGGCCGTGGAGCAGATGTGTTTTGAGGCCTATGGAGATAGTGGTAGGTGGCCTCACCATTAGTACAATAGTGATAACATTCCACTTTGAGGTAAGTATGAGTTTAGTGATGGTCATCTCCCTTCTCGACCTATCAGGCCTATGGTAGTGATAACTCAGGTTCTAGGGAGTTATGAGGTAGGTTCTGGTACCTATGGAAGGCAAAGCTCCCGTCAAACTTCTCATGGTGATTATTTTAGACCTACCATTGTTGGGTCTCATATTACTCTAGCTGGGTCTTTACAGTAGGTTACTCTTGGTGATGAATGTTATGAGTATGGTAAAGTAGGCTACTATGTCAAAGATTGTCACAGAGTCCAGTGTAGTTGGCTACGGGTAGTTCCTATCTTAACAAAGGTTGGCAGGGTATCTCATCACGCCCTTTATATCGAGCTTCAGACTTTTAGGGGTTGCTATAATTGTGGATTATTTGACCACTAGTCAAGAGAGTGCCCCAGGTTGAAGTTGATATCCCAAGTATTGCCAGCATATGATATTCCCTAAGCTAGAGTGGATGGAATTTTTTGTATCTATGGAGATCATGACAATCGATTTAGAGTTTGTCCCTAACATTGGACCATGATGAGAGGTTTTTAGCTATGTCAATCACGTGGGTTGATGGCACCTTCAGTCATAGGTAGTTCCTTTGGTGTTGTTGGTTCTACTTCAGGTGCAAAAGTTGAGGTTGATCTTGATCCATTCTATGCTTTTGTAGGTCGGTCTAAGGCTGAGGCTCCAGGTATTCCTTCTTTGGATGTAATTTTATGGTCTTATCCTTTTGTTCCTATTTTTTGTGATTTGGGGTTTTGATGCCTATTCGGGTTTATTTGGCCTGTTATGACATCTTGATTTGAGGATTGTTTATATGATTTGCCTTATGTAGTTAATTTTTTTTAGTAGTTGATCGACTAGGCCATGTTTCTTAGATTAGGAGTACTGGTTGAGTAGCTCCCCATGCCTTTGCCTTGGTGGTTTGGTGGTATTGGTGGTCTTAAGATTACTAGTTGCCTTTTTTGCCACCATTATTATGTGTTCTCACTATGATGCCAATCGTTGTTGATAGGTGGCTAGACCAGCTTTGCTCGGTTAGGATTTGTGTATCGTGGGGCCTAGTTGGTTTAGGAGGTTGCCTTAGTTGTATGTTATCCTTTTTGAGTAGTAGTTTGGGGATTGCTAGTTGTTAGAGTTGTGTGAGGGGTAGTTTAGTCTTTTGTAGTTTTGTGGTAGTCCTAGTTGGCCACTTATTCTTTTGTGTTTGTCATATTCTCGATTGTGAAGTTGTGTTGCTCGTTTTGTCTTTTTGGATATTTCTTAATGTGGTGGTCTTGTAGTTTGGTTATGGCTAGCCGGAATTCAAATATATGATTCCTTGTTGTACCTTGTTGCTACTTTTATTCTTTCTTAACGGGTTGTTGATAGCTCTCGAGGTTGGTTTGTGATTTGAATTCAGAGTGGTGGTGCTCAACAGTGGCTTAAGACTCAAGATGCTGTTGGAAAATGGAAATTTGCTAAGAAGGTTCATCTTCATGATGGAGTCTAAGTAATTTGTGGAATCCATGATTTGGTTCTTGTTCAAGATATGGTCTTCTTTCATCTAGCTTGATAGCTTTCATGGTTTTTGATGGGAGTTGGTATCGATGGGCCACTACCATCTAGTTGACTATGTTGATACGATGCCTACCCTTTTGGTTTCTATTAGACTGGGTGGTTGGTTCAGATTTGTGGTGGGAGAGTAGCTTGTGGGCTCAAGGTGTAAGTTTTATTCAAAAGTTACCTTGCTTAGAGTAGGTCATTGGAGACGGGATCTGTGTAGCCTTATCGTTCACCAAATAATCGTCCTTTGGATTAGTGTGGATAGCTTTAGAAGGTTGTGTCTCAGCTGGATTTGTTGGTTTTTGAGAGTTAGAAATGGGTTTTTGTCTTTGCCTTGGGCTGAGTTCCTTGTTTTGGTGGATTTCATTTTTCAATATTCAGGTGAAGGATGTAGTTCTCCCATGGTTTGGGTTGTATGGGTGTGTAGGCAGGGTTCATATGGTGCTGGAGATGTCCAGGATAGCTTGGGATCAATAAAACACTCTTGATTGTTAGAAGTTGTTAGATTTGGATAAGGTGAGTGATATTGGTGAGTTGGGTTTCTTTTTCCATATTTCTTGTGTTTGCTCAGTTTGGTGGTTTCGGTGTGATGTTGGTTTTCTTAGATGAATCTAGTGCTTTAAGGGAAGTCTGGTTCTAATGGAAGCAAGTTGGAGCCCAAAAAAGAATTGGAAAAGTTTTGGGAGTGTTGAGGTGGACTTGAGGATTTTACTTTGAGCCTAAGTTCTGAGTAGGCGTTGTTCGATTCAAAAGGGTGTCGTGTTTTTCGGAGCACGTGGACCCGATATCCTCATCTTTTCATGCCTTAAGGCTATAACTATCCTTCAACGTTTACAGACAAAAACCCTTTTAGTAGTGGATATTGTAATGATCCTTTAGGTCATTTCCTCCATTTTTCAATCTTTTCAGCATTTAGAGCTTTCTTGTAGAGATCCAAAGTCATTTATGACTTGCTAAGACTGGCAGTTCAGTCGTTAAGTAGTTTATTTTTGTTTTGTGCAAGTTTTCGTGTTTTGGAGCCTTTGAAACTTGAACAGTTGACTTTAGTTAAATTTAAAGAATATGACATTAGAATGCAATTCTAACAGTTTCATTGGCTTCGGTCGGACCATTTTAGGCTATGCACATGGTTGGTTCAGGCCTCGAGGATTCTGGTGTAAGTTTGTGTCGTTAGGTATTTTGACTTTGAAGCTTAAGCCAAAGTTTGACTTCAGTCAATATTCTTTGTAAACATGCTCGAATGAGAATTTCGTTTGCACGGTTAGCTTCACAATGTTAAGTTTGATCATGAACGACCCTTCGTAGAGTTCCCGAGGCTTCCAATATCATTTTGAGCTTCTTTGTTGATTTTGACTAAAAATGCAGCTTGGATGTGGTACCCACTTTTCAATGAGACGACCTCAGATGGATGTTTTAATGGTTCCGTTGAGTCTAGTTTGCCAAATTTAGTGGGGTAGCATATGTGGTTTATTTTCATCAAGTCCAGCATGAATCTCGAGGGTTCGTTCAGATATTTTGAAAAATAGCAAAATTTGGTATTGCTAATGCTGCCTTTTAGCCACTGAGTTTGACTTATAGAGACTTGATTTCTTCTATTTAAATCCCAAATTTTCAACTTCAACCCTCATTTTCAAAATGCGACTTCTTAAATTATAGAGCTCTAATTAAGCTGATTTTAGTTGTGTTGGTTCAGGTTTTGGCATGGCTACATGTTAGAGTGATCAGGGAAGCTTGAAAGTTATTGTTTTGAGGTAATTTTTGCCCCAAAGGGGATACCTAAGTTTCATTTTAGAGCTTTAATGGTGATTTTATTGCATAGCAGTTTTAACATATTTCTAAGCTCAAATTAAGCCCATTTTTTAGGCACAAATTTTTTGAGTTGTTTTAGACCTTTTTACATAGTCAATTTTGGGATTCTTAGCATGGGTCCCATATTCTCATTTTGACACTATTTTGGGTCTATTTCCTACTATTGCAAATTTAGTGTCTATAGTTTTTAATGACGTTGTGATCAATAATTTGACAGCATGACAGTGTTTAGAGGCATTTTATAAGTGGATAGCTCATCTGCGGTGGATTTAGAGCACGTGTGATCGGCTTTGAGGCAGGCTTCGGTCTATTTTCTTGATTGGGCATTTTAGATAATGTATGGTATATATTGCATATGATTTAGGATTGTATATATTTGTTGGGTATTAGTTCCCCTGTTATTCATTCTATCTTTTATTTATTTCGTAGGAGCTTTGGGCCATTTTGTAGGTGTTGATATCCTTAGTGTAGGCTTGTCACCTCTTTTGTGGTATAGATTAGCATGTTTATCCTTGTTAGGTTTGATACTTATGGCCTTAGGCTAGATTTGAGCATTAGATGCCTTAGACTGTGTTTTATTGCCCTTATAGTTGTGAATTGCTTTCCCTAGGGCTTGTATTAGGTTGTTTATCTTGTGTTGGTTCTTGATACTTTGGTGGCTCGTCGTAGCCATAGGTTGGCACTTGTTGTGCTCGGTCATAGACTAGAGTGGTATGATTGTGGTAAGGCGTCATCCCTTGAGTTCCCCCTATCTTTGATTGACTCGATAGCTTTTGTTGGTCCCTTCGCTTGATGTTTAGTGGTAGGATTGCTATGATTCTTTGATCTTTGACTTTATTGTTGGTCTCGCGGCAGTGTTTGGAGACTAGTTAGATCCCAGGTTAGTACTCTCCTCCTTGGTATCGTGGTTTGATTGAACTTCCTTTTTTTTATTGGTAGTGCCTTATTTGTTCATTCTCACGTGTTTTTTGGTATGATCTTGGCTCATGCATTGGCTCATCATTGTCATTCTTTGAGAAATAGTGTTTTCACTCAGCTTTTATTCTACATTGGTTTTAACGAGAGTCGTACCACATGGATCACTAGATTTATAGATTTTAAGAATTATGAGGCGTCGTTGACGTGCCCCTTTTTTACTTGGGACATTTGAAGCTTCTTGTATGTGCTCCGTTTTTACTTGACTAGCCAGCGTGTTGATGTCTTTCCTGTATGATTTTGGTTACTCATGATCCTTTACAGAGTTAATCCCTTCTATTCGTAGATTAAGGTCTGGTCTTATCCTTTATTGATTCTATTTGTTGCGAGACCTGGATTCTCTCTCATCTATGTAAAAACAGATCAACCTAATACCTTACTTAAATCTCTCTTTCAAGCAGATTTGACAATTAGAATTGAACCACAATTTCTTTTTCGAGTAAACTACAACAATCAAACCTAAATTACAGGCAGCAAGCTATCTACCCACTTCAGTTGATCTCTTTCAAGCACCAATCAATGATCTAAACTAGGATTAAGTTTTCAACCTTAAACCACGAATTAATCTCATGCTAAATAACTCAAATCCATGAGTGTACAATAGTAAAATAGAGGAAGACACAAGACCTACTAAATTATATCAACACCAAAACCCTATTATCAAAGAAATTATACCAATGATTTTTCTCATAAATCAATTATCAATTAGGAAAGTTGTTCAAAAACCCCAAAACAACAAAGAGAAAGTGTAAAAATTTCAAAATCTCAATAAAAATTTAATAGATGAATTCTTCAAAAGATAAAATTCAAGATCCATTTTCTCTCTCCTTTGGGCTATTTATAGTTTCCCAAAAAATTAGTTTGAAATTCCATATGCGACCTGATCTGCGACTTTTATCGAGCTCATTTTTTCGTTTTAGTGGATCACCATTTGCACTTTAGCTCGCCCTTCATTTGCTTTAAGCTTCAGGCGTTTGAACCTAAGTTGGTGAACTTGATCGATTCTGCCTTTCACATTGGGCGAATCATTGATTACAACCTTGTTCACCCATTGAACCTTCAATTTAACTCAGGAGTCTGTCAATAAACTTACCAATTTTAGTCCTTTAAGTATTCAAAAACTTATCAGGTTTGGTCTTTGTCCATTTTTTTGAATACAAATAGCTTAGGTTTATATTAATTGAAATCTTCGTGAAGTTAAATATCCCGTCCTTTTTTCTTCAAACTACTCTTATGAAAAGAATAATAACGTTAACGATTCAAAATAAAATTAACGAGAAAAGAAGATATCAATCCTAATTTTATTCATTGGAGTGTAAAGTTAAGCATATAATTGTTGTTAATGACTTGAATCCACACTTGAATATGCTAATTAGTGCGGATTTTATTAAACTTATTCAAATATCTTTACGTAAAATAAAATGTATAGAATGATAAAATTGATGTATTTATCAAAAATTAAAAAATTTGCAAATCTACCATTTTATAAATTTCAATTTCTGAAAAATTAAACACATTCCGTTCAATGAAGTCATTGGAGTATAAACTTTGGATTTTACGGGTAATAATTTTTTCCTTTTTATAATAAAGTTTAGTATATTCAAGTCATTAGTAGCAATAATATGCTTCATTTTATCCTCTGTTGAATAAAATTATGACTTATACTTTCTTTCCTCGTGAATTTATTTTAAATCGTTAAGGTTGAGGTTCTTCGCATAAGGTTAATTTGAAGAAAAAGTAGTAGAGGAATAGTATATGGTAATATGGAATATAGATGAATGCATCAAGAAGTTTGTTTGGTTTTGCCAACCTTGGGAAGATTGTTATTTTAGCTGCAGGTTGTGACTCACAAGGTAATATCCTCAACTCAGCTGAACTTTATAATTTGGAGGCAGGAACATAGAAGGGCTTACTAAGCATGAACAAGCCACGTAAGAAGTGTTCTGGGGTATTCATTGATGGAATTTTTTATGTGATATGAGGCATCTCAGGAGCTAAATCAAAGTGGTGGACTTGTGTAGAGGAATATGAACCAAAAACGAGTCAACTAATTTGATTTAACTCCTCCAACGCCTCATATCACATAAAACATTCCATCCATGAATATCCAAAACACTTTTTACGTGGCATGTTCATGTTCAATAAGCTTATCTATATTTTTGCCTACAAATTATAAAGTTCAGCTGAGATGAGGATATTACCTTGTGAGTCACAACCAGCAGCTAAAATAACAATCTTCCCAAGGTTGGCAAAATCAAGCAAACATCTTGGTGCATTCATCCTCATTACGTATGACCACATATTTGTCAATAAACTATAACGGTGAATGACAAGGGACATGATCTGTTTTCCAAACACAATTAGTTCTATGCTAACTTCCAAAAACTCATTTTCAGAGAAAAAAGATCATTCACGGGGATTCATAGTTGACAGATGCATCCAACGACAATGATGGGGGTCAAAAACATCCCATTCAAGAACTTGACCGATAAACCTAATGCTCAATAAAACTATTTTGCCGCCGCAATCTATAAAGCTCTCTACTCCTAATTAATGAGTGAAAGCTATGATTCAAGATGACATGGCACTGCAATCTGACCTAGAGTAAAGAATGAGACAACATATAGACATGTCACACCCAATGGCATGAATAAGAGAGTGTGAATAAGAATTATCCTCCTTATGACGCTGATGGCCAGCTTCTTGATGAGGGGATGCTGAAGAATTATCCAATGATAGAGACACTTCAACTTGGTTGAAAGCTTGTACTAATTTGCTGATATTCATTGCACAATTTCATTCTCATATCATTAGCCAATGGACCTTTGCCATATTGAATTTTTATCCTATTGAAATTATAATTCACCCAAATTCCTCAATATATTAATAAGAATATTGGAATGTGATTACAACTTTAGAATCGTGATTGCAATACTCAAATAACTAAATTACAATGAAAATATTGAAATAATAAGTAACTAAGATAGAGATAGGAATCGGGTATGAAAAGTTTTTAGACTTTAGAAGAAGAAGAGAGGAACAAACATTTTTCTTCAACATGCATAACTCTTTTGATTTAACTCCAAGACCTATTTAACAAATTAATAATTAGGTATGGATCCCAAATAAAACTCCCAACATTTTCTTCTGCCAAATAATCTTAAGTGGACCACTCTAATTCACCCCTTCCAGCCATAGGCCCTCGTGTAGTCAATTTGGTGCATAACATATTTCATGACTCTGATGATCCCACGATACCAAATAAGATTAGCCTACTAACATGTCGTGTGAATTCTATCCTAAAAGAAACTCATTAATTAGGAGCGGAGAGCTTTACAGATTGCGGCGACAAAATAGTGTGATTGAGCATTAGGTTTATTTTTCCTTCTAGGTTCTTGAATGGGATATTTTCAACCCCCATCATTGTCGTTGGATGCATCTTCCAACTATGAATCCACGTGAATGATTTCTTTTTTCTAACAAGGAGTTTTTTTTGCAGTTAGCATAGAGCTGTTTGTGTTTTGAAAACATATCATGTCCCTTATCATTCACTTTTACTATTTATTGACAAACATGTGGTCATATGGAATGTAAATGAATGCACTAAGATGTTTGTTTGGTTTTGCCAGCCTTGGGGAGATTGTTATTTAGTTGCTGGTTGTGACTCACGAGGTAATATCCTCAACTCAGCTGAACTTTATAATTTGGAGGAAGGAACATAGAAGCTCTTACTAAGCATGAACAAGCCACGTAAGAAGTGTTCTGGGATATTCATGCATGGAATGTTTTATGTGATAGAAGGAATTGGAGGAGCTATATCAAAGTGGTTGACTTCTGTGGAGGAATATGATCCAAAAATGAGTCAACTACTTTTATTTAGCTCCTCCAACACCTCCTATCACATAACACATTCCTTCCATGAATACCCAAAACACTTCTTACGTGGAATATTCATACTCAGTAAGCTCATGTATGTTTTTGCCTACAAATTATAAAGTCTAGCTGAGATGAGGATATTAACTCGTGAGTCACAAACAACTGCTAAAATAATAATCTCCCCATGGCTGGAAAAACCAAACAAACATCTTGGTGCATTTATCGACATTCCATATGACCATGTGTTTGTCAATAAATTATGATAGGGGACATGATTTTTTTTCCAAACACAATCAGTTCTATGCTTACTGCCAAAAACTCATTGATAGAGAAAATAGATCATTCACGGGGATTCATAGTTGGCAGATACATTCAACAACAATGATGTAGGTCGAAAACATCCCATTTAAGAACCTGACATATAAACCTAATGCTCTATCACACTATTTTGCCGCCACAATCTATAAAGCTCTCTACTCCTAATTAATGAGCAAAAGCTATGGCTCAAGATTCCATGGCACAACACTCTGACTTAGAGCAAAGAATGAGACAACATATATACATGTCCCACCCAATGGCATAATGAGAGAGTGTGAATAAGAATTATCCCTCGCATGACGCTGATGGCGAACTTCCTGATGAGGGCATGTTGAAGAATTACCCAATGATAGAGCCACACCAACTAGGTTGAAAGCATTATAGCAATTTGCCGATATTCATTGGACAATTTCATTCTCATATCATTAGCCAATGGACCTTTGCCACATTGAATTTCTATCCTATCGAAATTATAATTCACCCAAATTCCTCACTATATTAATAAGAATATTGGAATGTGATTACAACTTTAGAATCATGATTGCAATACTCAAACAACTGAATTACAATGGAATTATTGAAATAATAAGTAACTAATATAGAGATAAGAATTGGGATGAAAAACTTTTAGACTTTAGATGAAAAAGAGATGAACAAACATTTTTCTTCAACATGCATAACTCTTTTGTGTTAACTCTAAAACCTATTTAACCAATTGATAATTGGGTAGGGATCGCAAAAAGAACTCCCCAACATTTTTATCTACCCAATAATCTTAAGTGGACCAGTCTCATTCACCCCTTCCAGCCATAGGCCCTCATGTAGTCAATTTGGTACACAACACATTTCATAACTCTGTTGATCCCATGATACCATATAAGATTTGCCTTCTAACATGTCATGTGAATTCGATCCCAAATGAAACTCATTAATTAGGAGCGGAAAGCATTACAGATTGCGGCAACAAAATAGTGTGATTGAGCATTAGGTTTATTTCTCCTGCCAGGTTCTTGAATGGGATGTTTTCAACCCCCATCACTGTCGTTGCATGTATCTTCCAACTATGAATCCATGTGAATGATTTGTTTTTTCTAACAAGGAGTTTCTGGCAGTTATCATAGAATTGTTTGTGTTTTGAAAAGAGATTATGTCACTTGTCATTCACTGTTATAGTTTATTGACAAACATGTGGTCATAAGGAATGGAGATGAATGCATCAAGATGTTTGTTTGGTTTTGCCAGCCTTGGAGAGATTGTTATTTAGCTGTTGGTTGTAACTCACGAGGTAATATCCTTAACTCAGCTGAACTTTATAATTTGGAGGCAGGAATATAGAAGAGCTTACTAAGCATGAACAAGCCACGTAAGCAGTGTTCTGGGGTATTCATGGATGGAATGTTTTATGTGATAGGTGGCATAGGATTAGCTAAATCAAAGTGGTTTACTTGTGTGGAGGAATATGATCTGAAAATGAGTCAACAACTTTTATTTAGCTCCTTCAATGCTTCCTATCACATAAAACGTTCCATCCATGAATACCCAAAACACTTTTTACGTGGCATGTTAATGCTAAGTAAACTCATCTATGTTTTTGCCTACAAATTATAAAGTTTAGTTGAGTAGAGGATATTACCTCGTCAGTTACAACCCGCAGCAAAAATGACAATCTCCTCAAAGCTTGCAAAACCAAACAAAAATCTTGGTGCTTTCATCTGCATTACATATGACCATGTGTTTGTCAATAAACTATAATGGTGAATGATAGGTGATATGATCTCTTTTCCAAGCACAATCAGTTTTATGCTAACTGCCAAAAACTTCTTGTCAGAGAAAACAGATCATTCACGGAGATTCCTAGTTAGCAGATGCATCCAACGACAGTGATAGGGGTCGAAAACATCCCATTCAAGAACCTGATAGATAAACATAATGCTCAATCATACTATTTTGCTGCCACAATTTCTAAAGCTCTTTGCTCCTAATTAATGAGCAAAATTTATGATTCAAGATGCCATGGCACTGCAATCATACCTAGAGAAAAGAATGAGACATCATATAGAGGTGTCACACCTAATGACTTGCATAAGAGAGTGTGACTAAGAATTATCCCACGCATGACGCGGATGGCCAGCTTCCTGATGAGGGGATGCTGAAGAATTATCCAATGATAGAGCCACTTCAACTCGGTTGAAAGCAGTTTAGCAAATTGCTGATATTGATTGAACGATTTCATTCTCATATCATTAGCCATTAGACCTTTGCCACATTGAATTTCTATCCTATTGAAATTATAATTCACCCAAATTCCTCACTATATTAATAAAATTATTAGAATGTGATTACATCTTTAGAATCGTGATTGCAATACTCAAACAACTGAATTACAATGGAAATATTGAAATAATAAGTAACTAAGACATAAGAATTGGGATGAAAAGTTTTTAGACTTTAGAAGAAGAAGAGAGGAACAAACAATTTTCTTCAATATGCATAACTCTTTTGTGTTAATTCCAACACCTATCTAACCAATTGCTAACTGGGTATGGATCCCAAATAAAACTCCCCAACATTTTAATCTGCCAAATAATCTAAAGTGGACCAGTCTCATTCACCCTTTCCAGCCATAGGCCCTCATGTAGTCAATTTGGTACACAACATATTTCATGACTCTAATGATCCCATGATACTAAATAAGATTTGCCTTCTAACATGTCGTGTGAATTCAATCCTAAAAGAAACTCATTAATTAGGGGTGGAGAGCTTTACAAATTGCGCCGATAAAATAATGTGATTGAGCATTAGGTTTATTTCTGTTGCCAGTTTCTTGAATGAGATGCTATCAACCCCCATCACTGTCGTTGGAAGCATCTTCCAACTATGAATCCATGTGAATGATTTGTTTTTTCTAACAAGGAGTTTTTTATTGATAAACAAGTGCTCATATGGAATAGAGAGATGAATCCACATAGATGTTTGTTTGGTTTTGCCAGCCATGGGGAGATTGTTTTTTAGCTGATGGCTGTGACTCACGAGGTAATATCCTCAACTCAGTTGTTCTTTATAATTTGGAGGAAGGAACATAGAATAGCTTACTAAGCATGAACAAACCATGTAAGAAGTGTCTGGGGTATTCATTGATGGAATATTTTATGTGATAGGAGGCATCTGAGGAGTTAAATCAAAGTGGTGGTCTTGTGTGGAGGAATATGAACCGAAAACATCTTGGTGCATTCACCCGTATTCCATATGACCACATTTTTGTCAATAAACTATAACGGTGAGTGATAAGTGACATGATCTCTTTTCTAGGCATAATCACTTCTGTGCTAACTGCCAAAACTCCTTGTTAGAGAAAATAGATTATTCACGGGGATTCATAGTTGGCAGATGCATCCAACAATAATGATGGGGGTCGAAAACATCCCATTCAAGAACCTGACAAATAAACTAATGCTCAATTACATTATTTTGCCGCCACAATTTGTAAATCTCTCCGCTCCTAATTAATGAGCAAAAGTTATGATTCAAGATGCCATGGCACTGCAATATAACGTAGAGCAAAGAATGAGACAACATATAAACATGTCATACCCAATGGCATGAATAAGAGAGTGTGAGTAAGAATTATCCCCCTTAAGACACTGATGGCCAGCTTCCTGATGAGGGGATGCTGAAGAATTATCCAATGATAGAGCCATTTCAACTCGGTTGAAAATATTATAGTGATATGCTGATATTCATTGCACAATTTCATTCTCATATCATTAGCCAATGGACATTTGCCATATTGAATTTCTATCCTATTGAAATTATAATTCACCCAAATTCCTCACTATATTAATAAGAATATTGGAATGTGATTACAACTTTAGAATCGTGATTGCAATACTCAAACAACTGAATTACAATATAAATATTGAAATAATAAATAACTAAGATAGAGATAATAATTGGAATGAAAAGGTTTTAGACTTTAGAAGAAGAAGAGAGGAACAAACATTTTTTTTCAACTTGCATAACTCTTTTGTGTTTACTCCAAGACCTATTTAATCAATTGATATTTGGGTATGGATACCAAATAAAACTCCTTAACGTTTTAATTTGCCCAAGAATCTAAAGTGTACGGTCTCATTCACCCTTTCCAGCCATACGCCATCATGTAGTCAATTTGGTACACAACATATTTCATTACTCTGATGATCCCATGATACCAAATAAGATTTGCCTTCTAAAATGTTGTGTGGATTCAATCCTAAAAGAAACTCATTAATTAGGAGTGGAAAGCTTTACAGATTAAGGCGACAAAATATTGTGATTGAGCATTAGGTTTATTTCTCCTGCCAGGTTCTTGAATGGGATGTTTTCAACCCCTATCACTGTCGTTGGATGCATCTTCCAACTATGAATCCATGCAAATGATTTGTTTTTCTAACAAGGAGTTTTTGGCAGTTAGCATAGAACTGTTTGTGTTTTGAAAAGAGATCATGTCACTTGTCATTCACTATTACAATTTATTGACAAACATGTGGTCATATGGAATGCAGATGAATGCACATAGATGTTTGTTTGGTTTTGCAAGCCTTGGGGAGTTCTTTTTTAGCTGCTGGTTGGGACTCACGAGGTAATATCCTCAACTCAGCTGAACTTTATAATTTAGAGGCAGGAACATAAAAGAGCTTACTAAGCATGAACAAGCCACGCAAGAAGTGTTCTGGGGTATTCATGGATGAAATGCTTTATGTGATAGGAGGCATTGGAGGAGCTATATCAAAGTGGTTGACTTGTATGGAGGAATATGATTAGAAAATGAGTCTACTACTTTGATTTAACTCCTCCAATTCCTCATATCACATAAAATATTCCATCCATGAATACCTAAAGCACTTCTTACGTGGTATGTTCATGCTTAATAATCTCATCTATATTTTTTCCTACAAATTATAAAGTTCACTTGAGTTAAGGATATTACCTCGTGGGTCACAACCAGCAACTAAAATAACAATCTCCTCATGACTGGCAAAACCAAACAAACATCTTGGTGCATTTCTCTACATTTCATATGACCACGTGTTTGTCAATAAACTATAACGGTGAATGGCAGCTGACATGATCTCTTTTCCAAGCACAATTAGTTCCATGCTAACTACCAAAATCTCCTTGTCAGATAAAACAGATCATTCACGGGGATTCATAGTTGGAAGATGCATCCAACGACAATGATGCAGGTCGAAAACATCCCATTCAAGAACCTGACAGATAAACCTAATACTCAATCACACTATTTTGCCGCCATAATTTGTAAAGCTCTCCGCTCCTAATTAATGAGCGAAATTTATGATTCAAGATGCCATAGCACTGCAATCTTACCTAGAGCAAAGAATGAGATAACATATAGACATGTCACACCCAATGGCATGAATAAGAGAGTGTGAATAAGAATTATCCCCCGCATGATACTGACGGCTAGCTTTCTGATGAAGGGATACTGAAGAATTATCTAATGATAGAGCTACTTCAACTCAGCGGAAAGCATTATAGCGATTTGCTGATATTCATTGTACAATTTCATTCTCATATCATTAGCCAATGGACCTTTGCCACATTGAATTTCTATCCTATTGAAATTATAATTCACCCAAATTCCTCAATATATTAATAAGAATATTGGAATATGATTACATCTTTAGAATCGTGATTACAATACTCAAACAACTGAATTACAATGAAAATATTGAAATAATAAGTAACTAATATAGAGATAAGAATTGGGATGAAAAGCTTTTAGACTTTAGAAGAAGAAGAGAGGAACAATCATTTTTCAACAATGCATAACACTTTTGTGTTAATTCCAAGACCTATTTAACCAATTGATAATTGGGTATGGATCTCGAATAAAACTCCCTAACATTTTAATCTGCCGAATAATCTTAAGTGGACCAGTCTCATTCACCCCTTCCAGCCATAGCCCCTCATGTAGTCAATTTGGTACACAACATATTTCATGACTATGATGATCCCATGATACCAAATAAGATTTGCCTTCTAACACGTTGTGTGAATTCAATCCTGAATGAAATACCATTCTTGCGACATTTCTCTAATCTACATTCTTAAATATGTGCTTTTCCTCACAATAGGATTTAAAAAAGAAAGGAAAAGCTGATCGGAATGAACTAAAAAGGACAATATTTTCTACTATAATATTGATATCCTACCAAAAGAGCTTATTTGAATTATGAAAGTAGATGATCACTGAGATGTATGTCTTGTAACCAAAGGAGGAAAAATACTTAAATGCCTCATCAGAAAGTGCCAAAAGAGTAAGTAATGTAATCCAGATAATTAATTCTTTTTTTTTTTTACAAAGAAGTACTATTCCCTTTATTTCTCTTAATGGCATTCAACACAAGCATCAAAGGTCAAAACAAAGTTAATTAGCACCTTAATGAGAGGTAGATTTCTGCTAATTTGAGGACTTCTAGTTCAACAATTACGGTCCTCAATGCCTATTTATGTCTTATTTTGATGATATGTTGAAGTTTTTCAGCTATGAAGGCTAAAGGATAAGGCAAGGATGAATCTATGAAAAATAGGACAAAAACATTGAAAAGAGTGTAAACTCTAAGCTGGTAGTCGCCTAAATAAAATGGTGGATCGCCCAAAAAGTCGTTCCTCACCCAAAGTGACTGTGTACATTTGAATATATTTAAGGCAGGTTGGCGAACCAAAGTTGAGCGGTGATTCACCGAACTTATTGGGCAAGCTAGATATTCCATTTGAGGGACCAAAATCAATAAGTGTATAGTTAAGGAACTAAAGCTAATAAGTTTTTGAATAGTTAGAGGACTAAATCGGTTAAATGTATAGTTAAGGGACCATTTTAGACCTACTTCTATTGTTAAGGGACTATTTATGCCATTTTCTTGCATTCAACACAAGCATAAAAGGTCAAAACATTAGTTAATTAGCATATCTCCATCCTTCCTTTCACGACCTGATTTATTAGGCCATGATGACACCTACTACACTCAACCAGTAGGTAAGCCTAACCCTTAACTTGGAGCCATAGGCAATGGGCTACCAAGAGAAAGTCAACAAAAAGAAGCATAAAACTTGTAACCAAGCAATGAAAGGGTAGTCAACATAAATGTAATACAAGGAACCATCCCAAAACATGGCATCAGTCAGTAATCAAGGGTATAATGAAAATAAGAGTCCAAAGATTTTACAAATACAAAATGGGTAAAATATGTCTCTCTCTCTCTCTCTCTCTCTCTATATATATATATATATATATATTATAAATACTAAGTCTAGCCAAAACATATGAAAATCGGTAACTCCAAACGCGAGGAGCTCACCCTAGTATTTGAACTCCAAGCTGCTTCGCACGAATTCAAATCAATGGCGAGAATGCAAACTATGATCTACAGGCAGCATAAGTGTAGTATGAGTACCAAAAATGGTACTCAGTATACATTGGTCAATTGAGCTCAAAATATAACACAATTATAAACAACAAATACTAAGGAAAGCATAGCACAAATAACTAAACAAGAGATAACATGGTATACAAGTTGTAAGGAAAAAAAAGTACGACATAAAAAATAAGGACCCAAGTCAAGAACGTACCTGGAACGCAAGCCAATAGCCAAATCATAAGAAAACTAAGATAAAAAGTCAACTACCCAAGTTCATGAGGATAACAACCACAATTCTAAAACACAATGCTATTAGCTAATAGACCAATAAAAATAGAGAACAAAATATAGTCAAACAATAACCTATCTAGACCCCCATAAGCCTGAAAGTTAGAAACCACAAAAATAAACCAACTCCCAGTAACCAGAGGGTGCAATTAACAAACAACCATAGTGGTAATAGGAGATTCATATGAATGCAGAGTATGCATTCGAACCATTAGTAACCATAAATAACCAATTGTATAGACCTACCTCCCAATCGTGCAGGTAAGGTAGGACCCATAATACTTCATCATATGGTACTATAGTACGCACAGCCAAAGGAGATCAAAGGGGATGCAAGAAGTCAGTATACAATTTCTGGGTCCAAATCAAGGACTTACAACAAATTAATTCCATAGAGGATAAGAATAGACCTTTAACCTGCAAATAGTAGGGATCAACTCCGTAGAGGATCATAAGTAGCCAAAATCATGAAGGGAAGGGCATTGACACGTGATGAGTGGTGGATTTCCACTAATTTGAGGCTTTTTTCATAGTTATTTTTGCTTGCTTTAGTTTAGAATTGGTGCTTTTAATACGATTTCCTTCATATTTGCAGGAAAATCAAATGAAGAGTTGGTTTAGAAAATATTTGAAAAAACCAAGTGGAATTGAAGCAAGAAGAGGTCAATTAGAAGAAAGTGGAACTGGAAGAAGTTTGCTCATCGTGACTGCGTGAAGCGCAAAGGTCGCAATTGCGTTGTAACAGAAATTAAGATCTCACGATTGTGTGGTTAGAGGCCATGATCTCGTGACTGAGCAACAATACTCATCGCGACCACAAAGGGTAAAACGCCATACACTTGGGAAGATTGGGAATTTCACCAAATTGATTTGAAAAATCCTTCTTACACTCATCAGCAATCATTATTCATCTGTCATCCATAGTATGCAAAAACCCTAGAAAGGAGTTCATCTTCTTAGCTTAGGCTTAGAGAGAAAAACTTGTAGATTTCAATTTGGATAAGGTTTTGAAGGCAAGTTGTCTTACAATTCAGTTGTGCATTTGAAGATTGTGTTCTAATTATTAAAATTTCTTATTCCCTTTTTCATTTCCTTGCTTTCAATAACTATAATTGTAGGTGTAATTGTATAATTGAGATTAGGTTTTGTGCTAGAAATAGACAATTTATTTGGGTCTTGATTTCTCATTCTAATGCTTTTATATGTGATTTCATGCTTTCATGTCTAGGGTTTAATCAAATTTTCATGCTTTAATCTATGATTTGAGAGAGCACGCTTGAATCTAGCTTCCGATCTTTGAGGGTTGCTTGAAATAGAATCTCTGAAGTGAAGAATTAAGTTATTAATCATTTTTGGCTTTGATTCCTAAATTTGAGGGTGAAAGGAGATAATTTAGGTTTACTTTGTTAAATGCTAAACTTGCTAGAAATAGGGATTTAGATTAAGGTATTGTATTGTATTATTGTTGAACACGATTGAGATCGAAAGGAGATTTTGTGAGAAAGCAGACTGAGACTGAAAGGGGATAAGTGTTCATTGATGATGACCTAGCCTACCTTTGATTGAGTTGCATGTGTTGAGATTACAATGGATCGATGAATGAGTATTGAGATCCAAATTTCCCAAAATCCTAATTATCCCTTGTTTGATATTGTCTTTGCCCAAATCCTTTGTTTAATTAGAAAAATCACTCTTCATTTGATAGTATTGTAAATTGTGTGTTTAGATTCAAACTAGTAGCTATTTGTCCTTTGTCTTTTTGATTGCCGACAAATTATTCCCTGTGGGTTTCATCCCCAACTTTTAGTTGGGTATTTTTATTGATGATGACCGTTTACTCTTCAAACTTGTTTTGAGGGTATTTTCAACATTATAAAAAAGGTGCCACTATTGGGGAACAATTAGGAATATTGAATTGATTTAGGATTTCTAGTTCACTTGATTTTATCTAGATTGTGAATAGTTGTTTTTACTTTCTATTGTTTTGTTTTTATGGCTCCTTGTGATCATCATATATTTGGGAGTGGTATGCCCTATACCAACCCATGGCCTTGTAGTGAAATGGATGTGATAAGCCAATTTAGGCTTAGGGTCATGGATGAAAAGCTCATTTGGGGTAAGGGATCCCTAATCTTTCTTTACCGAGAAAAAGAAAGGCTTCACAAAATGCATCTAACTCGGTGATATAATATGCCCAAGATCGAGTTTAGACTTACAACTCTTAGGGCTAAGGTGAGAGAAACTGTGGGGGTGGAAACTCCTCTTTATCCAATGGCCAGAAAGAGCGAATAAGAGTTTCATGACTTGCACCTTGCTTGGTGTGATGAGATTGTTCAACTCAAGTTTGGGATTGAAATGTTGAAAGCCAATACAAGAACATAAGAAAGGATTGAGGTAGATATTTGAGATATCTTGAGCTTCTAAAACCAACCCAAACCAATAACATTCCAAGAAGCTGGAATAAATAACATGATACTAGAGTTGTAAGAAAAAGCCAAAATGATCATGAATGGAAACTTCAGTTCATATGGAATCGAAGGTGTTACACAACTGAGTGCTAACAATCGTGAAAAAACAATGTTCAAGTGGCTTAGTGAATCTCTCAATATTGCATGAGGATCCAAAATGGAAGAATGATTTAAAGTTGGGTAAGAAATTCAAATCTTCAAAATGGAGAGATCGAATGAAATGCTTGATACTCTCATGCACTCCCCATGCTCTTTAGAGTGAAAATGATCTTAAGTTAAGGACTAGTGTTTTGAATAGGTTTGAATGCATAAAATTGATTGAGATTGAAGTTTCGGGTGAAAACACCTACAAAAATAGGAGTTTGCATAGTTTTGGACACCTAGATGACCTAATAAATTAGGCGAATTGCCCTTTTTGCACTGCCAATCACCCCAATGGACAGTATCTTCAGTATGTCTGGCACCAAGTTACTCATTGTGATAGTGAGAGCCTCTCGCCACAATTGTGATGCGTTAAACCTCAGGTCCATAATCGTGAGTGACTAGTCTCTCGTTCACGAAAGTTAAAGCAACTTCTTGTCGTGATCGAGAGGAGTGGGGTCACGACTGTGATTACTCGCATGAAATTAAAAAGGCAGTTGTTTCAAATCAAGTTTATTGTACCAAATTATAACTCCTTAAAACATCCCAAAACCTTGTCCCCCTATAAAATCAATTGCTTAGGTCATTTGGTTACAGCAGTTCCATTCAAGTTTTTGCTCCTCACTTAAGGTATGATATTTTCCCTTTGGTATGATCGTTCCCCCTTCTCTTGATTAGTTTTGAAATTGGTAGGTAGTTTGAAAAAGGGTTAAATCTCTCCCTACATTGTGATCATGATTTGTGATTGAAAAACTGATTTTATTGGGTTGGGGTGTTGTTTAATGCTGCAATAATCTATCAAATGCTGATTAAGTGTGGAGGATATAGGTTGTTTAAGAAGAGAGAGTCGTTAGTTCCTTATAGTCATTTCTTTTTTTCTCTTTTCTATCGTGACAACTCCCACGATTCTGCTAGTTTAGAAAGAAAGGAGAAGGACACCACCGGAGGCAAGTGCTAGGTCAGAAAAGCGATAACTAAAAAATCTCCCCAAGTAGGATTCGAACCTATGACCAATCGGTTTACAGCTGACCACTCTACCACTGAGCTACTGAGGAACAACGGACTTAATGTTGGAAGCCGACTCTCGTTCTTTGGACCAACCTATGATACTGAGTGTAATCTGAAAACTTAGGTGTTGGGGTGTTTAATTTTGTGTGAAAAAGGCATGAGAAAAGTTTGCTCACAACCTATTCGATGAAATGCCAAAGTGAAGTTTAATTTTATGGGTTGAATTGTTCTACACTATATCGATGTCTCATCTCGCAATCGTGATGTATTAAATTTTGAAATTACGTGATCGCGAAGTCTAATCCCTTGATCGCAATGACTTGAAAAGGTAAGCCTCACGATCGTGAGATGAGTCGTCTGCCTACAAAATTTTCTTCCAAAAATAGTAGCTTCACCTTTGTTCCCTCGACTCCCTTTTCACTCATTTCTTTGGCCTAATTCCTTGATAATACATTGCTTTACATGCCTTTGCACTCATTTGACATGTCTACATCTTATATAGGTACTTTATTTGCAAAATCATGGTCAAAAACATCAAATAAGTTTAGGAATAGATGCAAGAAAATGTTTTGGCAGATGAAATCTTTGACTGTGAGCAGTTTCTATTTGCTAAATGCCATTGATTGATGACTACCTGCTCACGTAGGATATCACAAGGGAGAGGGGTCTTCTCTTTACAAATCTTCAAGAGAGCATACTGGATTTCTATGGGCGATTAGAGGTCATCAAATGAATGTGTTTCACAGATAAGCCTATCCATGCTAACTACACAGTAGTTCGAGAGCTCTATGCTAATGCCACCGAAACTGACTTCTCCGGTGACTTGGTAGTTACATTCTGGGGCAAATGATTTCATTTTGACTCCATAAGGATCAATAATTACTATGGTCTTTTTGATGTCGATTATGAAGTACACACGAAAAGGGCAAGGGAAGTGGGCTAAGAATTGTTTGTGACACACTTGCATGGGGCCATAGGCCTAGGTGGATTGAGAATAACCACTTGATTGACTTTTTAGAGTTCACAGTTGAAGCAAGACTTGTCTTTCCATAATTTCTATTAGGGTGATTCCTTCGAGGAATGAGATCGATGAGTCTTTTGAACACTTCTGATTTGTGTCATCATGGAGGAGATTCCTATTAATATTGGGCAAGTCATTGTGCAACACATTCATGTGATTGTCTTGGAAGGTAAAAAAAGGTACATGGCATATAATAAAGAAAAGAAAGATTGATGTGCAACGATGCATGATATGATGAGGCTTTTTAACTATGAAAGAAAAATTTATGAAGATATGCATGCTTCTTATCAAATTGATGAAACTGATTTGAGGTTGCTTTGAGAGTGAAGAACGATGTTGTTGTTGTTGTGAAAGGATTTCTCACATACTACTCAAAACATGAATGTAAAAAGGATTTTCTCTAATAAAAGATTCATAAGGTTGAAAGGTTTTCTAACCTAAGATGAATCGAGATTAAGGAGTTATTCTAATGAATTATATCTTGGATTGGCTACTTGATGTACCATTCTATGGATAACAAGACAAGCTAAGATTAATGACTATTCCATGGGATTTATGCTTAGCACCAAGAGGATATTGAGATGGAAGCTCTCTCGTAGTAGAAGCCGGGTTTCTAGTAGCAATCTCTCTGTTCCATAACTATATGCCACCATAGGTTTGTCTTACATAGACATTAGCTAGTGGATCCACCTAAGCAAGAAGATTATGGCTCTTACCTTGGCAAGTAAGGACATCTTTTTTCGGTGTAGGAAAGACACTGGATTCCATGTTATAGCTCACATGGTCTATGTCAGTTACTGGCAAACTTCCCATAATAATGAACTAAGGTTACTTCTAGAAGTATCTCAAATATGTTTTAAAGATTTCTAGCTTGCATTGACCATGATTACGACTTATGTTTTTTAACTTGTTATTTTATGATTTTTGTTTGGTCATTGCATGTCATATAAAGTTCCCTTAACATGATTTCATAACTCTTATGCATTGATATCATACTTGGTAATTCCATGTACTAACACATACTTTTGCCTACATTGTTTCACTAATGTAGGGTCTGACGCTCCTACCTCCCATATCCGTGGCTAGTGATCTCTTTTAGACATTGAAGATTGCTGAGTCCTCATGTTTTAAAGATCGAGACTCTTTTATTGTTTTCATGTCTTTGCATTTTAGATTTTGTATGTGATGTATTGGTTACGTCCCAATCACTACTATGATGTAGTAGATGGCTTTAACACTTATATTAGACTTCTGTTGTACTTGTCAAACTCTTTATGAATCGAAAATGTATTTTGAACTCTTTAAGATTTTATTATCTTCTATATGCATGCTAAGTGGATTGTATAGGGTATGTCAGTGTCATATGCACCATGTTACGACTAGGGTGTACTTTGGGTCGTGACAAACTTGGTATTCAGAGCACAAGATTTAGAAAGGTCCAGGAAGTATGATAAGCCACGTTGATTAGAGTCTTGTTCATGAGTGTGAAGCTCGCCACATTTATGAATAAGAAGATATAAGATGAATAGGAACCTTCATTTCTTTAATTACTCTAAAGTTGTGCGATAGAGTATACCTTTATATGACTTTCTAATAATCTCTATCTTATTTTTTTTCATGATATAGCCCCTCAAAGAGAATACATTAGGAGGAATGTGAATGCGAATGTGGAACGAGAAGCTACTCCTCAGGCTCCTCAAGTTGCGGTCAACCCTTTGGCCGAACAAGTGACTAATGCAGAGTTTAGGGCTGCTTTTCAAATGTTGAACCAAGCCATGACGACTCAAGAAAATAGGGAGGTTGTGGTCTCCGAAACCCAAATGTGGGTACGACGGTAACTAGAGTGAGAGACTTCACTAGAATGAATCCTCCATAGTTTCATGGTTCTAAGGTTAAGGAAGATCCTTAAGAATTCATTGATGAAGTGTATAAGGTGTTGATGATCATGGGAGTGACACCGGTGGAAAAGACAAAATTGGACGTTGATCAACTTAAGGGTGTTGCTCAAGTTTGGTTCAACCAATGAAAAGAAGAGAGGGTAATTGATGCGAGTCCTATTGATTGGGAAAAATTTAAGGTCGCTTTCCTTGATAGGTTCTTTCCATTGAGATAAGGGAGGCAAAGGTACTTGAATTCATCAAACTTCGTCAAGAAAACATGATTGTGAAGGAATATTCTTTAAAGTTCACACAAATGTCTAGGTATGCTTCTACTATGGTTACCGACCCTAGGGAAAAGATGAGTAAGTTTGTGTCGGGAGTGTCCAAAATGGTAGTTAAAGAATGTTGCACCGTCATGCTCATCATGATATGGACATTTCTTGTTTAATAATGCATGCTCAACAAATAGAATAAGAGAAACATAAGGAGAAATCTGGAGAGGCAAAGAAGGCAAGGACTGGTGATGGTGACTTTTCATATTCAAGGTCCGATGGACATAGTCGTTCTAAATTTCGACAAAGGTTTTCTAGTCAAGGCTCCTCTACTCCTCCTAAATTCAACAAATATAGGTTGTCTAACCCTAAACCTTAAGAAGGAAATGGTGGTGAATCTTCATCGTTTACTTGTGCTAAATTTGGAAGGAGGCATGAGGGTAAATGCTTAGCCAGTACGGATGGTTGCTTTGGTTATGGTTAGAGTGGTCATAAGATAAAGGATTCTCCATCACTTAAGGCTAATGGAAGAGAAAGTAGGCAAGCTCCGCCTAGTGGTTCAGGTTCAAGTGCTCCAAAGCAAAATCGATTCTATGCACTTCAAATTGGTCATGAGCAAGAGGGTTTTCCCAATGTAGTTGCCGGTATGTTAAAAGTCTTCCATCTTGATGTTTATGCTTTGCTTGATCCCGATGCTACCTCATATTTTGTGACTCCATATGTGGCTATGAGGTTTGATTTTCTTCCAGAAGTGGTGTTAGATCTTTTTTCTATCTCTACTCCTATTGGTGAATCTATTGTGGCTAAGAGAGTCTATAGAAATTGTCCCATCTCCTTATCCCATAGAGTAACTCATGTTGATACTGTAGAGCTTGATATGTTAGATTTCAATGTTATTCTTGGTATCGATTGGTTTTATTCTTGTTATGCTTCTTTTGATTATAGAACCTGAGTGGTCAAGTTTCAATTTCCTAATGAGCCTATCCTATAGTGGAAAGGGGGAAATTTTATGTCGAAAGGTCAGATTGTATCTTGTCTTAAATCTAGAGAGATGATTTCTAAGGGTTGCATATACCATCTAGTTGGAGTGAGGGATATGAATTCCAAAACACCTACTCTCGAGTCGGTCCACATTGTTAATGAGTTTTCGAAAGTGTTTCTCGATGATCTACCGGTGTTCCTCCCAAAAGGAAAATAAATTCGGTATTGACCTTCTCCAAAATATGCAACATATCTCTATTCCTCCTTACCAATGGCTCCAAAAGAACTTAAGGAGTTAAAAGAGCAATTGGATTGATTGGATAAGGATTTCATCTGATCAAGTATCTCCATGAAGTGCTCTATTTTTGTTTGTTCGTAAGTAAGATGGTTCGCTTCGCATATGTATTGATTATCGACAATTGAACAAAGGTAAAATTAAGAACAAATATCCTACTCCAAGGATATATGACTTATTTGATCAACTACAAGGAGCAAGTTACTTATCTAAGATTGACCTCCGGTCGAGTTACCACCAATTGAGGGTGAAGGAAGATGACTTTTTGGACTCAGTATGGTCATTACGAATTCATGGTAATCTCATTAGGTTTGACTAATGCTTCAGACGCATTTATATAGATTTGATGAATAGGGTGTTTAGACAATACCTTGACATGTTCGTGATCATGTTTATTGATGATATCTCAATTTAATCAAGGAGTGAGGATGAGCATACCAATTATTTAAGGATTGTGTTGCAAGTCCTCAAGGACAAACAACTCTTTGCAAAGTTTAGTAAGTGCTAGTTTTGGTAAAGATGCATGGATTTCCTTGGTCACATTGTTTCCGAAAAAGGTATTAGGATAGATCCTAAGAAGACAGATGCGGTTGAGAGTTTTTCTAGACCTCTATCCCCTTCGGATATTAGAAGTTTCTTGGGTTAATCCGGTTATTATAGAATATTTGTGGAAGGATTTTCTTTAATTGTCTCTCCATTGAAGGCATTGACCCAAAAAGAAGTCAAATTCTTATGGTCGGAAGCTTATGAGAAGAGTTTTCTGAAATTGAAAGATAAACTTACTTCTATTCCGATGTTGACTTTACCAGAAGAAACTAATGGGTTTGTTGTTTATTGTGATGCTTCAAGAATTGAGCTAGGATGTGTCCTTATGCAAAATGGGAAAGTCATTTCCTATGCTTCGAGGCAACCTAAGATTCACGAAAAGAACTATCCTACCCATGATTTAGAACCAGTGGCAGTTGTTTTTGCCTTAAAGATTTGGAGGCGTTACTTCTTTAGTGTTCATGTTGATATCTTTACCAACTAAAAAAGTTTTCAATATTTGTTCAAATAGAAAGATCTAAATATTTTCCAAATAAGGTGGCTTGAGTTACTAAAGGATTATGACATGAGTGTTCTCTATCACCCCGACAAAGTGAATATGGTGGTGGATGCTCTTAGTCGATTATCAATGGGTAGTGTTGCTCATATTGAGGATGGTAAGAAGGAGTTGGTGTGTGATGTTCATCGATTGGACCAATTAGGTATTCAATTAGTTGACTCCACTATAGGTGGTGTTACGATTCATAATGGTTCAGAATCATCTTTTGTGTCAGATGTGAAGGCCAAACAAGTTCTTCACCGAATTTGGTTGAATTAAAGGAAACAGTGCTTAAGAAGTCTGTTGAGGCTTTCTCCCATGAATGAGGGAGATGGTGTGCTTAGATATCAAGGTTGTTATGTGTTCCAATGTAGATGAATTGAGGGAGAAAATCTTATCAAAAGCCCATAGTTATCGATATTCCATTCACCCGGGTGACACCAAGATATACTGTGACTTGTGGGAGGTCTATTGATGGAATGGGATGAAGAAGGATACTACGAAATTTGTGGCTAATTTTCCTAATTATCAACATGTGAAAGTTTAGCATCAAAAGTCGAGAGGTTTGTCCCAAGATATAAATATTCCTACTTGGAAGTGGGAAGATTTGAATACGGACTTCATTGTTGGTTTACCCCACACCCGGCGACAAAATGACTTGATTTAAATTATAATAAACCATATGATGAAATCGACTCATTTCATCCTCCTCAAGGTTTCTTATTCAGCGGAAGATTATACTTAGTTATATCTAAGAGAGAAGGTTAGGTTGCATGGAGTGCCCCTATCCATTATCTCCAATCATGGTACCCAATTTACTTCTCAGTTTTAGAAATCTTTCCAAAAAGGGCTTGGTACTCATGTTAGTCTTAGTATGGCCTTTCATCCTAAACCGATGGGCAAACAGAGCGTACTATCCAAATTTTGGAAGATATGTTGAGGACTTGTGTAATTGACTTCAAGGGTAACTGGACGATCATTTATCTTTGATTAAAATTGCTTATAATAATAGCTATCATTCAATTATTGGTATGGCTCCATTTGAGACTCTTTATAGTAGAAGGTGTAGATCTCCATTACATTGGTTTGAAGTTGGTGAAGTTACTTTGATAGGTCCCGAATTGGTACATAAAGCTATGGAGAAAGTTCAGCTTATTAGAGAAAGGCTAAAAATGACCCAAGTCGACAAAAGTCCTATGCCGATGTTAGAAGAAGAGATCTAGAATTTGATGTTAATGATTGGGTCTACTTGAAAATTTTGCCTATAAAGGGTGTGATGAGATTTCGAAAGAAAGAGAAACTTAGTCCCCGTTATGGGTCCATATCAAATTTTGAGGTGTATTAGTAAAGTTGCTTACGAACTTGATTTACCTAATGACTTGGCATTGGTGCATCCGCTTTTCCATGTCTCCCTGTTGAAGAAATGTGTTGGTGATCTGACTTCTATAGTACCATTGGAGAGTCTTGGTATAAAGGGCAATCTTTCTTATGAAGAAGTTCTAGTTGATATTTTGGACCGACGAGTTTGGAAGTTGAGAAAAAAAGAAGTTGCTTCCGTAAAGGTTCTTTGGAGGAATCAGTTAGCTGATGGTACTACTTGGGAGGCCGAGGCCGATATGACGTCCCATTATCCTCATCTTTTTCCCTCCGTTCGTACTTAAGCTTGAGGTATTCATGGTTTATGCTTTTAGTTTCATGTGTCTTAGATATTCCCATGTTTCCTCATTGTGCATATTCATGAAAAGCTTAAAATTTTGAGAAAATGAGTTAAGTTGATTGATTTCTCCATGTTTATGTGCATTTGAGTATGTTTTGCATATAGACATTATGAGATGATGTGTTGGATATACTTTAGCATGAAGTTGATTTTCCTCTTCGTATATAAGCAACTGTGGAATTGCATTCATGTTAGGATGTTATATCTTCTTCCTACCCTTCTTATGATGTCTTGAGTCCTATTCAAAGACGAATGTTCCAAGGGAGAGATATTGTAACACCCCAAATTAGAAAAAAAAAATAAAAAGGAAAAATGTAGATTTTCTAAAATTGGTGTATGTGTCTAAGGACCCCACGACGGATAGGTGGTGCTCTTACCGGCCGTAGATGAAGGGGTAAATAATTTTTAAAAATCAAGTTCTAGTACCCTTGTACGGCTCACCAGGATAGTCCGTCATTCCTTGTACGAGTCATAGATAGGTCTCGTAGGTGGGTCGCAGACTTGGTGAAATTTAGAATGTCAAAGTTGGGATCTACAGTTGGTATGTAAGGTCCATAAAAGGACCTATGAACTGTACATAGGGTTCCATAGAATTTGGATAATTTTAAGGTCTCAGTACTTAACCTACGGTTCACCAGGACGGTCCGTAAATGGACCTACGAACCACAGGTATGAGCCGTAAGTCGAGTAGATAGTTAATTTCTAAGGGATTTTGGGTCTTTTCCAATACTATGCCATTTTATCCTCTACCCTAGGCCTATATAAACAGTTTAAACCCTCAAATTACCCAATTGAACTCATTCTCCTAAATCCTCAAAGTTGATCAAAGTTCTTCCCCAATATTTCTCTCTCTAAAGCTTGCAGAAGAAGTCTAAGGTTTCAAGATCAAGTCTCTAATTAACAATTAATTGTGGGCTATTGAAATCAAGGTATGATAGTATTCACCTATGGAGGATAGGGTTCCTAAATTCTCCAATTTTACAAGGTAGAATCTCCAATTGAAATTAGGATTTTATTCAATTTCACCGGTTCCTTTTAAATAATGATCCAATTGATTGTTTCATGTATTTTTACGCATGAATTGAAGTAAATACATGTTTTTAAGTTGAAATCCCATGAATACATGTATGACCCATGATTTTTAGACTATGGCGATATGATGAGGCTTTTGAACTATGAAAGAAGAATTTATGAAGTTATGCATGTTTCTTATCAAATTGATGAAAATAATTTGCGGTTGCTTTGAGAGTGAAGCAACGATGTTGTTGTTGTTGTGAAAGGATTTCTCACATACTATTCAAAACATGAATCTGGAAGGGTTTTCTCTAATAAAGGATTCATAAGGTTGAATGGTTTTCTCACCTATGATGAATCGAGATTAAGGAGTTATTATAATGAATTCTAACTTAGATTGACTACTTGATGTGCCCTTCCATGGATAATAAGACAAGTTAAGATTAATAACTATTCCGTGGGATTTATGTTTAGCACCAAGAGGATATTGAGATGGAAGCTCTCCCGTAGTAGAGGATGGGTTTCTAGTAGCAATCTCCCTATCCCATAACTATGTGCCACCATAGGTTTGTCTTAGATAGACATTAGCTAGTGGATCCACCTAAGATAGAAGATTATGGTTCTTACCTTGTCAAGTAAGGACATCTCTTTTCGGTATAGGATTGACACCGAATTTCATGTTATAGCTCACATCTAAGTGGAGTGGGCCGTTCGAAGCAGTGAGGATGACACAACATGGTGATGTAGAGCTTAAAAACAAAGACACAACAACCTTCTTGGTAAATGGGAAACGTTTAAGCGCTACTTTGGTAAAGATGCAGATCGATATAGAGAAGCCCTTGTCTTACATGATGAATGATATGTAAGACAAGTCGAGTTACGAGGTTAAACCAGACTCTCCACGGGAGGCAACTCATGAATTTTGTAATAGTAGGGGTTTTTATTTTCTTATGACTTAGTTTAAATTTCAATCAATTGTAATAGTTAGGAACTATATATAGAAAAAAAGGTGACGTGCCACAACCAAAACTAAGGTGTTGGGTTGGAGGCAACCCACTATTGCTCTAACATGGTTTGGCTAATGTTCAAGAACAACAATATGTGGTATATGCCACGTGTAATGGCGTTCAAATGAAGGAAGTTCAAGAAATAGCTCCACTGGGTCGGGCACCCCGGAAGGGCACGTTGCGCCATGGCTAGCCTAGGTTGGTGCCATGTAGGCACCCCGTGCCAATGCACAACTCCTGAAGCCACTGGTTGGGTGCACTGCAGGTGCATCGTTCCAGGCCTGATGTTATTGAAGCCACTAGCCAGGTGCGCCGCACCAGGGAAAGTTTCACTGAGGCACTAGGCATGCACACTGCACATGTGCCACCCCACCATAGTGCCTCAGCAAAAACTTTCACGGGAGGGCCTAAACCTGGTCCAAACCTATATTTTTGTCTACACCCCTTTTAAATCCTAAAGCCTAAATTTTCCTCTCCTCAATTCACCAAAAACCCGCTGCCCCTCTCCCCATTTTCTCACCCAAACTCAAAATTCCTCCATAGCTTTCTTCCCCAAAAGATCCTCAAACCACTACTCTCTCTTCCCTTCCCACAAAGAATCCAACCAAATTCCCCCTTTTCTCCCACCACCAACACTGCTTGATCCTCCCCCCCTCCTAATTTTTTTTCTTCTTCTCTCAAAATGTTGTTCGTGCCTTTTTTAATGGCACCCAAAGGTAAGAATGTTGAGGTTAGAATCGGAAATAAGCAAATTCAGAAAGGGAACTGTAACGACCCATTATGTCGTTTTGAATATTAGAACCATTTCGACTCTTCTAGTAATTTTAAATGGAAATTTTGAACGATTTATTTAACTACGATTACTTAGTTGGCGGATATCTCTTAAATGATTAATTCTTATTAGTTGGTGGTTAATGGACTAAGTCCATAATTTAGTATTTCTCTTACCATATGGCCCATGTGTAGAAAGAAATTTGTAAGATTTAGTAGTTATTTTAAAAAGTTTGGAACAATAAAAATACTAGTGAGAATAAAAATTAACTATATAGAATTCAAAACATTAGCATTAGTAGATACTGGCTGCACCAGCTGCCTTCTTAATAAAAAGATACTACCACAAAATATATTACCAACACTAAAGACATTAAAAGAACCAGTATTTGCAATACAAGTGTATCGAAAAAGCACAAATAAGCTTTATCAACACATGCAATGAATTCTACAGACCAACGTATAATATGTATAAAATATTAGTACGAGACCTAAAAATTAAAACCAACTTAGTATTAGGTTTACAATTCCTTATACAAAATAATGGAAGTTGTTTATTTTCCATAGATGGAATAATGCTACTTAGAAATAACAACTCTACGCCAGTACAGACTAGAAAAATTCAAACAAAAGGATTACCTACAATTAAAGAAAATAAACAAAATAAAACTTCAACTCCATGTTGTGACAATTGTGGCAACACTGACAGTTGTTCTTCAAAAAACCTATATGAAGAAAAGCAAGAAGAAAATTATTCAGAAGATACATACTTAGAAGACATAGAAAAAGATTATACCTTAATAAATGTTGAAACAAAATTTTACAATTTCCAAAAAGGAATAAATACTATAGGAACAATAAAAAAATCCTAAAGACCTAGAAAATATAGTAACAATACTAGACGAAATGGAAATAATAGGAGAAAAGCCCTTAATACATTGGGGTTATAATAAATTTATGTGTAAATTAGACATAATAAACCCTAAGTATACGATAAAAACAGCAAATATAGAAGCAAATAATGAAGACACTGAAGAATTTAGTAAACAGATTAAAGAACTACTAAAACTAGAAATAATAAGAAGATCTACATCTAGACATAGATCCGCAGCATTTATGGTTAGAAACCATAATGAACAAATGTGAGGAAAAGCTTGCATGATAATAAACTATAAAAGATTAAATGATAATACTAAAACAAATGCATACAAACTACCTGATAAGAACGAGTTAATTAATAGAATACAAGGTAAAAAGGTATTTAGTAAATTTGATCGCAAATCTGGATATTGGCAAGTTAAGATGCACCCAGAAAGCATAGAATGGACAGCTTTCACTTGTCCGGAAGGACATTTTGAATGGCTTGCTATGCCTTTTGGCTTAAAGACAGCTCCGTCTATCTTCCAACAAAAGATGAATAACATGTTCGGAGATTACAAAGATTTGTATTAGTATATGTAGACGATATTCTAGTATTCAGTAAAGACATGCACTAACATTTAGGACACCTACAGACAATTTTTAGACTATTTGTAAAATACAAAATAATAATTAGCAAAAAGAAAATGGAATTGTGTAAAACACATATAAATTTCTTAGTAACTTTAGGAGAAGGAAAAGTAAAATTACAACCACATATAGCTAAAAAAGTATTAGATATGCCTGATAAGTTAGATAATACAAAAGACTTACTTAAATTTTTAGGATTAGTAAATTATACTAGAAACTTTATCCAAGACTTAGGAAAAATAGCAAGACCATTATATGCTAAGACAGGTAGCAAAGGTCAGAAACACTTTAACATAGAAGACATTAAATTTGTTCAACAAATTAAAAAAAAAAAGTTAAGAATATACCAGACTTACAAATACCCATAGAGTCAGATTATTTAATAGTACAAACAGATGGTAGTAAACTAGGATGGGGTGCCATCTTAAAATCTAGATCTAATAAATATAGCCCTAAAAACAAAGAAAAAATTTGCGCATACCAGAGTGGATAGTATAAAGAAAAAGGAAATATTATAGACGCAAAAGTCTTAGTAGTAATATATGGACTTAGCAGTTTTAAATTATATATTTTAAATAAAAATGAAGTTTTAGTTAGAACAGACTGTGAAACAATAGTTAAATTCCATGAAAAAATAAATAGTAAAGCTAGCAGTAAAAGAAGATGGTTAAACTTTATGGATATAATATCTATATACAATAATATTGTTTTTGAATATGTTAAAGAAAAAGATAATGACTTAGCAGATAAACTTAGTAGACTACAATTAAAAATTAACTCACGTTTCTTTCAGCATGAGACCAACTAGCCAACAGCATGCAGACAAAGGCAAGGGCATCGCCCAACCAGATTCTTACTCCCAGACTCTATTAGGAAGACAAAATTTTAGACCACAAAGTACAACAGACAACATGATGGAGAGAATCCATTTCAGTAAGTTTAATTTAATTTCATACCCCAAGTGTAATCTATCATTTAGAATAATTCCAGACTGTACTTTAGACACGCCTAAAAAATGTTTAGTAGATAATCTATGGATAGCATACAATAAACAAGACACTAAGTACTTCATTGCTGCTTCTAATGCTTTATGTCAATATTTTTCAGACAAAAATAGAGATAATAAATTTAAATATTATGTAGTCATACATGGTAAAACTAAAGGTGTTTTTCAGACTTGGATATAAGTAGTTGATTCTATAAATGGGGTAAAAAACCCACTCTTCAAAGGATTTAATAATTTCACAGAAGCTCTAGACTACGTCAGAGGAATATTTGAGCCTAATTACTATAGACAAAGCCCAACCTAAATACCTCAATACAACATCCAAAGAAACTCAGACCAAATTATATTCTGTGACCATTGCTCTTCAATGACTGATGGTTTCGAGAGACTCAATGTGAAAAATGAAATCCTTATCCAAGAAAATATGAGACTTATAAAACAACTCGAGACATTTCAAAGTAAATATGCTTCAAAAACAGATTCCAGCACTTCAACCCCAGACATGAGTTCTATATCTCACTTAAAAATGGATGAAACAGGTGTGCATTCCCCCCTGAATGCTAAGAACTTTACTGTATCCGAGAAAGATATAGCTAGTCCGGTTCAAACGGTGACCGGTAAAGACTTATCAAAACCGTTGAAGGCTGTCACTTTGCCAAAAAAGTAAAGAAGAGGAGTCTTCTTCCTCACGAAGAAGATTACCTAAATCATTTCAGAAAGACACTTTACGAAAGAATGCAGCTTCAAAAAAGAATTTTTTTTTGACAAAATAGAAGCTATAATTAAACAGACTTTAGAACAATTTTTCCAAAATCAAAGCCAAGACAAGCATATTATTAATAAAAAAGATTCCAGTTCAAGCAACAACAGATTAGTTCCTAATTCAGAAAACAGTAACCACAGTCCAATAAGCTCAGGCGAAGAAGAGGGCGAAGAAGATGGAAGTAATGATGCACCAGACCCATACGAAGATGATGACTCAAGAATGAGTTTTGATTCTATAGCTTTACACAATTTGGATACCTAATCAATCAGACAATAAAACCAAAGAGGTGATAAGACTATTCTCAAGAAGACAAAAGACCAAAGATGATAAGAAGATAAGACCAAACGTGGCAAAAACAAAGCAGAATCAATATTATGTGAATATCAGTAAGTGAGCCATGTGGGTATGCCTACTAATGTCTTGTAAAAGTAATATTGAGTACTGTCACTTTATCATTACCCTTCAAAAGAGGAAAAAACTGTTGACAAAGCACGCGTCTGTCAAATAAGTCCAAAAGATTAAATTAATAATGCATGTGATGATGGGGCCCACTGAGCACCCGACTGGCATTATTAAAAGAATCTTATCAAGATATCGGCCATCAATTAGTGATGCCACGTAGAACGTTTAGAACCGTTCTTTGGTTTTCTCTTTCTTCTATATAAGAGAGGAAGCTGAGAGTTCAAGTAGGTAGAGGAAAAAGAAAAAAAATTTATTTATTTATTTCCCTTTTAATTTATTTATTTCAAAAACTAACCTTCCCCTTTCATGAGAAGTTGCGACTTTTATGAACAGTTGCGACTTTTATGAAAAATTGCGACTTTTATGAAAAGTTGCGACTTTAATGAAGAGCTGCGATTTTAATGAAGAGCTGCGACTTTTATGAAAAGTTGTGACTTTTATGAAAGGTTGTGACCTTTCTGAATGGTTGCAATTTTTCCAAATAGTAGTAACCTTTCCGATAAGTCATAATAATCATTTTTCCACACTATCTTTTGTTGTCTATAAATAGAGGGATTTCCTCTTATTTTAAAACAACGAAAATTCTAAACCTGCTCTCCTTCTTCTTCACAATTAAATATTTGTATACTTTGCTCCTATTGAGTGACTCACTGACATCATTGCTTATGTTACGGATCATGATATGTATTTTAACAGTCATTAATTTATACTTATATTATTAAGGATAAATGATAAGATGTTATAATTTTCATTTTCCTTTACATTATTAATGTTTGTTACTACGTAATCTTGTATGTAAGACAATATAGTGTTTTAGTTTTAATAACTGATAGATTTTTAATATTATTTTATAAATTTCATGATATTAAATTTTCGCACGAAGCGCATGTAATTTTTCTAGTATATATATATATATATATATAAAAAAAACTTATGAGGAACTACTTTTGTGAAGGGGGCAAATATGGAGGACCAAAATAGTCCATTTCCAATACATTAAATACCAATTTGAACATTTTGTCCTTAGTAATTGAGAAACCATAAAACCCTTCCTTAACCCCCCTACGGATGAGTGCAGTTTTGTGTTATTGAAAATTAGCAGTAGCGGGAATGATTCTTCTTCCTTATCGCAGAATTGTAGTGAATAACTCTAACAACTTTGTGATGGGCTCCAAATATTTTCTCCACAAGCCATCGATTACTTTACCAACAATATACAAGTCGATTCCTGTACTTTTTCAAACTCAAAGACTCATCTTTTCAGCATTTGCTTCAAAACCCATATCCCCAAATCGCGGAACTTCAAGCTTCTCATATAGGCCTCAACGAATTCCTCCACCAGGTACCTTTTTTTTTAAATTTTATTTGTCGAGGCATTCATTTCTTAACTTTGCAATGTTCTTCAATCTGTTATTTAGTTGCCGTCTGCACAATAGCAATAAATAAAAAGCCTTATGTTAAAAAAAAGAAATGTATTTGGATATTTTCGCAAAAAGCTTCCTGAATAAACTTAAACAAACATATTTGGATTTTTTGTTGGAAGGTTTCAAAAAATTTCCATGAAAAAATTCTGCCTTTGTTAGTTTAAATTATTGCTTATATAATTTCAGTTTCTGGAGTAATGCTGGAAGACCCAAAGGAGGAAATTGCGGAGTCAGACCACGAGAAGGCACTCAAGAAAAAATTGAGCCAGGTTGGAATAGATATTGGTTCTTGTGGACCAGGCCAGTACAATGGGTTGCTTTGTCCAATGGTGAGTTCCTAACAGGTCTTCTGCTATCTTTTTTAAAAAGAATATCTTGTACGAAAGAAAGAGTGTTCAAGAGGGATGGTAGTTATTGTTTAACTAGAAGAACAATCTCTCTATTGAGATGAGAATGTTACTTTGATCAGCAAACTGCGCTGGAAAACTTATCTGCTAGAATTTTTCTGGTTTTGGTCTTCTGTGATGACAAAATATTGAAATCATATTGATTTGTATCGTCCGCGCTCTTATAGTAAACAAGAAAAAGTAAGAACTAAGTTCATGTAGACATAAGTGTATTGTGGTTGTTGCTATTGCACCTGATTAGAAGAATCACATCAACATATCGTTTAGAAATGGAAAAATAAGATGAATAAGGAGCAGTTTGGGATTCAATTTATGCAACTTTACTATGATTATACATATCATTAGTTAATTTTACTCATATTCTATTTAGATTAACCCAAAGTGCATTATTGACTTCAATTCTAGATTTTTATAGACTTACTGAGGGCAACTTTATGGTATCTGATATCATTGTAAGATCTAACTGAAAACCTATCATTGTAGGATCTGACTGAAAACTTGCTAGATGTATCCATTCAAGAGGATCAAGTGTTGAACTTATTAGGCGTTTGGACATGCAATTTCATCTCGCGATTTGAAATCAGGAGATAAAATCGGCATTTGGACATGAAATTTCATCTCCTGATTTCAAATCATGAGATGAAATCCCAAGTTCTTCAAAAAGCTTGATTTGAAAATTTCATATAATGATTTCACATTTTTCAAATACAAAAAAAAAAAAGTTGCCCATTACCCTGAAAATTAACCCCACGGGCGTTCATTTACTATGTTTAAACCCCACAGGTTCAGTGAGGCTTGAAGGAGTCGTGTACTCATGTTGCATCAATTTTAGAGGACATTTGCAATGAGACTAGAATAGGACAGAATGAAATGAGACTGGATAGGGCGGAATGGTCCAAGAGAATCCATACAACTAAACCAGCTACTTTAGGATCGATGCATAATTGATCAATTGATTGATAAATATCTGTCATTTGTTCAAGTTGCATTAGGTATCCTTGCAGTAGGTGTTGTTGCCTTTACTATATTTTCTATGACTATTTGTCAATTGCAATTCGAGCTATGATGACTTGAATTTCTTATAACAGGTTGACTATGTAGAAAAAAAAGAGATTTCAATGCATGAATGATCACCTTGTCAGTTAACAAATTATACCTGATTTGATTTGAAACTGAAATAGAGTTAGGGAGGTGAACGATTTGGATGTAAATTATAACTTCGTACAATGCTTTCAATGATTAAAAGCGAATGGAGCTATTGCTTTGTCAAGTAGAATGATAAGAAATAAAGATAAAAAAAGAAAAAATGGAAAAACACTTGTTGTACAAAATAGAAGAAATGAAAGTAATCATAATTATAGATGCCCCTTCTGGTAGTTGAATATTTTTCTGAGAAAGAAAATTGTGATTCATATCTTCAACATGTGGAGTACCTGGGGCTGAGAAATAAATTAAACATGGTACTAATAGGTGTTATGAGCTTAAACTCTTAAATTTTTTTTAGTATTATTGCATTTGTAAGGCGCTTAGAATGTCCTATATTGACATATAGTGCAATGTTTTTGCTTTGTAGTGCAAAGGTGGGGGCTCAAACGAAAAGAGCTTATCTCTCTTTATTAATCCGGATGGGTAACTAACTTTTACTTTGCACCTTGCTTTTGAGATATGCTTTCTTCCTCTCTAGCAATATTTTGCTAAAGCATGTGAGTGATATGTAGGCATGCAGCTACATGGACATGCTTTCGAGCTAAATGTGGATGGAGAGGTGGTACACGGGTATAACATGGTTTAGATGAGCTCATTAATACTTTTATGTAGCATTTTCTTTGGCAGATTTTTAAATTGTTTTGCTTTTTTCGTGCACTTTAAGGCCTTTGCAGATGTGAGGTCAGCTTTTGCGGATATGAAAAGGATGGGAAAAGTGAATAAGAAGTACAGACAGATAACTGAGGAGAGTTTGGGACTGGAACCTTTATGTGATGTGGTATGCTGATCTTTCTTTTTATGCAACTTTACATTAGGCAAAGTGAAATCCAATAATATTTGTATGTGTATGTAGTAGCTATTTGCTTATGACATGAGAGTTTGCATCATTTTACAAGCTGTTGGGCATGGGTTGTAGTGAGTTAAGTTGTGGTCAATCCTTATTCTCGATTACTACAAGTCATTTATTATTCCTTCATGTATCCTTAAGATACTTGATTTTACCTTTACCACGTTTGAGTTGTGCATAACATTCATGAACGAAATATAGATAAATATCTTTCGAGTCTTTAACTCATGTGAAGTCACTCTCTTTGTTCTTCTTTTTCTCTTTCTTTATTTGCTACCTCTACTGCTTTCTTGCTTCCTATCTGCTGCTGTTTGCTATTCCTCTTCATCTTTGCTAGCATTGCTGCTATCAGTGAATAGTCCTACACTCTACCCTCCTTTTTTAATTTTTATGATGAGTGTTTCATTTGAGACAGTACTAATGTCCTGAGCCTATTATCGGTCTAGCCCAACAAAAGTGTGCTACATTGCACTGATTCAATCCACTAGATTTCCATTTCAGTTTAGGGGTTTTCAAGATAAACTGAAAACCAAACGAACAGAAAAATTGAATCAAATGGAACTGTTTCTGTTCTGTCCAGATCGGAGGAATTGTCTTCTAGATCGCAGTTAGACAGATTCTTAGTGTCCACTTCAGTTTAGAGGAATCTGCTGGTCCAGATCGGAGAATCATCTTCTAGATCGAGGTTAGACAGATTCTTAGTGTCCACTTCTTGGGAGAAGTTGTCTCCTAATGTGATTCTGGTTCCTCTTCTGTGGCTGTTAGCAGACCATTCAGCTATCTTGTTGGATGGTGGTAGAGGAAGACGGTCAAGAATTCCTTTCAGACTTGAGAACATGTGGTTACGTGTGAATGATTTCAAGGATAGAGTGGAAGGTTGGTGGATAGTTATGAGGTGGTAGTAAGGTGATTTAATATCAAAATTTTAAAAGTAAAACCCAACTCAAAGACCATATTAAAGATAAAAGGATAGAAAGATAAACACAAGTAGGAAATTAGACAATAATGGTTAAGAAACCAAAACCTTCAATTAATGGATCCGAACAAGCACCTAATCCATAAAGATGACCCTTAATAATTACCCTTCGGGGTGGCCCAGTGGTTTGGGCTTGGGACTTCTATGTTGGTGGTCTCAAGTTCGAAACCCCTTGCCATCAAAAGCAAGGGGTTTGCCTTCTGGGTCGAGCTCGTCGTGCCGGGCTTTGCCTAGTGCAAGTTACCTCTCCTGTGGTTTGCGAGCTATTGCATAGGAGCGGGGGTTTTACCCACGAAGGCAATTGCGATTGGCCGCCCAAAAGAATGTTTTCATCCAACGAGTAGCATGATGTTCACTTCTTAGCGCTTAGGCCATTACCTAAAAGTAAGCTTTTCGCTACATTAGCAGCGCATAGACTATGTTCGCCTTACCTCAACATCTAAATAAATAAAGAGCCCATAAGTAGAGGATGAAACCCTTGCTTGTTTATCTCGACGAGGGTTTATAAATCACTCAAACGAGGCTTTCTAGTCGCATCTGAAAGGGGGAAGTCACAAACGAATCCTCTGATGGCTGATGAAGAGTTTTCTGAGCCAGGATCACATCCTTTGAGGATGCAAATAGAATTACAGAAAGGGTTGGTTTACGAATCAAAGGAGACTAACATATGAACCCGCACCACATTTTTTCGAATCGATGCCAACCAGTTGGCTGCGATCTTACCTTCTCTAGAGAAGGGCTATTCCATATTAGCAGCTATGCTAGCTAAGGGAGAGCAAGAAAGAAAATCAAATGATTGTTTTTGGAAGAACCAATCTCGAGAGGAGATGCTTCATATAGGTGTGGAAGGGCTTCACATCGAACGAGTTAAATAAGGAGAGAAGATTTCGTCCACCAAACACCATCAACCCCATTTTTCACCGGCAAACAAAAGGAGAGAGAAAAAGTCGAAAAATCACTTCCCTCCTATCTCTTAAAGCTTTTACACTTGACAGTTCCCTGACCACCTGGACGACCGGAGTAGAAGGGGGATGCCCTTTAATTAAGCAAAGAACACACCGAAGCTAGACAGATTGGAAAAGCCCCTTTATGGAAGGAGGTTGGCAATGCAATTCGTTGTGCGGGGTTGCGATTCACCATGTTGGGGCAAATCTTTCCCCTATCTCTAAAGGGGCCATCGAATTTCTTAGCCTAGAGAAAGCTATCAGAAAGCAAGCCAATGAGCTAATGATGACTAGCCTTTGATTGAAGGCCAAGTCGGTATAAAGTTGGTCTGGGTGGAGAGAAAAAAAAACGAATTGAACCGGGTTTCCCTTGTCATTAAAAAAAAAAAAGATGACCATTAAGAAGATAGTTTTTCATGTGGCTCGGTATGGATAGTAAGGTGCCGATGAAGGTGTGTTTCTTCACGTGGTTAGCTACTAGAGGGATGATTTTGATGGTAGAGTCTTAGAAAATGAAAGGTTGTCTGCATGAGTTGATGTTTCCTTTGTAAGGAGATAGGTGGGAACGTGGACTACATTCTGTCACATTGCAAGTAACCACAAGGTTATGGGAGAATATGTTAAGATGGTTTGGCGTTTCTTGAGCAATGCCAAGATCCGTGGAGTAGTTGATGTTTTGCTGGAACTGGAGCTAGGAGAAGAAGGCACAAAACTTAGAATGTTGCTCCTCTTGCTTTAAGATGGGTTGTTTGGAATGAGAGAAATATGAAAGCTTTTGAATGGGTGGAGATGAGCTTTGCTCAATTGAGGAGTAGTCTCCGATCCCTTATTTTCTTTTGGTGCACCCATGTAGTTCCTGTTCGTATAGAGGATTGAGTGTCTTTTGGAGAGAATCATATCTTGTAGGTCTGTCCTCTTTTTGGTATACCACTTGTGTACGGCCAAATTGGCCTTGTTATTATCAATGAAATCTTTTACTTGATCAACAAACAAACAAAGTGACATATGGTTTGATTTGGTGCAGCTTGGTGTTAAATCTAAAAGACTAACACTATTTGCTTGGTGTTATATTAAGCATTAAGCATACGGAGCTGAAGCAAGACCGATACACTGACTATATGTATAATTTTTCTAGTTTATACATAATTATTTGTTATTTTAAAATTTGTGAATATTTTGTTTACATAGTTTATACTTCTTATCACTTTGGAATGTGGTTTCAATGTTTAAATCTAAGCCTGCTTGTATTCTAATGTCACTGGGCACCCACTGTAACTTCTTATCTAGTTTAAACAAATACTCGATTTTGTTTTTGAAGTTCCTTTCTTGAATGCGTGCTTCGGTTTTTCGGGGCTTTACATTTATAGCTGATTTTATGAATTTCCTAAAAGGCCTCTGCAGTTGTCATGGACTCTAAGGCAGATAGTAGGGCTCCTACCTCGTACAAGTTTTAAATATTAACAAAATAGACTCAAAAGACTTGGTGTATTCTGTTTCTTCATCATGTGTCTTATTATTTTTTTCTTTTGGTTGAAATCTGTAGGATGCCCGTATTAGCAGTGTTCTTGTCTGTTTAAGCAAGCTTTGTAGTGTTCAGAAGACTCCCTTTTGGTGTCTTTGTCTCCAGTTGGAAGACTATCCTACACTTTGTTGCCGTCCCTGTGGTGGTGCTGCATTTCAAACTTTTTGTAGCCTATATTTTCCTTCTGCATATACCTCCAGTTTCTAAGGCAGAACTGTTGTACCTTCACTATGTTGAGCAGCAACATAGAGTCAACTTATTTGCAATGCACAAGTTTATAATGTAGTAGCATCTAGACCAGAAACCAGAGCAACTAAGAAAAATAGTCGGGGAACCCTACTTTCCCTGATCTATTTGATACTTGCAATTTCTTTTCCTGTTATTCCTGTTACTTTTACAAAACTTCCTCCTTGTATCGATACACCATTGGCCCATCAGTACAAACAGTAGAATCGTGCCTCTCTGATGTTATTGCTACATTTTCCGAAATAGATGGAAAATGCCATTGTAAGGCCCTGTCTGTGATTTTTAGTCACTCTCCAACCTCCAAAGTAAATTGCCGATATCTTATGAGGTTGTCTTCTTTGTTACTCAATATATTGCTTCTTGATTATGTTTTATTTGGACGTGAATTAATGAGCTTTTTATTAGTTGATTTTCTTCTTGCTGCTCTTCAGTTACTCACATACTTTTCTGAGCGAATGATATCAAGAGAAACATTGCGGAGAAATGCTGTTATGCAACAAAGACATGGTGATCAGGTCTGACATCTTGTCATTTTCTTACATATTGCTTGATCAGTTTCTGTTGGTGGCTACCATAGGCCCATAGACCTGATCGCCTTTTGCCGGCATGCTAGAACCCGTAAGAGAAAGATATACCTCTAAATTAGTTATTCAGTTAAGTGTTCTATCAGTGGTGACATACTGGTTGACCAGATGAGTTTATGTGACCCCACTTGGTTGTACAGAAATCGATTCAATCCCTGCCCTTGCATTTGATTTACTATGGAATATCTTAGGATGATACATCTAGAACTATTCATCCTTGAATAACAGAAGTATAATGAGATTCAATATTCTGCTTGGTTAAATGGGTTCAACATTTGGAAAATTCCTCAACTTGTCATAATTGTATCTTGTGCTTGGTTAACATAAAATAGAACATCTTTTTTTTTAAAAAAAAACATAAAATAGAACCTCATTATTTTTGTCCAAAATGTTGTGCATTTTGATTTATAATTTTGAATATGAATCATAGTGTTACTTGATGTTTTAGAAAATTTTGGATGAGGTTAAAAGCTAGTCAAATTTGAACCACTTTTAATCACTTCTTGGCTTATTTTGGTGTTTGGTAACCAAGCGCTTCGACACCAAAATAAGCCAAATGGCATAAATTGGGTACCCTTACGGCTTTTAGGTTCAGGAATCACCCCGATTTCATAGCACAAATCAGAAAAAAATCAAATCTGTTCCGTTGTTATCTGTTGGTTGCTTATCATTTTCCGGTTAGCTCCCATATTCAGGAAGGTTGAGATCTATTTTCACCCTAACTGTAATTCCTAAACTTTAAAGCAAGAGAATAACCTTTTTCCTATGAAATTCACTGAAGACTTTCTCACAGGGAGGATTTTCCATTAAAATCAGCAAAACTTGTTAGATTTTCCGAGGAGACCTGTGACCATCCACTTTTCTCATTTAAATTTTCCTTTGTCATTAAAATACAATCCGAAGAAAATGTTTTCTTTTTTTGGTTTATTTAGCATCACTTCTGTTTGAAACATATCTTCTCTTAACTTTCTTGACATCTAAAAACCAAGAAATATAAGTCTTCCTGCTATCCACACCAGAATAAATAGACTTCTCCGGGAAATTGCTATTGGAAGAAGACCTCCTAGGGATTTTTGGACAAGACATTGGGTAAAGAGAGCCAAATGAAGCAATTATTGTTCTTTTCTCTGCTCAAGGGAGACTCATTTCCTTACTGTAGCTGAGTCACTTTTTGACTATTCAATCATTGATGTAAATTTTTTTTCCAGGTTGTTATTGCATTTACGTATCGGAGGGATGGAGCACTTGTGAGCTGTAAGTACCGGAACATGACCAAAAAGTTTTGGCAGGTTAGTGTCAGTGTTCTTCATTTGCTACTTAACATATTTATTTCAGTTAAATGTAAAGATACTATTACGTATATATGTATTTTTTTGAGAATGTGAAGACACTTAGAGTACTTCCAAATCATTTTAGTTGAGACTTCAGTCTCATGTTTAATGCTCGTGCTTGACAGAGGTGAAACCAAGAATCTTGTGTAAATCTCTGCGGTAAGAAAGAGTGCGCGAAATTTCAATCCAAAATGAAAAGCCTGAGGTTCTTAACCAGTATTCTGATTGGGTATCTTTGGAGAGAACGATATTTTGTAGATTTCTCCTTGTATATGGTCAAGATGTCCTTGTTATTATCAATGAAATCTTTTACTTGATTAAAATAACAGTGGATCAAATACAATATCAAGTTATTGATAAAGTTCGGATTGCAGCAGTCATGCTTGTCAGTTGTCAAGTTGTCAGCAACCTTGTTCTCTTTATTGTATGTGTTTAATTTCCATATGACCAACTTCAAGCAATGTTAACTTGAAATCATCAATCAGTACTTGGCTAAGTATGCTGGTCTGCTTTCGAAATTATTCATTACTATAAATTTTAAAACTTTTGCTATGACTGTCATCTCAATGTTTGGACCTTTGTGTTCATTCTTAAATATATTACTATGTCACTCTATTTCTTAGTGCAAAGTATTCAATAATAAATTCTATGAAATTAAAGAAAACGAACCATATAGTTATTGTAATCTTTTTGTTCCTTATTTATCTTTATTACTATGTCACTTTGTTTCTTAGTGCAAAGTATTCAATAATAGAATTTCTATGAAATGAAAGAAAACAAACCTTGTAGTTATCATAATCTTTTTGTTCCTTATTATCTTTGTTACTTTATCCACTATTTAGTATTTTGGGAAAAGGGTCAAATTTGTCCCTTTACTATGTGGAAAATATCGATTTTACCCTCTGTCATACTATCCGTTCAAAAATACCTCACATAAATGGTTCAAATATACCTCTCTCGGTTAAGGATGTCCAAGGTGAACACCCAATTCCATGGGACACTGACATTTATGAGGTGGAATGCCACCTCAGTGCCTAATCAATATTACACTTATTCTTCCACAATCTAGTACTAGCATTTTCTTCCCCTCCACCATTGCCATTGTTTACACCACCATGACAACTACTATTTTAATGGATCAATATTTATACTTATCTAATAGATATTCAACTGTTAAATGTTTAAAAGTTGCGTAGAGGGATTCAAATAAAAGAAGCGAATTAACTAATTAAAAATAATCAATATTAAGGAGATCAAGGAACGAAGGTTAAGAACCACCATTCTTTGTAGTAATTTAGGACTAATCACTTGCACTTGGAATACTAACACTTGGAAGTGTTGAGTTTTACAAGACAAAAAATACTACATTAATGAGTTGGGAGAGTGAAGGATGAAATAGGTTTTTACTTAATTTAATGGTAAAAGCACTGGAGCTATTGTGCAGGAAAACATTTTCTTGGATTTTTTTTTTATGTTTTATAATCATAGTGTTCGTGCCAATTTGTGACACCTTTGCTAATTCTACGATCTACCTACAACCTTCCACAATATGGGGAAACTTTATCCACCAAGGCTGGGATAGATGAGACGAAATCATCATGGTTTTTGTCTCGGCTGGGATTTGAACCTGGACGTCGTGGTTGTCAACTCATTTCATTGACCATTATGCTACACCCTTGGGTGCAATTTGGTTTTCTATTAGCTATTTCAGTTTTTAGTTACTTGATATTATCCATAATATGATTATGTTATTGTAGTGCAAGAAAAAGTAGTTTTAATTTTATCAATTCTGTTGGCCAACTGTTTTATCACCTATTGGCTATTGTCAGTTCAATTTTTTTGTTGGACAAACTTTATATCTCAGAAAATGTTTGTAAAAGTTGTCATAATCAACTTTGGTCATTATCTGTGTATTCTCTCCATCCCAATTTATGTGTTGTAGTTTGGCTTAGCACAAATTTTAAGAAAGAAAAACTTTTAAAATTTTTGGTCTAAAATAAGTCGATGTTTTGTGGTGATAAATAAATTCATTATGGGTAAAATGGGTATTTTGAGTTAAAATGTTTCTTAGTATAGAAATGTTTCATCCTTTTTGGGACTGACTAAAAAGGAAAGTGAATCATATAAATTAAGACAAAAGGAGCATTAATTATTATCCATTCGACAATATAATGAAAATATTTTAATATTTTAATCATTCTATGTATTTTTTCAATTTATTTATTTTTATTATCTTTCAATGTCTCATAGACAATTTCAACTGCTTTTTTTTTTCTCCAAGATAGGTTGTTATTTATCTTTTAAGTCTAAATTTAAATTTGGAAAATACATACAATACCCCCTAAATGTGTCTGAATAAGTCAGTACAAACTCTAATTTTACAAGTGACCTTTTACACGCCTAATCTTGTGTAAAATGGAATACTACCTTAAGACATATAATATCAATTTCATAGTTGGAAGTGATACACACACCCGTGCATAAGTGCCAAACAGATGACGTGTCAAATATTAACAATTTTTTTTTTCTTTTGATTACACCATGTCATTTATTTTTAAAATTGCAGTCCCTTTCGTCCCGTCTTCTTTCCTTATTTCACTATTTACAGGGCCATTTTCAATCTCTTAGCGCATTGTCTTATTTCTTTTTTCACATTAGTAACCTTGCTTTTGAGTTTCATTTTCATGTTTTCCGAGCACTATTACAAAGGCAATGTGGTAAACCTTTTTTGAACTTAGATTTCTAGTCCAGTGATCCTTTTGATCACGAGAAACCACCTCTTCTCTTTTTTCTTTCTTTTTTGACTCCACCTAATCGTAAACTATTGCTCCAACTTTTTCCAATAAGGGTACCTTTTTCCGGCAATTTTTCAGGGATTCTTTGGTTCTGTGCAAGCATAAGACAAATCTAAGCTTACCAAAGTGAGTTTCAATTCACTAATTATGTTGGACCAACCCACAGAGCCGATGTTTTGACCATAACAGAAGGCATCTCAATTATGGAGAACATGTCGAGGTTCTTTGCTTGTGTCTATGACCCCTGCAACTGTCCGACAACTTCCATATGACTACCCACCTCTTGGGGCGTTTAAATTTGATGTTGGTGTGAAGTTGAAGGGCGATAAGGGTTGTAAGGAAAGAGGGAGATCGCCAAATGGCGTTGACAAGTCCGACAAAGTGGGTCATCTAAAACTTGACATCGACAAGCTCGTCACTGGTGGAGGAGGCACTCATTAGGCCAAGATGGCAGTCATACATCCATAAACTCTTGAACAAAGAGGGAGACATAAACATTGTGTTGGAAAATTAAAGCTCTTTGCGTCGTTGTGATTTTGGGTATTGTAGGGGTATATCCGTTGTGGAGATTAAGGGTGCTATTCATAAGATGAGTAGCGAAAAGGCAATTGGGCCATACCAGATTCTAGTGGAATTTTGGAAGAATGCAGACTGGGCATACTTGGAGTGACTGACTAGTTGTTTAATGTCATTTTTAAGACAACAAAAGTTCCTGAAGAATGGAGGTTGAGTATACTGGTACCCTTGTACAAGAACAAGGGTGGCATTAGTAATTGTAATAACTATAGAAGTGTCAGGTATTAATCCACACGATGAAAGTTTTGGAGAGGGTGGTGGAGATGAAAGTTATGAGGGGCGTATGTATTATTGAGAACTAGTTCAGATTCATGTTGGAGTGATCAACTATGTAGGTCATTCATCTTGTAAGGAGACTGGTGGAGCAATATAAGGAGAGAAAAAGGGACTTACACTTGGTGTTCATTGACTTATAAAAAGCATACGACAAGTCTCGAGGAAGGTTCTATGGAGATGTTTGGAGGCTAGAGGTGTATGATGAAGGACATGTATGATGGAGCCAAGACCTGAGTCAATATAGTGGGATGAGACTCATGCTTGGAGGCCAGAGGTGTATGATGGAGACAAGACTCGAGATTAGGATAGCCGACAGTGGGATGAGAGTCTGACCACTTCCCATTGGTGATGGGTTTGCACCAAGGATCACTCTTAGACCATTTTTATTTTCCTTGGTGATGGATGAATTAATGCGACATATCCAAGGTGAGGTGTCCTAGTGTATGTTATTTGTAGATGACATAGTTCTGATTGACGAGACTCACAATGGAGTTAATGCTAGATGTGAGGTTTAGAGACAAATGAGTCAAAAGGGTTTAGGTTGAGCAGAACCAAGATATAGTACTTAAAGTGCAGGTTCAAGGATGCGTCCCATGAGGCTAGCGTGGAAGAGAGGTATCCATAAGAGATGAAGTTTCAAGTATCTTTGGTCTATAATTCAAGGTAGTCAAGAAATTGACAAGGTTGTCACACACTTTATTAGTGCAGGGTGGATGAAATAGAGGAGTGCATTTGGTGTCTTGTCTGATAAGTAGGTGCCACCAAGAGTTAAAAGGTAAGTTCTACGAAGTGGTGGTTGGACCAACTATGTTGTATGGGATTGAGTATGGGCTAGTCAAAACTCACATGTTCAGAATTGAAAGTTGTGGAAATGAGAATGTTGAGACGGATGTGTCGGCATGCTAGGAGAGACAAAATTAGAAATGAAGATATTTGGGACAAGGTGAGAGTGGCTTCGCTAGAGAACAAGATGAGGGAGGCAAGGCTAAGGTTGTTCATGCATGTGAAGAGGAGATGCATGGATGCCCTGTGTGAAGGTGTGAGATGTTAACTTTGGTGAGTTTTAGGAGAAGTAGAGATATGTCGAAAAATTATTGGAGAGAGGTGTTTAGACAAGGCATAACACAACTTTAGCTTACTGAGGACATGACATTAAATGGAAGGTTATGAAGGGCACAAATTAGGGTAGAAGGTTAGTAGATAGTTGTGTGTTGCCTAGCGTTTTAGTAACTAGTTGTGTGTTGCCTAGCTTTTCCTTTTATATCAGTAGTAGTATGTACACTACTCTTGTAGGCTCTTGTCCTTAATTTTTGTTACTATCTGTTAATTTTTTCTCCTACATCGATTGCCTTACTATTTTGTCGTAGTGATTGTTCATTTCTTTTCAGCAAACTGTCATGCTTTTTAAATTTTTTTTGGCCCCAAGGGTAGAAGGAGTTCTAAATGACTCTCTCGCGTCCAGTCCATGAAAATGCTCCATGGCTTCTTCACTTCTTATTTCTTTTTTTGGACTGCTTTGAAATGCTTACTCTTGAGTCAATGATCTGTCAGAAACAACCTCTCTACCTCCCAGGTAGGGGTAAGGTCTGCGTATACTCTACCCTCCCTAGCCCTGCTTGTGGGATACACTAGGTATGTTGTTGTTATTATTATATTGTTGGATGCGGAAAACTGATACATAAATTGTTATTAGTTGGACCTATTAATATGTTGTTCATTTGCAGGAAGCTGATACGTTAAAAATATTCTATGGTCTCGACGATATAAAGGGAGCAAGTGATATCATCATTGTAACTTCTGATTCACTCATCATTTTGTTTTTGAAAAGGCTTTTTCACTTCTGGTAATATCTATTGCCTACTTCTCTTATGTTAGGTTGAGGGTGAGATGGACAAGCTTGCTATGGAAGAAGCAGGCTTTCGGAATTGTGTGAGCGTTCCAGATGGTGCTCCTCCATCTATTTCAGATAAAGATTTGCCGCCTGTAGATAAGGTTTTTCTTCTATAGTTTGTCTTAACTATGAATTTTTAAGTAAATGCTTTATCATGAAAACTTTTGTGTTTATGGATCTGGTAACCAACTTTTGTTTTATCTTTGAGAAGGATGTCTTATCTCTGCTCAATTCTCATGCATTCAATTTCTTAGTTTTTAATCAGCCTTTTAAGGTCTCAGGCTAGACTCTAGAGTTATAAATTCTAATTTTCTCCTTCTTCTTTGGTTCCCCCCCCCCCCCCCCCCCTTCCCCCCTCCCCCTCCCTAATTGTAGTATGCCCATTTTCTTGACCAGTTCATCCTCTTAGGGATTGCTTGGTAAGGTGTATAAGAATAGTGCGGAATATGGTGTATAGTAATGATGGTATTAGTTATGCGAGAGTATTTCTTATGTAGTGTTTGGTTTGGTGTATTTAAAATAAAACATTGCATTTGTTTACAAATACGGTGGAAAGGATGTGGAAAGGCTTTGAGGGGTAATTGTTACTTTAACCATGCTAATGCATGCATTAAAACCCCTTGCATTTCTAATACCATGGTTTTCCCATGTATTTAGTTATACATATCATAATACCAAATAGAATCTTGCATTATTATACATAGGTTGAAAAGATGTACCAAACAAAGTATTAGTAGTACACAAAGCTAATGCATGTATTATTGCATTGTGACCATGTGTACCTTTTTCGATTCATGCATGTATTTACTGTGTCTCCTCATCCACATTCTGCTGCTTTTGCTCCATCCTTTATAAGAGTGCAGAGAAGAGCTCTGCTCCTTATATTTATATGATTTAGCTGACATCTTAACATATTGTGGAACTAATGCTCCTTTTGGTGCATTTTGTGAAGCTAGGACACAAAGTATCTGTATCTTTGGAACTGCAAAGAATATTTGGAAAAGGTTTGAAGACCCCTCTTTGCTGTTTATGTTTCCTATGTTATTATGTATGAGTCATGTAACAAGAGAGTTTTTGTTCTTTCACCATTTATAGGCATCTCGCATAATACTGGCAACTGATGGGGATCCACCTGGTCAAGCATTAGCTGAAGAGCTTGCCCGCCGGTTAGGGAGAGAAAGGTCTAGTGTACTTTATTCCAGTGACACTGATGGTAGTTTTGATATATTATACCTTAATAATGAGTGCTCTCAACTTTTTCTCTTTGACAATGTAGGTGCTGGCGCGTTACATGGCCAAAAAAGAGCACCATAGACCACTTCAAAGATGCAAATGAGGTCTTCATGCATGGAATTTTCTTACCTATCTGTTTATAGGAGAAGAAAAAAAGAATTTCTTGAATCAGATTTTTTTTTCATACTCCACGAGCTTTCTGATTTGTGATTGACAGTTGTGTACTTTCCCCAAGCCCCTTGGTTGGAATTTGTTCTGTTCAATTTTATGTTTTGATTTTTGATATGGAATGCAAGTTTATAGTTAATAGCAGTCTTGTTAAGTCTACTTTAATTTCAATCACTAGTAAAACTGAGAGTTGTTTTTTTTTGTTGAAATTAAAATTGAGAGTTTTTTTTTTTTTTTTTTTTTTGAAGTTTAAAATTGAGAGTTGTTTTGAATGACGTTTCTCTTGTTTCTCAAAGTAGCATCTGTTTGCAAATATTGGTTGCATAACTGCTTCTCTCAATGAAATTACTCCATCTGTTACTGACACACAGTTATGTAATTCTATAGCCGGTTTATATCATGTCTCCACAATAACGTTCTTCCTGGGGCAAAACGAAAACATCCTTTTTGATAAATATGGACAGGAGGTAAACTATGCTCATGATTTGACATGCGCAAATCTTTGTATGCTAGATCCTTTGTAACCTATTTCTAGCCATTATGAGTTTCAATTTATCAACTGATAATACTTTTCTAGTTGTCTTACTCATTTTAGTGCATCAAAGATACTCATTTCACCTGTTTTCTTTATGACTCTCCAATAACCTCAAGTTTATCCTTCTTTATTTGGGCACTAATAGGTACTTATGTGTCTGGGGCCTGGTGCCCTGAGGGAGGTTATTGAAGGTGCTGAGCTGTACCCGATACAAGGATTATTCGACTTTAAAAATTACTTTACTGAGATTGATGCATATTATCACCAAACAATTGGCTATGAGCTTGGGGTTCCAACTGGATGGAGGTCCTTAAATCAACTATACAATGTGAGTGGGTTCTTATTTGGGAACTAAGTGTGTCTCTAGTCTTTCAGTACTTAAATAGGATAGGGATATATGTGTATTTATGCCAGGGATGCCATCTATGTCGTAGGGGTTTGTGATATACCAATTAGATTTGACAATTATGTAAAGAAAGTTTAATGGAAGGTTTTCTTTTTGGGTATTCTTTTGGAGCATATGTGATATCCCAGTTAGCATAGATAATCATCTTTGTATTAGATTCTCTTCATTTTTTGTACACTTTGTATTAGAGGATTTTGTGTATCACTTCAATAAGGTTATTTACTTAATCAAGTCCCCAAGGAGGTGGTCTAGCAGTTGAAAAGTTGGAGTGGCGACCTTGGCAATCAAAGTTCGAAACCAACAGAGCAAACACAAGGTTATTTCTTCCCATCTGCCTAACCTGGTGGGCTGAATTACCTAGTACTCCTGTTGGTGGGAAGTAGTAGGTACCTGGTGGAGATTAGTGGAGGTGTGCACAAGCTAACTTGAGCACCAGTGTTATCCAAATAAAATAGTTACTTAAATTATAAGGCAAAAAAGTAACATAGTGAACAAAAAAAAGATGAGTGATTCTGGGGAATGGAGAGGGATGGTACAGTGTTAACTGGCCTTGTGACACTAGTATATTACCTAAAGACAAGGTACTGAAGTAAAGAATCAAAACGACTGAACTGTCCCCGAGAAATGATGCATAATCCTATTCTTCAGCATAACATTCTGAAAACATATTATTACTCTAGATTGAGACTTATTATTGGCATATCAGCATGAAACCAAGACATGAAATTCTACAGCTTGGCTGATTTTTGTTTCTTTCTTGTTGATTCTGTACAGGTTGTACCTGGAGAGTTGACTATTGTTACAGGAGTCCCAAACTCGGGTAAGAGTGAGTGGATTGATGCTCTTTTATGCAATCTCAATCACAGTGTTGGCTGGAAATTTGCACTTTGCTCTATGGAAAACAGGGTAGGCACTTATAAATCTGTTTCTCATCATATCAAACTAGGATAAATGAGAGTGATTGAATTCATTAGAAATTAGTTGCCGAGTTGTTTTTGCTACCTCAGTTAACTAGATGAGGCTTGTGATAAATGGAACCTACGAAGATTCTTAATTGTTACCCTCTAGAAAGATTTATTGGTAGTATAGCATTGCAGGATGTCATGCAAAAGATAACATATTTCTGCATTATTTGGATCTTCTATTTTACTCAAAAAATTGAAGTTCCAAGATATATAACCTGCACAAGGTTTAGATTGCTTAAAGTTTTATGGGGTATTTCTAAAAAAAAAAAAATAAAAATAAATAAGTGATTTACTTTTGTGCCTTGCTTATTGGTTGAAGATTGCCTAGATCCCTAAATCATTCTGCAATTTGGATAAGCATAAGTAATGTTTTAGTCCTATTGTACTAACTAGGTGTTGGGAGAATCCTTAAGTCAAACCGTTACAGTCCTACTTGTCTTTACAAGCTTGTTTGGTTTGTGTAAGCTGTATTAGTTTAATTGTGTCAACTCCATTAATCTACTATTCATGTGTGAGTTTCACATTCATATGTGAGTTAATATTATTGTATGAGGCCTAAAAAAGTTTATCCTCCCCATATTGGTGCTGGGTGGTGTTAGATACAAAAGGGTTCCCGCATCTTAATGGATGATGATGGTAAAGAAGCTAGAGCAAAGAGTCAAATTCAGATAGGTTGTTGAGCATTGGTGCGCTGAAAGAGAAGTCAATAAGTTAGTGGATACTACAAAGAGGAGGTGAGTTGATATTAGGTCATTGTATGTCTACAAGACATTAAAGAGACGAGAAAAAGGCTACTAACTTGGATTATAGTTTTGTCGATAAAGAAGTCAACAGAGTTACTGGATATCTTAGAAAGGGAAGAGTTGATGTTCACAGTTCACACAAGTTAATCCGACGTTTTAAATTAAAATATCATGGTCTTATGGTATATATGTAAAAGTACAAAGAGTAAGAATTAGCATTGAGCTAGTATTTAAGGGTAAAGTTGAAGTAAAAAAGAATTAGTGAAAGGGGTGAGGGTTTGACCACTATGTTTCAACATATCTACAAGATGAATATCGTGTAAATTTGGATATTAAGTCGTGCAACTTTAGACAAGATTTGAAATAATTACATCCAACAAAAGGTCCAAGTACCACAACAGGGATAAACTGAGAGAAGATTGTCCGAGTTGGTTTGACCATGTCTTACATTATCCCAAAACATAGGTTTATAAGTGACGACATTACAGTGATGAAAGGTATTAAAAGATACGAATCACATGGAATAAATTATCTCATGTTTTTTTTAATAAGGGCATTCCTCATTGATGTCGGTGTCGCATGAGCCTGGCCAGCCCAATAATTATCTCAAGAATATCAATCTGTTGAAAATTAGCAGATCACTATTGGGTTTTGTCTTATATTGGTGTTGGTTGGTGTTATATTTTCTGACTGGTTGAACCAATAGTATGATCAGACCACAGTTTAAGTGCATGTTAAAGTTCCTTTTCCTTCTGTTGAGGATGCATGAGTCTGTCAACATGAAGAGAGACCACGAGGTGTCCTGTTGTATCAGGCTTTAATTGAGAACTGTGTGTTAACTGTCTCTCATGAGTCATGAACAACCAAAGACGATCACTTCTGACAAAATTACTTGCATTGTGATTATTGTGGAAAGCCAAGACATACAAAGGAGACATGTTGAAAACTACATGAAAGAACAACAAGAGGTCGTGGGGGGAAACGTGTGCCCATCAAGGGGTTTGGATAATATTGTAGAAAATGTGGAGACATTCAGGAGAATGGTTTCAGGAGAAACTGTCTTCGGATGAAATTTAGCATCTTTGCTGACTCCAGAAATTTGACTTACCTCTGTTGCCACATCCTAAGTTGCTCAGACTTTTTACTTTTGGTGCCACACTCATGTTGACACAACATCGGTGTGGGATTCTTACCAGATCCAGTTAATCAATTTTGGGTACTTAGACCAAAATCGGTAGAGAAATTCAAGACACATGCAATGATTTTTGAAACATCAAAACATATGTTAGGGAAATCATAATTTAGGCATATGTTTTTTTCTATCGTCAAAAATATTTGGATTAGAAAGTCAACATCCAGAAGGTGTTTTAATGATATTTACAAGTCAACATCACTGCTAAGTGCTAACTGCGCAATAAACTCAAGAAGTCTATCATGACTTCTATATCATTTGGAATAGTCATCGCACACAAAAAAGTAAGAGATGCATTTGTGCTTAATAATAATGACAGATTCATAATTGCTCTCAAAAAGTCGTGCATTCCTTTCCTTCCAAATTGTCCACCATAATTTAGGCATATTTTCATAACTTTGATATTTGAATTATTTTAGCCGAATCCTGCATCTGTATCCACATCCTCGAATCTTAAAATTTAGATCATGAAGGATCCAACCTCTACGTCTGCAATCATATCGGACGCCTATCCCCTAGTCCGAGCAACTTAAACCACATCTAATTATATGCAATCAGGTACAACAAACCTTACTGCTCACTGATTGAGGATTTTAATTGTTAGAAATCTCTTAACTCCTCATGTTGTCTTGGGAAATCCTCACCTAATGAGCTATTTTTCAGGGTTGAGTTAGGCCCAAAGTCTTTTTTTTTTTTTTTTATCATGATATCAGTATCAAACCCATTCCAATTTCAGTTTACTCGATGTTGGGCCTCCATATTATGTGTTTACACTTTAGTTGGTAGGTCTAAGACGTGCAATAAGGTGATTAAAGTCCCACATTGGTTGTCGGATGCAAAACTGGTCTCCTTTTTATCATCTTAGACACTCCTCACCTTATGAGCTAGCTTTTGGGATAAAGTTAGGCCTAAAGTCCAGCTCTTATTAGGAATGAACAAGTTAAAGTGGAGCATAGTGATATGGAGAATTCATATAGCCGAATCCAACCCGATTGTTATTTAGGCATAGATGATGTTGTATCAATCATGTTAATTTTTGGTGTTTGATTGTGTTAAAGTCAAACTTTGAGCTAATAATGACAGGTATACCAACGAAGTTAGTTAATTTCAAATAGATTATTTAACAGTCACTTATTAGAATAATCCCATTCAATTTATGCTGTCAAACCAAGTAAATCCTACATCTTGAATTCTTGTGAAACAAGATGAAAATATTGCTTAAATAATGTTTCAGCTCGTGTAGTTTTGTTTTGGACCGATGTTAATACTTGCATTATTATGTTCCCACCCCAAATGCTTCAAAGGTTAATTGTGTTTAGAACGGTTTCCCAATCACACCTCTGAACATAAAATGAAATGTGAATAACCCGTCCTACTCTCTTTGAAAGAAGGGGCGCTTTCGGTTTTGTCGGTGCATGAAAGAATTTTTTCTTCTCCATATTACTTTATCTTTCTTGAGTTTTATCATAGTCAACTATCACCTCAGTTTTTCTTTAGTGCTAAATGTGAGCTTTTAAAATCTGTGAGAAAGAGCTGTTTACAGCTCAGCCTTCACCTTTCACTAAATATTATTTCATAAAATTAGGGTATTCCACTTTTTTTTTCTTTTTTACCAGAGTAAGGAACAACATACTCTTCAGCGCATTAACCCTTGCCCAGTTGTGTTTGCTTGTTTTGCTTGTTTTTTCTTACTTTCTTTTTGCTTTACTGATCTGTAGGTACGGGAGCATGCCAGGAAACTTTTGGAGAAGCACATAAAGAAACCTTTTTTTGATGTGAGGCAAGTAGGAAACATCCTATACTTCTTAAGTCTCTTTTTCATTTTCGTTTAAGTATTGCTACATGCAAGCAAGATGCCTTGCAACATACTTGTCGCATTACACCTTTTTAATTACATATTCGGTATCATTGAGAAAATGGAGATGGTGATAAGTTGCCTATTTGTACTCTAATTTGTATAATAGAATGTTGTACCATTCAGGCATTAAGTTTATAAGAATCTTGAGAAGACAGAATGGAAGTGCTATCTATATATTTAGAAGCAGTTTGACAAACTATATTTATGTGGAATAGGAGAAAAACATAAAATTCTCATGTTGTCTCATGTTGTTTTATATCTTTTGGTTGTTAGGTAGTTAAATAAAATGGAAGGGTGATTCTTTGTCTCCATTTCTTTTCATACTAGCTAGGGAAGGAATGAACTACCTATTGAATAAGGCAAGGGATGTCTGGCTTACTCATCAACTGGAGGAAAAACTTGTTATTTCTCACCCAATGAAGTCACACAGACAACACAACAATTCTAGGTGGAGAAGTTTGTACTTTACCAACTACTTATTTAGGATTGCCACGGGGAGAAATAATTAAATCTAAAGGAATTTGGGACGTGTTATTAGAAACTTATCTCTTGGTGGTAGGTTGACACTCATTTACTCAGTCTTAGATGCTCCTCCTACATACATGATGTCATTAAGAGGCTGGACAGTATTAGGATAGCATTCCTTTGGTAAGGTAACAAAGAAAAGAAAGGGTTTCATCTAGTCAAATGGAAAGCTCTGACTTTTGGAAAGAAATTTGGGGGTCTGGGAATTAGGAAGTTAAAGATTCACAATAAAGCTTTGAATATGAAATGGGTGTGGAGACTTACCAATGAGAATCAGTCATTGTGGGGTAAAGTTATAAATGTATAAGATGAGGAGGAAGACTAATGGGCGACTAAGAAGGTTGATACACCAGATGGGGTTAGTATATGGAGATCCACTGGGGCCTTTTGGAGTGAAATGAAGAGCAAACCAAAGATCAAAGTTTATGATGTTAGCAAAACTAGCTTTTGGGAGGCTATTGACATGGCATAGGGACTCTAAAATCACACTTTCCAGACATATTCAGTCTTCTGCTTACCAACAGAAGACTATAGAAGAAATGTGGACCCCTCAAGATTGGGATATTACTTTCAGAAGATCACTCAATGATTGAGAAATGGACAGGATAAAAGTTTTATATCATCCATCAGTGGGTTATAGCAGGGTAAAGCGTATTGAGGTGGCAAGGTTGCAACAGTGGTGACTTCAAGGTGAATGTAGCACACAAGAAGATGAATCAGTCTAATCAGCAGATTGATAACTGGACTTGGAAGCATATTTTGAGAACTAGTATCCCACACAAAGTAGCTTATTTTGTGTGGCTCTTGGCTAAGAAAGCTGTCCTCACCAAGAACAATTTAATGAAAAGAAAGATCACGATGTGTCCCAGATGCTTTCTGTCTTTAGTTAAAGCAGAGTTCGCCATCTATGCCTTCATTGCAAAGTGACAGAACAACTGTGGAGAATTTTATTTGACCTTAAAGGCATATTCTGGATAATGCCCGGAAGATTACAAAAGCTTTATAGAGTTGGGAAGAAGAAGGATCTACGGCAAATAACAGAAGTAGATGGAGAATTGTCCCTGCTTGCATCTGGTGGACAATCTGGAAGGATATGTTTGAAAATATAGAGAATCTAAGTTGCTTGGACTCTTTACTTTTGGTGTTGCACCCGTGTCGACACGACATGGGTGTGGGTGTGGGATCCGTGTCTGATTTGGTCAACCAATTCTGTGTACTTTGACCAAAATCGATGGGGAAAGTCTGGACAGTTTTAATGTTTCTGTAACCAATAAAAAAGCTAAGGTGAAATTAAAAGAAAATGGAATACCTTTTATATAGAAATTTATGTCACTCCTTTTCCAATAATCTCCTTCCGGGATTCTCCTTAAGTTCTCCACATAATATCTCATAATTTAGTTTTATAACTTTATTTTTAGATATTTTAATTATTTTTAGGCGAATCCCCGCACCCGTATCCATACATGGATCCAAACCCCCGAATCTTAAAAATTAGATCATGAAGACCCGACCTCTAGATCTGCACCCGTATCGGACACCGCACTTGAGTCCAAGCAACTTAGTAGTGAATGGTATGCAGAAGATCAAATTGATATGTCTTTTTATATTCAACTTTTGGTGTAAACAGATATACTTGGATGATACTGATTCTATTATGATGTTCTAGAGTCAATATAAAGGTAAGTGAGTTTATCTTCCAGAGTACAATTGTAAATATGGTTATAGTACAACCCATGTACTATTTTGCGCACCTTATCTTATACACACAATAGTAACCGGCTTCCAAAAAAATAATAATTTAGGTATCATAAACAGACTGCTTCCCATTCTTGCAAATGTGTGGCACATGTTTGAAGCTTTCATTCTTTGTAAGCATAGCTTACTGGTTGGACCGACAACCTTTTTTTTAAATCTTTCTAGAATATCGACCCACTATAACTTCTCTGTGCGCTGGTCTATGAAGTTGGGATAGTCATATCCTGCTACTTATTTGTAAAGCTTTTGTTGTTTTCCTCTTTCAGTTTTTTTCCTGTAAGCAAAACTTGACTTTCTGTTGCACAAGAGAAATATCTTACTCATACTTCTGAAATTATTTATCTTTTATTCATTGAAAATTTGTATGTTAATGTTTTGATCATTGGCAATGCAGATATGGGGAATCTGTTGAACGGATGAGCGCTCAGGAGTTTGAAGAGGGAAAGCAATGGCTCAGTGATACATTTTTCCTCATAAGGTGATGGTGGCAGTTTCCTAAAATATGAATCTTGACGCTTGCCTAATGATCTGACTGACTTCTATTTGGAACTGACTTATGTTCTCTAAGCTTACTCTCCATGTTTCGTAGTTCAATTTAATGACAATCTTGGATTAACTGATTGTGTATATACATTAAGGATGCCATGTTTTGAATAGGTAGTATCCAATTAGGAATCTAGTGTTATCTTTTGTGTCCCACATCAGTTGAGAGAATAAACTATTGTCCCTTATTTGGTATTTAGCAATCCTCACCTCATGAGGTTGAGTTAGGCATGAAGTGCATTTTTTTACATGGTATAAGAGACCCATTGCTATTTCATGGTTGATCCTATTAGAGTGGGTTAAAGTCCCACATTGGTTGGGGAATGGACCGGTGGTGGGCTTATATGGACTTGGACAATCCTCCCCTCATGAGCTAGCTTTTGGGGTTGAGTTAGGCCTAGGTGTCATATCTTTTCATGGTATTAGGGCTAGGTCCATCCTTGTTTGGGCTCCTGACCCATGCTCCAGTTGGATCTGGCGTGAAGGGGGGTTAAAGCCCCACATTGGTTGAGGAATGGATTGACAGTTTGTTTATGTGGACTTGGACAATCCTTCCTTCATGAGCTAGCTTTTGGTGTTGAGTTAGGCCCATGTGCCATATCTTTATAGATCCAATATTAGGGCCTTATATCTTATGTTGTCCACATAATGATATCCAACCTGGAAATGTGACGGGGTATTAGATCCCAGATTGGTTTGGGTTTATGAGTTGCTGTCTTTTTATATGATCTTGAGAAATCCTTATAAAATAATGGTCTTGGCTATTCTCACCTCATGAGTTTATCTTTTGGATTGAGTTAGGCTCAAAGTCCATCTTTCTTTACTGTGATCAAGCAACAAAATGATGTGAACGAGGTGTTATTGCTCTTAATGGGTGAAGCAATGCGATGTGGAAGAAAAACACATTTAAACAGTAAGGTCCTAAGACTCAAGCAAGAAGTGGTCTCTTCTTTGCATCAAACTTTAAAACTAGAAAAGAGAGAGAGAGAGGAAAATATGGCCTTTTTCTATCTGACTATTCCCCATGTATCTTCAGTAATCTCTTCGTAGCCTTCTTGTTCTTATGGTGTGCAATTCATCATATTGTTGCTACTGTACTTCTCTTCTGCTTTTTTAATATCTCAATGATTTCTTTATTAACTTTTCTTGTCTATTATAAATGGAGTAGGTAAAGGTGAAAGCAAAAAAATGCGTCATAGTCTATTGGTGTCTTAAGTGCAAAGAAAAATTTAAGTTTGAGCTTTAACAAATGCACTAATGAGGAAAGATTGTGTGCCTGTGGTATGGAAAAATCTCTACAAATACTAACAACACTGATTTGGACAAAACAATTGAAAATATTGTACTTAAATGAAATGCATGAAGTGAAAATCAATTTCAATCAAGTTTAAAACTATTTTAAATCTCTAATTCAGATGGAAAGATTTAATTTTTAAGTTTTTTGAACTAGCTTTCTTAGCGTCTTTTTTTGCAATTTACTCCCTCCATCCCATTTTATGTGGCACCATTTCCTTTTTGGTCAGTCCGAAAAAGAATGTCACATTTCCTTATAAGGTAAGTGTTTAAAGGTACAATTCCTCTTTTACCCTTGTTGGTCCCACTTATCTTAAAGATAGTACTCTAATACACTTATGAGGAGAGAGAAAAGTGAGTCTACTTTTTAATATGACTATTTTTTGAAGGGGCAATTTGGTAAACACTTCTAAGTCTTCATTTATTTTTAAACTGCGTGCCCGGTCAAATATTGCCACATAAAATGGGACGGAGGGAGTATTTTTTTGGGCTAGCTTTCTTAGACTAATTTTTTTATTTATTATCCATAATTACTAAAGATTCATTCATATTGTCTTTTTAGCAAATAATATGTCAGTTTACTAACTATATTTATTGTTTAGTATTACCTTCTTAATGATAGAGCCCATGGGTGATGAGGCACATGCCTTGCCGCTTAAGCTAGGGAAAGCGCGTAACCTTGAGCCATCTTTTTCTTTTTTTATTTGAATTTCGTATTCTGAAGAAGTTTACTTCTTGAGCTATCTTTTCTTTTTTTTTTTTTTTTTTTTTTTGTTTGTTGAATCTCTTTTTTTTCACTAACCAGAAAAGTAGGTTAATTGAACAGGTGTGAGAATGATTGCCTACCGAATATTGATTGGGTTCTCTCGCTGGCAAAAGCTGCAGTTTTAAGACACGGGGTGAATGGACTTGTAATTGACCCATACAATGAACTTGATCATCAACGTCCTTCAAGCCAGTGAGTAACCTTCTATGCATATTTTATGGTTGGTGAATCCATATTAACATGCAGTCTCCTGATGATCCCAGGATAACAAAATGTGTAGCTCAATTTTAAAATGCTTCTTGCCGCCTGTTCTTGGTAGTTGCTTGAGGATATATTGTGCTGATACCTTGTATAGGGTGAATTTCTATGTTCTCTTTGCATTTTCTCCTCGCTTATATTTGTTTGCTACCACTATTCTTTTCCTCATACTGCTGCCATCTGATGCTCCATTTAAAAGCCATCTTTTGGTAGTCCATTCTGCTGAAGGATCTTGACAGGCTAGCAGATTCCAAGAAGTAGAGCAAGGAAAGTGAAATTCCAAAAGATTCATGGATTCTTGTCTTTGTTGTGCTTCAAAAATCAGAAGACGTGTTCTTTGAATTTTGAAATGCAAGAGAGAATGATGTGGCCATAAGTGAAAGAAGGGAAATCTTTCCTTTCCTATTGTTGAGAGTGTAAATACGGAAGGCTCTTATATTATCTAGAAAGGTTGATCTGTGTAACTTTGTGATTAAGAGAAATATAAGATGTAGGGTTCTTGTACACACTATTTAAACCCCAAGCTTTGACGGAATAATCAAACTGTGCAATTCTTAGAAAACCTTTTCTCCTATTTGTCTTATTGTTAAAACACTTAAGCTTTTGGTAGTTACTGAATCGAGTGAACTAAATTGAAGGGACTGCTTGTGAGGTTTTGATGGATTGGGGTTTGTACCGCTCTCTGGTCTCCCAATTTTGCTTCATAAATTTGTAAGAGCTAGATGAAGTTGGATGCAGTCATGTAAATCTAGGTGAAGTAGGGTTTGGCTCTTCAGATGGCTAAGGTGAGGCAAGGTGGAAGAAGCAGCTGCTTCTTGGATAGAAGCGTGAAGCATTCCCATTTTTCTTTATTTTATTTCTTATAGAAATGTTGACTTTTAGTTGGAACAGTGGTGTTAAGGAGTAGAGAGAAGACTCCCAGGCACTACCCCCAAGGTAATTTCTTAGAGTCGATTTTCAAGCTGGGGTCCTGAATCCGGTGGACTTCTGATCACTGGAAAATATCTTTCCATCCTTTCTACCATTCTTCCTTTTTTCCCTTCATTTACAGCAACCAAAATTCAATGGGGGAGAACAGAATGTATTTTGCGGTGGGGTCGGAACCTTGGTACGACTGGGTGGAACACAGCCATAATCTGATGCGAAGAACGACATTCAACAAGAAAACCACGGAGTGGATTTGTTACTTCCTACAGGAAACTTCAAGGGATAAAGAAGCACAGACGAGGAGATGAAAACTTAAGGAGCATTATGCACTATTTTTCTGTTCAAGGGAAACCAACAATTTCAGCAGATTTATAAGTATTTTTTCGGTACAAGGAGACAACAGATCTGTCATTATTATCCCTGAAGTGACATTAAATGCTTGATATAGGGATATCACGTTTAAGATCAACAGATTCATCAAAAAGATACAAGTCCGACCGGAAGACAGACCCAGAAATTCCATATGCTGAAACTGTCAGAACCAGTAAATGGCAATTGAAGGGGGCAAACGGAACATTGATCAGTACAAGTGACAAGAAAATCACCATAACTGAGGGGAAAGCATTGGCTGAGAGTGATGACTTGGGCAGATGTGTGGTCAGTCATTTTAACAGTGATTTGAATGAAAAACCAACACTATCAGATACATGGTGGAACATTTACGAAATGGCTGACAGTCAATTTTTGTTTAAGTTCTTAACAAAATACATGGTGGAACATGTTCTTCAAGGGGAGTGGAGTAGGAAAAAAGAAAAAATCTACTTGGAGTGGTGTGCCCAGTCGCTGGATGCTCTTTGAATGGATGACAAAGAGAATGAACTTGGGTCAAAGCTATGGGTCTCTTCACCTTTGGTCAGATAGATATTTAAAGCCATCAGAGAGCAGTGTGGAGGATGGCTAAAAATGGAGGAGACATCTCCGGAAAACCATCTTCAATGGGCAAGATTAAAAGTGAAGGGAGGCAGTAGCAGCATTCCAAAGGAGGTGAAGATTGAGGAAAAAGGGTTAATTTTTTTTGGAAGACGAGAAAAACAAGGCTCTGGCTACTCTGGAAGAGATAGAGCAAGGTGAGAGGGTGCTTCCTGATGAAGAACAAGCAGAAATAGAGAGGAATTTTATCAAGAGGTAACTGGAAAAAGTGGCAGAGTCTAAAGAATTATTTTGCTGATAAAATCCCAGAGTTTTGTGGATCGAACAAGGAAACAAGAAACACAAAAAAAATTCATTAGCTGGCTAAGGCTTAGAGAAGGTTAAAAAATATTGACAAAATGTTAGCACTCGTTGGCTCCTAAAAGCTTACAATAGTAGTTATTTGCAGCATCTCATTCCAGTAGTAGTTATTTCCTTGAAGTAGTTATTTGTAGTTTTGGACTCCAGTGATGTTAGGAAACCGTGTCCTAGTTTCTAGGGGTAGTCATCTTATCAGTATTGTATTTAAACTCTATGTTTAACATATGAAATCTAAGCAGAAACTTATTCCTGTTTGAGTACTTTAACTCATGAGATTGCAGCTTCTCTTTTAACGAACCAGCACCATAGGCCGTGGGAAGAGAACGTCAGATTCATTTTGCAGCGTCCCCATAACTAGATCCATATCAGGGAATCATAACAACTTGGGGGATCATAACAACTTGGTATCAGAGACGAAAGTTATGGGAAACCAAATCCGATGACAACTAGTACAGTTGGTCAACTTGTTCCAAGAAAAACCTGCAGCCAATCTAGCCAGACAAGAAGCCATAAATGCTCACTTGGATACAATCACGAAGGTTTAGCAAATTTGAAGATCGATTGTGAATCAACTGAAATATACCAGTCATAATCGAGGTTGGAAGGGTAAAACTACTGTGGCAGGAGGGTCAGGATCAGAAACTGGAGGAAGTTCTATCATTCCTAGATATACAAGGTTGGGTTTTACTCTATTTAATGACCCCTTGGGATGGCTGAACAGGTGCGAGCATTTCTTTCGCACTAGCAAACACTAGAAGAAGAAAAAGTTGGACTGCCAGTGTGCTAAATGGAGTGGCAACATTATTATGTCCTTTTTACCTACAACTGCATCATTGGAGAGAAGTTGAATTTCATAAGGGATATGTTCTTGTGGGATGGTAATGCCATTAAAAGGAATATACAATACTTCTCTTAAAATTGGAAGTGGTCATTAATGGTAAAAATCAGGGGGTTTGGGAGAGAAAAAACTGAAATTATACAGGAAGAGCCTACTGGTTAAATTGACTGTGGAGTCGTGAAACCTGGGAAAGGTTAATTGATTTTATCTGTGGCAAGATGGATGGTTGAAGACAATCCCACACGATTGAGAGTAACAGGGGGAGTCAGGAAAGGGTTAAGTGTACTGTGGGGTGGGGAGTGGGGGTGATTTTTTACAACATACTGATCCAGAAGTGGGAAATGAGGCCAGAACTAAATTTTGGTCAGACATCTGATTGGTAATACAAGTTTGAAGAACTGGTTTCCAGATATTTTTAGGCTTTAGCTGCTCTATGGTTAAGGATGGCTACATCTCTGAGTTTTCCATTCAAATTCTGGTTGGCAATTACAGTTCAGAAGGAATCTAATTAACTGAGATTGGAAGGTTTCTGTCAACTGTTTCAACAATTGGTTTCAGTTTCAATTGTTCAAAACAAAGAGAATTTGCTCTAACGTTACCAAATTCAAAAAAAAAAAAAAAAAACAAACAAAGAGAATTGCTCTATTAGCAAGGACAAGATGTTCTCAGTTAAAAATTTCTTGTCTGTTATTAAAGCTAACAGGTCTAGGGATTTCTCACTGGCCCGGAATAATTTGCAAAAGAGAGGTTTTGCTTTTAAAGAGTAAATGCCATCTGTGTGAAGAGAACCAGGAAACAGTGGAACATATTTTCCTATATTGCAGGTGCTCCAGATAGTATTCGGTGTTGTTTCTAAATGTTATTGGTATGGGTGATGCCTCTGAAGATTAAGAGCTTACTAGAATGCTGGCAATGCCAAAGGATTTCAAGACATCTGAAGCAAATTTGGAAGACAATACCCATATGCATTTTCTGGACCATTTGGCTGCAAAGAAACAAAGCTTACTTTGAAGGAAAAAGGAGACATATTTCTAGAATTAAGAAAAAATATTTGCGTAACTTATATTTTTGATGTAATAGTAGTATGTTGGATAGGTTGGATCAGTTTGACTATTTGAGTTTGTTAAGAGAGATCACATGACAGATTGATGGTATGATGTGTAGAAGGTTGTTGAGTCCTGCACTACCTTGTGTCACCTTGGTACTTCATATGTAAATCTTGACCTTTGTAGAGAAAGATTCTAAACATGAATTTCGCAGGAAATGTTATAGGTGGGAGTGGCAGGGAAGTAAGGGTTGGGGAGTGGGAGGGGATGAAACTTACCCTCCAGTTGGTTGGCAAATCCCATCCAGTTGCTTCATTTCATTAGAAACAGAGAATAATTTGCAATACCCTGGGCCTTGACCCTGTTCAGCACTTGGCTATCAACTGACCCCTTGGCACTTTCAAACTGTTGGAGTGTTGCCTGCAATCTATATAATTCTTGCTTTTGAAATTTGTTCTGTAGAATTGTCCTGCTCTTTAGGAATTTTGACTTGTATCTCAAGCACCAGTTTTTTCTACAATGTTGTTGGTTGGCCTTTCTTCTTCGGCATCTTCTTCTCAAGAGGAAACTCTTACTTCCTTAGATCTCGAGCACTCATTTTTCTCCACATAGATTGATTACCCTTGTCAACCCTGGAGGCTGAAATTTTTGATCCCTTTTCAAGATATTACCTACAGAAATATTCAACTTGGTGAAGCTTGTTCTTGTCTAGCTCTTCATTATGATAACATCCTTAGGTTGCTCTCTTACCTACTGTTTCATTTCTATATATTTCGCTCTTGAAATTAATATGAGTTCTCTTTGTGCTTGAAACGTTGAAATTGTAGTTGTAATGTTCCATGTTCATTACCATTCAGTTTTCTCCAATATTGATATCTCTAGGAACATGGTCTCTTTCGTTGGGACTTGTTGGAGTTGGGTCATTTATAACCATTCATTTAACTTTTCAGGACCGAAACAGAGTATGTCAGCCAGATGCTGACAAAGATAAAACGGTTTGCACAACACCATTCCTGTCATGTTTGGTTTGTTGCACATCCGAGACAGGTTGAATGACTTAAATTGTTGTGTTACTGCCGTTTTGTTGCCTTTGTTCTTATTCAATTCGATAATATCAATGACCATCAAATATGTTTTGCCAGTTACATCATTGGGTAGGAGGTCCTCCAAATCTGTACGATATTAGTGGAAGTGCACACTTCATAAACAAATGTGACAATGGTATTGTTATTCATCGAAACAGAGACCCTTCAGCTGGCCCCGTGGATCAAGTGCAGGTTTGTTTTGCTTAGTAAGATCATTAGTTGTTTACCTTAGATATTTTACTAAAAGTTCTTTTATACTCTAGGTTTGTGTAAGAAAGGTACGGAATAAAGTTAGTGGAACAATTGGTGATGCCTTCTTATCATATGACAGGTACTTGATATTTTCAATGCAAACTCCCCAAACATTTTATGGAGTCTTTATGTTATTCCTTCTTCTTACTACATGCCGTGTACTCAGGACTCATAGTGAAACTAGATCTGTTTATGTTTTTAATCTCATAGCTAATTTACTTCTGAGGAGTTTTTGCTTTTCCTTTTTTTTTTTTTTTTTTTAACTACAAAATAAGGATGTTTCTAAGAGTGCTGGAATTGGTGTACATTAACACCCTTTTTTTCAATTAAAAAGAAACATTGCTTTGATATTTTTTGACTTAGTTCTAGAAATTCAGCTACCCATAAAAGAAAAATCTATTCAGAATAACAACTTACTGAAGCGTTAGATGGTGATACTTGCCTCTCTCTATTTTGCAGGGTTACTGGTGAATTCGTGGACATTGATGAGCACCCAAGGAAAGGCTAGCTAGCAAATTCTGGATATTCTTCCATTGTACATAAGGGGAATGACTCTCAACTTTTGATGACTGATCACAGCGCTCCTAGAAGAAGTTTGGAGCCATATTGTGTGGAAAATCAGGCAGAAAAATCTCACAGTGGTTGGTATACATATATGTGGTGGAGCATTGTGCCTAGTGAAGTTCTTCGCTTTAGTGGCTCTTGTAAGATAAGGTAACAAGCAACTATTAAGCTTAGAACAACAATTTTCTTAGGGCGGCGATGTTGGAAGCTTTAAAATTTACCTCTTATTGAGTTGTTCAGTAAGTGTGCTTGATTCCTGACAGATTAAATTAGTCTGATAGTGCTTAGGTGATCAAATGCCATATTCTCAACATACAAATGTTTAAGTGGTGGTTTATTGGTTAAGTTGTAAAATTAATTGGGTTGATCCCAATAGGAAATATTAATGATTGATTGTAGGCATCCTTCTAGATATTATTGGCTTTGCCTATGTATTCACTATATTACTGTTGTATGTGTTTTCTAGTCTTGCCAATTTTGTTGTTGTAGGTTAACGGTAGCTCCTTTTTGCTTTGGGCTTCTTACTCAACTACACAGGTGAAAAAAAGTTTATGCCTAATGTATTCATACGGTAAAAATAGCTATATAATGTATCGATATTATATAGATAATATATAATTGTGTATGTATGATGCATAATATGTATTGGAGATTTGACACAGTTATACAAGTTTATACATTGCAACAGTTCATCTTCCTCATGAGTTGATTTTTTTTCCAATCCTGATCAGCTCAACTTTTTAAATAATTCAAATTTTAGATATGAGCTTTTTTCGATGTTTTAATTCTTTTGATATTATTCACTTAAAATAATTTGTGTGGGGCAAGTTGAATTTCAAAATTTGACCTTGGGAGCTTTTCAACTGCGGATTGTAACAGACATTCAACTCAACCACTTCTAGACAGTCTCAAATTATAAATATGAATTCCTCTTGATATTTCGTATTTATGATATACTAGTTCCAACGATTTCAAAAAGGAGTCTGGAAGAAATTTGTAGATAGATAACAAAAGCCTAGATGTCATAAGATTGATACTTCCATTTAGTTACTTTTCAGGGTTCTGTTTTTACGCATTAAACATACTTTTCTATACTATATTATGCATTTTATTTAAAGTTGATTAAATTTGTTTATAGGATCGTGCATCTACTTTATTTTGACTAGATGCACAAAATCCTTGCTACTCATTCTTAATTGTATAGAAATTATTTTAACATAAACAAATGTAAGAAAATTCATTTATCTATGCAATTTTTTTAACAAAAATTCTAAAAATCAGTCTAAATAGGTGCAAGAGCTTCTAACAGAGTATAGAACAACATAAAAAAAACAGACACAACTACCACTCGAGGTCGGAGTAAGTAGAAAAGCAACCGTCATCCTCACACTTCAATCAATTTGAAACAGGTTTACACCAAGTTGAAACAGACCTACACTCAGATTGATTAAGTAGAAAAGTAACCGTCATTCCTATTATTATTATTATTATTTGTCCATGAAAAAAGTAAGACTTTATCAACACTAATTAAAAACAATAGTTTGCATTATTTTTCATTTCCTTAGAAGAGGATAGCAATCCCAAGAGATTCAATGTACAAGTTTGATAAGCTACTTTCCAAGCCACCTAGACCTATATACTAAACTATTTGTTTCTACTTTTTTCTAGACAAGAATTGAAATAGAAGGCGTGGGAGCCTAAACAATTTTGTAAGGTGTGCCCCCCCAAAACACCTTACCAAAGAAAAGCTAATTTAGTTAAGGTCTTCTGAGTAAGGCGTGGTGTCCCCCCACCTTTATCGTTTTAATTTCTATTAGAGTTTTTTATAATAAAAAGTTATTTTTGTACTCCCTTTTTCATCATCACATAGGAGTCCTTTTTTCTTTCACAGTTGTGACATCTTAACACAAATTTAAATACAACTAATCACTTTAATTGAAATTTGTGTTAAAGAAAGTATCGAGTAGAACAGAGAAATATATTGAAGGAAAAGAAAACTTTTTATTGCTGGGGAGATTTAAACCAATTTAAAGTAGGACTCTTAAATAGATAACCAAACAACAAAATATCTTCTAGGACACCTAAAGAAAAGGAAATAACTTAACCACAAACAATAACTGAAACCTAAAAGTTAGGACCTGCTAAAAACGTGAGAAACATGTAGAAAGTAAATGTCTCAACTAACAACTATAACATAGAATTAACAGTTAAATAAAATTCTTGACATTCCCTCCCTTCAAGTGAAAGACTCTCAGTTTAATTTCCTGAAGATGCATCCATAAAAGTACAAACTCCAAGTGATTCCCTAAGCTTCACAAACTGTGCATATTGAGGGATTTAGTAAATATGCCAGCGACCTGCTAGTCTTCACTTATGCAATACATAAGATCAACCACTCCACTCCATCTTCAATAAGATTTCTTAAGAAATGAAACCTTACATCAATATGCTTGCTTCTCCCGTGTAAAACTAGATTTTTGGACAACTTTATAGCTGAAATATTGTCACAATAAATTATTGTTGCTTTATGGTGCTTGAAATTTAGCTCAATAAGAATATTTCTTTGCCAAATGGCTTGCACGACACATATTGTAGCTGCAAGAAATTCAGCTTCAGTTGTTGACAAAGTAACGATTGGCTACTTCTTTGATGGCCATGAGACTGCACCTGAACTCAGCATAAACACATTGCCTGAACTACTCTTCCTATCATCCAAGTCACCAGCATAATCACTATCATAAAACCCAATGAACTCTGTCTTTTCTCCATTTCTGTAGAATAATCCGAAGTCTACAGTACATTTTAAGTATTAAAAAATTTCTTTTTACAGCCAACAAATAATTTTTTTTGGATTCTCCATGAATCTGCTATGTTGTGTGTGATATCTGGCCTTTTTATTGTCAAATACATCAGACTTTTCACAATTTGTTTTAGAAAGGTTCCATCGATCCTTTTTCCTCCAACATCCTTTGTAAGATTCAAGCCAACTTCTGATGGTGAAGTCACAGGATTACAATTGATCATTTGAAATCTGTCCAAAATTTCTCGCACATGCTTCTTTTGAGAAATAAATATTCCATCAACTGATTTCACTATTTCTATGCCAAGAAAGTAACGCGCTATTTCAAGATCAGACATATCAAAGTCAAGCATCATAGACCTTTAAATTTTTCAAACATGACTCGACTATTTCCTGTATAAATCAAATCATCTACATATAAGCACACAATTGACATTTTCCCTCCATCTTCACACTTTGTATACAAAGTATCCTCATACACACATTTCCGAAAATTCTTCTTTTGAAAATAAGCATATATATGACTATACCAAACTTTAGGTGCTTGTTTTAATCCGTAAAGAGCCTTCTTTAGTCTTCAAACTTTATGCTCTTCATTAATCTTAACATAACCAGGATGTTGTTCCGTAAATACATGTTCTTGTAAGTCTCCATGTAGAAAAGCAGACTTCACATCCAATTGATGGATAGGCCATGAATTTTAGTCAATGCATTTACCAATCTGATCGCATCAAGTCTGACAACAGGAGCAAACACTTCTCTGTAACCCACTCCAAACTCTTGCTTGTTGCCTTTCACCACCAACCGTGCCTTTTACTTGTCGATCTCCTCATTCTCCTTCAGTTTGGTTTTATAGACCTATTTTACTCCAGTCATTTTGTGTCCTTCTGGTAGATCAACAATCTCACATGTGTCATTTTTTTATGGCTGCAATTTCATCATCCATTGCCTTTCGTCATTTTTCATTTTTTTTTTACAGTACTTCCAAAAATTGTTGGATCACAATCTGAAAATAGAGCAAAATGAGTGAAAAGATCTTCGGATTGATCAATTCTTTTTACCTCGTAAGCTGTCATTCCTTCTTCGAGCATGAGGGGACCATGAATCAGCTACAGTTTCTCTCTGCTCATTCATAACAGGTGAAGTCTTAAAACTTCTAGGATTGCTATCTTGAGCATTTTCAAGGACTACTACTGCTAGAACTTGTTGTTAAGACTGAATTGCTTCTTCACCATTTTCTCCATCAAGGCATCCTGGAATTTGTTCTCCCATAACATTTTTGTTCCACGACCAAAAATGATTTTCATCAAAGAAGACATCTCAGCTAACTAATATTTTGATTGATCATCACTAACACCGAAAAAAATACATTTCTCTCCCTTGTTGTCAAACTTTTTTTCCTTTTGATCTGGAATATGGGCATATGCAATGCCCAAAGATTCTGAAGTGATCTACAGTTGGTTGTTATCCGCTCCATGCTTCCTCCGGAGTCATATTTTTAACAGTAAATGTGGGGCATCTATCCGAGATATGAATAGTCCAATTGACTGGTTCAGGCCAAAAGCTTCTTGAAACACCGTTACTGGTCAAAATACTCCGCACCATGTTCATGATAGTGCGATTTTTCCTCTCACTACTTCATTTTGCTTGGGCGAGCAGGCTGCTGTAAGTTGCCTTTTGATTCCATGAAGGTCACAAAAATTTACAAATTCATGTGAGTTATATTCTCCCCCACGATCCGAACACAGAGCTTTATTAAGCTACCAATCTCTTTTCCAACAAGCACTTTGAAGCTTTTAAAAGCTTCGATTCAGATTTCACCTGCAAAAAGTATACCCAACTTTTTTGAGTAAAATTATCAATAAGGTAATTATATAGCTATTACCTCCATTAGAAGATGGTGTTATCGGTCCACAAATATAAAAAAAGACAAGTTCTAGTTCCTTGTTTGCTCTCCATGTACCCCTTTGTGGAAAAGAGTTGCGAGACTGCTTGCTAACAACACACTCTCACTAATATCAGATTTAGAGGAAGACCAATCATCATATTCTTCTGTTGCAAGGTCTTTAATCCAACGAAATTAAGATGCTCAGAACGAATATGCCACCGTCAAGCATCATCTCCTTGTTTTTCTAAGAAGCATAATTGTTGTATATTATTGAGATTGAGAGGAAACATTTTGTTTGCAGTCATTTTAACTTGAGCAATTATAAGCCTAAATTGTCATTTTGAAACCGACAAATTCCATTTGTAATGACAATTTCACACCTCTTCTCTTGCAATTGACCAAGACTCAACAGATTTGGCTTCAACTCAGGAACATAAAGGACATTAGAAATTATTTGAGAAATATCCCTTTTAGTTCGAATGCTTACCTTTACTTTTCCATGACTGAAAGTTTTGAGTCATTGCTAAACTTCATAAAATCTCGATATGACTCATTTAATGTGGAGAAAGCTGACTTGTTTTCGCACATATGATTGTTGCAATCAGTGTCTAAGTACCATATATTCTGCTGAATTTCCTCCGTCACTTGTTCCTTCTCTTTATAGGCCATTAATAAAGAGGTCGCTTCCCTTTCTGTAAAATTGGACTGCCTTCCACTATCTCTATTCGAGTTAGTTCTATATTCTGATTTATAATGGCCATACCTGTGACACCTATAACATTCAACCTTTGACTTGTCTACTGATTTTGGCTTATTGTTGTTATCACAACTTCTTTGCCTTCTTTGAGAATTTGAAGAATATTTTTCAAATTTTTGTTGCGAGTGCCTCCCACGACCAAATTTGTATCCTTTCCCTCTTCCTCTTCCACGGCCACCACCATTTGAAGAGTGGTAGTTGGATGAGAGTTGAAGAGCTTGTTCCTTGCTGGTTTGTCGATTCATTTTTTGCTCATGAATCAACTGTGAACTTTGCAATTCATTAATGGAAAGTTCATTAGTTTCTTTTGATTCCTCAATTGAACAAACAACATAGTTGAATTTCGACGACATGAAGTGAAGGATCTTTTCAATAATAGTGACATCTTCCAGCTTTTCATCATGTATCCACATCTTATTTGCTATTGCCGTCGTCCTCGAAAAGTACTCTGAAAATGATTCTCTCATCTTTATTTGTATAGTCTCAAAATTAGCACGAAAAGATTGCAATAGCGCCATTTTTGCCTTTGTTGTTCCCTTATACTTCTTCTTCATGGAATCTCATATTTGTTTAGAAGTATCCTTGCAAAGAATAGTTTCTAGTAGTGAAAGATCAATAGCTTGGAAATGATGATTCTTTACTTTGAGATCTTTCAATCTTAGACCATCCAACTCTGCTTTTTGTGCTTCAGACAAAGCAATACCAGTAGCTGGCTCTTGCACGCCAATATCGACAACTGACCAAAACTCCTTGGATCTAAGGAAATTCTCCATCAACATGTTCCAATGGTCGTAATGACCATCGAAGCATGGAATAGTAGACTGAACAAAACTTTTAGATGTCATGTTTTTTATACTACAATAGTACTTAAAGAAAACAAACTTCCTATAAGTAGTACCCAACACTCGCACTCAATTTGAGGAACTGTTAATCTGGCTCCGATACCAAATGTTGAGAAAGTAACGAATAGAATAGAGAAATATATTGAAGGAAAAGAAAACTTCATATTGCTGGAGAGATTAAACCAACTTACAGTAGGACTCTTAAATAGATAACTAAGCAACAAACTAACCTTCTAGGACTCCTTAAGAAAAGAAATTACTTAACCACAAACAATAACTGAAACCTAAAAGCTAGGACCTGCTAAAGACGTGAGAAACATGTAGAATGTAAATGTCTCCACTAACAAATGTAACATAGAATTAGCTATTAAATAAAATTCTTGACAACTTGAGCATCTATTGTTTTTTTTTAAAAAAAAAATCATCTTATTTATTACTTCATGAAAATAGAAGATTGTGTATGTTGTTCTAAAGATTATTGTGTGTATTTGTCCGTTATTTTCTATATATACCTCTTCAAGATGGTTTTTGCTATAAAAGAATCTTTGATCAAGTGCCATAAAAATTTGTTTTTATGACATTTTTTTCAATGATGAAAGTATTAGAATGAATTGAAGGAAGAACAACTAGATTAGATCAAACTCTTAAACATAATTATTTATCAATTTAAAAATTCTAAATTATTATATTATTCTTTTAAATATTATTTTTTCTATTTTTGAAAATATGTTCTTATTGATATACGGATTAATATACATTTATTACTTTCTTATGTCCCAATTTATGTGACACCCTTTCCTTATTAGTCTGTCCCAAAAAGAATGTCACCGTATTATAGTTAAAAGTAATTGCAAATTTTAAATATTTTTTTATACTTAATGAAATGATTTACAACCGCACAAATATCTAAGAATTATTTTAAAACACAAGTTTCAAAGGTCTTCCTTTTTACTCAAACATCATGTCAAGTAAAACGGTGCCACATACAATGAAACGGATAGAGTGTTAAATAATGTGATATACCCGAGCAAAACACGTTCACTTATCAATAAAGCTAGGTGTAGCCAAGATAATGTAACACCTCTAAATGACCTCCAATTACAATTAACTTTTTATTCCCTTTTTGATATTTCTCTCTATTTCAGGAATCTACTTAAAATTATTTTTTATTTTTTAAAAATATTTTATTTAAAAATTCATGTTTATTCATTTTGCAAATAACTCACACCACTTTATTTTTATAGCTTCTATTATAATAATATCCATTTAAGTCGTACTTTTAACTAATACATTTCATTTTTTTTCATAACTCCTACTCTATAGTAATTAATTTTCATTATTCCTATATTTTTCAAGTTCATAATCCTCAAATAAATATTTTACTTGTCATTACACTCAATGTACATATTCATAAGTGCAGAACAAACATACATATCATCTTTAAGGCAATGCAATTGCTCACCTTTTTCCCTAAACTTCTGCACATGCACAAGCCTTCAACAAAGAAGAAAATGACTAAAAATCAAGGACAACACCCACTATTAGAAGTTTCAAGAACTATATTTGGTTGTGGAATCTAAGTGTGTGCAAAAACCGAATCGAAAAAAATTATTATTGATTTATTGTTATGGTTTATTGGATTAACAGTTTTTTAATGGTTTTATAAAAAAAAATTATTGGGTTATCAGTTCAGTATTGATTTTTAATATTGGGTTATTGGGTAAACCAATAACCCATTAAGACTAGTAATTTACTACATTTACCTGTACATAAATACTATATATTAATCGCAATATCTTACTAGTTACTGTCTTGATCTTTTATCTTCAATTCACACTTTAAAGTGACTTTTAGTTCACAACTTCACATTATACAAAACGTCAAAATCTAAATTAAGAACCATATTCCTCTTAGTTTCTCTTTGTGTGACACTTATATTACTGTGTTGTCGTGTCAAATTTATTAGAGAAGTCATATATTTATTTTATAAGTATTTTTTTATTGGTTAAACCAAAAATCAAACCATTAGGACCAAAACCGATAAAAAATCTCTTATTGATTTAGTTATTGATTTAACGTATTCAAAAACCGATAAACTGAACCGATCGATGCACACCCTAGACTGGATCTGATCCATGCAAGGTGGGCATGGTACATAAAGACAGTTGTTGGATTAGTTGTGCAAACATTTATGAGTTTACTGATTAAAAAGAAAATCATTTTGCTTGTGGGTTTTTATGGAAAAGGCTTGAATTTACTTGAGATCTCTTTAAAGATTTGTTTTTGGGTACAAGAGAGAGATGGGGGAGGCCTAATTCACTTAGTATAAATGTGTTTTTTCTTGAGTGTTTCTATTTTCTAATTATATTTGTTTTATTGGATAATGAAGTATGTAGTAAGATCTGATGATGGTGTGGAATTTGCTCTATCGAAAGATAAATACATGTCTATAATAATCTTTTTATATTTTAAAGTTATAATTGGGTGTTAAATTCTTTAAAATTTATGTATTTTTAGATTTGACACATGATTGCGACATACAATTTGAAAGATATGAGCAACATATTCTACGACACAAATCCTACATATAAAATGGCTCCTTTGTTAGTTATGTTAGTGAAAATTATAATATCACAAGATTCCAATCGAAAATAAAATGAAGAAATAAAAATCTCTTCCGCTGAGGCGCAGATATCTCGCTCCTTTTAAGGAAATTCAAGTCCATTACAATAAATGTTTTCACCGGTCCCACAATAGCCCTCTTGACTTGTCCCCTCTAGGATACAATAGCCTAAACACAAAGTATAACTCAACAAATTCTGGACAAGAGTAGAGTCCAAAGCTCCACAAAATTAACACCTCCCTTCAACTTATAAGAATTCTCTTTTTTGACTAACTTGTATGCACTCTATATTTCTTGTGTGTGTACAAACCAAATGAAGATCACCACTGTTTATAGTTAAGGATGTCTTTCTAGCAATGAATAGGAAGATAATGAGGTTGTAAATAGTGAAGATAAATGGTGAGGTTAAGATGAGTTACAATGGTTTTAGTAGAAAATAAAACCACTCTCTACCAACCATCAATGGCCACTAACATTTGATGGTTGAAACACACCAGTAATGAGCAGCAATGAAGTGCTCAAGAGCCTCAACGGACAAAAAGAATTAAAGCAACTCAGCACCTGTGGAAATTCTCCATGAAGCAACGGATAGGAATTAGGCACAATGAATGCCCACCAACGTATAGGAAAGTGCAGCACCAAAAGTGTAACATTTTTGTACCCCCATAGTAACACAAATTAATAGATAAAATATTAATAGTAAAATATAAGGACCAACAATCCCCCACTCATTTCAATTATTAACTAAGAGAGTCTATCATCGGAAGGAATACTACTATACATAATGAAGGTGTGCTCTGCATTGAATCTCCATTTAGTGAAATAGTAACTTTTACTCTAGAGTCATACTAATCTCAGACTTGAACTATGACTGATTAAGGGAAATAAAATATCACTACTCACACACTATAATCAGGGTGTTGACATGAGCTTTAAAATTCAACACGTTACGGCCTTGTGCTATCACGGTTTCATGAGTGCTTTTGAAAATAAGCTCAATTCTCATTGGAAACGACCTACTTCCACACTCGCATAGGTAAAATCTGTTGAGAGTGTTCCTGTAAGTTCAACACTCTATCCATACAAGCTACAAATTTTTCCTTAAGAGTTTTTTAAATTCAACCTCCACAATTTACTACAGGAAACAATGCACTCACATCATAGGGAGGGAATAAAAAGAATAGTGCATTTTTCACCAGAATTTATCATATGATTCGTTTTTTCCATTGAGCATGGTTATAGGATCTCTAGGCCCCAGGTTGGATTTCCTCATATATAACTCAAGGATTTATAGGCTTCAATCCCATCCCTCTTGATCTGCTCCGAACCTTTTGTAACACCCCGAAAATCTAATAAACTAAGCTAGAGTCTAACATGTAAACTAGTATCCTAAATAGGGTCAACATGAAGATAAGAGTCGTAAAATGACCTCCCTAAGTTAGTACTAATGTTTTAGTCCCTAAACGTCAAGGCATGACCCCTCCAAGAACCTCCCAAAGGTCCTTGAAGAGGACCAAAAAACTGCCCAAAAGCTGTCAAAAACCAGCATGACTCACGAAAGGGGCACCCACGATCCATGGGTGGAATCACGCCCCATAGGTGGGGGTCGTGAGTCGAGGTTAGACCTTCCCCAAAACCTCCAAGCTCCAGTACAAATCTACGCCCATGCAGAACGGGCCGTAGACCCATTTATGCCCTATGGGTGGGGTCTCGTGAGTAGGTGGCTTGAGTTGGCCAAAATGAGGGGCTGCAGACCCACACCACGAATGACCAGTACGGTCCGTGGTTCCATCCACGCCCCGTGGGTGGGGGTCATGGATAGGGGCCTGCCAAGCTGCCCAAAACTCGGCCAAAGGTGGAATGTTTTAAGAAATTCCTATTTTAACTATTTAAGGGTGGGGACGATTTATATTAGTTATTTAGACATATATAAGTAGTTATTAACTATTAGACAACTCTTTTAACACCTCATAACTCACAAGACTCAATTAGAAACCAACCCTCCTCTCTCAATATTTCTCTTTCTAAACTCAAGGAAGAAGAAAAGAGCCATTGAAGCTATGGTTTATGGATTCCAAAGGTTCTTCCCCAAATTTCTTGGAGTTTATTAGTCAAGGTATGGATGCTCTTCATATTTGGGAAGCTGTCACCCAAAGAGCCCCTTCAAAATATGTTTTTAAGATTCCAAATCCCCAAATCTAGGGTTTTCAATCTATTGTCATGAGTCTCCTTCCAAAATGTTTTCAATTGTTTATTTATGGTTGATTATGGTTGGTTATGATGAATTATGGTTGGATTATTGGAGTATTGGTGTTTTATGATGAAAATCTCCCTTAGACCCATGATTCCCCTTCCTTCTTAAATTGTGAGCTATGGTATGGCTTGATTGATGATGGGAGCTTGACAATTGATTATGCTTACATTGATTAAGTTGTTGAATCATGATATCCCTCTATCTAATGTGGTAATTCTAGAAGTTAGGGTTGATCTTGATTCATTGCCTTGAAGGGCAACTTGTTAAGGTTTATACATGTTGATGAAGATTGTATATGAACTTGTAATTCACTTAGATAGTGATGATCCTATGACTATTGTGTAATTGTGGTATTGATGCAAGATCATTCTTCCCTATACCCTTACACTTGATTATGCATGAAGTATGTATGTATGTTATGATAAGCTTTTTGTGTTTATTGAAAGGCTATTCTCATGAAACACTATGAATGTTATGTGAAAGGTTTACTCACATGTTGATGATTCTAAGGTTGAAAGGACATTCTCACCTAATGAATCTATGAGCTATTATGATGTATGTTGGTTGAGTACCTAGTGCATTCTCTCATGAACATGAACTTAAGTAAAGACTTAATATAACTTTTAAAGGGAATTATGCTTAGCACCGAGTGGACATGAAAATGAGATGGAAGCTTTTATGTTAGAAAGTCTGGCTTCCCAATGTAAGTTATCTCATCAGATGGAAACCTTTTATGTTAGAAAGTACGGGTTTCTAGTAGCAATCTCCGTACCCCATAACTATGTGCCTACATAGGTCTTTAGCTAGTGGATCCACCTAAAATCTATTATGTAAGCTCTACCTTAGGTAAGTAGGAACTCTATTTTTAGTGTGTGAGTAAGACACCGAATTCCATGTAGCTCACATGGTCTATGTCAGTTAATGTTATTTTCCCTAGATGATTTGACTATGAACTATGATAAGAACATGGACTTTAATTATGACTTCTTAAGAGGTACAACTTAGTATGAGTGGGGGTATGGGACTTCACTTATGTATTGTACAAGTAGGCTTTAAGAGGGGTTATGGTGAGGTTCTCTTATGTAATGAAGAGTTATGGATTATGTATGTAAGATATGTATGGATGTTAAGGTTGACTTTACTTGTTGCAAGTTATGAACATGAATAACTCCTTACTTATGTATGTTGGTTATGGATGAGGCAAAAGTAAGATATGTATGTTTTTGGTGACCTAAATGTGATACTTAGCATTTGGCAAGGTTGTGGGATCTTACCATTGCATTACACTAGTATGGCTTTGGGTTGCTTATATGTTGGTTTGTCTTATGTTTCTTCAAAAATGTGCATATTGTCTTTTAAACTTGATAAAGGCATGATTTCAACTAAATGTCCCTTTTATGCATGTTTAAGGATTTTTATGCATGGCTTCCATACCTAGTACATTATTCGTGATAACCCATATTTTCTACATTTACTATGAGTGTAGGTTCCGGTCGTTGAGACGTACTTCTTCTTTCAAGTGAAGCTTGGGTTGACTATTCCCTAAGCTTGGTGACTCCTCAAGATTCAAGGACAAGACATTACTCATTTCTAGATTCTATTGTACTTTCTATTTTGAGACTTTGTTGATGTAAAGGGCTTTTGACCCTAATTGTATTCTCTATTATACTAGATGGTGATTGAGATAAGGTCTAGACTCTTATTTTCGTTTATGAAAAATAAGTTGATTTCGATTGTAAAAGTTTTAAATTGTCACATCATTTCTATGACTTATAGTTATGATTATGCTAAGGGCTTGTATGAGACCCCTTCAGGGTCAAGTATGTCGTGTTACGTCTAGGGGATAACCTTGGGTTGTGACATACTTGGTAATTAGAGCTCAAGTTTTGAATGATTCTAGGATAATGTCTCAGGAACCACGTCTAGTAGAGTCTTGTTCATGAGTGTGAAGCACGCCACTCTTATGAATGAGAGGCTATAGGATGTTTAGGAACTTTCACTTCTTTCATTACTCTTTAGTCATGCCTTAGAGTTTTAACTCTATGAAGTCCTTTTCCTAACCCTTCTCTTGTGTATATAGGATATGAATACAAGAAGGGCGAATATAAGAAGGATGGAAGAGGAGATCGTGAATGAGGGAGTTCCTCCCCAAGGTCCTCAAGCTCCTAATGATGATGGGGCTATGAAAAATGTGGAAATAAAGACTGCTCTCCAAACATTGACTCATTCTTTAACGACTCAAGTCACTAGGGATGCTAGAGCTCATGTGAACCCCAATGCAAGTACAATCGCTTTAAGAATTAGGGATTTCATAAGAATGAATCCCCCTATGTTCTATGGCTCCAAAGTGGATAAAGACCCACAAGGGTTTATTGATGAAGTGTTTAAGGTTCTTGATTCTATGGGAGTGTCTCCACAAAAGAATGCGGAACTAGCCGCCTACCAATTGAAGGATGCGGCTCAAGTTTGGTATGAGCAATGGAAGGAGGAGAGGCCCATAAGAGCGAGCCCGGTAGATTGGGGATTGTTCAAGTTAGCCTTCCTTGATAAGTTCTTCCCCTTAGAGTTGAAGGAATGAAAGATGCAAGAATTCATCAACCTTCGTCAAGGAGGTATGAGTGTGAAGGATTATAGCCTTAAGTTCACCCAATTGTCTAAGTATGCTCCAACCTTAGTGGCGGACTCTAAGGCTAAGATGAACAAATTTGTTATGGGAATATCCGACTTGGTAGTCAATGAATGTCGTTTGGCAATGCTCATCCCAAGTATGAATATTTCACATATTATGGTTCATGTCGAACAAATTGAGAAGCAAAAGCTCAAGAAGGTGAAGAAGGCAAGGACCGATTTTGGCTTCCAAGGGTAAATTTGAGAGTCAAGGTTGACCAAGGTTCAAGAAAAGGTTCTCCAACCAAGGCTCCTCTAGCACTCCGAGGGTCAACAAAGATAGGGTGTCTAACCCTAAGCCACAAGGAAGTAATAGTGGTGGTTCTTATGTTGATAGGCCAAATTTTGCTAAGTGTGGTAAGAAGCATGGTGGTAAGTGCCTAGTTGGTACGGATGGTTGCTATGGTTGTGGAAAGAGTGGATATTTGATGAGAGATTGTCCCATGCTAAAGGTTTAAGAGAGAGAGGGCAAGCAAGTCCCTCCTAGTGGCTCAAATTCCGATGCTCCCAAGAAAAACTACTTCTATGCTCTCCAATCCCGAGGTGACCAAGAGAGTTCCCTGGATGTTGTAACGAGTATGTTGCAAGTCTTTTTCATTGATGTTTATGCATTGTTAGACCCCGGTGTCACCTTGTCATTTGTTACACCTTTTGTGCTATGAAATTTGAAATACTCTCTGATGTGTTAGAAGAACCTTTTTTGGTGTCTACCCCAGTTCATGACTTGATAGTGGCAAAAAGAGTTTATAGGAGTTGTCCTATTTCTTTGTCTCATAAAGTCACTTTGGTTGATTTGGGCATGGATTGGTTGCATGCAAGTTATGCTTCAATAGATTGTAGGACTCGGGTGGTCAAATTTCAATTCCAAAAGAGCTAATTTTAGAGTGGAAAAGGGGGAATTCTATTCCTAAAGGTCAATTTGTTTTATGCCTAAAATCTAGGAAAATGATCTCCAAGCATTTCCATGGCTCCGTTTGAAACACTTTATGGTAGGAGGTGTAGATCTCTGGTTGGTTGGTTTGAAGTAGGTGAATTTGCTCTAATTGGTCCCGAACTAGTTTATAAGGCCATTGAAAAAGTTTGACTCATTAGAGAGAGGTTAAAGACGGACCAAAGTCGGCAAAAGTCTTATGCCGATATTAAGAGGGATCTAGAATTTGATATTGGTGATTGGGTCTACTTGAAAATCTCACATATGAAAGGTGTGACGAGGTTTGGTAAGAAGGAAAAGCTTAGTCCCCGGTATGTGGGACCATATCAAATCTTGAAGCGTATTGGGAAAGGTGCTTATGAATTAGACTTGCCAAATGAATTGGCTCCGATTCACTCGGTATTTCACGTTTCTATGCTCAATAAGTGTATTGGTGATCCGATATACATCATTTCTTTAGAGGGTTTGGTAGTTGATAAGAGTCTTTCTTATGAAGAGGTCCCAGTGGATATTATAGACCGGAAAGTTAAGAGGTTAAGAAATAAAGAAGTAGCTTCCGTTAAAATTTTATGGAGAAATCATCTAGTTGATGGTGTTACATGGGAGGCCGAGGCCGATATGAAGTCCCGTTATCCTCATCTTTTTCCTCTACTTCTATTCAAGCTTGAGGTAAGTAGTTCCTCTTGAATTTTAGTGTTTTTGGGAGTCATGTGTATTGTGTGAGCTTTCCATGATTTCTATATGTTGTGCATGCTCTTGTGAGAATTCATATTTAGCATAAATCGAGTTTTAATGATTTATGTGTTCCTCATGTTGATTTATATTTTTGTATGATGATTGTATATTTGACTTCATGAGGTGAATTGATAAACATGCTTAGTTATGTTTTGATGAATTGGCATGTTGGATCCATATTGTTGTGTTGAGCTTGATTTGAGTTGGAAAAGGTAGTTCCTCCCATGTTTATATGAATTGATGAGTTTCATGCATATTGAGTTGGTAGAAGTAGTTCCCACCTCTTTATATTGCATTGACCATGTCTTAATATGGAGTTGAGGTTTCCTACTTTTGATTAGTGCATGGGATGATAGTGCATTTGTAAGCTTTGCACATTTTTGATGTTTCATGCATGATGGGTTGCTAGTCTAGAGTTTCTAACTTAGTTTGGTGTTTAGATCATCATTCAAGGACGAATGTTCCCAAGGGGTAGATACTGTAACACCCTGAAAATCTAATGAACTAAGCCAGAGCCTAACATGTAAACTAGATCCTAAATAGAGACAACATGAAGATAAGAGTCGTAAAATGACCTCCCTAAGTTAGTACTAATGTTTTAGTCCATAAACGTCAAGGCATGCCCCCCCCCCCTAAGGACCTCCCAAGGCTCCCTGTGGAGGACCAAGGGACTGCCCAAAAGATGTCAAAAACCAGCATGACCCATGAAAGGGGTACACAGAAGCCGTAGGGGTCATGAGTGAAGGTTAGACCTCCCCCAAAATCTCCAAGCTCCAGTACAAATCTACACCCATGCAGAACGGGCAGTAGACCCACTCACACCTAGTAGGTGGGGTCTCGTGAGTGGGTGGATTGAGTTGGCCAAGATGAGGGGATGCAGACCCAAACCACGAATGACCAGTACGGTCCACAGTTCCATCCACGCCTCGTGGCTGGAGGTCGTAGATAGGGGCCTACCAAGCTGCCCAAAACTTTGCCAAAAGTGGAATGTTTTAAGAAATTCCTATTTTAACTATTTAAGGGTGGGGATGGTTTATATTAGTTATTTAGACATATATAAGTAGTTATTAACTATTAACCAACTCTTTTAACACCTCATAACTCACAAAACTCAATTAGAAACCAACCCTCCTCTCTCGATATTTCTCTCTCTAAACGCAAGGAAGAAGAAAAGAGCCATGAAGCTAGGGTTTGTGGATTCCAAAGGTTCTTCCCCAAATTCTTAGAGTTTCTTAGTCAAGGTATGGATGTTCTTCATCTTTGGGAAACTATCACCGAAAAAGCCTCTTCAAAATATGTTTTTAAGATTCCAAATCCCCCAAATCTAAGGTTTTCAATCTATTATCATGGGTCTCCTTCTAAAACATTTTCAATTGTTTATTTATGGTTGGTTATGATGAATTATGGTTGGATTATTAGAGTATTGGTGTTTTATGATGAAAATCTCCCTTAGACCCATGATTCCCCTTTCTTCCTAAATTGTGAACTATGGCATGGCTTGATTGATGATGGGAGCTTGACAATTGATTATGCTTACATTGATTAAGTTGTTGAATCATGATATCCCTCTATCTAATGTGGTAATTCTAGAAGTTAGGGTTGATCTTGATTCATTGCCTTGAAGGGCAACTTGTTAGGGTTTATACATGTTGATGAAGATTGTATATGAACTTGTGATTCACTTAGATAGTGATGATCCTATGACTATTGTGTAATTGTGGTATTGATGCAAGATCATTCTTCCCTATACCCTTACACTTGATTATGCATGAAGTATGTATGTATGTTATGATAAGCTTTTTGTGTTTATTGAAAGGCTATTCTCATGAAACACTATGAATGTTATGTGAAAGGTTTACTTACATGTTGATGATTCTAAGGTTGAAAGGACATTCTCACCGAATGAATCTATGAGCTATTATGATGTATGTTTGTTGAGTGCCTAGTGCATTCTCTCATGAACACGAACTTAAGTAAAGACTTAATATGCCTTTTTAAGGGAATCATGCTTAGCACCGAGTGTATATGAAAATGAGATGGAAGCTTTTATGTTAGAAAGTTCAGCTTCCCAATGTAAGTTATCTCATAAGATGGAAATCTTTTAAGTTAGAAAGTCTGGGTTTCTAGTAGCAATCTCCATACCCCTTAACTATGTGCCCACATAGGTCTTTAGCTAGTGGATCCACCTAAAATCTATTATGTAAGTTCTACCTTAGGCAAGTTGGATGTCTCTTTTCGGTATGGGAGTAAGACACCGGATTCCATGTAGCTCACATGGTCTATGTCAGTTAATGCTATTTTACCTAGATGATATGACTATGAACTATGATATGAACATGGAATTCAATTATGACTTCTTAAGAGGTACTACTTAGTATGAGTGGGGGTATGGGACTTCACTTATGCATTGCACAAGTAGGCTTTAAGAGGGGTTATAGTGAGGTTCTCTTATGTTATGAAGACTTATGGATTATGTATGTAAAATATGTATGGATGTTAAGGTTGACTTTACTTGTCTCAAGTTATGAACATGAATAACTCCTTACTTATGTATATTGGTTATGGATGAGGCAAAAGTAAGATATGTATGTTGTTGGTGACCTGAATTTGATACTTAGCATTTGGTAGGGTTGTGTGATCTTACCATTGCATTGCACTAGTATGACTTTGGTTTGCTTATATGTTGGTTTGTCTTATGTTTCTTCATAAATGTGCATATTGGCATTTAAACTTGATAAAGGCATGATTTCAACTAAATGTCCCTTTTATGCATGTTTAAGGATTTTTATGCATGGCTTCCATACTTAGTACATTATTTATGCTAACCCATATTTTCTACATTTATTATGAGTGTAGGTTCCGGTCGTTGAGACGTACTTCTTCTTTCAAGTGAAGCTTGGGTTGACTATTCCCTAAGCTTGGTGACTCTTCAAGATTTGAGGACAAGACATTACTCATTTCTTGATTCTATTGTATTTTCTATATTGAGACTTTACTGATGTAAAGGGCTTTTGACCCTAATTGTATTCTCTATTGTACTAGATGGTGATTGAGTCAAGGTCTAGACTCTTATTTTCATTTATGAAATAGAAGTTGACTTCGATTGTAAAAGTTTTAAATTTTCGCATCATTTCTATGACTTTATGTTATGATTATGCTAAGGACTTGTATGATACCCTTTCGGGGTCAAGTATGCCGTGTTACGTCTAGAGGGTACCCATGGGTCGTGACACCTTTTCTCTTGTTAAGGCTTAGTAAGAGGATCTGGAAGATTATCACAAGATTTGAAATAATCAACATAAATGGTACCACTTGTCAAATGTAATCTTACATTACTATGTTTCCTCCTTATAGGTCTGGATTTTACTATTTTAATAACAGTTTTGAACTCTACCTAATGTTGCAGTGCTATCACAATGAATAAAATAGGAGGAATTGGTTTTTCAAAATAAGGTATTAGAAATAATAAATATCCCAACCAATTCGCTTCCTCATTAGCTGAAGCTAAATCAATTGTTTCCGTCTTCATGGTAAAGTTAGCAATTATTGTATGTTTTTTTGATTTCCAACAAATAGCACCACCACCAATGTAAAAATGTAACCAATGGTAGAGCAGGAATCACCTGATAAAGTGTTCCAATCTGCATTGGAAAAGCCTTCAAGTACAACATGATATTTTTATAGAACAAACCATAAGTTTTTTTCTTACTAAATATCTCATAACTCTTGTTATAGCTTGTCAATGATCATTACTTGGCTTGCTTGTAAACCTACTAAGTATTCCTACCACATATGCAATATCAGGCCTAGTGCAATCAGCCACATATCTCAAACTTCCAATTAAGTTAGCATATTCCTTTTGATTTATTTCATCATTTTCACTTTCAACATGAAATAAGTTAACACTTTAATCAAAGGAAGTTACTACACGCTTGCAATCAAGAAAGCTATATTTTTTCAAATTTTTCTCAACATAGTGTGACTAGCTAAGGAAAATTTCATCACATATTCTTGTTATTTTTATTCCAAGAATAAAATTTGTCTCACAAAGATATCATATCAAATTTGCTTCTCAGAATATTTTTAGCTTCATCAATAACATTCATATTAGAGCCAAAGATCAATAAATCATCAACATATAGTCAAACAATATGTAACGACATGTTCCCGTCGTTATGTAAAAGTCAATGGGGAAGGAATTTGGGTCAAAAAACTTCTGAGTAGTAACTTAGAAATTTCTAGCCTAGGCCAGATTTGGACAAATTTTGAGTTAGGTGAGGTCTAGAGATATTAAGTAATGAATGGGGAATTTAATTATGAATTTGATCACATGAGTGGATAGCCAATACTTTAAGAAGCATGTACGGCTTTACGAAATCGAATTCAGGCGAGTAGAACTCCTGAAAATGATCTTGGCGTGAAAGGGTAGTTTTAGAACGTCCCGGTTTAAAGGTGTGTTGTAAAATGGGAGTTTGAAACTTAAATTCCAAGGTTATGTCTCCGTGCAAGCCACCGAGGCGGGATTAATCCCGCAATGACAGGGCTACTGTGGCAGGATGAGGTCCGCCGTGGCGGGCCAGTCGCGAATTAAGTCGTGGAGAAACTTTAATTTTTTTATTTTGTGCAAAACTTCATTCTTGAGAGCTAAGCGACGACCCAAGGAGAATTCTTGAATATTTCCACGACTTCTAGTGCTAAAGGTAATGAAATTACTCCCTTAGTCCATATTTTGATTCCCAGAACTTAGAATCTTGGGTAATTATCATTAGGGAAGGTTTTGGCCTGGAGTTAATGGTGGAAAAAGTCCTAGTTGAACATTAGGATCCTAGGTTTGGTCTTGGGTTATTAAGTTTGTTATAATTCGGGTAAATTAGACCTTGTTTATTGATTCTTGCATTAATTACTTATTTATAGACCAAGAACAAGCTGAAAGACTTCGAAAAGGGAAGGCTCAAGTGTCTTAGGAGTATTCAGGCTTGGTTTTGAGGTAGGTGATGGTTCAATTTCCTGTTGTGCATTATATGCCGGTTAATTACTTCATTGTATGCATGCATGTATGTGAATAGGGAAATGTGAATCGAATCCAATTAAATGATTGTGTGTGAAGAATTACATGTCATGATCCTATTACTTGATTGTATGACTATGAGCACTGTTCAATATGGGTGTGATTGTGAATGTGGTTGTGCTGATTGGATCGAGTGTCACATTCTAACATTTATATTAGATCGAGTTTCACGTTTCGACACATATATTGGATCGGGTGTCACGTTCTGACACATGTATATTGGATCGAGTGTCATGTTCCACACATTAACACTTGCGTGTGGGTTCCATGAGAGGACCATTTTTGATGATTGCGTTCATATCTAATTGTTATTGAAATTTAGAAATTGTATGTTGCTCCTAAAATGATAACTAAATTATGCATTTTGTATATGTGTGTTTACTTTGTTATAATTGCTTGTGTATATTGTGCTTACGGGAGAAGCCGCGTGATCTTACCAGTACACCATGGTTTTATGTACTGATACTGTACTTGCTCTTTCTTTGTTAAGTACATGACATCTTCAAGCAGCTATTGACATACCTCAGTTAGGATTTTATTGATCGCGGGCAGATTTAAGGGTGAGCTAATTCTTTCAGACTGTCATGGATCCTACTTTTGTTTAGTCCATTCTCTTCGTACTCAGACTATATGTTTAGAATTTTTATGTTTAGTTTCTGGGGTTGCACCCCCTTGTCTTAGACTTGTTGGTTAAACAAACTTTTGGTATAATGACTTTCAGTTCTAAGAGTTGAACTTCCGCAAATGATTATGTTAGTTGTTTTGTTTAAACCTTCGGAGCTTATGGGAACTCCACTTTTAGTTCATCATTTAAACCTGCTTTCGCATCTTTAAATGTTTAGTCAGGTGTGGTACTGGTTCTCCAATCGGAGGGTTAGTGTGGGTGTCAATCACGACGGTCTGGGTCGTGACAAAGTTGGTATCAAAGTCCTAGGTTCATTGATCTTATTGTACTAAAACAAGTCTAGTAGAATCTTGCAGAATGGTATGGAGACATCTGTACTTTTCTTCAAGAGGCTATAATACTTAAGGAATCTCTTTGTCTTTTTCTCTGTTCGTGCTATGACTTGATTCTAATTGGTATATGGTGATCCAAATTGGTATCTAATTCTCTTTCACTCTTCTTTCTGCAGATGGTTAATACGCGATATAATGGCATCAGGCCCTGCAGCCTCTATCAATGAGCCAGCTATGGAACCAGTAGCAAGAGTCCATGGTCGAGGCAGGGGTAGAGAAAGAGAAAGGGGCATAGGTCGAGGAAGAGTGGCACACACCAAGGGTAGTGGAGCCCCAGCTGAGAATGTTCCTATTGAAGAGGGCCCTCCTGCACCTCAAGAAGAGGTATAATAGAACGTGGAGGTTGAAGACGAAAAGGATGTACATGCTGAGAATATCGGCATTCCTCCCTTAGACCTAGTGTTAGCTTAAAAGATCATCGTTTTTCTAAAGGGGTTAGTCGACCCTGGAGTCCTTCCTACAGTGCAAGCGGCTCAACCTCCAGCCAATCGTCCCATTGTTGCTACGGTCCCCCTAGGTAGATGGAGCATTAGACACTGATCCCTTCTTCCGTCCCCTATTGGGTCCTGTGATGACTGGTTCTGACCATAAGATGTTGACTAAGTTTTTGAAGCTAAAGTTGTATATGTTCAATGGTTCTGAGAGTGAGGTTGCCTATAATTTGTTTTGGATTGTTATGAAAGGCTTAAAACGTTAGGCATTGTGCATCAGCATGGATTAGAGTTCGTGACCTTCCAGCTTCAAGGTGAGGCTAAGCAGTGATAGAGGGCCTATGTGGAATGCAGATCACCAGTCTTTCCCGAACTCACTTGGGCGCAGTTCCATCCTTTGTTTTAGGAAAAATATGTTTATTGGACTTTGAGGGATCGCAAGAAGAATGAGTTCATGTCCTTGGAGTAGGGAAGTATGGTTATAGCTGCCTGTGAGGCGAAGTTCAACGCCTTGTCCAGATATGCTAGTTGGTAACTACAGAGGAATAGAGGATTCATCTATTCATCAAGGGATTGAACCCTGAGTTACAGGTATTGTCTGTTCACATGACCTCTACAGGTAAAAGTTTTAATAAGGGGACAGACTTTGTGAAAAAAATGGAAGGAGCTCGACGTGATGGGCAGGTCAAGGTTTGGCTAAGAAACCCAAGAGCACAGATAACTTTCATGGTTCCTACGCCAGAGGTTTAGGTAGGTCAACACTTGCAGCCCGGCCAATTTAGTCATCCATGCCCGCGTCTACAGTTGGTTAACTCCACAACATAATCTTATTCAGGATGCACTACACCATTTTAGGCCTACGACCACACTAAATTCGGACAACGCTTGTAAAGTGTTGCCTAAAATACTTTTGGAGACGCTTTTAAAGCGTAGCCCAAGTTTTTAACTTTTAGATTCAATAATATTAGCAACACTTCTAAAGTGTACTCTTTAATGGTATAAGCTACACTTTATAAGTGTTGTTATAATTGGCAACAACTATTTATATTAATGGCCACACTTTTAAAGTGTCCTATTTTTATAATTGTAAAAACAACACATTACAAATGTGGCCTTAGTGTTTTCACTAAAATATTATATTCCCTCCAACATTTTAACATTAAAACTTGTTCTCCCTCCAATTTTTATTGGGCCAAAAAAGTAAAACATTAAAGGTTTCAGCTAAAGAAATTAAAATAAAACTGTTTCACTAAAACTTCAGCTGAAGTTTCCATTTCCCCTCAAACATCAGTGAAGAACGCGATTTTCAGCAGAGGATCCTGAAGAAATTGGCTTTTCTCTCAAGACGAGCTGAAGAACACGTATGATTTTCCTCACAAATTTCCGTTAAACTTCAGTTGATGAACACGATTTTCAGCTGAAGAACTAAAGAACAATACGCTTTCTCTCAAGAAGAACTGAAGAACACGATTTTCATCTCACAGATTCCTTGTTGAAGATTGAAGAGTTAAAGAACACGATTTCCTCACAGATTCCTTGTTGAAGAGCTTTTCCATCAAATTTCTTGTTGAAAATTGAACAAAATGCTTCACAAATGAACTTTCCTCACGTCTTAAAGCTTTAGGGTTTTTGAAATAGAGTTTATCAGGTAAGAAATTCCATCTTTAAAAGTCTAAATTCTAGCTTTATGGTTCTGATATTCTGGTGTATCTTTGAAATTCTAAATTTTAACTTAGGGTTTTGATATTCTTGTGTTGTTGATACGAATTTTGTTGATTTTTAAGACTCTAGCTTGTAGTTGTATTACGTATAAATGGGGTGATTATCTTTGACAGTCTACTTTTTTTATTTTGTTGAATGTTGAATGTACCAGCTGAAGCTAGGTCGTCTTTCTCTGAAGAATTGAGCTGAAGCTAAATCGTTTTCTCCGAAAACTAAAGAGCTGAAGTTGGCGATACCTACGATTCTCTTCTCCCTAATACAGATTTCGTCAAGCGTAAGTAGTTACTCTACTAATAATCTAGTACTAAAAACAGTCTTTTTGTCAATTGATTGAATTTTTGTTTTGTGTTTAGAAGAGGAGAATAAGAAGAAATTGATTACTTTGGGGTTGTTGGAATGGAACAAATCAAGATTTACAGCTGAAATTCCAAAGTATAGGAAGAATGTGCCAAAAATCGTGAACCCTTGGCATATTCAGCAGCTAAAATAAAGGGAATTACTACTCGGAAGCATTTGAGTGAGTTAATATCTATCGTTAATAGGTTGTTTTAACTTTTAATATAAAATCCTCTAAGCTAATTCCAAAGCATATTGTAGAATTGTATGTAGTATCAACTATGGAAAACTTGAACTTCTCTGTTATGCTCTCAATATATCTCATAGTCTTATTGTACTCATGTTCGAGCTTGTATGCTCTTTTAGATGTTTCAACATCGTCGTTTAATGGGAAGTTGTATGAATGTATTTGCTAGAATTATGATTATTGTGTTCCTTTCTCCACATCTTTCGTCACCCCAACAAATGACTTGTTCAACACAATCCTATAATCCACTACACAAAATCTCAGATGTTTACTTCCTTTTGTTACTAACCTCACCTTATTTTCACACCATTGGTAGAATCACATGTTCAGGTTGCTGTTATGATGGTTGTTTCTGAAGTCATTTTCTATGTGTATTTTAGTGTCATTTTCTTTATCTTGTTGTTATACAGAACAAACAACTTGAGTAGAGATGAAGTAAAAGGGGAAAAAAAGAATTGGATATATATGACTTAAATAATTTAAATTTATATTTTTAGGTTGAATTTTTATTTTTTTTTCTCTTTTTTTGTTTTTAGCTTGTTGTTGCTCTTTTATTGTATATTTGGTTTGTGATAGTTGAGGTATTTTGTTTGCTACTTAAGGCTTTTCTCTCTCTTTCTCTCTTTTGGAACCTCTCAACTGTATTTTCCTCAACTTTGTCTAGTTGTTCTTCATTCAAATCATCCTTTATTTTGTTTGTTAATGTATTTCCTTTATTGATGTATCAAATTGTGAAGATGGTTTTCTTGTTCTTCTTGGCTGTTGGTTTGCTCCTGCACAACAAGATCATTATAATTATTATGAGTAGAAATAATAGAGTTAGGTGTCTTACCTGACTATTTCTTCCCAAAGTGTGTTGGTTCTGCATGTAGTTCTCCTTCTTTCAAACTTGCCACTGCTTATCTCATATCTCATTTGCCTTCTCCTGATTTGGTTGCTGATTTGTGTGTGTAGTTGTGGCTCTAGCCATCAGTAATTGCTTGGTAGTGATAATATGAGTCGCAAGGTAAATAGGAATATCATTTTTAGCTTGATTTTGTCTTTGTCGAGCTGCAAATGATTGGATAATAGTGTAGGAAGCTGGTTCAAGGACTATGTCCTTATTAGCCTTCTGAGTAGACACTTGATTCATCATGTTTCTATCTTTTTGTAAATTTGGAGTAGTTTGATCAATATGTGTCATACATCTTCCCCTTTTTCCACCTTGAGAATTGGAGTTCACTGACCTGCAACTTGTTGTGAGCTTGTAATCTTAAGAACGGATGGATGGATCAAACATGAGTTTAGTTGAAAGACTTTGGTACAACTATCAAATGAAAACTTCAGACATGTTATATAGCTAGGAACACAAACTGTTTTAGTTGGTTAGTCGTCATTATATGTCTTATAAGTTTCCCTTTCTGATATTGGCTTGCGAATGATTTTGAACTTGAGTAGATGAAACATTAATTTTGTTGATGAACTTTTGTACAACTATCCAATTAAAACTGAAGGCATGTTCTGTAGAAAAGTGACTATTTTAGTCTTAAACAGTCTCATTTTGTCTTCTTATAAAGAAAGAAACTTCCTCATTTTGTTTTGTCCTTATCAGCTCAATTTATATGCTTAGGAATATTCCTGTTTTTATCTTCCAAGCATATCCTATGTGCTCTCGATTAATACATATACTTCACTGAATCTGAAATCTGCTAGAATACACAGTAAATGGCATTTTTCGACAAATATATGCAATAATACCATGCTGCAGTTTGTATTTTTCCTTTAAAAAGAAATAAGATGACTTGCTGCCTATATAAAGCTATTATTGCTGCAAAGTAGATAAGATTGAAACAAAAAGCATTTAAGGTACCAGAGAAATAGAAGGCAGCAATGTCAGTTACAAAAAGGAAGCAGCATATGAATCCATGTAATGTATATCTGGGATAACATATAAATAGACACTCAAACTTGTCTTGCTGCCTGTATAAAACTATTATGTATCAGTGAGTATTAGTAATAGTGTTTTTTGATGGTATGGTCCATCAAGATGTCTGCATTTGTTCCCATCACCCTTGAGTAAGTTTCAACATGTAATAGTTCCAACCTGAGACATCGTTATTGTCAGGGTGCGTATTCGTTGTTATGATGGCGGTTTCTGAAGTCATTTTCTATGTGTATTTTAGTATCATTTTCTTTATATTATTGTTATACAATATAACAACTTGAGTAGAGATGAAGTAAAAGGGGGAAAAAGAATTGGATAAATATGAGTTAAATAATTTTAATTTTTTTTAGGTTGAATTTTTATTTTTTTTCTATTTTTCTGTTTTTGGCTTGTTGCTCTTTTAGTGTATATTTGGTTGGTGATAGTGGAGGTTGTTTCAATTAGGAGTTTCTTTGAAAGGATTGTGTGTTTTACTTATTTTGGTTTCTAATTTGGATGTGGATTGCAATTTGTAAATCCATTATGTAACTTTTTTTTTTTCTGTAGTTTTATACTTTTGCATATGCACATTTTGATCAAATTTTTTTCCTAAACCAAGAAATCTTCTCATCTATTTCAGATTTTGCTGGGACGAAAGTAATATTATGCAAACACCAAAATCAAGGTACTTCTAATCTCTTAACAATAAAATGACTATATTTTATCCTTGAAATAATGGCATACAATTATGTATTTATTATTATGTATATATTAGAAACAAGAATGGTAACAAGGTACTCGAAACTCGAAACTTGAAACTCACTATGATTCTAATCATTTCATAACATATGATTTTGATTCTGATGATTTGAGGGCTCAAGGTGGCTGCTTAATTCTCTTGAACTTCTTCATCCTGAAGTTTGTCATCTCCATTTTTGCCAAGAAATAGCTACCCTTAGCAGTAGAGGGTATTGTTTTTCTGTGTAGTATTAATGAATAACATCCAGTTTGTGATTCCATTTGGAGAGTTAGTCAACTGTTTAGTTTGCTTCCCTATAAATATGTTTGCACTGAAAGAATTCAAACTCACAAATAAGTTGCTAGAGCTTTTGTACTAGATGTTGCATTTTCCAAGGAGGTTTACTGTATTAATGAATAACGTCCAATTTGTGATTCCCTGGATAGCTGCTTGCAGTTCTGCCTCATTTGACTGCTGTAATTTTTACTTCCTGCCTGCATTTATCCATGAGTAATATCAGTTATGTCTAGCTGTTTAGCCAGTTAAGATATGGAAAGACTGGTGATAATGTGTTTGATATCTTTGTAAATTAAGAACTTCACCCTCACTATACTGGACTGTTTCCCTCTATATTTAGCTACGCATCTATTTTTTCCATAAATTCCAACTAATAGAGTAGGTAGGGAATGAATCATGATCTTTTGAGCCTTGTTATTGTGCTTCATAGTCCACTAATTCATCAAGTGATTTTACAATGAAATTTTCAAAAAAAAGGCAGCAAAGAAGCTCCAAATGTGAACTTTGAAGGGATTGTGTGTTTTACTTAATTTGATTTCTAATTTGGGTTTCTAATTTGGATATGGATTTGTAAATCCATTATGTAACTATATTTTTTTCTGTAGTTTTATACTTTTGCATATTTGTGAAGTAGTTAATGATTTAATGATTGTTACTGAAAGATTAAATATTAATTTCTTCTTCTAGGAATTCAAATATCCCATCCAAGGATTGGATGAATTTAGCAAGGTATAGCAAAGAGTATATTAATGGTGTTGAATCATTTCTAGATTTTGCTTACTCTTATGGAGATCCTCAAGGAGAGGAAATTCAATGTCCATGTGCAAAATGTTGTAATATTCGTTGGACTCGAAGGAATGTAGTGTATGATCATCTAATATGCTATGGATTTGTTAAAGGCTATACTAGATGGATCAATCACGAGGAATGGGATATCAAGTTGAATGTTGACAATGATATGGATTACTCGCGTGATGATATTGATGGGTTGTTGAATGATCAATTTAGAGATGTTGCACAGGCTGAAGGAGTTTATGATGGTCCAAATGAAGATGCCAAGAAATTCTATAACTTAGTTGAAGAGGCAAGCCAAGAATTATATCCTGGTTGTACAAAATTCTCTAAATTATCATTCACACTTCGTTTATATTTGTTGAAGTGTCTACATGGATGGAGCAATGAATCATTCACTTCTCTTTTAGAGTTATTAAAAGAGGCGATGCCCGAGTTGAACATTCCTCCGTCTTACAATAAAACCAAGTCTATGGTTAAGAATCTTGATCTTGATTATGAGAAAATTGATGCATGTCCCAATGATTGCATGTTGTTTAGGAATGATCATAAGGATGATGAATTTTGTCATACTTGTGGAGCTTCACGATATATTAAATCTCCTGAAGTTGATTGTGAGCTTGAGCCTTCAAAAAAACAACATCGAGTTTCAGCAAAGACTTTGAGACACTTTCCATTAATTCCTAGACTCAAAAGGCTATTTATGTGCTCAAAGACGGCAGATTCTTTGAGGTGGCATGACGAGGAGCGTTCTAAAGATGGAAAGTTAAGGCATCCCGCTGATGGTCTAGCATGGAAAGATTTTGATAGGTTGCATCCAGATTTCGCACTAGATTGTCGCAATGTGAGACTTGGCTTGTCAAGTGATGGATTCAATCCATTTCGAACCATGAGTATATCACATAGCACATGGCCAGTTATGTTGATGGTGTATAATCTGCCGCCTTGGATGTGCATGAAATCTGAATATTCTATACTTCCTTTACTTATACCTGGGCCACGATCACCTGGAAATGACATTGATATTTACTTACAACCATTGATAGATGAGTTAAAATTATTGTGGGATTCTGGGGTTGAAACATATGATGCTTCACGAAATCAAAATTTTCAAATGCGGGCAGCTCTTATGTGGACAATCAATGACTTTCCTGCATATGCTATGTTATCTGGTTGGAGTACAAAAGGAAAGTTTGCTTGCCCTTGTTGTAACTATGGCACTAATTCTCGCTATCTTAAACATAGTCGAAAAATGTGTTATATGGATCATCGTGTTTTTCTACCCATGGATCATCCATGGAGATCTAACAAAAGATCTTTCAATGGAAAAACTGAATTCAGGCCTCCTCCACCTTTCTTAAAGGGAACTGATGTGCTTAATAGCTTACATGATTTTGAAAATGTGTTTGGAAAGAAGAGAAAGAGATCAATTGATGGCCCATGGAAAAAAAGGTCAATTTTTTTTGAATTACCTTATTGGCGGCACAACTTGTTACGCCACAACCTTGATGTAATGCACATAGAGAAGAACATAGTTGATAGCATACTTGGAACTCTTTTGGATATTTCTGGCAAAACAAAGGATCATGCAAAAGCCCGGTATGATTTGAAAGACATGGGAATCAGGAAGAATCTTCATCCAAAAGATATAGAAGATAGTAAGAGAACAAAGTTTGCAAAGGCGTGCTTCTCAATGACAAATGGAGAGAAATCAATTTTTTGTGGAGTTTTAAAGACAGCCAAGCTACCTGATGGTAGTGCCTCCAATATATCTAGGTGTGTGCACTTGGATGAAAGAAAAGTGTCTAATTATAAAACCCATGATGCTCATTTCATGTTGCATTACTTGCTTCCAATACCAATTAAAAGCATTCTTCCTGATCATGTGGCTATTCCTTTGATTCGTCTTAGTTCCTTCTTCCGTCGTTTGTGTCAAAAAGTAATCACATTAGAGGAACTGGATTGCTTAGAAGTAGAGATCATAGAAACAATAAATCAGTTGGAGCGAATTTTTCCTCCTTCATTTTTTGATATAATGATTCATTTGCCTATCCATTTGGCGAATGAAGTGAGATTAGGAGGTCCAGTTCAAAATCGTTGGATGTATTCCACTGAAAGAGAAATGGGTACATTCAAATCATACATCCGCAACAGACGTTATCCAGAAGGTTGCATAGCAGAGACACGAGTGGGAATAGATTGTATGAATTTATTCTCTAAATATCTGCATGGGGGTGTGCATACCAGATTTAACAGAAGAGCTCGAAATAATGATGAATGTGATCCAAGTGATGCAGAAACTGTGAGTTTGTTTCCTAACAAAGGAGTTCCTTTAGGATCAAAGAAAACTGATCCATTCATTTTAGATAACAAGTCACTAAGTCAGGCACATGCATACTTATTGGGAAATTGTGATGAGGTTCAAGAATATATTAGGTACCTTAATTTGAATATAGTATTCTTTTTGTATAATTACTTTTTAACTTATTTTCTTTATTATTTTAACAAAAAAAAGTACATGTTGTGTAGAGAGCATGAGCAAGAGGTTAATAATCAACCACAAAGATCTAAATGGAACAAGGCCAAGAATCATTGTCAAAACTTCTCTCAATGGTTTGAAACTCGTGCTTTGCAAGAGGATGTGCCTGATTTGATAAAACAATTGTCTAGAGGACCAAATTCTGTTGCCAAAAGATATTTTGGGTATCTCATCAATGGATATAGATTCCATGTTAGGCAGCGTGATGCAAGGTGTAAAACACAAAACAGTGGTGTTACACTAGTTGCCTCAACTACAAGCTTTGCAAGCTCAAAGGATAAAAATCCGATTGCTGCAGATTTGACTTATTATGGTAGAATAGTTGATATTGTTGAATTAGATTATTATGGTCATTTTAAGGTTGTTCTATTTAAGTGTGATTGGTATGAGGTTGAAAATGATGCTTATGGCCTTACTTATGTCTATTTTAACAAGAGATGCTCTCAGGAAGAGCCTTTTGTGCTTGGATCTCAAGTACACCAATGCTTCTATGTGCAAGATCCATATGATCAAGATAGACATTATGTTATGAAGATTGTTCCGAGAGACTTGTTTAACATGGGTGATGAAGTTGAAACTAATCTCCCACAAATTTATGAAAACGAGCCATCTGAACATTTGATGGGACCATCTATACCAAAAGATAATGGTGAAGTACTCTTAACAAGGACTGATGTACCAGAAACAATTATTGATGTGCCTTTGGAGGAATATTTTACTCAACAACTTGAAGTCGAGTATGAAGAGGAGTTTGAAGATGAGTTTGCAGATGAATTTGAAGACGAGTCTGAAAATGAGTATGAAGATGAGTCTGAAAATGAGTATGAAGATGAGTTTGAAGATGAGTCTGAAGAAGAGTTTGAAGATGACGCACCATGAGTTTCATTATTTTTGTGATGACCATATAGTGCTCACTTACTGTTTTTGTAATTTAATTGTTTTTTTGGTACAAACACATTAAGGTATCTAGTATGTGGAATTGAAGATTAGATCGCTCCAATGTTTAAGTATTCTGTTGGCTTTTTTCATGCTCCCAATTGTTGTTTGGTTAAGCAATTTATGTTGGCTTCTTATCTGATTATTATTTTATTGTGGAACCCATACTTCTAGCTGATTATTATTTTATTAAGGAACCCATACTTCTAGCTGAATATTGTTTTATTTGGCTGTTTGTTATTTATATACTTATTTGTTTCATTTTATTATCAGGCAGTAGGCATTAGAGGCAGAACAGTGAGCTCCTAGTTTTGTCGCTGTCCCGAGTTCATCGCTCCGAAAGAGGTACAACTATTTATCTTTAATTTTTCCTTGTTTGTTTCAGACCAAGAGTGTTGTGTGTTGTTGTGACTGAAATAGTGAGCTGCTAGTTTGTATCAGTTTCTTAGTTGATATGATTTTATTTGTTTTCTTAAAGTTAACTGAGTCTCCTTTTAGTTTGATGCTATGAGGCTTCAAGTTCTAATGTTCAATTTGATCAAAAATAGTTTGTCTAGGTCCTGATTTTGTTTGAATTTATTGAATTAGTTTAGTTGTGGCTCCAGCTTCCCTGCTAGGATATTGTATCTGTACAGGTTATAAAATCACTTTACAGTGTATATGGTGCTAGAAGTTCTGGAAATTCTAGAAATTTTGGAAACTCAGCTACTGCAATCTGCTATTATATATAGTACTGAAAATTCTGGAAATTTTAGAAATTTTGGAAACTCAGCTACTGCAATATTTTACAGTGCTGGAAATTCTGGAAATTCTAGAAACTCAGCTGCTGCAATATTATACAGTGCTGGAAATTCTAGAATTTCTAGAAAATCAGCTGCTGCAATATTATACAGTGCTGGAAATTCTGGAAATTCTAGAAACTCAGCTGCTGCAATATTATACAGTGCTGGAAATTCTGGAAATTCTAAAAACTCAAGCTGCTCCAATATGCTATTATCAATTACTCTTATATAGCTGCTGCAATCTGCTATAATACAGTGCTGGAAATTCTTGAAAGAGTTGAGCTTTTCTATAACTTCTAAAGAGTTGGAAATTCTGGATCTAGGAGTACTAATGAATATGCTAAACAGTTGCTATAAATTACTATATGTAGTAAAGTTCTGGTATCAGTGTATTTAACATCTTTTTACTTCATCAATAGAATTCCAAGCAATATTGCCTATAGTCATCGGTCAACCTTATATCAAAATTATATTGCTGCTACTTCTTTCACTTAAAGAACCTTATTATTTTGTAGGTTTACTTACTACAGGGAAAGAAATCAAAGAGATTACAACAAAGCAAGAAGAATGAATCAATCAGCAATACTAAAGAAAAAGGGTTCGAATCCAAACAAAGCTCAAAGTCCATTGAAGAATCTGGATTTTGATATGCAATACCGATCAAGTGCTGAATTGGCCAACAAATTCAAGATTAAGAGAGAACAACTTGCAAATGAACGCAATGATAGAGCTAAGAAAGAGCAGGCACCAATACCACATAAAAGAAAGAATTCTGAGGATTTTATTCCACAACAAGGAAAGAGTAAATTGCTTGGGCACAAATCAGTAATTCAATCGTCTACAAGGGAAGAGCTTAGAACCTCACATATGATTGTAGGGAAAGGACAAACTAAACAGAGGTTATTTCAATCTGGAGAGTCCATTCAAGAGAAAGGAATGAAACTTCCTATGAATAACTCTAGGTTCCAAACGTCATTCAAGGAAGGTGTAGTAGATTCAGTATATGTGACTGGAACAACACTAGGTAATGGAGAGGTACAACATGATATTGAGGATCTACTGAACTTCAAACAGGTGAAGAGGAAGTCGGTCCGACCAGCCACCAGTATCGATCAATTTCTGGATAAGCAACAAATACACAATGAACATGATATTCATGATCTACCAAATTGCAAGCAGGTAAAGAGGAAGTCAGTCATACCAGCTAATAGTCTTGATCAGTTTCAGAATAATCAAGGGATACGCATAGATGATGAAACAAAACGTGATAACCACACAATAGCTGATGTCGAATTTATGCATGCTCCTATTATTAATGAACACAGCAAAGGATTGGATGATCTTGTGGATCAAGAAGAACTCGGTGGAGATGAATGTGATGTAGAAGAGGAAATTGACATTGATTGTAGTACAAAAGGTATGTCTTAAACCTTGTAAGATTTATTACTCATTATAAAAGAAATATCTTATTTCCTTTCTGTTACATCAATCTAGAAATATCGAAGCCAAAAAAAGTTCGAGGACAAACAACATGTAAGGATATTCACGCAAGAAATTTGGAAGAAAGAAAGGAGGTGACATTTGATAAAGGACAAGCAATGGGACCAACTAATAAGATAGTGTCAGAATTAAGCAACTTTATAGGAACAATTGCAAGGAATCCTAGATTCATCAGCTTGATGTACACTAGTTGGCATGCGGTGCCAAATGATACTAAAAAGCGCATGTGGGAATATATCAATGTAAGAACAATCACTTTTGAGATTGCATATTTAATTATTTTTTTTTACTTACTGAAGCTAAATATATTTTATTTTGCATAGTCCAAATTTCTAATTCCAGTAGAAGGAAAGAAGTGGGTGATGACTGGTCTTCGTGATGCTTGGAGGCGACACAAGCAAAAAATTAAAGAGAAATGTTTGATAAAAACAGTACCCTTGAGGATATGCTAGCAAAACGTCCTGATGGCATTCCAGATAATCAATTTCGTCAACTGATCGAGTATTGGAAACACCCAACTGTTCAAGTAAGGCTAAAATAGTGCAATTCTACTCATCGACATATTTTGCATCATATATGTTCTTTTTTTTTATTTGTCAATTCAATTATCTCTTTTATTTAACAATAGGCTATATGCGAGATGAATTCTCAAAACAGGAAAAAACAAAAGTGGAGGCATCGAATGGGACCTATTAATTTTGCAAGAGTACGCGTGGCATTGGTAATACTTAGTTGACATTTCTTCGAAAATCTAAATTTCACTTTTTTGTACTTTATTAGAACATATTGATGTTTTTTTTAATTTCTTTTGATATAATCTGTAGCGTGCAGCCAAAGACAACAACGAAGAACCATCAAAGACTGAAATGTTTATTGCAACTCGTACCAAGACGGGAAAGGAAATCCAGGCTGATACCCAAGTTGCAATAGTAAGTTTTTTAAAGAGGATTACTAGTGAATTTGATTCAGACTTAAAATTTATATATTGTGGGGAGTTTGACTCCATTGCATTTTATCACTTATGTCTTCTTCTTGTGCAAGTGCGAGGATATATCAATTCTTTATCGATGTCGCTGAATTGTTTGCTAGGAAAATTTGTTAATTTTTTTTAGTTCTTGATCGATATCGTAGGACTGGAAATGAAATAGTACTTACAGTTCACTATGGATGCTAATTTTATTCAACAGGCTGAACTTCAGAATCGCCAAAATTCTGGGGAAACAGCTGATGATGCATTTAGGGCAGTGTTTGGAAAGGAGCAACCTGGTCGACTTAGGTGCTATGGTAGATCAGTGACAACAAGTTCTTTGAAGAAAGATGAGGAAATTAACAATCTAAAACAAAAGCATGCCAATGAAATCACTTCTCTAAAGGAAGAATTGAGAGAAGAAATGCGACTTTTATTCACTCAATTGTTGCAAAATAATCCTGGATTGAATTTTCAAGATATACCAGGGTGTGTTGGATCTAACCTTGCTTCACCTGTTGATGCAAGTAGCGCACAAGCTGTAAGAGGCACAAATCTTCCACATTCGTCAGGGTCAGCTCATGATTCGATTCTTCAAAAGGTATTTTGTATTTCACATTCTCTATTAATAGTCTGCATATTGTTTTTCTTCTAGTCGAGTTGGTGTTCTTGATAAAGAAATTCTGAACTTATTTTACTATCTTGAATCTTTGAAAGTTCAGTTTGTACTTAGTTTTTGTCACTCATTATCTCCTTTCAGCTTCTACACCTAAATTGTTTTTATATTTTTTGTTGTACGAGTGTTGTAGTGTTAAAGGAGGACTCTAGTGATTTTGTGTTGTAGTTGTGTACTTTTTTCCTCTGTTATTTTACTGCTTTGAACTGTGATGGTTGTTGTGAGAGATGGTTTTAGTTTTCATTGCTTAAACTGATTCTCATAGTTAAAGTTGTCCCTTTTAGATTTCTTGGAAGGTTAGAGACTTTATTGTATTTTGTGAGTGAGTTTGTTGTCACTTGTGTTAGTTAAGCTCTATTCTAATGTGGTTTGAGTTGTCATCCTTTTGCTGCTGGTTCTTGTTTCTAGGAATCATTCTTTCCTGTACTTTGGTACCCTGTATCTCAGCCTCATTTTGTTGTCTTCTTTTAATTGATTCTCTTTTTTTCTTTCTGCTGACTGTTTTCACCTGTAGGGCTTGGATGATGATCCTTCTTCTTTGTTTCACTGGTAGGAGTAATAAGATCTTGCCTGCCTGAAATATTATCATTGTTGTCCTGAATTTTCTGCACTTGACCCTGACTTGTAGAATTAATCTGAGACCTGTCTAGAACTTGTTTTTTATTCTGAATGTGATGTTGAGGGGTAGCAGGGGTTCTATGGTCTAAACTATGGTCAATCTGAGTGTTGTCAATGAAATTATTAGAACTAGGGAATGCAAAATTAGTAGTCATACCTGTGTGATGAGTCTACTGCTGCTGCAATGTTTCCTTAGCAGATTTTGGACTGTCCATGCTATGTTGAACTGGCCTGTAAGCTTTCCTCTTTTGAGTCTGCCATTCTTCATCAGCTGGCTTGTTGTTATTTCCTTGTTTTTGGTGCTGCAGGTATTGTGAACTAGTGTTTCCATCCTCTCTATTTGTGTATTGCATTTGCAGGTTTCTGGAATCCATTTTGCCTTGTTCCCCTTTGTTTTTGTTCTTCCTATCAGCCTCCAACTCTTTTCTTTTTTTAAATTCCTCATCTCTTTGCTTAATATCAAAGTGTGAATGTGAGAGCTAGTCTTTTGAATTACTGCTGTATTATGGACCAATAATTTAGAAAAAAAATGGTGTTCCTGTAACAATAATAATACTAGTAGTTGATAGCATTTTCGTTAATAGGGATTGTGAAAGGTGTAAGTGCTGACTAATTCTTGAGCACAACAGTCAGCACTAAAGATAAATAAATGCCCAGACTATACATTCCACATACCATGGCTAAAAAATCATTACATCTTTAGGCTGCAGGCATATAAATTTCCAAGTTACCTGCTGCAAGTTTAGAGAGAAGTACTTAAGAGCATACAAAAGTCTTGGGGATAATTTCATGCCCTTGACAAAGAACAACCAAATTTAAATGTACAACCTGATAACTACCAGCTGATAACTACATTTTTTTTTCTTTTCCTATATAATGAATTGATCATTCAACTTGTAATCCCAATTTCTTACATTGTATACTTTGGAACCTAACCTAAATTATGGGAATCCACATCTGCCAGCAAGAACCTGATGCTATTATGCCAGTTCCTGGCCAATACATGACATGTAACAAAGTGTCCTTTGTGTTTACAATAGATACAGTAATCTAGAATTCACGTGTTGATAAATGTTCTATATGATTTGAATATATATATATTGATTTGGATTGGTTGGCTTACAATGAATACTCTCCAATTATGCACTTCCACATTTATTTCACTAATTTATAATTTTATTTTGAATGTGCAGGAAAATGCCGGTAATTGAATTTGAATTGCATGTGGCCAAAAGTAAACTCAATCTATTATAGTGAACGATGAAGAGTTTTTGTACTATTGTCATATACATTTGAATGCATTTGGTTTTTTGGAATTTATTGATAGTAGAGCTCTTTAAGCAATAACTTTCTAAGTATTGGTTGTACAAGATATGTTTCTTGAAGTTTATTTGAAATATATAGCTTCAATTTAATTATTAGCTAATTTTGTGCTTTAGGTCACTTGTATATTTAATTATGTGATTATATATTGAATATATGCAAATAAAAATTATTATTCTTAAAAATAAAAAATTGTGGCTACAAAATTCTACACAACATTGCCACACTTCAAAAGTGTTGTTGTAGGACGTTCAATGTTATCTTGTACATAAGAAAAGTTACACTTTATAAGTGTTGCTCTAGATGAGATATAAAAGGCATCACTTTTTAAGTGTGACCAATAACAAAGCAAAGGCAACACTTTTAAGTGTAGTATAATAAAAAATAGGTGTCGCTAATTCAACACAACAAAGCGTGCCCTTATACCTCTTTGGCTACGCTTTATAAGTGTAGCCAAAGATGGCGACATTTAAAAAGTGTTGCCTAATGTCAAAGGTTACGCTTCTTTAGACCACCCCCTAAAAAGCGTTGCTTAAAGTCCAAAAGTGTAGCCTTTTATCAAAGGCCACACTTTTTGCTAGTTTAGGCAACACTTTACTGGGGTGGCCGTAGGCCTAAAATGGTGTAGTGATGGTCAGGAAGCCACACCTGCGTCTGGCAGCAGGCCATCTTTTGACCGCAGTTGTTACAATTGTGGAGAACATAGGCATATGAGGAAAGATTGTCCCCATCCGCACATATATGACCCCATGCAGTAGTAGACTAGAGCAGTGGTACCAGTGGACAACATTAACAATGGTAGAGGACGTCCACAAGGTAGGTGATGAGGAAATCAGCAAGGTTATGAAGGCTGTGGAAATGGTAATGCAGGTAGAGAAGTAGTGCAACCAGGTAAGGAGGTTGCCCGTCAAGATGACAGGGCTCCATTTTATGATTTTTCGAGCAAGACTGAGGCTGAGGCCTCTGATGCAGTGATCATACGTACTATTTTTGTCTGTGACCAAATGACTACTATTTTGTTTGATCCGGCTCCACTTAGTCATATGTGTCCGTTCAGTTTTCCTTGGGATTTGATGCGGTTTGTGATGTGTTTGATGCCCCCTCCATGTTACTACCCTAGTTGGAGAGTCTGTCATAGTCACCCATGTGTATCGTTTTTGTCCTATCTTGTTTATGGGTTTTTAGACTTGGGTTGATTTGGTTATTTTTTATATGACTGACTTTGATATAATCTTAGGCATGACTTGGTTGTCCCCCTATTATGTTGTGCTTAACTGTAATACTAAGTCTGTGAATCTAGAGATCCCTGGTAGGGAAAATTTAGAGTGGGAATGGGTGTACAGGCCTAAGCTAGCTAAGGTTATATCTTTTGTTCGGGCTAGAAAATTGGTGGGGCGGGGGTGTTTGGCATATTTGGCTTATATTCGGGATGTTGATGTTGAGTCTATTCCTATAGTTTTTGAACTCAAGGAAGTGTTTCCTACCGATTTTCCTGGTATGCATCCTGATAGAGATATAGATTTCTACATTGACTTGGAACAGGGCACTCTCCTTATCTCCATTCCTCCTTATCGCATGGCTCCGGCAGAATTGAGGGAGGTTAAAGCTCAAATCCAGGAGCTTCTTGAAAAAGGTTTCATCCATCCTAGTGCTTTCCCGGGGGGTGCTCCTGTCTTCTTTGTTAAGAAGAAGGATGGTAGTATGAGGATGTGCATAGACTATCGACAATTAAATAGGGTCACCATTCGAAATAAATATTCATTACCTCAGATAAATGATCTCTTTGACTAGTTGCAGGGTGCGTCAGTTTTATCTAAAATTGACCTAAACTATGGTTACCATCAGTCAAAGATTAGGCCTGAGGATGTACCAAAAAGGGCATTCATGATCCTCTATGGGCACTATGAGTTCTTAATGATGTCATTTGGGTTGACCAACGCGCCTGCGGCCTTCATGAGTTTGATGAATAGTGTGTTCAAACCATTAATGTATTCTTTTGTTATTGTCTTTATTGATGACATTTTGGTTTATTCAAAGTGTAAAGAAGAGCATGCCTACCATCTCTGTATTCTTTTAGGTGTCCTTGGTGTCACAACCCAGGGGTACACCCTAGATGCAACATGGCGTACTTAATCCTGAATAGGTCTCATAGAATCCCTTAACATATTATAACATAAGATAATAGAAAAGTACGAAAATTTTAAAATCTTTATCCATACAATCGAAGTCTTTTATAAAAGCAAGCGGAAGTCTAACTACACTTTGTCTCAAACCATCTAATACAACTTTGAACAAACTCTTGGGACATAACCCATACAATAGTCTCAAAACATGGAAATAACATGACGACTCACCAAATATTCAACTCCTTGCTCCTTAGAAACCTATCCTCAAGAATGGACCTCAATGCATCGAACCCTACATTTGATTAGAATGTAGGCAAGAGTATGCATTAGTACAAAAGTACTAAATATGATACCTAGCATAACATCATAAGAGCATAATCATAAGGGTTAGTCATATAAGACATAATCCATAAGCATAAGAAATACTTCATAAAACATAAACTATAAGCATAAGAGACAATATCATAATCATAAGCAAAGTCTCCAACATAAGCATCATATAAGCATTTTTACACCCATAGCCTTTCATACATAAGAGAACCATATCAAGTAACCTCAAAGCATACTTGTGCAAGGCATTGATAAGACCCCATAATCCCATCCAAGCTAAGTATCCCTTTTTGGTCATCACAAACATAGTTCATATAAATAGTCAAGCCTTAGACTTTATCATACTTGTGCAATATATGAGTAAGACCCCATAATCCTACTCACACTAAGTACCACCTTAGGCCATCATACCTACTTACCATCTTAGGATCTTATCCTTAACTTACTTCTCATAACCAAGGGAATCTCTCACCTTTAGTCAATCATATCATGGAAGGCGACTATAACAACAATCCATCAAAGCATACATCATATAAGAGCATCCCTTCTTAGGTAACCTTAATTCATACTTGTGCAATGCATAGATGAGACCCCATAATCCCATCCATACTAAGTACTTCTTTAGGTCATCACACTCATGCTTCTTATTTAGGGACTAGTCCCTCTTTGAAAGCATTGTAACACTAGGAGGCACTTCATTAAGCATATCTTAGTTCCTCATTAAGTTGAACCCTATGAGATACTACATTAAGTACATCTTAGTTCATCATTGTTTTGAACTCTAGGAGATGCTTCCACAAGCATAGTCTTAGTTCATTAAGTTTGAACTCTAGGATATGTTTCTTTAAGCATAATCATAGTTCATTACTAATCTTGTTGTAGTTGGGATATAGCCTTAACCAACATGAGAACATATGAGCTATCATATGATCCCTCTTGATGTTTCGCTTAGTTGGATCCACTAGCTAACTTTCATACGGGCCACGTAGTTATGGGATATGGAGATTACTACTAGAAATCCAAAACTCCACTAGGTGAAGGCTTCCATCTCATGAGACATACTTTGGGAAAATCCGATCTCTACTAGGTGAGAGTTCCCATTTTGGAAACCCAAACTCAACTAGGTGGGAACCTCCATCTCACTTCAATATCCACTCAGTGCTAGGCCTAAATCCCACAAGATAATTATTAAATCTCTACTATGACTCAAGTTTCATGGAATGATGTCCTTGACAATCAATCCAAGTTAATTCATTAAGATACCTCTTTAGACCATGTGTGAGCAACTATCACCATCCATGACCTATGTATGAAGGCTCTTTAGCCTTAGGTTTTATTAGGTGAGAAAATACTTTCAACCCTAGAACCATTACTATGTGAGAACACCTTTGATGTTAAGTTCATTATGAGTTCATGATAATAACCTTTCAATCATCCCATAACAACAACCTAATCATTTACACTTCACTCTCAAAGTGTACTCATAACATTTACATAAATTCTACAAGAACATGTATACATTCATAATATAGATCATATTAACTTTACTTTCATAATCCTAAAAGTCAACATTTATGACTACAAGCCTTACTCTCAAAGCTTTACCTCTTTCAATCATCACCCAAATCTAGATCACAAGACATTCTAGTCACAAACTTTATCTTTAAGCAATTCTCTCCATATCTCATTATAAAGATTCAATCTCATGCATTACTAGTCATGATCCATCATTTATACTTTAAACTAATTCAATTTATGTTTACATGCTTCTATTCTTGATCAATTACTACTCATAACATCAATTTTAGAAGATCATCACTAAGTCTTTAATTTCACCTTTCATGGCATAGAACCACATGATATCAATTTCATCAATTAGACTAGGGTTAACCATGTAAAACATGTAATATCATCAATATATCATGATTCAATACTAAAATAATCACAAACAAGTATTATCCACTCAATTGGAATCATATTCAACACTACCCACAACAGAGGAAGAAACTTTAGCTAGAATTTGGGGTTTTTCTTCACAATTGGGAGAAATTTAGGGGTCTCTATGGATGGAAGAATCCATAGATGAATAAGCAATCATACCTTGATTCAAATCCCTCACAAAAGCTTGCAACAATGAAGGAATTTGACCTAGCTTCCTTCTCATCTTCTTCTTCTTCTTCACTTTCTAGAGAGAGGATTTTTGGAAGGGAGTTGGGTACTTTGGTGAATTAGAATTAATGTCTAGGATCAATGTATTTAGGGGTCTATTAGGTTTATATAGGGGGTCTAATTACTAATAAAACCAAACCTACTTAACCCCTAACTAATAATGAATTAACTCCTAAGTCCCCAACTTAAAAGGACTTAGACTTCAAAACTGCCTCACCCACGAGACCCCGACCCACGGAGCGTGGGTGGGTCTACAAATCGTACTGGTCCTTCATGGGTGGTGTACTGGAGCTTAACTTCAAGGCCTTGACCCACGACCCTCCTCCACGGGGCATGGGTCCCCATCGTAGGTGGGCTGTTTTTTGATAGATTTTGGGGCTGTTTTAGGGTCCTCCTCAAGAACCCCTTGGTTGGTCCTTGGGGAGCCGTACCTTGATGTTTAATCCCTAAACCCCTCTTTCTAAGTATGCGAAATAAATTCTACAACTCTAATCCCCATGTAAAGCTCTAGAACCCTTACATTAGGCTCTAGTTAAGTCTACTAATTTTTGGAATGTTGCACTTGGAAAACAGAAGTTGTATGCAAAATTTTCCAAGTGTGAGTTCTGGTTGACTTCAGTTTCCTTTTTGGGGCATGTGGTTTCAATGGAAGGGATAATGGTAGATCCCCAAAAGATCGAAGCAGTAAAAAATTGGGTTTGGCCTAGCTCTGTGATGAAAGTCAGGAGTTTCGTAGGACTCGCCAGCTACTACCGTCGGCTTGTAAAAAATTTTGCTTCTATCGCCACACATTTGACAAGGCTGACAAAAAAAAAAGTGCCTTTCGAGTGGACCGACAAGTGTGAGGAGAGCTTCCAAAAGCTTAAGACCCTTCTGACCACAACACGTATTCTAACCATCACAGTCTACAACATGTATTCACTCAGAAGGACCTGAATTTGAGACAATGAAAATGGATGGAGTTACTCAAGAAGTATGATGTTACCATCTAGTATCTTTGGGTAAGGCGAACGTGGTGGCAGACACATTAAGCTGCACGGTGGTGAGTATAGGTAGTCTAGCTTTCTTGGGTGTTTCCAAGCGACCTTTGGCCAAGGTTATTGAAACCTTGGAGTCTAAATTCATACAGTTGGACATCTCAGAGAAAGGTGGGGTACTAACCAGCATTGAGGTTAGACCCACATTCATTATAGAGATTAAGGCCAAGCAATTTGAGGATGGATTTTGAAAGAGCTCAGAAAGAAGACAATGTTTGGTAAGGCACAAGATGTAGTTCTTGATGCGAGTGGTGTGCTTAGTTTTAAGGGGATAAGTTATGTTCCTCGAGTGATGACTTGATTCAAAAGATGTTGGCAAAGTCCTATAGTTAGCGATATTCCATTCATCCGGGTGTGACCAAGATGTACCGAGATTTGAAACGACTTTATTGGTGGTTTGGCATGAAGAAAGACATAGCTAAGTTTGTGGCTAGGTTCCAAAACTGTCAGTAGGTAAAGTATGAGCACCAAAAGCCTGCAAGTTGCTTCAGCAAATTCAGATTTCAAAATGGAAGTGGGAGAGGATAGCTATGGATTTTGTGGTTGGTCTTCCCATGACCTTGGGAAAGTTTGACTTGATTTGGGTGGTGGTTGACAGACTAACTAAGTCGGCCCACTTCATTCCAGTCAGAGTGGACTATAATGCTCAGCAGTTGGCTAAGGTTTATGTGAAAGAGATAGTAAGGCTGCATAGAGTGCCCCTTCCTATCATCAAGGACCGTGGTACGCATTTCACATCCATGTTTTGGGAAAAATTCCATGAGGAGTTAGGAAATCAACTCACTTTTAGCACAACTTTTCATCCACAGATGGACGGGCAAGTCAAAAAGAACAATTTAAGTGTTAAAGGACATGTTGAGGGCATGTGTGATTGACTTTGGAAAGCATTGGGATAAGAGGAACCTTTGTGTAAGTTCTTCTATAACAACAATTGCCACTCTAGCATTGACATGGCACCGTTCGAGGCACTTTATGGGAGGGGATGTAGATCACCCATAGGGTGGTTTGAGGCTAGAGATGTGAAACCTTTAAAGTTTTATTTGGTGAAAGACGCTCAGGATAAGGTAAGAAGCATTCAAGCTAAGCTTATAGCAGCCCAGAGTCGACAGAAAAAGTATGAAGACCGTAAGGTAAGGGACATGACATTTCAGTCAGGTGAGCAAGTTCTTCTTAAAGTGTCACCCATAAAGGGGGTAATAAGATTGTGCAAGAAGGGTAAGCCCAGTCCTCAATACATCGGGCCATTTAAGATTCATGATTGCGTAAGGCCAGTGGCTTATAGGTTTGCTTTACCACCTAGCCTATCTGGAGTCCATCCAGTGTTCCATGTGTCCATGTTAAAGAAGTTTCATGGGGACAGAGATTACATCATAAAGTGGTACTCAGTTTTGTTAGACAAAGACCTTCAGTATGAGAAGGAACTAGTTACAATTCATGATCGCGATGTCCATAAGTTGAGAACCAAGGAGATAAAGTCCGTGAAGATTCAATGGAAGCATCGTTCGATTGAGAAAGATACTTGGAAAATCGAGAAGGACAGGCGAGACAAGTACCCCCAGTTATTCGACTATTCAGGTACTACTCTACTCGTATTTTAGCCCTTTTCTCCTAGTTTGTCACTCGGAAATGAGTTATGGGTAAATTGGTATCTATTGTAATGACTTTTTCCCATCATTATGGAAAATCCAATGAAAAGGAATTTGGGCAAAAAAACTTCAGAGTAGTAACTTGGAAATTTCTTGCCTAGACCAGATTTGGACGAAATCAGAGTCAGGTGAGATCTAGAGAAATCTAGCAATGAATGGGGAATTTAATTATGAAATTGATCACATGTGGATAGCCAAGACGTTATGGAGCATGTACGGCTTTACGAAATCAAATTGGGCAAGTGGAACTACCGAAACTGATCTTGGCGTGAAAGGGTAGTTTTAGAATGTCCTGGTTTGAAGGTAAGTTGTGAGATGGGAACTTGGAACTCAAATTTCAAGGTTCTGTCTCCATGCAAGCCATCAGGGTGGGATTAATCCTGCCAGGGCGGGGTCACTGTGGTGGGATGGAGTCCGTCATGGAGGGCCAGTCACGACTTAAGTCAGGGAAAAACCTCAATTTTGTTATTTTCTGCAAAGGTAAGGAAATTACTCCCCTAGTCCGTATTTCGATTCCTAGAACTTAGAATGTTGGGTATTTATCATTGGGGGAGGGTTTTGACCTAAAGTTAATGGTGGAAAAGCTTTAGTTGAACATTAGAATCATGAGTTTGGTCTTGGGTTATTAAGTTTGTTATAATTCGGGTAAATTAGACTTTGTTTATTGATCCTTGCGTTAATTACTTATTAATAGACCAAGAACAAGCTGAAAGACTTTGGAAAGGGAAGGCTCAAGTGTCTTAGGAGTATTCAAGCTTGGTTTCAAGGCAAGTGATGGTTCGATTTCTTGTTGTACGATGTATGTCGATTAATTGCTTCATTGTATGCATGCATGTATGTGAATAGGGAAATATGAATTGAATCCAATGAAATGATTGTGTGTGAAGTATTACATGCCATGAACCTATTACTTGATTGTATGACTATGAGGGTTGTTCATTATGGGAGTGATTGTTACTATGGTTGTACTGATTAGATCAGGTGTCACGTTTCGACATATATATTGGATCAGGTGTCACGTTTCGACACATATATTGGACCAGATGTCACGTTCCAACACATATATATTGGATCGGGTTTCACGTTCCAACACACTAACATTTTGGGTGTGGGTTCCATGAGAGGACCACTTGTGATGATTGCGTTCATATCTAATTGTTATTGAAATTGGAAAATTGTATGTTGCACCTGAAATGATAACTGAATTATGCATTATGTATATGTGTGTTTACTTTGTTGTAATTGCTTGTGTATATTGTGCTTATGGGAGTAGCCGCGTGATCCTACTAGTACACCATAGTTTTGTGTACTGATACTGCACTTGCTCTTTCTTTGTTGAGTACAGGGCATCTTCAGGCCACTACTGACAGACCTAAGTTAGGAGATTATTGCCTGCGTGCGGATTCAAGGGTGAGTTATTTCTTTCAGGCTGCCATGGATCCTTCTTTTGTTTAGTCCATTCTCTTCCGGCTCAAACTATATGTTTAGAATTGTTATGTTTAGTTTCCGGGGTTGCACCCCTTTTTCTTAGACTTGTTGGCTAAACAGAATTTTGGTACAATTACTTTCAGCTTTAGGGGTTGAACTCCCTAGATGATTATGTTAGTTGTTTTGTTTAAACCTTCGGAGTTTATGGGAACTCAACTTTTAGTTCATCATTTAAACCTATTTCTGTATCTTTAAATGTTTAAACGAGTGTAGTAATAGTTCTCCCACCGGAGGGCTAGTGTGGGTGCCAATCACGGCGGTCTAGATCACGACACAATAACATGTGAATTATTCCAAAACTTATAATATATGCACTTATCAGACTCATTTGTTTTAAAATCATTTTCAATCCTGCAGGTATCAAACTTTTCATGCCATTGCTTTGGTGCCTGTTTCAAGCCATATAGAAATTTAGTAGCTTACACATGTTGTTTTCTTGGCCTGCTTCAACAAAGTAATCGGGTTGATCCATATAATTTTTTTCATTTAGGTCCCCATTTAAAAAACAGGTTTTACATCCATTTGATGAATTTGCAAATAAAATAGTGTAGTCATAGCAATTAAAAGTCTTATGGATGTAATTCTAGTTACCAGTGAAAAAGTATCAAAAATTATAAGTCTGCTAGTTGCTTAAAACTTTTTGCAACTAGTCTAGCCTTGTATTTATCAATAGATTCATCCGGTTTCAATTTTTTTGTAAGACTCATTTGCAACCAATTATTTTACGACCCGGTGGTAAATCAACTAACTTCCAAGTCTTATTAGAAATTAGTGATTCCATTTCATCATTTACATCCTCTTTCAAAAATTAGAATCATGTGAAGCTAAAGTTTCTTTCAAAGTGAGAGGGTAATCTCTATAAGACCCTGTACATTTCATCATGTATACAACTAAATTAATACTATGGAAGTATTTAAACTCAAGAAGTAAGGTGGTTATTAAGCTTAAATTTTAGAGTTGAGTGTTACGTTGAAATTAAAAGACTAGAATTTGGAAAATGAGATAAAATAAGTGAGGTGCTTGCTTGACTAAATTAAGCTAGCAGGTGTCAAGTAGGTGCATCACCTACTTAGATTTTTTGACCAACTTAATAAGGGTAAGTAGCTGCATCACCTGCAATAGCTAAATAGATTTAATAAGAAGAAGTAGTTGCATCACCTAGTTTGACATTTCAGCAGCTTAAAAATGGCCAAGTAGGTGGATCACCTACTTGGCAATTTGTGGACAAAAATGAAGAAGATAGAGGCAGTGAGTGCCAACAATTATAGGGTCATATTTGGCTCATTTATGTCTTAATTCTTGCATAGAAAAAAAAATGAATTTATCTCCAGAACTCTCTCTTTCCCTCAATGATTATCACAGCCACCTCAAAAATACTCCATGGAATCTTGAAGAAACCCTCATAATTTCTAGCCAACGTAAGTAGAAACCTTATGGTTTAGCTTGATTGTCCCATAAGATTTCATGTTTTTCATGTTTAAATATGGTACAGACCTTTCCCTAAGTTGTCTACTCATGTTTTCTTTGTTATTAAGAGAGTTTTTCTTCTTATTTTGTTCAAGTGTGAAGGGTGATTAAAACTCTTGAAGAAGTACAAGTTAAGAGAACAATTTTTCATAATTTGAGGTAAGGTTATTGCCCCATTTTTTTCTCACTATAGATATCAAATTGAGTGAGATTTCTCTACATGGTTTACTATAAATTCATGAAAAAATGATCGAAAGCAGTGAGTCAAATTTTTATTGATTATTTTAGAAAGGTTTGGGGTTGTCTATACGTGGTGAAGTTTGGAGAAGTACTGGGTGGATGGTTGGGTTTATTAGTGGTAAAAGGCATAGTTTTATTCCTATATATGGTAGTGAGAGTGTTGTTTGTAAGTATGAGGCCGTTGGGTGTTGAAACACCATTTATGAATTGTAGAGCTTTATGCCCGCTAGGTGTCCGGCATAATGTCATAATGGTCCATTACTTGACCTATTGACCCAATTGTGATGTAATCAATATATTTTGTAAATTCTCATTTGTAATATTGGCAAGCCTTAAGAGAAAGTCATGTGAAATGTTTTAGGGAAGAAATGAAGATACACCATTTGAATTGTGGGTTGTATGGGCGTGATGCCCCTTAGGTGTGTATTTAATGTTTCGGATGTTGGAAATCCCAAATAGTGTCGGATGACCTCATGGGAAGGTCATAAATGGTGTAAACATGGTGATAAAGGAATTAGTGAAAAGAACACCCATTAGTATAGGGGTTTTGAGCATGTTGTCCGACTACAGTTTTGGTAAGTTGAAGTGATCCAACCTTGTTTATTAGTTGTTAATATTAGCTCTATTACTTGCCATTAATGCAGAGTAATGCCTCAAAGGAAAGGCTGATTCATGGTACCACATAGTATTGGTCAGGAGACAGGTTATGTAAGGCTATTTGATCTCATATCTTTTGGCATGAAGTCCTATATTTTGTGTACCAATAAATTGAGATCTCTAAGTGATCCTCATGGTAAAATATACAATGTGAGGGTGTACAATCTTCAATGTAGCTAATGGTCTTCCTTATATAGTCCAAGTTCTCAAAATATGTCAGACTACTTCTATACGTGTTCATTATCCAATATTGGTGTGTTTATTCTTCCAAGTACTGGTTGACAAAGGTACTTTAAACATTAAGTTTCATGAGTTATCCACCAAGTAAATGAAGTTCATTGAGTCAATTAGATCCTACATTATACATGTTGTAGGTTTTTATATGTCAGATGCATATTATGTCCATTGTTCATTTTATGTCCCCTTACGTGGAATGCACAACCCTTATTTGGGTACTATCACGGGTTTCATTAGTTTGGATGTTTATGCACTCTTTCATTTGATATCATATACTAAGTGTTTAGCTATCATATCATCTTATATAGTCCTAGCCTCTTCATTTGAGAAGTTACAATCTCTACTAAGTGATAAGTTATCGTATGCCCCCATGCGAAATGTCTAAACGTGTTTTAAATGAAGCATCTTGTAAGAAGACTTACTTGCTCAACTATTATACATCTTAATGAATCATTTACTACTTGTAAGGACTATGCCACACACCTTCGTGGATCACCTGTATATGTTCTTTGTGCCCAAATGAAGTTCACGAGTCATATAAGTTCCTAAGTAGCACAACAACGTTACATTTTCTTCCTATATTATTGTTTTCTGCCTCAATTAATTTATCCACATGTCCACATCACTAGTATATAGTCCTAAATCTTAAAAGAGTCATGAACATCAAAAGAACAATATCAAAGATTAAAAAGACAAGGTAAAGTGAATCTATATAATTATGGGTGGCATCTCAGGGGTTAAAATATCTAGCATGGGCTAATCCTAATTCTTATGATTAAGGGTGGCAGCTCAGGGGTGGTAATACCTAGCATGGGCCAATCCCAATCTATATGATTATGGGTGGCAGCTTAAGGGTTAAAATACCTAGCATGGGCCAATCCCAATCTATATTATTATGAGTGGCATCCCAGGGGCTAAAAGCCTAGCATGGGTCGATTCCGATTTATATATTTATGAAGACCGCATTCCAGGGGTTAAAATGCCTAACATGGGTCATCCTCTACTACCACTGATAAGTTGGTCATTGTGTCACATGCTACAAAGTCTATAAAGAAAAGATAAGTAAACTTAAAGCCAAGAATGTAATGTACATGATTTCCCAAGTATAACCAAAGAATGTAATGTACATGATTTCACAAGTATAAGAAAAGGTGAATGTAATGTACATGATTCCTCAAGTATAAGCAGAGGTGAATGTAAGGTATGTGATTCCGCAAGTATAATCAAAGATTGTCTCTTATCCCTATCTATACTAAATAATTGTGCATTTGTACCTGATTTCAGTTGAGCTCTTATTTTACATATGGTTACTTTATGCCTCACATATTCAGTACATTCTTTTGTAGTGACGTCCCTTCTGGGGGATGTTGTTTTCATGCCACAGGTACAGGTACTCAAGCTAATAAAGTCTCTCAATATAAGTATAAGATACTCAACGACCTTTGGTGAGCTCTAGGTTACTTCAAGGCTTTTCCGAGTCTCTAGTATATTTTTGAGATTATGCATTAGTTAAGGGGTATGATGGGGTCCTGTCCCGTTATAAGCTAAGTGTCTATCGTTTAGAGACTTTGTAGACCAATGTCAAAGTGAAGCGTGAGTCTTGTTTTCTAGTAATTAAGGCCTTAACGACCACTCAAGTATATCTATTTTGGGCCTATCTATGTGGGTATTTTATCAGGGTATTTTACGTATACTCATCAAAGATTTATAACTTCATTTGTTGCATGTATGATAAGCAAGAGTTATATGTTGGTTCTCTCAGGCCTTTTGGGCATCGGGTGCCTGTCCGTCTCAATGGGACTTGGGATGTGACAATCTCCAACATTAAACACATAAAAATCAAGACCAAAATCTTTTTCTACTCTATCTCTTTTACTTCTTCTTAACTCAAAATCATCAATTTATTTATTTTTCAAAGTAAAAGTAGAATAACTAGGTAGTGACAAAATATTATGTTCAATCCTTTGACCCCCGCTACTTTTTATAATCAAAAGAAAATTTATTTTCATGAAAAATAGCATCATCTGATTCAATTATAATATTATCTTCAAGATTAAAAAAACTTATAGGTTGTACTATTTGAAGCATAACCAAGAAAAGCACAAGTAGTAACTTTCTTACTCAATTTTGTATCTTGAAATCCATTAGCGTCACAAAGGCTAGACAACCCCAAACTATTAGATATCCCAAACTTGACTTGTGACCCTTCGAAAATTCAAAAGGCGTCAATTTAGACTTTTTATGAGACACAAGATTCAACACATAACAAGCAGTCAAAATAGTTTCACCCCATAAACTTAAAGGTGCATGTGACTCAATAAGCATGGCATTGTTAATTCAACCGAAGTTCTATTTTTCCTTTCCTCTACAGCATTAGAAGAAGGGGAATAAGAAGGCGTCGTTTCGTGAATTATTCTCAATGATCTAACAAAAGAATTAAACTCATTTGACTCATATTCACGGTCTCTATCACTTCTAATTCTTTTTATTTTCCTACCAAACTGATTTTCAACATCATGAAAATAAGTTTTGAAATTTTCAAAAGCATCACTTTTAGTTTTCATCAAGTAAACATGTAAACTTAGAAAAATCATCAAATAAATTTATAAAATATATATTACCTCCGCGAGTTAAAATTATTTAAAGTTCACAAATATCAGTATGAACTAATTCTAACAAATCAGTTTTTCTTTAAACTTGAAAGTGAGACCTTTTAGTGATTTTGGCTTTACTACAAGCCTCACACTTATCAAAATTCTTCTTAACCATTGGGATTAATCCTAAACTACTCATGATTCCAACATAACAATCATTAATATGACACAAACGAGCATGCCAAAAATTGGTAGAAGAAAACATATAAACAGCAGTAGAAACTTTATTCATTTCAACATTTAGTTTAAGCATCCCATCACAAGAATACCCCTTCCCCACAAAAATACCCTTTTTCACAATTAAATATTGATCAAATTTAATAATTTGTTTAAAGCTCGCTTTATTAAGAAGAAAACTAGACATCAATTTTTTTCTCATGGAAGAAGTATAAAGTACATCTTTCAAAGTTAATATCCTTTCAAAAGTAAAACACAATTCGACTTCTCACATTTCAAGTATTTGGGTAGTGTGAGAATCACCAAGCATGATGGTTTTGGGTCCTCAAAATGAGTATATTTCTTAAACCAATCTTTTTCATAACTACATTAAGGTTTACACCAGAATCAGTCCACCATCCATCAACACTCTCAATCGTGTTTATGTCTGTAATAGCCGACATAAAGTTTTTTCGGTAACGTTTGCCTGAGGTGTAGGACCACATTTCTGAAATCTGCAAAATCGAGCAATATGTCCACTCTTTCCACAAACAAAACACAGTTCTTTTCTTGAATTTTTTTCTTCTTAGGCTTCATAGAAGTATTTTTGTGAGATTCAGGAGTAGCATTAATTAAATTTACCTTCGTTGTGATGTTGCTCTCTTCTGATTGTAAAAGTGAATCTTGACCCTTTGCCTCTTCATCCATGGGAATTTTCATTATCAATGTTTCAAGAGAAGTTTCCTTTAATTTGTGGCGTATAGTTTTTTGGAATTCCTTCCAAGGTGGAAGTTTATCTATTATGCCACAAACAATAAGGTTATCTCCAATTTAGACCTCCTCAGACTTGAGCTCTCCAACAATCATCATAAAGCCTTGAGCTTGGTTTACCACTAATTAGTTGTCCATCATTTGGAAACGAAAAATCTACTAGCCGCAAATTTTTTCACTCCACCCTCTTCGGTATCATACTCACTCTGCAATGCTTTCCAAATTTTCTTTGCACTAGAGTAAATTCTATCATAATAATCATAAAAATTATCAAATAGACAATTAAGAATATAATACCGACACTTATAGGAATCACCATCGTACTTTTCCACTTTCTGTAGATGAGAAATAGTTTCATCGTAATGTTCATAGAGGTGATGTCAACTTTATTAGGATTCTTCTTAGTAACACGTAAGAGACACTGAGAAGATTTAAGTAGAAAAGTATTACCCTTCCATCTTTTGAATGATTACCATTAAACCGAAATGGCTTGTTAAGATCTCTCATCTTGATAACCATGAATTTTTCAATTGTATTCATAATGAATCTCCTTAAAATTGTTAGTGAAAATTACAATATTACAAGATTAGAACTGAAAAAAAAATCTCTTCCGACTGAGGCGCGAATATCTCGCTCTCTTTAAGGAGATTCAAGTCCACTGCAGCAAATATTTTCACCAGTCCAGCAATAGGTCTTCTCTATTAGTTCCCTCCAGAATACAACAACTTAAACACAAAGTATAACTTAACAAACTCTGGACAAGAGTTAAGTCCAAAGCTCTACAAAAATAACACATCCCTTCAACCACAGTAAAACCTCACTAAATTAATACTCGATAAACTAATAATATCTCTAAGATAATATTTTCCTCCGATCCCAACTTGGATCAATAGAAAAAATCACTCATTTTGATAACATAATAAGATAATATACTTTCAGAAGACCCCTATATATATATATATATATATATAAATTATAGTCACATTAATATTATAAATTAATAATTTTTTAAAATTACAAATATATCTAAGATAAGCATCTTAGTTCGTAGCGGCCGAAGTGTAGCATTGAGGCGAGGAGTGCGCAAACTAGGTGGAGTCTCAATTTAGTGAAATTTGATTCAATTATTTTTGTTTTTTAAAAAAAAAATTAAAATTTTGTTGAAGCTCATCGCTAACTTTCTTATTGCATCCTAAAGTTCCGGTGTTGTCTTTTCGAACTGCACCATAAAATTGCAAAGAGTTTGAGATGTGATAAGTGTTTCCTTACACGTAACTGGTTCCAAAGGTATAGTATTATCTTCTACTTCATCATCAACATTGTTTTTTCAGATGATATATATAATTTGTTCTAAACTCTGGACCTCTAAACATGAATCTCAAAATATTTAATTAATAAATACTAATTTATTGATTTAATAATACCTCTACTAAATAATAATATTTCATGGTCCCACCAATATTAATTTTAGTAAGGTTTTATTGTAATAAGAACTCTTTTTTTTTTTACTAACTTTTATCCACTATAGTTTCTTTTGTGTGTACAAATCAAATGAAGACCACTACTATTTAGAGTTGGAATATCTTTCTAGCAATGAAGAAGAATATAATATGGTATTAAATAGTGAAGATAAATAGTATAGAGGTTAGATGAGTTACGATGATTTTAATAGAAAATAAGACCACTCTTTACCAACCATCAATGATCAGTAATGAGCAGCAATGAATTGTTCTAGAACCTCAACGGACAAAAAGAAGTAAAGACCACTAGGTTATTTATTTTGGCAATTCTCTATGAAGCAACGGATAGGAATTAGGCACAATGAATGCCCATCAACGTCTAGGAAAGAGCAACACCAAAAGTGTAACATTTTTGTAACCCCATAGTAACACGAATAATACTCCCTCTATCCAGCAATAGTTGTCAATTATTGATTTAGCACATTTCTTAAGAAACTATAAATAGTAGGATAATTTTATTATATCACCATTTGAATATAATAAATACAATTTCTTGAGAAATATAATAGAGAAATGACTAATATTAATGATAAGGGTAAATTAGGAACTAAGTGTAAAATTATTCATGGATTTCATGAAGTGGACAAGTATTGTTGGACATCTATTTTTAGTATAGTGGACAAGTATTGTAGAACGGGGAGAGTATATAAAATGTTAACATTAAAATGTAAAAACCAACAGGTTATTTATATTGCCCCATGAAGAAATTTGTACAAACAACGATAAAAAAAAAAAAACATAGCTGCATTAATTGTTAAGCCAACTTCTTAAGTTTAAAAACTTAACAAGAAACCATTATTCATAAGCACAAAAAAAAAAAAAAAAAAAAAAAAAATTAAAAATAAAAATAAATATATATATATATATATATATATAAAATTAAGTTGTGTTTAATTAATTGAAGGTTTTTTTATGGTGTCGGTGAATTTGATAATTTATCTTGGATTAATTGTGTGGAAAAGTGTTGTTGATGTTTAAATGTAGATAACAAGGTGCTTATAAGTTTTTTAAAAAAGAACATATTTAAAAGAGAGATTGATCTTTTTAAAAAAAATTGTTGTCATTATGTTTCAATTCTTTTTATTTTGAAAATGTGTTCCTTGCTAATTTTGATTCGTTTTACTCATATATGTTCTCGTATTTTTTTGGAAATTAATTTGCACGGACTTAGAATTAGTATTTGTTCTTAAATTTGTAACGTCCCGCAACTTCTAGGCAAAGATTCGTACCATCCTCCGTATGTGTATAGGCCCCGAACTCGATGACTAATTCTAAGTTGTACATATATCTTAAAGTCATTTACTAAGTTTAGTATGTGTATAGGATGTGTATTAGATTCGTAAGGTACCTCAAACACCAAGTCAAGTTCAAAGCATTATTATCGACTAAGTTTTTGCATAAGTTTATGCGAGGGTCAACTTCAAACAATTATATCTCTCAACATATAATGAATTAGCTACCAGAATTAAAGGTTTATGAGTCTTATTTCCAACACTACCAAATTTACATCATTTTAAGATCGAAGTAAGAAGTAATGGTTGTTTTATTGAGATATGTCCAGGACACCTGCCCATTCGGTGACTCACCAAATGGTTTGGTGAATCACCGAATTGCATCACAAAATGTGTCCTGATCTCTGAATATTTTGGCGATCTAAAGCCTCTTTTAGCGATCTATCGAGTATTTTTGGCAATGAGACTTTCAAATCACCGATTTGGTCAATGGGAGTCATTAAAAGGTCATTTGCTTCTACTTTTATGGTCTTCTTACGCTTCCAGAAGGGTATTCTTCATCTTTTACCCTCAATCAACTTCCCTAAGTCCAGCTTACAACCTAATGACAACATTATACATATAGAAACTCTCAAAATCTCCAATTCTCCTTCTTCCAAAGATCAAGAACTCCAAGAAAAAGATTTCTCCAATTTCACAAGATCTAAAGGCTCAAAGCTCAAGATTCTCGTCAAGAATCCTAAGGTTATCAATCCAAAATTTGTCTTCACGCTTCATGTCCAAGAAAATCATATATAGAAGGATTTTTCAAGTTCAAGCTATAAAATTCTGAGGCACCAAAGTGGGTTCTTCCTTCTAAGTCTCATCTTCTCAGACATATAAGGCTTCGATGAGAGTATTTATTTTGCTGATCTCATGCCTAAAATATTTTGATTCTCAATGATTTCACAAGATTATTAGAAGTAAAGCTAAGGCTTTTATGAAATTATGATCTTTCTTCAATAAGTTATGTTCTCATTGTTTCACTTTGGTTTTAAAATCCTATGGTAATGATTTAACATGATTTTTATGGTCGTTCAAACCCTTATGGGTTTTAAGCATGAAAACAAGCATGATATGAATAATAACCTAAACACATATTATTTTAAGATATGACTTTTAAGCTTAGCCTCATATATGGTTCAAGATGATAAGCGATTCTCATACCTATGAGCATAATATGAATTACAACCAAAATATAGGTTATTTTAAGATATGACTTTTGAGTTGAGCCTCATATATTGTAGCGACCCTTTCGAAAGGATACTACCACTTAAACAAGAAATCTAATTAAATACTTGCGACATTTAAAAGAGAATAACTATGGCCATAGTAATTATAATTTAGTAGAGGGATTAGGTTCATAAAGAATAAAAAAGAAATAGTTAAGGATGTGCATCCTGCCCATTTAAACATTTATTTGATGTCAAACTGATATTGTGCAGAATTTTAACTTATGGTGGAAAAACCCTTCCAAAATAATATAAGTCAATAACTCACGAGATTTTTATGCATATATTATCCTCACACTGCAAAAATGATATAAAAAGAATATTACCAACTTTCGAGTACCCAAATTAGGTGGTTCATGCTTCACACAACCATTCAAAACAAGTGGTAAATTTAATATATTACAATACTTGGGCTTACACACCCCAAAAGAACAAAACATATAGTCATACTTATATTACAACCCATGGTGACATGATCAAATTATCCCTCAAAATTTCATGTAAATATATAGCACATAAATCATGTATAAGTCCCAAGTTTTATACAAAATATAGATGTCTATATGCAAATGTGATCTTCCTTAAGGCACTCAAAATCTCCATCTCCAATGGCCAGCTTCATGCCTCCTCTAGATCATTCCCTACGATAGAAACAACTATCGCTAAGCATATAGCTTAGTGGTGTAAAAACGATAGGTTCGGAGCCCTCAGATTCACCAAAATACCTTTCTCAAGTCATAGGCAGCACAATTGAAACATAACAAACAAATCGAGTAAACAATAGATAAAGAGTATCAAGTTTGATATTTAAAGATCCAAATGTCAAGAACGTTCATAGCACCATTTTTCAAGAGATTCAATAACAAGGCTCGCCCAATATATGCATCATGTCGTCACACCAAGCACAAGCAGGCATTAAGAAGGGTCGACGCCCTGTACCAAGAAGGGTCAAAGCCCAATAATCAAGAGAATCAAGAACCATATTAAAAATGGCTTTCTAGTTCGTACTTAAAATGGACAACCTCCATTCTTAAGACGGGCTAAAAGTCCAAAGTCAAGATGGCAAATGATCCGAATCAAGAGGCATGCCAAGAGTGACAAAGTCACAGCCACAAAAAGGACAAGGTCCCAACAAGAGTATCAAGTGATCAAACAATCTATACAAGTGGGCGAGTTACACAAGCGTCTTTAATGTCTTAAAGGATACCAACACAACAATGCAAAGTGACAAGGGGTAACCAAGGTACCAAGATAAACTTTCAGATATACCAGTAGGTAAAAAGAGTACAAGTATAAGTTTATACACAAACCTTAGTGCTTAGCTTAGAAACAGTCCAACACAACTTCAAGAGTTCAAACCGTAGACCAACCATCGTATCAAGGTCTTCAACTTGTTCACGAGTATATACAACCTTAATATAAAATTAAATAACTTCTTTAATCCCTAGTAGCTCAATAATGTTAATGTAAAACAGAATTATCATCACAAGTAAGCTTAGCCTGTATATACAACCTTAATATAAAATTAAATAACTTCTTTAATCCCTAGTAGCTCAATAATGTTAATGTAAAACAGAATTATCATCACAAGTAAGCTTAGCCTGTATAAATACGACTATGCTCCCAAAACAGTAATTCTGGCCAACCTAGTACCTCATGTTGCAACTTAGATTTGAAAAAGAAAACGACAAAACTGGACTGTATATCCTTCATGAAAGTTGTAGGTACATCTCTTAAGGTTGCCAACAATCAAGAATCACCACAAAATATATTTTGTACAAAAATATATCATCGATACACTAACAGTTGTTCATACATGATTTCTAAATCTGAAATCTGAACAGAACTTGTCCTATGCTGCATCCCATATTTCGAATTCATAACAGCTAAATTAGAGTTGTACATATACCTAAGAGTTGTAGGTATATGAATTATCTTTCCAAATCATATTTATTCATCGAAAAAGGAGTTCTAGAGAACGAGATATTCTAAAAGTAAAAAACACTACTCAGCTCAAAAACAGATTTCGACTACTTACCTAAGATAAGGGTGTATCTCGAATTCTAGCCAAAAGGACCAAGATTTTCTTGAAATTTTGTGAGTAAAATGATTAGAGGAAGCTCTACAGGTTTCTTAGAGTTAAAGGACACGAATTCTTATAGAAGTGGTTTGAAATTATATGTTATAAAAGTGATATTTATCACTTACTAGATACAGCCAAAGTCCAAGGTTGGCTGCCCAAAAGTAAAAGGTGTGCTGCCCAAAAGTATACATATATACCAATATGTATATACCTCACATCCCTTTCATGTTATAGATAATTTCAACTAGAATATTACGCAAATACCCCAATACAATCCATTAAATTACGATCACAATTTATGTTAAGCACGTTTGCAAATATCACAACATTTCAAGTTTTCAAAATGATAGTAAAACATACAGTAGTAATTAAGCAATGGTGTATCGACAAGCGACTCTTGGTTAGCATTTCAGGGTGTTACATATATGATTCAAGATGATAAGTGATTTTCACACCTATGAGCATTATATGAATATATGTTGTTTTGGGAGTACTATTTAGTACCGAGAGGACGCGGGTTTAAAAAAGTCAAGTCCCATAATATTTTTAGAGTAACAAATTTCTATCAAGGTATTATTATGTCATTGTTAGACACAAGTGCCAACCCCCCCCCCCCCCCCACAAACCTAATTTTTTTTGTAATTTTGTACACCTTTTTTGACTTATGTGGCATTCAAACATCTCACACGCACCTCAACTATGTGAAGTCACGGAGTGTGTCACGTAAGCAAAAAGAAGTATAAAATTATAAAACAAATGAGTTTGGGGGTAAGAGGACCTTAGTTTTTGGTTAAGGTGTGTCTCTAGGATTTCGATCATAGTCTAGGGGTACTGTGTCTTATTCCTTTTTTTAAAATATTAGTTCCACTTGTTGATTTATGGTTCAACTTCATTGAATGTGCAATAAAAATCAAATAAAATTGTTATTACGAAAATATATTTTAATTTATTGATAAAGAATATATATTTTTTTTATTTAATAAATGTTAAATTTGTTATGGTTTATTTCATTTCATCGTTTGAAAACAGTTTTCATTAGAATGAATATAATTGATAGGAAATAAAATATTGACTTCTTAATAACCGCAAAAAGTGCGGTCAAGTTTCCTAGTTATATTAAAAGTGTGAAGGTCATTAGAAATATTGCCTGAAAATTTTTTTCTTCATTAAAAGACTATACAATAGAAAAAATTATTATTTATATTTTTTTTCTCAAATAATTATTATTTTGATATTAAAACTTTAAAATGAATTAAAATTATAGCGATTAAATCTTATTTATTTTTGGGTTGAATTATTGGTAAAACGGGAGCAGATTTTTACTTGACAAATATAGGTGGGAGCTAAATAATTGTAAAAGAAGAAAATTGTTATATTTTTTATTTTCAGAAGTTTGAGATGTTATATATGGTTTGAAAAAAAATATGTACATGGCAAGTTGGCATGTGGGGTCAATATTATATTTTTCAAGTCAATTGATATAATTGTATATATTTAGACGATTTTTTTTTTTATCCAAAGGTGGCCAAAATGACCACAAATAATACAAATAAATGAATCCAACCACAAGAGCCAAAAAAAAAAAAGGTCCAAATGAAACGAAAAAAAAAGAAAAGAGGTTAATCCCAAAATAAACTCAATCCTACGGAGTTTGACATATATGTTGTTGTTTTGGCAACCAAAAATAAAATTCTAGAATGATTGTATAGTTCATTACAAGAAATTATATTTACCTTAATCATATAGTATAGTGTTACATTATTTTCCTACTCTCTTCCAAATTACAAAAAATTCTTAAAATTTATGGATTTCGGATACATTAATGGACTTTCTGATACATCAGCAGACAATCATATACATAAGGAAGGGATGTATCAGAGAGGGAAGGGATGTATCATAGAGGGGATATGACACTCGGATACATATATAGGGGAGGGATGTATCCGACAGAGGAGGGATGAATCAAAGAGGGGAGAGATATATCCGACAGAGGGATAAGGATTTATCAGCGAGATGTAGGGGTGTACATTTGGCTTTTCGATTTGGTTGTGTACTATTCGGATTGGATATTTTGGTTTGAAAAAGTGAAACTCAATCCGAACCAAAATAAATTTGGTTTGAATTGGTTTTTCTCTTTCGATTTGGATTCTTTTGGTTTGGTTATTCGGTTATGTCAATAATTAATAACATAATCAAACTTATATTTGCAATTTGAAAAAAAAATACAAGGAGAAATAATAATATTGAATCTCTTAAATATACTTTCTAATATAAATTACAAGTAAAACTTAAAATACATTACTTAAAAGTACTCCAATTATAATTTATAGATATGCAAACATAAAATATAAACTAAATCATCTTAAAGGTAATAACTAAAAAAGAACAGAAGTGGTGAACTCCAACTTAGTTCTGAAAATAAATAAATAAATATATATATATATTATTTTATTTTTTCTAAATATGAAACCAAATCAAAAAATCAAACAAAGTATATTATTAATCCAAAACCAAACCAAAAATTCAAAAAAAAAAAAAAAATACAATCCAAATTAGAATTTAGCTCGATTTGGTTTGGTTTTTCAGTTTAATCTGAATAGTGCACATCCCTAGCGAGAGGGGAGTGATGTATCCGAGAGGGAATTGTTGAATTTTTTTTTAAATGATAGGAAATTTTAGAAATAATGGTAAAATAAGATGTGTAGTTAAGTAATTTTCCAAATAATAATTCAATAGATCTATAAACAAATAAAACAATTTCTTCCTCTGAATATTTACAAATCCTTTTTCTTTATAAATTAAAAATTAAATAATTAACTGAATTATAACTTATGTTATTTTAATCCTATATTTTTAGTTTCCGTTGTTGAAACAATAGACTTTCTTCGATTTTTCTTGATTGATGATGTTTTTGATATAATATATGACTGTGTTGGTGAATTTTATATTTTCGATTTTTGAATTATGTACCTAAAAATTAGGATTTTAAAGCAACTTTTAAAATTCTTAAATAAATTGTTTAAAAAGTCAATTATTTAGAAAACAAGTAAAATTATTCCAGATATTTAAAATTCATTGTTTTTTTTCTTAAAACAAGGATACTAATAGAGTTGTCAATATGGCTATGCATGTTGGCCGATTTGGTCTAACCCGCAATTTAACAGGGCTGGACTAAAACTTTTGGAGCCCATTTAAGGGAGGTGCTTTTTTAATATTAGTTGGGCTAGTTTGTGTGCTTATAAAAAATAAAAATAAAATAGAGTATTAAAAATAACAAAAGTTCAAACTCAGAGTCATATTTAAAGTTTTAAATATTCAGAATCATCAAATGTGATGTGTTTAGTATTCCTATTACTATAGTATCATCAGAATAATCATTTAGCATTGGTAGATGTGTTCTCACCAAGTATAAAAGTTACATGCATCATGAAAATATCGAAACACTTGTTGCTACTCGAAACTGGTTGCATGATTTTTCTCAAACTGTTAATATTTTTTTGTGTACATTTAAATATTACATGTAGTTCTTAAATTTAGATATTTTTTAATGTTTAACTAATTGATATTGCATATAAACTATAGTGAAGATGTTAAGACAACCTTGCCACAAGCTAATTTATATGTGCTTGATAAATATGATGTGTTAGAGTTTGATACGCTATTAGTTTAATGATTTTTTAAGGAGTTCATTTTTTCAATTTTAATTGTTGGAATATTATTATAGTTTTTGTGTTTCATTGGGAACAATTGCGTTAGTATTTTTATTTAGCTAATTATAGTTTTACTTGAAGTTGTATTATATTTATAAATAAGTATTACTCCCTCTATCTCAATTTATACGACTCATTTTCCTTTTTAGTCATTCATAGAAAGAATGACACATTTTTATATTTAGGGCCCGTTTGACTATGCGATATTGTATCATGATATGGTATCGTGATATGGAATCGTGATATGGTATCATGATATGGAATCGTGATATGGTATCATGATATGGAATCGTGAGATGAAATTGAAGTTTTGTTTGGACATGCGATATGAAATTTTTGTGTTGTATATTTTCTCATATACATAAAAATCTCATAAGTTGTAAAACTATTAAAATAGCCCCAATTTTATTCAATCTTATCAAATAAATAAAAATTTATAAAATCGCTTAATAAATTATTACAAAGCTATTTGTCTCCACTTAAGTAATTGTTTCATCTAACTTTAATTTGATAAAAAGAAAATTGAACATAAATTGTAGTGTACTAGTCTTTAATATAATCCTTCCACATAATACGGGCACTTTCCTCACGTTGAACTTGCATTTCTCGATCATGTGACCGAGAAAACGAATCAACATTGTTACTTTGAGTCATTTGTTGGTCAATAACATCCGCAACTATATTTTCACGCTTATAGACTATAAATATTTCATCACTTTAACAATCGGTTGGTGTGAGTTAAAGTGACTATATGTTGGTGAGAATAATAAATTTTATGTCGGTGAGAATAATAAATTTTAAAAAGTAATTATGTGATTATAAATTTTATTTACATATGAAATAAATAGTCAGTAGATATAAATGTGGGTTGTTTTAACAAAATATAAACTCGTTGATCAATTTTTGTATTAAAATATCTCAAATCATGATATGGAATTACCATATAATTTCATATCATGGTTTTTGGAGAATATGGAATCACATCTCATGATATGGAATCATGAGATGGAATCAGCGTAAAATCGCATGTCCAAACGCTGATTCCATCTCACGATACCATATCGTAATATGGTATCGCATTGCCAAACGCCTACTTAGCACTCTCTGTGCTCGTTAGGTTTGAATTCAAGTTATGATGGGATTAGTTATGATGTGATAAGTTATATGGGATTAGTTATGATAGGATAAGCTATGCTAAGATTAGTTTTTATTGAGTGTTTGGTTTGTTGTATTCAAAATAATAAATCTTAAGAACAACATATAAGTTTACAAAAATACCCTTGATGGATTTGAAAAGTAATGTCTAAAAAGTGTTTAAAGGGACATTTTTGTCATTTAGTCATTTTATCCCGGGATTACTATACCACTCATAGGAAGGAATAACTTATCCCGGTACTAATTATTAGTACCGGGATAAGTTATCCCAACCTTGCCAACCAAACAACAAATTGAGTGGCACTATAATTTAATCCCGGAATTATTTTACCCTATCCTTCACACCAAACGACCCCTCTATGTTTCAAAAAGAGTAGTCTAGTTTGACTTGGCACGGTATTTAAGAAAATAAAGAAGACTTTTGAATTTTATGGTCCTAAATTAAACTAATGTCAAATGTACAAAATTGCTCTTTAATCTTGTGGCCGTAAATATGTCACGTGGAAAACTAAAGTTAAAATGTTACCAAGAAAAGAAAGTGGTCATTCTTTTTTAACAGAGTATAAAAAGAAAGGAGACATTCTTTTTGAAATAGAGGGAGTAACAATTTAACTTTAAAATGTTTATTTTACTCTTAATGAAATGATTTACACACAAACATCTATCACTTATTTTAGACCACAAGTTTCAAAAGTATTTCTTTCTTTCTTAAACTCCGTGTCAAGTCAAACTAACTCATATAAATTGGAACGTAGGGAGTATAAAAAATTATAAAAAAAATATATTTTTTTAAAAAAAAAGAGGAACTTTCGCATATTAGCCCCTCAAAAATAGCCTAATTAAGCTCCATAACTATAATTTGTTAATTACGATTTGTAGCTACATGTTATAGGGAGGAGAATGGCGAGCGAGACTTGGAGAGGGAGGAGAGAGGCGAGCAAGAGAGGGCAGAGAGTGTGAGAGAGGTGAATTGTATATGTATATCGATTATCTATATTATACATATGTATTTGTATATTCTGGTGAGAGAGATTGGGAGAGGGAGAAGAGAGGCGAGCGAGAGAGGATAATAATTTGTATAATTCGCATCCCGTTTGTTTAATTCACAGGTACGTTTGTATAATTCACGTGTTTTTGTATAATAGAGTAATATAAAGTCTGGAATTATACAAATATAATAAAACTCGAAATAACGAATTGATACAAACATAAACATATGAACTTTAAACAATTATACAAAATATATATACAAATTACATTATATAAATTATATTATAAAAAAATTGAAAACTACACGTTTATACAAACTTTAAAAAGTTATACACAAAAATATTTAATGTACATGATGACAAAACTGAAAAAACCAAAGGAAATCATCGTCATTTACAAATACAAACCATCGTATACAAATACAAATCAAACAAAGAATTGTTAGTTGTGAATTATACAAATGTGGCAAATCATACATATATAAACGTGACTAATTATATATACTCGAAGAGCACACATAATTAATGGTTAATGTTAGTCGAAAGTGGTAATTATAACAAACTATAACTATGATGAGTAATTAAACAGTATAAGTTTGCTTAACCACGTAATTTTCTATTAAAAATAGGTTGGCCCAACATGACCTGCAGCCCATGTAATAATGAATGAGATTGACTATTTTCTGGCCCACAAAAAATGGATCAATCCGATTTACCCCGTTAAATTTCAAAGTTTGTATGGTATAGCCCGGATGGGGTGGGCTAGTCCATATTGATAAACTCTAAATAGTTAGTATAAAAAGAAAATACTACCTTAAATAATTTTATTACAATCGAATAGGAGTCTTCAACTTGCCATAGTTATAATCGTTCTATAATTACTTATGTATAAGTATAATAATTAAATGATAATTATTTGAGAAAAATAATAAATAATAATTATGTCTATTATAATTTTTGAAATTAATTGGAGTTATAATTATTAAGTCTCAACTTATTCAGTTATTTTTAAGCTGAAAAAAGTCATAATATTTAGAGCCTGTCAGAATTAACTTCAAAAAGTGATTTTTAAAAAATAATTTAAATAATTACGTATTTGAATAGAAATGCTTAAACGAGAAAAAAGAGTTGTTAATATGTTTGGTTCATAAATGCTATTGACCACATATTTTCTTATTTAAATCTGTAGAAAGTAACTTTAAATTAATTGAAATTTTGTCAACATAATTTCTAACTTTGATATTGATACACAACAAAATATTGACTTTTGTTCGTATCTAATTTCTCACTATAATAAATAAGATAATTCTTAATCAATATCAACATAATTTTCATTTTTAATCTCAATGATGTAATTTTGTTCACTATATTTAATCTTACTTCTTAATTAGTATGACGGTGAGTTATCTTATTTTAATTACGCGTTATCTTAAAATATTTATGTTATTTTTAAAAAGTTTTATACTTGATAAATTAAGTATTCACACGAATTTATTTTTTTGTATATATATTTATTGTTCCATCGGTTTAAAATAGAAGGCATAATTTGACAAGTATGGAGCTAAAGAAAATAAAATATACTTTTTAATTGTGGTCCTAAATTATAGTTATATTCCATGTATTCCTTTGATTTTGTGACCTTCATGCCAGAAAACATGTTTTTAAAAGCATATTAATCAAAGTGATACACAGAGGCGTATCTAAGGGGGGTCACCGGTTTCACGTGAACCCATGGTCCCCTCCCGAGATCATATATAGTAGTGTTATATTTTAAAACAATAATTAAAATATAGATATGTGAAACCACACTTGAAGTATCACATAATGCGATTATGACTGAGTGCACCTCTCTCCGTGAGGTTAGAAATTTGAATCTTATATTTATCTTGTTTTATTTTTCTTTCTAAAATTAAATAACACTTCTTTAAGTAGTAATTGGTGTTATAATTTTAAAATTTAACGGTTTTCAGTAGTAAAAATCTAAATGTTGAACCGATCAAATTTATATCATAGGCCAATCTTTTTATAACAGTGCACCCATCATCTCAAATCCTGAATACGCCTCTGGCGATACATACATGCAAAACATATGCACTTAACTAGTTACTTTAAAAGCATGGAATCTTTGAAAATGTGTTGAACTTTTTACCCTTCATTAAAAGACACTATCATAGAAAAAGTGTTATTTACTATTTTTCTCAAATTATTATTCAACAATCTTTATAATATTTCTAAATTAAGGAGTCCTAAAATATATAGGAAGAGGAAAATATATTTTAAAAAATTAAAAGGCCCTAAAATATATGGTAAGAGCCTAAGAGATATTATGAGATTTAATACTTAAGGAATTCTAAAACATATGGCAAGAGAAAAATATATTTTAAAAATTAAGAAATCTTAAAATATAAGACAAGGAATAAATATACAGTAAGGTGTATTAGGAGAATTAATAATTAAGAAATCATAAAATATGTGATAAAAAAAGTAGCTAAATAATAATATTTTTCTTTTTTATTGTGTTGTTATTTTCTTTCAATTGTTTTAAAAATGTATTCTTCATTAATATTTTTTTATGTGAGACTATTATTTACAGAAGACAAGTTGGATGAAAGAATTAAATTAAAGGTAAGTATATCAATCAATCTATATATAGTACATACAATGTAAAAGTTTTCTTCTATAACATCTTTAGGTTGTCCTCTCCTATTTTATCAAAATCTTTTTTTTTGTGTTATATTATTATGTTCATGTATAAAGTAGTTTGTTTTTCTTTGACCTTATTGTTTAGAGTGTGTTTTTCTATATCAGTACCAACATAATTTTGACTTTTCATACAAATACAACTTTGACTTTTGATTATATCAATGACGAAATTTAGTTAAATACATTTATATTTTGCTCTTTAATTGTTAGCGTTGTAGTGGATTATCATGTTCCTTTTTATCTTAAAAATATCACATTATTTTTAAAAAAAAATTCTAGTTAATCACTTAACATACACATAATAATTTTTTTATGTGTTTATTATTAATTAATGCAATACACACCTATAATAATACAAAACACAAACATTTAGCTAGTACTAATGCTAAACAAATAAAGAGTATCAAGAAAACATTTAGGCAAAATATTTGATTAAGTAAATACTGATAACATAATAAACTAGAAAATTATGAGATTAGAGCATCTTCCTCTGTTTCCTTAGAGTAGGAATACTCTGCTCATTTCTGAAGAAATTTTGTGGATCGACCATTGTTTTCACTTTCACCAACCTATCAAAATTATTTTTGAAATACTTGGTCCCATATACTCTTCCTTTTTCTAAACTCTGTGGGCCTTGATCATTTATACCAATATCAAGATCCCTGTAATTCAAATAAGCTTGTCTTGGGTTCTTTGAAACATATGGGGTCATGAAACTGTACAAATCTCTAATTTGTGATAAGTAATCTTTTTCCGCTGTTAATCCTTGTTCATGCCAATTCACTGAGTACTGAATCTTGAAAAGTATACCTGCTCTGTGAGGAAATGGAGTTTCTCCTTCTGCAATTTCATCCATTCTTCCTCCATATGGATTGAATACCATTCCTGCTTTTCCTAAAGAAATCATCTTCTCGAAAATTGACTCCAACCCATTCTTAGGAATTGGGGTTTGTACGTAATCGGATTTTCTTTTCAAGTAATTTAATGGATCCCCTTGTCTGTTCAACAAGGCTTCTGGTTTTGTCGTGTTGTCGAAATTTCCCCAATGTAGTACTGAATCAATCCAACTCATTTCCAAACAATCTTGCTTTGTTAATCCCAAAAGAGGGAATTCTTTGCTTATAAGAGACATTAATATATTAGAATCACCCAGGAACAACGCGATGAACGTTGCTCGTATTGATTTAGTACTCTTTGCACCCTTGGCCTTCGCCTTCACTGTGATGGGCTGTATAAGTAGCCTCATGTACAGATCATTGTCGATTTTGCTAGCAACATTCTGCCATTGAACAACAGCGTCGGTGGTAGTGTTATCTTCTATAAACCTTTCAACTCTGAAATAGGTCACGGTTTGTGGTACTGTAACGAGTTGGATTTGAAAGGCTAGAATAACACCAAAACTAGCACCACCACCGCCTTTAATCGCCCAGAATAAATCTTCACCCATCGATTTACGATCCAAAATTCTACCATTAGCATCAACCAATCGAGCATCCAATACACTATCAACAGTAAGTCCAAACTTACGAAGCATATTCCCATAACCACCACCACTAACATGCCCACCCACACCCACAGTCGGACAAACCCCCGCAGGAAAACCGAGAACTTCACTTTTCTTCCAAATATTATAATAAAGCTCCCCTAAAATAGCACCTGTTTGTACCCAAGCCGTTTTATCATTTGTATCGATGGAAATTGATCGTAAATTAAACATATCAAGCATAATAAAAGGCACATCAGAGATATACGAAATGCCCTCATAATCATGGCCACCGCTACGGATTTTAAGCTGTAAATTTGTCTGTTTGGTACAAATAACAACTCCGGCAACCTGAGATTCCACCGTCGGAGTGACAATTATAACCGGTTTGGAAGTTGTGGAGGAGTTGAAAAACCGGCCGTTTCTGATATAGGCTTGTAAAATGGAGTTAAACGAAGGATCGTTTGGAGAGTAGACGATTTTCGAGATTTCTGATTGAGGAATTGAGTTTTTTGTGAGACAATTGACAAAAGTGTCATACACAGAAGGAGAAGGAGGAGGAGATGAAGCATGAGAAGATAAGGAATTGAATTTTAAAAGAAAAAGAAGAAAAAAAAGAAAAGAAGGAGACATGATTTTTATTTTTTATTTTTATGACTTTGGTAGCTTTTGGGTTAAAAGGCTAAAAGGGTATGGATTTATTTATAGTGATAAATTTAGGGAAAGGAAATAAATAAAAGAGAATCAAGTTTGAAGTTTTTCTATTCACACAAATGGATTGTGCGGTTTCTTTGCATGACTAATTAATTACAATAGTACTCTAATCATTTGTGGATCATAAAGTTGATCAATTTATTTAATTATTTTTACCTTTTTTGAAAAAGTAATTTTGATAAGAAATAATTTGTCTGTTGACTAATTAAATTTAAAAAAATACTAGAAACAATAATTAGTACTGATATTTTGCTTGGGTAAATTTCTAAAATTAGTTTATTTTTAAAAAAGGTTGATTTGTATAAAGTACTTTCCAAAAAAAAAGTATTTTTGATAAGAAGTAATTTGCATTTGTTTAATAAATTTTAAAAACACTTTTGAAGAGCAATTAGTGTTTAACTAAATTTTCTAAAAGTACTTATAAATATATTTTTCTCCAAAATGTTTTTCAAACGGTGAAAAACGTTTACACTCTTCAACTTTACTTTAAAAATCAAACTCTCCCATCAACTTTGAGAAACAATCATTAGGGGTGTGTATCGATCGGTTCGATTTGATTTTATGTATTATTAGTTCAGTTTGTAAATACACTAAACCAATAACCAAATCAATAAGATATTTTTATTGATTTTCGGTTTATTAGTTTTGGTCCTTAACGGTTCAGTTTTCGGTTTAACCAATAAGAAAATGCTTATAAAAAATATATGACTTCTCTTATAAATTTGACACAATAAGATAATAATGTAACTTTCAAAATGCTCATAAAATAGAAATAATAATAATAACGAACATGAAAAGAACTTTACAAGTGTTATACAAAGAGAAATTAAGAGGAATAAGATTTTACTTTAGGTTTTTAGGTTTTGTATAATGTGAATTTGTAAACTAAAACTCAATGTGAAGTGTGAATTGAAGGCAAAAGAACAAAGACGTAAATTAAAGGCTAAAGGACAAAAAAAATAATTAGTAAGGTATTGAGATTAATAATTAGTATTTTATGTACAGGTAAAAATAATAAATTATTATAGTCTTAATGGATTATCGATTTACCAAATAACTCAATATTAAAAAACATACTAAATCGATAACTCGGGAACTTTATTTATAAGGCCATTAACCCAATAACTCAATAACGATAAACCAAAAACACTTTATTGATTTGATTCATCAATCAGTTCGATTTTTGCATACCTACAATAGCACCCCTTTTTTTCCTAATTGATTTCTTAAATGTCGACTCTACCATTTGATTATCAGCTTTTATTTTCTTTTTCTATAGTTCTTGAAAATCATGTTATATTTTTGTTATTTAATCTATATAGTTTTTGAAAGTCAATCAACTTATTTTTAAAAAATATTATTTTTCATAAATGTTTTGGAAAGCAGTTTTGATGAGAAATAATTTGTATTTGGTTAATTAATTTGAAAAATATTTTTAAAAAATAGTAATTAGTATTTAATCAAGTTTTTTAAGAATTAATTCCTAAATTGTCTATCCGGGTTTAGAGAATTGCCTTCAAATATCAATTTTATTTCATTTAAAACCAAAATATCACCCACTACCACTATTATCCTCTAACTATAATTAACACTTTAGAAGGCTCATTCTCTCCTAGTTGACATGCCATATTATTAAAGCCTCATTCTTTTAAAAAAATAATAAACTTATTTAATTCATTTAATCAAAATTATAATTTTGTTCTTTATTTATTTAAAAAAATAGATTAATTTATTAAGAAGAAATTACATGCTGAGAAATCTTTTTTGGTACTTAAAAACTAAACATTATTTTACTAAATAGTCATTCATGTTTTGAAAATTATCTATACAAATCACTTTTATCTTTTTAAAGTATAAATATCACTCACCTATTACTATTTTTCTCAAAAATAAAAAACTAAATACCTCTAGACTCTTCTATTATAGTTAAAATGACATATCATTAAACTTGTTATAAAATCAAACTCAGAACATATAACTATAAAGATAAGAAGATAAGAAATGTAGATGAAGGAGAAGACTTTTTTTTCATATTCAAGTCATGTGTGTTGCAATAGTGAATGATATATCTATTTATAAATTGAGAAATCAATCCAAAGGTCACCATTTTGAATGTCAAATTAGTAGATACATTGTTATCTCAAAAAAGTTCATATCACCTAAGGAATACACATACATGATAAGTATAAGTCTATGAATAAACAATCTACTTAGTTCAATAAATTTATAACAAAACTATCATTTTGAAAAAATAATAAGTCTCTCAAAAAAATATAAATTACATAAATATGGAGATTATACCAAAAAATAAAAAGAATCTTTAAATAAATATTTTTTTCAGTTACATAAATTGAATCAAGTGAATTAGAAGTGCCGCAGAACATAAATGTAAAGGCTCAATTCAATGAATCTAATTAAGGGTCGAGGATATTCATATTCTCCTTCATCTAACTCGTTTGCTTTCAGTAATAGAACAATTTCATGATTTTTCAACAAAAGAATATTATGTTGCTCAGCCACAAAAAGATATGAGATCAATTTAGAATATTTTTTAAATCTTCATTCACGGTATTATTGTTTTAATATCAAATTTGAGGCATGAAAAATTTTAAGTCTTTGCCAACATACCTTATCTTCTATATCTTTCCTACATAATTTTAATAGGAAAGTAATTTTATATACATCAGAGTTATATTTATATATAGTTTTAAAATCTTGTAATTGTAAATGAATTCACTTATAACAAGCCCTTGACAATATTATTACTAGGGGTGTACATGATCGGGTTGGTTCGGATTTTTCAAATATCAAACCAAACTATTTGTGTAAAAATTTTAAATTTATAAACCAAACCAAACTAATAAAATTTGGATTTTTTTGGGTTTTTCAACTTCGGGTTGGTTCGGATTTTTCAAATACCAAACCAAACCATTGTGTCGAATTTTTAAATTTATAAATCAAACCAAACTAATAAACCTCGAATTTTTTTTCAGATTTTTGGATTTTTTTGGGTAAAGTTTGCATACAAACATATAATTAACTTGTGCTCCAAATATTTCTTTAGTCCAACCAAAATACAATTACCTGAGGTGTTTCTTAAGAAAATAACACAAAATATGAGATTAGAACTGATGACACTAAAATATTCAATAAAAAATAATAATGAAATCATCATATAAAATAAATATTGCAAAGTCATAATGAAAAGTGTCATAATTTAAAAGTACTAAATCATGCTAAAATAAGTTTAATAAGTATTAGTTATATTACTAAATATTTAAGAAAAATTAAAACTAGATTATGTATTTTAATTGTCTAAATTAATGTAAAACTAAAGAACAAATATTCAATATTATTGGCATACTTAGTGTTGAATTGATTTTTTTTTTTTGCATTAGTATTAATTTAATTTTGATTTAAGTTTTATTATAATTATCAACATCTATGAACTATAATTTTTATTGGACCATTCTGAATTCTAAGTTTTAAACTTGAAATAATGTATTAAAAGATAAAAAGTATGAAATAGTATAAGAAATATTTTAAAATTATATCAAAATAATTATTTTTATGTATAAAATAAAATTTTAAAATTACATATATAATTCAGGTTGGTTTGGTCTCGGGTTGGTTTTTTTTTAGTTAAAACCAAACCAACCTAAATATAGTCGGGGGTTTTTTTCCAATACCAAACCAAACCACTAGTTGGATTTTTTTTTTCCGATTTTACTCAATTTGCGGTTTGGTTCGGTTTTCGATTCGATTTTGTACACCCCTAATTGTTACCTTAAGATGGTCATACCTTTCATTCAAACTAGAATATAATTCAAGTGGATTTTTCACAATCAAGCAATTCTTTATTCAAATGATGACGAAGAAAAATCATAGTATTCGCTTTGTCCTGACTCAATGCTACATTACCCTCGATAATTGTTGCATCAAGGATTTTAGTGTTTAGTTGAGTACCAATTACAAGATTATTTTTTTTCAAAAATATCAAGTGCCATGAACTCAAACTTTCATAAATTCAACATAATAAAATCTATCACAAAAATAATTAAGTTACAAATAATTAAAAAAATATTATCAATGAAAATTTTAGACAATTTATCACGCATATAAACTTGTTAAAAACAAAATATAAATTTAAGGCATCACCATTACTGTAGTTATACACAAAAATACAAAATATACAATTTACATAATATATTTTGAAACTATTCTTTCATGAAAAGTTTGTCCAGGAGAAAATTGCGTAAACATATACGCAAATAGAGTACATAATTTAGAAAAATTGGTGTTCTATCTTAAGACTTCGTGTTGATAAACGTATTATAAAATTAAGTGTAAATTAATAAGAGAAAAAGTGTCATAAACATGATAATAAACCTTGAGAAGGTGGGGAAGATTATGGGATAGTGGAGGTGTGGTATTACTGCCCATAAAGGAGGAAATTAAAGCCTAAAATTTATGAGCATCCATTAATTTAACCAATTCTTTACAACATTATTGCCATAAAGAAGAAAATTAAACCTAAAAGTTATAATCATTCATGTAACCAAATTATTTACAACAAATATTAAGTAATGACAATTTATTATTAAAATTTATACATCTTTTTTTTCTTTTGATTTTTAAAATTCGAGCCATTAAGCTTCATGGTATAGTTATTTTATTTAGAACTCAAATTTTAAAAATGTCTTGATATATCGGTTTTTGTATTATTATTAGTAATAAATATTTGTGAAGCATTTTACTATTTACATGTTATACTTACATATGCAAAGTCTAATTATTTTTGTAAACTATTTTATTGGTAAATATTTTAAACAAAAAGTAATAATCTCCAATATAAATATAGTTAATAATTGAAATGACGTTTAAGGTTTTTAAGAATGTTAATTCAAATAAGGTTTTTATTTCATAATACAAGAGATGAGAGACATATTATTTTCTAATCACAAAAATAGGATTGCTAAATCAAATTTAATCACTTATATACAATATTATAGAATATATTCTTTATTCTTGATCTGAAAAGTATATTATAAATTGAAAGTTATTTTCGAAATTATTAGGCTTATGATATGTAAGATTTGGATTGGAATAGAACAATAAACTACACATAATTGAGTAGATGTAAGATTATTGTTCTATTCTCCCAATTATCTTTATCCATTTATAGTGTTACAAGTATCAAACAATATGGTACTGCATTTTTTTTCCGTTAAAGTCTTCCCTTGTATAGAATCTGTTATATATTTTTGTATTTTTTATCAAAAAAATTTAACAGTCGTTAGCTTTAAGGACTGAAATAACATATTTTAAATAATTGAAGACTAAATATACTAACGCATATAATACAAAGGCCAAAATCACAACAAGACAATAATTTTAAGAATTGAAATTACTATTTTTCTAAAAAGAAAATAGTTTTTTTATACCCAAAATATTGAAGGGGTAGATAAACTTTAGTCTTTAATTAAAGATAAAATCTGAATGGGAGGGAGTAAACACATCTTCTCATGTTGACAGAGTCAAAGAGGATAATAATTCCAAATGTTGATAAAACTTAAAAGGTACTATAGAATAATAATTGCAAATGTTGATAAAACAAAAAGGTACTATTTGCTCGGTCAACTATTTATATCATACCTTTCAAAATTATAAAATTCAAATAAGTTTTTATATCATCACAATTTTTTTAATCTCTTTTTAACTATTTTAAATTATTAATCATTATAATTTATATTATTTTATATGATATTTTTAAATATATAAATTTTATTTTTTAAATTAAATACATAAAAAAATTACTCCCTCTGTTTTACATTTTTAGTTGTCATAGTTTCCATTTTGAGAGTCAAACGATATGATATTAACTAACGTTTCAAGATGTATTTTTTAATCATATTGATATATAAAAAATTACAATTTATAGTACTTTCCGTATAATTTCTGAATATCTAAAATTTTATTCTAAAATATCGAATTAATATAATTTAATTTAACTTTAAAAATTAATTAAATTAACTCTTAAAAGGCATAAAATAACAACTAAAAAAAAAAAAAAAAAATAACACTTAAAAATAAACGATGTCACATAAATTATAACGAGTAGTGATGGAGAGTCAAGGGTGTATGTTTTTTTTGGTGATGCATGATTACGCGTTATGGACTATAGTGTGGGAGCATATAAAGTCAACATTTGAAAATTAAAAAATGCATTTAAATATGTTTCTTAGTTTGGTCCCCAAAAATAAATAATTAAAATAATAAAATATGCTTTCCTAGTCCTCCCCGAACCTAAAACTGATTTAGAAGGGTCGTCAACTAAAGTCAAATACTGCGTGGAATTTGTCGGCAGTTTTCTTTCATGTGTGTAAACAACGTTCCAAAATGACAGAACATATTTATACCTTTTAATTCTATTTTAAAAATTAATTTTTTAATTTTATTTATGTGTATATTTACAAGTTTCACTTCTTGCTTATTTTTTTATTATTTATAGATAATTGAGTTTTGATTGTTATTTATAAAATATTTTTTAATTATAATTTAAAAGTTAATTTACAACAATAATAATATACTCATTGTAGTATCACAAAGTGAGGTTCGTTAAAGTTATTTTGCAGTATGGACAAATTTTAGAAATTTGATACAAAATTTTAGATCTAGTTTTATTGATTATATTTATATTAACGACATGAATACATGTTCATAAATTTATTATTACATATGATTTTCTATAAAAATTTAGAAAAAATGGTCAATTGTCCTCCTAACCTATACTTGAATTTTCAACTATACATTTAAATTTCACGGGGGTCCTATCACCCCCCTAAATTGTTTAAAACTAAATTATCACCCCCCTAAACTGTTAAAAATTGAAATAATTACACACCTAAAAAGTCACAACCACATTTATGTTGATAAGTGAAATGCACGCGTTTGACAGGTGGAAATTTTATTAAAAACTTTTTATTTTTTAGCTTTTCCCTTATTGATTCATCATTTAAAAACTTTGTTGAAGGTTAAAAGGTCAAAATTTATAGATCTGTCTTTTGATCTTCTTATTTGAATTTTGTTGATTATAATGTTGATTGTTAGTTGTTTGAAACTGAAAACACTAGCTAAATAATTTCATAGCTGCAAATTTTAGTTCTAAGAACGCCGAATTTTCATGAAATTGGGTAAGCTTCAATATTATTTTTTTGAATCTATATTCTTGAATTGGAAGCAAGTGATTCCATTGATGGTTTGAAGAATTTTGTGTGGCTGAAAATTAAAGTTCAAGGTTGAAACCGTGAAGCATAACTTAAACCACCATTAAAGTTAGTTCAAAAGCTTGAGTTCTTATTTCGACTTGCCACAAACGATCTCCGTTTTAAATGGGTAATATACCAAAAGAATCGAAACAATGAGAAAAGTTTATATCTAGAATTTGGAGTGATTTGAAGAAGAGTTGAGGTGATTCGGCATCAAATTTTTATAGAAATTGTTCTAAAGAAGATGAAGAACTAAGTTGCATTTTTAGATTTGGAGGGAAATTATCAATTGTTAAATACGTTGAAGAATATTATTTGAAGCTAAAATTAGTAATAGCAAGATGATGAGTGACGATGAAATTTGGTGGCTTCCATTAATGATCTACTTCTAATAGGTATGAAGAAGAAAACAAATTAGAACTAGAAACAAATAGAAGAAAAAGGGAGAAAAAAAATACGAAAATTTATGAAAAAATATTAAAAGTAAAGTTTTAATATTTAATTTTTTTATGTTCACTCTCTCAAGGAGAGTGCAATACACTGACTTTGCCATGTAGGCATTTAGGGTGATGATAATTTAGTTTTAAACAGTTTAGGGGGGGTGATAGGACTCCCGTGAATAATAAGTGTGTCGTTGAGAATCCGGTCATAGATTAAGGGGGCATCTGACCATTTTCTCTAAAAATTTATTACACAAATTAAAAATATCAAAATTTTAAAGAAGTAAAAAACAAGGATTAATAATGTAAGGGTAAAAGACATATTTAAAAAGATAATTATGATAAAAGGGGAAAATGCCTAATTTAATATTCAAATAATTTTCTCCGTTTTTCAATATTTTTGGTGTTTAGAGTTTTCCTATAATTACCTCAAGTCATTTATGACTTGCTGGTACTGACAATTTAGTCATCGGACAGTTTGTTTGATTTTTATGCAAGTTTTCCTCTTTTGGAGCTTTAGATGAAATATTTGATTTCGATTAAAACTTCAGGCAAATGGCTCCAAAATGCAATTTTTGATGGTTCCGTTAATGATCTCCCCAAGACGACTATGGAACCCTCTTGTGCTCATCAACAAATGCAATAAAAGTAAAATTCATAATTCAATCTACAGACTGCCGGAGCTCATAGTATGCATGAAGTGCAACCCTTAATCATCCTTCGAGCTCACAATACAATAAAAACATATTATTTTTCAAAAAATCATAGCAATTCGTATATTTAAAATATTTTTCTTTCAAGTTAAAAAATTTCATAAAACAACATACATTCCTCGGGAATCATATCTCTATAGTAAAAATCAATCAGTTTAAAGTAAATATCACTTTTAAACCAAGAATCCAAGAAAAGGATTCATTTTCTAAAAAAAACTCAAATTTCCAAAGTGAACTAATAACATGCTTCCTCGAAGCCCCAAGTTTCGTAAAATCCACCATAATCAGTTTAAAAATAAAAAATTCATATGCCTTCATTTTCGACTCCATCTATGCTCAAATGTAGATATCATGAGCATGAATGCATATCAATCATAAGTAAATCATTCACAGTACAATTAAATCAGATAATTATTAGGGTAAACATTCGTTACATTATAGTCGTACTAACTTGAAACTCTAGCTAGTCCAAGTCCAAGACCTTATGCCCACAATCACAATAATATCACAATAAAAGCTCAAAACTAAACAAAAAAGGCACACAATATACAAAAGCAACCAACACGTATAAATTTAAGTTTTAAGACTCCTAAAAGCACTCTAAGAATCCTACAATGCCAAACCAAAGATAAATCCAACCTAAGCTAAGGCCTTACGACAAAAAATCTAGTTTGAGGTCTAGAAAATGGACAACATGAGTGTAAGGATCATACAATCCTAAATTCTCATCTTACAACCTTTCTAACGATCATGCAACTCATTTTATATAAAAACTAAGTAAGCTAAGTCTAAAAGAGGAAATCCTAACCTACCTAGAAGTCGAAATCGTACTAGGACCTCTACTCGGGTGCTTGAATGCTGCCACACTATCAAAAATGAAATATAAATGTCAATACGGGACTAACGATATCCATTTTGATGTTACAAAAATCAAACAGGAAATCAAGTTAAAAATTGACCCTTAAGAGTTCGAACGAAGCGGAAAACTAACTCTATTATTTTGTTCTCCTCACGTGAGGATCACTTCCCCAAAGTCGAGAAAAGATGGAAACTAATTTGGACTTTAAATAGTCCAAAACCAAACTTTATGAAATAGAAATCAAGGGATTTGAGTTTAAAAAATAATTAAATCGCAAAAATGAAGCTAGAATACGTAATAGAAAGTGGAGAGGAAGATATCTACATTGGAATCAAGTGAAATGGTGGGAATTGAGTAAATTCACCCTAAATCGATCTCTCTTCAACAATGATTTTTATGAAGAAATGTAGGAGAATTATAGATATATAACACCAGTGATGATTGTAAAAGTCGTCAAATGGCAAAAAGGCGGTCAGGCCATAGTTGGCCAGCTACCTCAAATACCACCAAGGGCCGCAAAAGCATCTACCACAAAAACCATTAAGGGCCACAAAAGTAGCTATTGTAAAAGTGGTCGCTTCAGCACCCTTGGCATCAACCAAAGCTAAGATGAAATTCTTCTCCAAACAGGTCCTCGAAATTCATTCAAACCCTATGGATGCAAATGAAATATTCTACCATACTAGAAACAATATTTATGACTCAACAAAATTGATGAAATGACCAACTAAGTTCGTGTCAAAAAAGTGTTGACCCGAGTCAACTCTCACATAAAACAACCAAAACAAACATAACACAAAACACCACAAAATCATCCTGATCACCTTGGGATCCAAATAGAAGGTCATTATAGACCAAACTCAATGTTCCAAAGCTAATGATGCTGGCGAAAATCTCATCTGAGTTTGCTTACCAAGAATATTGACTGAAGTCAATCCTATGCTAAACTTCTCCTTATGTAATGATCCGGTCAGCCATTTTTGGAAAGTTCGTGAACTTACATTTTTCCCTCTCGTGATTGACTCCGACTCTTCTATGATTGAGATTTGAAAAGTTGGTTTTGAACTTTGAGTTAGTAGTTGAGAAATTGGTAAGTTTTGAGTTTGAAAGGCTAAGTTGCTAAGAAAGTGGTTTTTGATGTCTTTTGTAGTTTCGAGTGTCGGAATGGAATTCCATCAATTTCATCAGTCCAAAAATGTGAAATATGATCTGTGAAAGTTGTCAATTTTAGATTTTGAGCATTTTTGAGGATTTGAGGTCTTAAGTTACGAAATTATGGAATTTTAGCCTTTCGGTTGATTTTGGTCAATATTCAGGGTTTGGATGCTCGAGCCATAATTTTGAGAGTTCTGTTGGATTTGGAAGATGATTTCAGGCTTAGGTGAGGTCTTGGTTGATTTTTGAGAGGTTCCGAGCCTTTTTAGGCGTGAATTAATTTCTTTTAGTTTTCATGAATGTCGGGTTAAAGAGACCTCATATTCTTATTTTTACATTTTCATTGAGTCCGAAACGTCGAGTATAATTGATTTGAATATGTGGTTTGTGTTCATGGGGTTCCAAATAAATCCTGAGGGTTCTTTCGGAGTCTTGAAAATTTACTATGTTTTCTGGTGCTACAGGCTTTGCTTTTGCAAAGGTCTTATCGCTTAAGTGACCTCTGCTAAGTGAATGACCTGTCTCTTAAGTGACCTTCACTTTTGCGAAGGAGGCTTCGCTTCTGTGATGCCCGCGCTTTTAGTGGGGTTTGCTTGTGGTCATTTTTGTGAAATCTGAGAGGATTTTTGGCCTGCCATTCCGGGGTTTCATTCCCATTTCACAATTTTTGAGTTTTGGGGAGTGGCGATTTGGACCAGATTTTTGAGGAAAACTTTTGGGTAACGATTCTTAACTCTAAATCTTCCATTACCCATTATTGTTTATGGATTTATTTGGTCAAATCAAGCTTTTGAAATGAGAGATTTGGGGTTATCTTCAAGAACCTAATAACTTATTAAAATAGTGATTTTGAAGTGGTTTTGATCCCTTCTTCTTTACATGATTTTCACTAATGAGTTCCTAAAACCTTAAACATCATTTTCAAGTATTATTTTCTGGATTCAAACCTCCGTTTTGAAATTAGGTTTTGAGTTGATTGACCCATTTATCTGTATAATTAGTGTGGAAATTGTTGTTTCTGATGAGTGATTGTGAATACTTAATTATCATAGATTATGTGGATTTGGAAGTGATTCGTAAGGGAAAGACTCAACTCTTGGAGTGATTGTTGATTGATTTAAGGCAAGTGACCTCCCAACCTTATTTCTAGTATAATTAGTGTACTTCTTTCATTGCTTGTGTGCTAGGAGTAATGAGGATGAGGTGAATGGTTTAATTGTCCACTTGTTACATCTAAATGAATAAAAGGGGGCAGAAATGAAAGAAGTTATATGATGAACATGATAATGTGAATTGCCTTATTGTGACCCTTGTTGATTGATTGATGAACTACTTGAAAGCATGAATGTGGACTTGAATTGTGTGAATTGTTATATATTTCATGTGGTGTGATATTTTCTGTATGCATTGATTTTGAACACTATGATGAGACAAGTGATGATTTATATCGAGGTCTTTACCTGCAAATATTATGATGCCGAGGTATTTTTCAGTGAGTGTTGTGATGCCGAGGTCATTTCCGGCAAGTGTTTATAAAGCATATGAAAAATAGTTTCGACTAGTGATTTGATATAAAGCTGATGAGAAATGGTTCCGCCTAGTGATATAAAGTCGATGGAAATTGGTTCCTTCTAGTGATATAAAGCCAATGGGAAATATTTTTTGACTAGGAATTTTATATAAAGTCAATGGGAAATGGTTCTGGCTAGTGATATAGTGCTGATGGGAAATGGTTCCGGCGAGAAATTGATCATTGTGACTTGATGCATTTGATGCTTATGCGTGACTTACTTGTTAATTGTGATTGATATACTTGTTGCATGTGACTGAACTACTTGACATTGTTATTGACTTGTGTTATTTATTTGACTGTTGAATTGTGAAGATTGAACTGTGAATATTGGGCCTTGTGAGTTGTGTATTGTAGAATTGCTAGGTTGGTTGATTTTTGTGCAAGTTGTAGTTTGATGAGGTTCGGTTGGAGTGTAAGGGGTATGCATTTTCTAGCTAGATGCCTTGTTTATTATGTTGCTTGATGGGTACCATGTTGTTGGTACTCACCCATTGCTTCTACATTTGTGTAGGTTACGAGCTCGGACCCATGTGACCTTCTTCTTCTTCTTCTGGCATTCGAGGCTTGTTAAAGGACTAGAGAGGTAGCTGTTTGTCATCCTTGCGGGCCCTCTTTTTCGTTATCTTAAGTTTGTTCTACTTGAGAAACAAAGATTGAGACTTGTATTTATCTTTCAAATTTTGTATTTACTTTAGTGGCGATCAGGTTTTAGGGTATTGTTTAGAATGAATAAGTTTTCCACCTTTATCTTGTTCTTGCTTTATATTTCTATATTCTTTCATTTTTATTGGGTTGAGGCAGCCTTGTCTTAGTGGAAAAAGACAAGTGCTATCACGTCCATTTTTGGATCGGGACACCCAACATCTTGCCTAACGTCTCAAACTCATATAAAAAATCTCGAGACCTGAACCTATAGTTCTAAACCCAAAAGTATCTTCTAGGGCTGATGAAATCGACAAAAATATTATATGACGATAGATTCTCCATTTGTTGACCAAAGCCAACTCTTTCAACAAAAAAAAAAAAAACTTCCAAAAGGGGAAGAAACTAAGCCAATAAAATTTCTGATCACCTCGGAAAGCATGCCATCCATCCCAACACACCAAATACACAGAATACAAGCTACAAAAAGGGTAAAACATGAGAGCAAGCAAATGACTATGGGGTCATTACATCTTAGTTTCTTATTATAGTTGTAAGTTGGCATTAGTTATGCGACCTTTGGGTAAAGGTTGAGATCTAGTTGCTTGATTATTCATAATTTCCTTCATTTCCTTAGTAGTGGTGATCATATCATGATATTATTTTTGAGTATGTCGGAATATTATTAGGCCCGAGGCCTTAGTAGAGGACCAACTAAATTCCATGTTAGTTTTCTATGCTCTGGAAGCAAGGTAATTCCGATTACGTATATTTGGTTATTTAAATGTTATTGTTTGGATACTGGTGATGACATGCATTGTATAGATGCTCATTTTCACATATTTTGTGATATGATCATAGAAACTATATTAATTATTTTGTACTTTTTACTCTTAAACTGGTTTTGATGAGAGTCGTACCACCTTTACCACTTGATAAATATATTTTTGAGATAAAGAAGCATCAAAGATGTGCTCATTATTTACTTGATTGGTCAAAGAGATTCCGGATCTTTTCTATAATGATGTGGTTTCCATATGTATCTTTAGTACCATGATGAAGAAGATATGTATTAAATGTGGAAGTCTTGGATCAAAACAAGACAATATACGAACTTCTTGAGTCCTCTATGGGTCTCTCTGTTTGTGTGACCCATTGATGGTTGTTCACATGGGTACTACCTAGTATCTATGGGCAAAAGGTAGGTGTATATACATGGTTATGTGGCACTTAATATTGATGGCACTGCTGATTTTTATTGCATACATATATGCATCTTCTATTACCGTATAATTGGTTGTTGTTTGCACATATCAATCTTATGAGGAGCTAATTAGGTTATGTTTGTTATTGTGTACCTTTCGGATTTATGGGGTTTGGTTAGATTATTATTGATTATGATGGTGTAGTTTGTGACAGTATGATAGATGATTTATACGATCGACTTATCAGCCCTTTGTTTCTATTGACCTTGATGCTTTCAGATTAAGTTGGATTGGATTGTCCTATTAATTGTTATGATGTTTTGTGGTGGGTATTGTTAGTATATCCTCGATTAATTGATTTTTGTGGTATAATATTGTTGTGGTTAGGTTATTTGGCTAGCACCTCCAAGTATTTTCCTTTGCCTCGGTTACCTGCATCTTTTATCATATGTTAATTTGTCTCATATCACTTTTATTTGTGTTATCTTTTCTTTAATTGCTTGTAATGTATATTCCTTCTCTAACTACTATTTATGCCTGCTTTATCTTTGGAGCTTAGTCGGTCTATGCCTACTAGATACAACGTGTTAGGTACTCATACTATAATTCTGCATCCTGCAGATCATAGTACGAGTTCTCATCGTTTGACATGTGTTCGTGTGAAGAAGTTGTTGATCGGAGACTTGGGGTGAGTTTCTAACGTTCAGAGTTGTCCTTCTCCTTTTGTTTTTGGATGAATTAGTCTTTATTTTTTATTCGAAGAGAATTCTATATATTTGTACCTATTTTGCACTCTTTTAATAACTCGAGTACCGACTGATGCAAGATTTTGGGGGTGTATTATATATATATTGATTATCTCTCCTTCTTTTAGTTTGATATTTGTTCTTTATTTTTTGTATGATTTTCTTCCGCGTGATAGCCAGTTACTTCTGGTTTTGGAATATGGGTTAGCCTTACCTACTGATTGGGTGTTAGTAAGTGCCATATCAAGACCCGAGATTTCGGATCGTGACATCAATGTTTTTTTTGAAAGGCAAAAAAAATATTACTCCCTCCGTCTCATTTTATATGACTTAGTTTGACTCGGCACAGAGGTTAAGAAGGAAAGGAAGATTTTTGAAACTTGTGGTCTAAAATGAGTGATAGATGTGTGAATAATCATTTCATTATGTATAAAATATGCATTTTAAAGTTAAATTGTTACTTAATATAAAAATGTTTCATTCTTTTTTAGACCGACTAAAAAAGAAAGTAAGTCATATAAACTGGGGCAAAGAGAGTACAATATAAACAACTTTTGTAAATCTTGTGGTTTTAAATTAAATTGTGTATAATCTATCAAAAAAATTGAATATGAGTGATATTAAACATGTCATGTAGGGGTGTACAAAATCGAACCGAAAACCGAATCAAACCGTAAACCGAGTCAAATCGAACAAAACCCGACTAGTGGTTTGATATTGGAAAAAAAATCCTACTATATTTGGGTTGGTTTGGTTTTAACTAAAAAACCAACCCGAGACCAAACCAACCCGACATTATATATGTAATTTTAAAATTTTATTTTATACATAAAAATATTTATATTGATATAATTTTAAAATATTTCTTATACTACATAGTTTTTATCTTTTAATATATTATTTCAAGTTTAAAACTTATAATTCGGAATGGTCCAATAAAGATTATAGTTTATAGATGTTGATAATTATAATAAAACTTAAATCAAAATCAAATTAATACTAATGCAAAAAGAAAATCAATTCAACAATAAGAATTACAATAATATTGATTATTGGTTTTTTAATTTACATTGATTTAGACAATTAAAATACATAATCTAATTTTAATTTTCCTCAAATATTTAGTAATGTAACTAACACCTACTAAACTTATTTTAGCATGATTTAGTACTTTTAAATTATGATCATTTTCATTATGACTTTGCAATAATTATTTTATATGATGATTTCATTATTATTTTTTATTAAATATTTTAGTGTCATCACTCATCTCATATTTTGTGTTATTTTCTTAAGAAACACCTTAGATAGTTGTATTTTGGTTGGACTAAAGAAATATTTGGAGCACAAGTTAATTATATGTTTGTATGCGAAAAAATCCAAATATCTGAAAAAATCCGAGGTTTATTAGTTTGGTTTGATTTAAAAATTTAAAAATTCGACACAATGGTTTGGTTTGGTATTTGAAAAATTCGAACCAACCTGAGGTTGAAAAACCCGAAAAAATACGAATTTTATTAGTTTGGTTTGGTTTACAAATTTAAAAATTTTACACAAATGATTTGGTTTGATATTTGAAAAACCCGGACTAATCCGGTCATGTACACCCCTAATGTCATGTTATTGTCATTGAAGTTGTTAGAATTTGTTCAACATAGCCAATGGATTTCTCAAACCGCGTGACTCATAATCAAGATAAATTATATTTTATCTTGTGCTATAATTATACTAACGGTTTCATTATACTAATGATTTTGTCCAGTTTCCATCTTAGACTGTAAACATAAATTTTGCTAAGTTGTGAACATAAATTTTATATGAATAAGAACGGATGATTTAATTTGCTATGTAACTCCATACACTAAATCATCTATATATAACTGTGGGTTTTAAAGTTGTAATATATAAGCACAACTTTTTAATGTAAAATGTTGGTCAATTTAAATTTTTTCACCCTTCGAAAGTGCATTATATGTTAGATAAAATTAGAAATACATAATATCACAAATTTTAAAATTAAAATAATTTATTCATATAGTTACTCTATATTATTAAAATTGCAATATTAAGAATTAAGAAACTTGAGGAACATATAAGAATTTTATGTAAATTAAAATTAATAATTGTATTTGTTTGATGCAAGAATAATGGTGTGTATAAGGTTGTGACCCGCTCTCAAAATAAAACAAAAAATATTGTGCACTCAGCAAGGTTTCAAACCCCGGAACTATTGGGTTGAAAATTAGCACCCTTAACCATTGCGCCAAAGCAAGTGCTTATATCAAGTGTGTTCAACATTAAATATATAACCCTTAAACTCAGAATTTGACCAATATAGATGGTGTAATTTTCCGGCGAAGGGTGTTCAGTTGACTATCCTTGGATGGTTATGGCCCCGCCTTGGTAATTAGTAATACCTCAACAGAACCAACATGGATTGTGATGCAGTAATAACATTGCTTCATCCTTAACTAGATGTTTCAGATTCGAGTCCTGACTATGAATTTTTTTGTTGAAAACAGTACTATTACCGAATAGGCCCTGCCGTGCGAAAAGCCAACAAAAAGTAACGTAGAGTAAATTGAAAAGGATAGTAACGTATCAATTGGGAAAACACTTTTGTCTCACAAAGAAAAATAGGAGAAGACTTTTGTCATTTCATTGTTGGAAGTATTAGTCTAATCTGCATGTGGTTGGAAACATGCTTATGTATTGAATATTTCACTCCATCAACGCCCACAAATTCTATGTCTCTACTTCTATTATATTTCTGGTTGAAAAAACAAAAGTTCCAATTATATTTCTAGTTGGAAAAAAAAAAAAAAGAAGAGGTTCCATTATATTTCTAATTGAAAAAAAAAAGGTTCGATTATATTTCTAGCACATGGGTAGTGCAATCTAGGATAACCCTACTTACACCGACAAGAATTAGTCACGTTTAGTATTCGCATCAAATAATTGTTTTAATTTATTATATTTCATCCTTTCATTTTTATTTGTTACCATTTCACTTGATACATCAATTAAGAAAATAATTATTGATATAGGTATTTTACCACACTATCCCTATTAAATGATGTTTAGTATTACGTCTTGAAAAATAATTTGAAAAATAAGTATTTAATGTTGAGAGTAAAACATGGAAAATAATATTTTTTTTGATATGTCAAAAGTGACAAATAAAAATAAAAGGAAGAAGTAATTAATTAATGATAAATCAAGATGATAAATAGTACACATGTCTAATACATGGTATATCTATTGAGTTATATATAAGTAAAACGTTTTTGTTGGAACTTTCACATTTATGTGATATTTCATTGTCATTCATGATTAAATTGATTAAAAGTTCTCTTTGTTATAATAGTATGATCTAAAATGCTCATATTATCAATATTTTGATTAAAAAAAAAGTCTTTAGTATTGTTACTTTTGGGTCAGAAACACTCTTTTCCTAATAAGCATATTATTTATTTTGTTCTTAAACACATTCTTTTCATGATAAAAATATCATAACCCAAAACTATAGTACATATGTGGTAACGTCAATAGTACATTGATTGCGTGCCTATGTCATCCTTTTAACAATCGAAATAGCCAATTTGGTTAGAAATTTAAAAAGTCTACAATATTTTTTTTATTTTAAAATAAATTGATTTTTTCCTCATTTTTTAATTGAAAGGTATTAAAGTTAAAAGGTAAAAATGTTCAAAAAGGTAAAATAACATAGTGTGAAATATGTTATTTTACCATTCTAGCCAAAAGGATTTTTCCTTATTCATCCATGCACGCAACACACACAAAAATAAATTAATGGAATTCAAGGTTGTATTTCTTAATACCCAAAATCAAAAGCAAGAAATAAGCCAAAAAAAAATATTAAAAGATTAGCATTAATTTTGACTTAAGGTTATTGGAATTAATGGGATTAGCTAGGTTCAATGAAAGTATTAACTTTTGTTTAGATAACTTATCAGTTACACAGTATAAAAAAATAAATAAAAATTCTAACTGAAAAAGGTAACAAGGAACAAAATTTTAAGAAAATGGTCACTCTTGATTCAATATTATTGTTTGTCCTATTTTTTCTTCCTTACTTAGTCACCTCTCACAATAAGAATTTTTATGAATTATGTCTCTCTAATGAATCTGACAATCAACCACACAATAATATTGTCCATGCTGTAGGGTCAAAAAACTACCAGTCTATTCTTGAATCATCTATACACAATGCTAGATTCAATAATTCCAATGTCCCAAAACCATACTACATAATTGTGCCACAAAATAAAGAACAAGTGAGAGGAGCTATGATTTGTTGCAAAAAAATAGGATTTGAGAGTAGAATTAGAAGTGGTGGACATGACTATGAAGGTCTTTCATTCATTTCTTATAAACCTTATTGCCTAATTGAACTATCTAGTCTCCGAAAGATCGATATCGACGTGGAAGAAAAGACTGCATGGGTAGAAGCTGGAGCTACTATAGGGGAACTTTACTACAACATTGGTAATAAGAGTAATACCTTAGGTTTCCCAGCTGGAACTTGTCCCTCAGTAGGTGTTGGAGGTCATATAAGTGGTGGTGGACAAGGAGCTTTGATGAGAAAACACGGCCTCGCAGCAGATAACGTGCTCGATGCCACCATCATCAACGTTAATGGCACGATCCTCGATAGGAGAGGCATGGAAGAAGACCTATTTTGGGCAATCAGAGGTGGTGGAGCTGCTAGTTTTGGGGTGGTTCTATCTTGGAAGTTACAACTAGTCGAGGTACCACCCGTGGTCACTCTCTTCACCGTTGCTCGAACTCAGGAGGAAGGTGCTACTAAGCTTGTTCAAAAATGGCAAAAACTAGTAATGGAATTCCCCAAGGAGCTTTTCCTAAGAATAAACATAAACCCTAAAAAGGACTCTTTAGGAAGACCATCGATTCTTGCTTCGTTTAACTCGTTGTATCTAGGAAGGAAGAGTCATCTTCGGAGAATAATGAGAAAGAAATTCCCAGAATTGAAGTTAAAGTCTAAAGATTGTGAAGAGATGAGCTGGATAAATTCAACAATAAGGATAGATAGTTATAGAAAAGATTCAAGAATTGAAGATTTGTTAGAAAGGAATAAGGAAAAGAGACTTACATTTTACAAAACAAAATCAGACTATGTGACAAAACCTCTATCAGAAAAAGCATTACAAGGGTTATGGGATGTGTTCAAAAGTACAGGAGATGGACTTGTGATTTTGACCCCTCATGGTGGAAGAATGAGTGAAATATTAGAGGATGCAATTCCATTTCCACATAGAAAAGGAGTTTTATATAACCTACAATATTTTGCACTGTGGCATCATCCTAACCTAACTGCAGAGAAGATAAAGTTTGATTGGGTTAATGGTGTTTATGATTACATGGGGAAGTTTGTTTCAAACCCAAGAACAGCATATCTAAATACAAGGGATTTGGAATTGGGAAGAACACTAATTGGAAATGAGAAATACTCAGAAGCAAAGAGTTGGGGTGAAATGTATTTTAAAGGAAATTTTGAGAAATTAGCTAGGGTGAAATATAGTGTTGATCCAGCAAATTACTTTAGGAATGAGCAAAGTATCCCACCTCTTGCTCCATAACTTTTTAAATGAAACATTGTCAAGTTTCTCCTTTGCTGTTCCTATATGTATCATTTTCAATTAATTAAGGTGCAAATGTTGACAATTTTATAAAATACTAACAATTTCATTTTCCACATTGTCCAAAATGTGAACAATTGGAACAACGACATTGCCCAACAATCCCCAGTAATATCTAAAAGCAGAAATGGCAAAGGTAGACCCTATAAAAAGAAAAAAAAACTGCCTTTTCTGTACAACTCCTCAACTACTGCAAATTATCGACATCAACAAAGACACAAATGGGCAAGTTTTCAACTATTGCTCTCCCCCAAAATTTTGTTTGTCAATCTGGCACATTCTCCCTTAGGCAACTAGGAGAATATACGAGCCTTGAACAATAAGCGCTGCTCGCAGCTCAATAAAGAGAACCACTTTCTTAGGCAATCAGTTGGATCACATGGATTTGCAGCTGGTGCAACTTCAATGTTACTTTCAACAAGTTCCTCAAACCTGAGGGGAATGAGCCCAATTAAAGCAATTCCAATGGAGAACTGGAGGTGGAGACCCATTCCTTTGGAGTCGCGTTGCGAAAGTAATGCACAGAAAGAGCTTCGTAATCTCTGAATCCCAACATCTTCATATCCAAAAGCTTCAAGTCCACGCCTGTAAGAAATATCATAGATAAAATGTCGGTTTAGCATGAACTGAATAAAACCAAAAAATGTAACGCCGCTATAAACATAAAACACAAACACAATTAAGATATAGAAGCATTGAGGTTATAATAACAACCCCTCCATCCAAAGGTCAATTTATTTCATCCAACTGATGGTTCTAAAATAATCAAATGCCCAAAAAAAGTGACTTGTGGTATTCCAACTCTGTTCCCCGTCAATTTCATTCCAAAAGCTGGTTACAAAATCATCCATACAAAAATAAATTCAGATACCCAACTACTATGTGAAGTTTCATCTTTTCTATTGCTGATAAGGAGTACTCTAGCAAATGCAGAATGAGTTTGTTCATTCATCTCTGTAGGCCTAGAAGACTTTTACAAGCACCCCCTCAGAGTTCTAACTCATGTCGCTGACTATAAGGCAATAAAAACCTAATTTTCTTGATATGTAACAATATAATATAAGTAAACTATCCACAAATAAGTCTTTTTTTAACTTTATCATTTCCTGTTAATGTCCATAGCCATGTCTTGAAGCTTTTCTCCATTGGAACACCTATAGACATAGATAGGTTTATGCTAATTCTGTCTACCAAATCAATGAAATACTGAGGTTAGTGTAAGTCCAAAAGAGATCAGGCCAATAGTGTCCATTAAAGTTCTTATTTGCATGAGTGCTATGGCATAGACCGACAATGGGAACACGGTTGGGAAACAATTTGAGTTTGTTCAGTTCCCAGAGCAGATGTACTATGATCAGAGTACATAACTGACAACATATACAAGTACGGATGGATGAACTGGTCAAAAAGATTTCTGGATGGCCAAACAAAAACTTATAAACACATCCAATATCAGCAATGCCACTTATATTGAACTATGGAAAAAATACAGGATAGGGAGAAATATATTAAAGATCAGGATATTATCCCATAAGAAATGCAATGATTTGGTTCATAACAAATGCTGCTTCAATTTCCGAAAGAAAAAGAATACATCATATATGATCAGAAAATGGCAAAAACACAAGTATGCAGCTCAGGCCATCAATAACAATCGAAATGTCAATAGAGCTACCTCTCATATTTCCCCATTTAAGACATAAGCACTATGTACAAGATGACTGCTGATAATAATTTAACAAGTTTGGTCAGTTACCTTCCAAGTTGACCAAGAAGAGTAGTAATAGCAGAAGCATTGTGCTCTGTTGAACAATATTCCAATATATTCAATAGTGGACATGCAATTTTGTCAAACATCCAATCCCAGCTCTGCTTGAGAGATCAAAAATAACAGAATTAGGCAGAAACTTCTGAGAAATGAACTGAAAAGTAATTACCTACCCAAAGCCCCCCCCCCCCCCCCCAAACACACACACTCACCCTATTGCCCACTAGGAAGAGCAAGAGAATTATGCAAGATATTATTTTAAAAGGAAAATGTTTCTCAAAGAACATCCTCCATTGAGAAAAAGATACAACAAAAGATGGAATGAGCATAAAGAAGATTCAAATACAACAATATAGGAGTTAAAAGAGTTAAAAATTTGGGTGGAGAAGTAGTAGGCATTACAACTTCAATTGCTCCCCATAAATGTCTACTTGATGAATCAATTGACAGAATTTCATAACCACCATGCGACCTAGTCAACAACAACATATCCAGTGTACTTCCACAACTAGAGTCTCAGGAGGGTAGAGTGTATGCAAATTGTACCCCTACCTTGTAAGATAGAGAGGTTATTTCCAATGCATATTCAAGCAAATTGAAAAAGAAATAACAAAAGTGAAGAAATCATGGAAAAATACTATAGAAAGCATGGCAAAGCATTCGGAAAAAAGAACAGTTTCCACAACAAAAAGTGTGATAATCGAAGTACAAGAGACAACGGATAGTAACAAAAATAGAAGGAAAAGAAACAACAGGAGAACTACACCTTTCAAGCCCAAAATAAACCACAACCAAGTATAGAGATAAATTGCATGAGAATTAACTGAAACATTAAAAGGGGACGAAATATAACTCCTATCCAATTAAATGGTGCAATTCCTAATAAGATTCACCTTAATACATTTTGATTTTTAAATGAAGTCCATTTGTATTTTCTTTCGGATTTTCCATCCTTCTGCAAATGTTCAGGAAGCACTTAAGTTAACGTGTTTGTAATATTAATATCTCATTTTGAGATATTAGGAATTGGAGTGGATTCAAAAATTTACTTTTAAGAAAGTGTTACTCCTTTTCCATCCAACTCTAAGGTGAAAGTGGGCAATGGGAATAAGACCGAATTCTGGAAGGAAGAATGGCATGACATGGGTAATCTGGAACTTCTGTTCCCTGATAATTACATTCTAGTTCTTTCTCAACAAAGGACCATAGCAGAGATGTGGACAATACAGGGATGGAACTTCAACATCAGGAGACAATTTAATGACTGGGAAGTGATGAGGGTGGCAGAATTTATCAACATTGTTGGAAATTTAATGGACTCCAGACAAATGAGGATGTGTTATGGTGGCAAGGTGACAGTAGAGGCATATTTAAAGTAGGGGCAGCTTACAGGTTGATGGAGCAACCAAGTCAACAGAATCCGACTTGCATGGAAACAAATTTGGAAGTGCAGAATTCCTTATAAAGTGTCATGCTTCATATGGCTGCTAGCTAAGGAAGCAACTCTGACTCAGGATAATGTAATTAAAAGGGGGGATAACCTTATGTTCTAGATGTTTCCTATGTGGGGAAACCTGAGAAACTGTAAACCATCTATTTCTACACTGCAAATATACTCAACAGTTATGGAGGGTGTTCTTTAGCCTCAAAGGCATTTCTTGGACAATGCTTAGGAGAGTCACTGAAGCTCTAAAAAGCTGGGAGGAGGCAGGTGTACATGCTAAAGACAGAGCTAGATGGAGATTATCCCTGCTTCAATATGGTGGGAAATCTGGAAAGAGAGGAGTTCTAGCTGTTTTGAGAGTATGGAAAATAGTGTGCAGAAAGTTAAACTTAACTGCATTTTGTTGTTATGTTTTTGGTGTAACCAATTATACTCAAATGAAACTGTCTCTATAATTGATGTTTTAGATTCTATAGACAGAACAGTGAAGTTTGGAGTTCATCTTGTATATAAGGTTTCAGTACAAGCCATGTATTGTTGTGTTGCCAAGTTCAGAAAAACAATAAGAAATAGTGCAGTAATTATTGCTTATAAAAAATCAGCATACACTACTGAATGAACAACAACAAACTGATTTTGGCTCTCCCCTTGCAAGTGGGGTTCCTAAATATGGATACTAGAAAATGATGGAAGACAATGTGCAAAATGTTGGAACATTCTATAAGAAAATACTATTCATTTGAAAAACCTTTCTGCAAATTTCTCCAAGCAAAAGGACAGCAATACTCGAAACTATGTTTTTTCTTTAGATAAGGTAACATAATTTTATTAAAATTAGCAAGTCACAAAGAAGTCAGTAGTATGCAAAAGTACTTACCAATGCCTTGTGATAAGAATTTTTTTGGGAGGATTAAGTCACTAACTATTGATAATATATTCAGCCGGAACTCCTTAAATTTATAAAATAAATGACACTGTGTTCTGATATAACAATGTCATTCATTCAAGAAAAAATATCATATAATAGCACTCAAATCTTCATACTTTCTTTAGACCTAGATCAAAAGAAATAAAAGAGAACCACGAAAGAGGATAGAAATTCACAAGATTACAGAGTATACTAATAAAATAAGAATCATACCATGAAACCTGCAACAAGCTCCACCAGTGCAAGGGTATCAATGAACTGACTTGAATCCCCCAAAGTAACATAGGCTGACTGTACTAAATCTACATTATCTGTGGATTCCTCATTTTTCTTTCCATCACATTTCATTCCATGTCTTGATGAGTTCAATGATTCCATCAAATCCAACCCCACAGCAGAGCAAGAATAACTCTTAAGACTATCCAAGAGTGAGGATGCAATAGCATCCATGGAAGCTGCACCCTCTGAAAACGGACACTTACTACCTGAACAAATCTTAGGCAAAGACTCAACTGTAGATGCAACACTGGAAAGAGGATTAGGAGATGATCTATTGTTGTGAATAAGCATCACCAATGACTTCACCACAGTCATAGATAAGCCATACTCTTTGAGGGTATTATATTTAGAACCACATAGATAGGCAAATATATGTAGAATATTTAGAGCATCAGATCTCAGTGTCTTTAAAATGTTGCAGGAAGCCTCACAAACAAAACCAATATGGTCAACCGCAGCACATATTGATGCTAGCAAAATTCCTCCAGTCAGCAACAACTGAGTAGGAGCTGGTTGCTTGCACAAGCTTATACTATGACCATCCAAAATAAGATTAATTCCTGAATTGGACGCAAGCTTTGAATCAGAACTTACAGCATGCACCAGCAATTTGCCATGCAAAAGAAAATCCTCCATAAGGGAAAGTACATCATACAAGTTGCAAGATTCCACAAAAATTCTTCTCATATCTTCATGTGAGAGTTCTGCAAATACAGAAGATAAGGAGTTGCTTAGTACATGCACGGTAAAGTTTTCCAGGAAACATCTTAATCGAAATAGACTAAAGGCCAAGAACCTGCATATATATGCTGAGCAACAGAATTTATGAAAAGGATCAGGTCTCTCTGCCAATCATCTCCAAAGGATCTCTTTGCAGTATCAGAAATGTAGAGAAGTAAGAGTGAAAAGAAGACACATGTCTTCTCCCTGAAAAAAAGTGGGAAGGGATAAAATGTTAGCTCCTGTTTCATTATGAACATATCAAATTTGAAAACATTTGCTAGCTAATGAAGCATAGGCATAACACTTGACATGGACAAGGACGAGAATGCACATAAACTAAGAACATCCTACATGCCTAATAATGACAATTTGGCTGAAAGCATCTTGAACTCTTGCAAACAGCTTAAAATATGTAAACACTCCAGACCGCTATTGAAATAAGGCATCCAGAAAATAGATTAGAAAAACCAATCCAGCATAATTTATCAATAAAATTATATAACCCTCCATACATTATCATCACAACCTAATAACAAGAATAAAATTCAACTTCAATCTTGTAAATCATCCTTTCTGATCAAAATCAATGTGTGCCCGGTGAGAAATATAGGAAAAAATATTATTGAATTGCTTTCGTATCTACATTATTACATTGAGATCCTATTTATAGACACTAGAATACAATCATTTACCAAGTAGGATACTATTTACTATTCCTATTCCTATTCTAAATAGGATTGTATAAACTTATTCCTATTCTAATAGAATTGTGTAAACCTATTCCTATTCTAATAGGATTGTGTAACCCTATTCCTATTCTAATAGGATTGTATAAACCTATTCATGTTCTAACACTCCCCTCAAGCTAGTGCATACAATTCATGTACCTAGCTTGTTACATATGTAATTAATACGAGGACCAATGAGGGGCTTGGTGAGATATCTGCATGTTGAGCAGTCGACCACAAACATGACAATCAATCTCAATGTGCTTTTCTTCCCATTAAATCGGGATTTGATGCATAATGTCAGTCAATCTCAATGCGCTTAATCTTCTCATGAAATACTGAATTTGATGCATAATGCCGATAAAACACAGAGTGATAATTACAGTGTTGAACTTCCCAAACCAAACTTGCAAAGACTGTTTCAGACCATAGAGTGACTCACATAATCGACATACAAGGCTACTAAACTCACCCTAAGCAACAAAGTGTTCAAAATCTAGTATAAAGTATATGGATCATGTTCGAATTAATAGATGAGTCGATATTAAACAAGTTACCAAAAAACTAGCCGGAACATGCTCATATGCAGGAGTATTAGATTTGATAGTTGTGATAAATATAGGAAAACAATATTATTGAATTGTTGTTGTGTCTACATTATTACATTGAGACCCTACTTATAGACACTAGAATACAATCTTTTACCAAGTAGGATACTATTTACTATTCCTATTCCTATTTGTATTCATATTCCTATTCTAAATAGGATTGTATAAACCTATTCCTATTCTAATAGGATTGTGTAAACCAATTCCTATTCTAATAGGATTGTATAAACCTATTCATATTCTAACACTCCCCCTCAAGCCAGTGCATGCAATTCATGTACCTAGCTTGTTACATACGTAATTAATACGAGGACCAATGAGGGGCTTGGTGAGATATCTGCAAGTTGATCAATCGACTTCACAAAATTGACAGTCATTCTCAATGTGCTTGTCTTTTCATTTAAATACTGGATTTGGTGCATAATGTCAGTCAATTTCAATGTGCTTAATCTTCTCATGAAATACTGAATTTGATGCACAATACCAATAAAACACACAATACCGATAAAACACAGAGTGATAAAATTACAATGCTGAACTTCCCAAACCAAACTTCCAAAGACTGTTTCAGACCATAGAGTGACTCACATAATCGACCTACACGGCTACTAAACTCCCCCTGAGCAACAAAGTGCTCAAAATCTAGTACGAATCATGTTGGAATCAATAGATGAGTCGATATTAAACAAGTCGCCGAAAAACTGGTTGGAACATGCTCATATGCCGGAGTATAATAGAAATTATATAGTTCGAATTGATGGAACGACCCCATTGAAAAAGAGAAATAATATGGGTAGGGTCAGAATGATGGCACGACCCTAATGAAAAAGAGATTATATAGGTAGGATTGGAATGATGGCACAACCATACGTAAATCAGATTTGAGGAGTCACCAAAAAGACGAATGGAGCTACGCAAATCAAATCTGAGGAGTCACCGAAAAGACACACAGTGCAATGCAACTCAAATATGAGAAAGTAGTTCGAAAAAAACCCACGGTACTATGCAAATTAAATATGAAAAGTGGTCCGGAGAGATGCACGGTGCTACGCAAATAAAATATGCAAAAAAAAGTAGTCACCAGAAGAATGGCATGGTGCTACACAAATTAAATATGAAAAAGTAGTCACCATAATGATGGCATGGTGCTACACAAATTAAATATGAAAAAAATAGTCACCGGAATGATGGCACGGTGCTACACAAATTAGGTATTAGAAAGTAGTCACTGAAATGATAGCACGGTGCTACACAAATTACTTGTGAGAAAATAGTCACCAGAAAGATACACGGTGACGTAACTTTTGCTAGCATAATCATTGGCCGGACGGGCGGCATATATGAGTAATAGTCGCCCGCCGGCAGTGGAGGCTCTTTGATTTTCTAACAAGATCGTAGAAGCTCTGATACCATGTGATAAATATAGGAAAACAAGATTATTGAATTGCTGTTGTGTCTGCATTATTACATTGAGACCCTATTTATAGACACTAGAATACAATCTTTTACCAAGTAGGATACTATTTACTATTCCTATTCCTATTTGTATTTATATTCCTATTCTAAATAGGATTGTATAAACCTATTCCTATTCTAATAGGATTGTGTAAACCAATTCCTATTCTAATAGGATTGTATAAACCTATTCATATTCTAACAATAGCTAAAAGTGGTCACAGTCTAAGAAATAAAATTATATGGGTAGGGTCGGAATGATGTCACGACCAACTAGAAAATAGAAAATATATAGGATAGGTCGAATTGATGGAACGACCCCATTGAAAAATAGAAATAATATGGGTAGGGTTGGAATGATGGCAGGACTCTACTGAAAAAGAAAAATTATACGGGTAGGGTTGGAATGATGGCACAGCCCTACGCAAATCAGATTTGAGGAGTCAACGGAAAGACGAATGAAACTATGCAAATCAAATCTGAAGAGTCACTGAAAAGACACATGATGCATGCAACTCAGATATGAGAAATAGTTCGAAAAAATCCACGGTACTACACAAATTAAATATGAAAAGTAGTCCAGAGAGATGGACATGCTACACAAATCAGATATGCAAAAAAAGGTAGTCACCAGAAGAATGGCACGGTGCTTACATAAATCAAATATGAGAAAATAGTCAGAGGAAAGATACACGGTGACCCAACTTTTGCTAACATAATTGTTGGCCAGACGGGCGGCATCTATGAGTAATAGCCACCCACCGGCAGTGGAAGCTCTTTGATTTTCTACCAAGATCGTAGAGGCTCTGATACCATGTGAGAAATATAGGAAAAAATATTATTGAATTGTTGTCGTGTCTATATTATTACATTGAGATCCATTTATAGACACTAGAATACAAGGTAAGTAGGATACTATTTACTATTCCTATCCCTATTCTAAATAGGATTGTATAAACCTATTCCTATTCTAATAGGATTGTGTAAACATATCCCAATTCTAATAGGATTGTATAAACCTATTCATGTTCTAACATGCCCAAAGAACAAGTGTTTTTCAATTGTTACAAACAGGCACAGTTTATGAGCTTGGGATGTCAAAAGATTGTGATTCAAGAATACAGATTAGGTTTTGGGAAGATAACTGGTTAGGGAATGGAAGCCTCAAATGCTTGTTCCCAGATATTCATCACCTAAACCAACAACAAGAGTCGACTCTTTATGAAGTTTGGTCGGAACATGGATGGAACCTTACCTACAGAAGACTGATGCAAGACTGGAAGGTGGAAAGATTGGCTGAATTTTATGGAACACTTGATCAGTTCTTAGGATTCAAGGAAGGAGAAGACACTCTTAAATGGAAATGTCATAACAAAGGTTTATTCACAGTTAGTTCTGCATATAGAAATATGAATCAGATGGGATCCCAAGTTAACTTTCTGTCTTGGAATCTTATATGGAAGGTTAAAATACCATATAAAGTGGTAGTTTTCACTTGGTTGGTGGTGAAACAGGCTGTACTTGCACAAGAGAATCTTATGAAGAGGGGAATACAAATGTGCCCAAGATGTTGTTTTTGTGAGCAGGTTGCAGAGACAATTAATCATCTGTTCTTACATTCTAAAGTGGTTGGCCAGCTGTGGAATTTGTTTCCTAGCTTCAGAGGTATAAGTTGGACTGTTCCAGGGAGAACAGGACAGGCACTAGAAAGCTGGAATATGGAGGGCAGTGGCAGCACAGACAAGAGTAGATGGAAAATTGTCCCAGCAGTTATTTGGTGGACCATATGGAAAGAAAGGAATTGTAGGAATTTTGATGACAAGAGCAGCCCTCAGCACAAGATTAAAATGAACTGCATTATCACTTTTTGCTATTGGTGTAGCTCAGAGTATATAGATGACGCTGTGGCTATTGTAGACATTCTAGGGTCCTTATAAAGATGGAGGAGGATCTAGGGATAGTTTTCTTTTTTCTTCTTTTCTTTTCTCTGTCTTTTGTTTATGCCCGACACACAAGTGTGGAGGGAGGATATGATGTAAATTTTAGGATATCAGCTTTGAGCTGATGATTGATATACAAATGTTACCTTTATCAAAAAAAATAATAATAATAATACAGATTAAGCTTGGACATAATCAACAAAGTAATACCCCTATTTTAAAGTTGACTAGAAAAAGTTAATACTGTCCATCCATTATTCAATTGATGCCAAGTACTTCTACATGTGAACTAACTAAGCCTTCTAATTTCTTAGTACCAGTTGGAAGTAAAGTTGAGCAGAGTAACATCATTGTGTCATATTACAAGAACAAACAATATAGATACTAGTAAGGTACTTCTTTTTGGGATAAAAGCACATGAATGTATATGACTATATGTAATGTATCGATATGTATCTATAATATATCAATATTGTATAAATAGTGTATACTCGTACACACATGATGTATAACTATATCCCACAACCATGAAGAAACATGAATACCAAATACGGTATGAGCATAAAACATATGGTGTGAGACATCTAAAAATTCAGTCTGTCAAGTGACATTTTTGAATATTTCATTCGTGGCCATTTGACCTTAGGCTAGATCTTATTATCTCTTCTCTCTAACATGTGCAGGCCTTGGGCTAAATCCTGCCTTCTAACTCTTAGGGTGTGTTTACAAATCAATGTATAATTAATAGGTTGGGCAATTACTGGGTAGTAAGAACACAACCTAGTAATTTCAAAAAAAAAAATGTATAACATAATTACAGAGCAACTCCCCGAGTCATTGGTTGCACAAATGTACTTACATGGTTAGTAATTTTTAAATTTTAAAAGAGAAGTGAAGTAAACCTTATTTTAGACTAACAAGTAAATAATTTTAAATTGTATGACAAATATATGTATGTCCAATATGCAAAGTAAGCACGAAACCCAACTCAAAATAGAATAGCTTAGCTTACTCATTTGAAATTTCTTGAAGATTCAAAAGAGTGACCAGAATACTCCTAAGAGAGGTATCTGATGATGCTGACCATCGAGCAAGACAACGGCAGGTAGCATGGTAAACACTTGAAATGCTGTTCTCATCATTGTTATTTGAAAAGATGACACAATACTTGGCAAACCTATCCTGTAATGAGACGACTCTCCTCTCCGATGAAATCTGCAACCCCTCACTAGTAGGAGCAGCTAGTTCTGACCTGCACAATGCTTCCAATGTATCTGAATAGGAACTGCAGGATAACTTGCAAGCTGTGTCAAGGTTTAATCTCTTAGATGAATCAACATGATCTTTTTTCTCGGGTAATGATGATTTTTTTGGAGGATCTATGGTAGGGTGTTTTAACTGGTTAGAATTGACTTCCACATTGATGACATCAAAATTGCCTGATGAAGCCACAGTCCCCCTTGCATTTGAGAATCCCTCATATAAAGGTGTGTTAATTGGGACAAGTTCCACACTGCTGTGGTACTGAATCTCAGGAAGTGTAGGCGATAAAGGCCTTTCAGTGGCTAGACGATAAGACTCTTCATCTGCATCATTATCCAAATTGAGAAGCTTCATATAACCACCATTTTCAAGTTCATCAATATCCCCCAGATCATCGTCTTTCCCATCCTTGTAATCCTGGGCAGTTTCTGGAAGGCTATAAACATTCGTAGATGGATCTGCGCAGACATCAGATTTGGCACCAGAACTGTCGAACTTTGTCTTTGCCACACTATTACTGTTTAAAAGCTGCAGGCCTAGTTCACAGGATGTTTTTCTCTTCTTGGTAGATCTAAAATGTTCTCTGAACGAGTCATGTTGCATGTCAGCTACCAAATGCTTTTTCTCATCATGAGGTCTATCTGTTCTACTATTTAACATACCATCATGTGAAGAGATATTTTGTGACAGCTGTCTTTGCCACTTGATACCCACGGAATTCAAATTTCCAATATATTCAATGGCATCAATAGATCTGCTCACCCTCTTATGATGTGAGGCTCTCCTCTCAGTATAAATACAACTGATAGGACTCTTGACATTACTTTCAGCAATTGCGACAACATTCTCGTTGCACTTTTTTCTTGCATCTCCAGATAAACTTGATATGGTTGGTTCTATGTCCAATTTTCCTTCAGCTGATTTAGCTGATGTTGTGATAGAAGCACATCTTTTCTGTGAGCTCACCAATAGCCTATCAGAAAAAGATGCTGAACTGGAATTCATGGCAGAACTCTGTAACACATTTTTGTTGGAATCTCTAAGCAAAGGATCCAATTTAGAGTTAATACCTGATATTGATCCAGGGTTGTTCCCTCCACACTTAGGAAGTGAAGGTACACTACCTTTTATCTTTTGCTTAGACGCATCAGACACTACAGTAGCTAACTGCACCGAATCATTCCCAAGATGGCAGTGCATATCACAAGCTTTCAAACCAGAATAATTGTTTTTCAAGTTGAAGCTGCAAACCTGCACATCAGGACGATCATATCATCAAGAAACCATATAAACATAGTTTGCATCAATTTAATTAGAGGAGTTGAAGGAGTAAAGACAACCCAAAAATAAATTAAATGGGTGTTTATGTGAAAATGGAGCAGGTATAGAGGAGTGAGCTCTTTTGCACACGTCATATACTATTTTCAAATTTTGCTGAACATTCTGCAAGTGTGCATGACTTCAAAAAAAGTCAAAAAAAAAAAAAACAATTTTAATGAAGTTCAACAAATTCTTGAAAAATGTTAAGATAATTGTTCAAACAGTCACAATTTCTGTTTCTACCAACTCCAGTTCTGGTAGAAAATTTCCCTATAATGCATAATTCCCTAAGGTTTCTTGAGAAAAACTTAATCAAAAACACCCTCCTTACTATAAGAGCTTTAACAATACCAAGCACGACAGAAACAAACCTTTTCCAGGTCATGTTCATCATCTTGTAAGAAGCAACCATCCAACATATTTAGACGTCTTAAGAAGTGAACAACCTCCTGCTTTATGTTAAGTAGATGTTGCTGTTGTATAACATTATTATGAGTTTTTTCTAGCTTATCTACTTTTATGGCATGCTTCACCAGCTTCTTTTCAAACTTCAATTGCTTCTTCAACAGCTTTAGTTTACCAGTTTCAACATGCACATTACTATCAGACACGTGAAGAGGGCAATCAACTAATGACCTTGCAGAAATTAGCTTTTTAATTTCCTTCTGCAGTTCTTCAACCTGTTTTGTGTAATTTTTAACCACTTCAGATAACTGATCAGCACGATCTTTTTCTTCGGATGCCTTTATTTTATATGCTTCTGCAGCCTTTCTTTGCTTTTCCACTTTTTTCATCTCTGATTTAACACGCTTTTTCTGAACCACCACCTTATGTTCCATTTCCTGGAGCTTTCTTTGGGCTGCATCAGAATTAGGAGCAACATCTACCATGGTAACATCTCTATCCACTGCCACTGGACCAAGCTCAGATGATAATTGAGCAGTTCCCGCAGCTGTCCCTTCACAAGATACAATGTTAACCATTTTACCAGATGACATGAGTTCACCAATCTCCTTCTTCAAATTATCAATTGTTTGTCTATCCTGTTCCAACTGCCGAAATAGACTAGTAGCATGACTTTTTTCATCCATCGCCATTTTGTGGTTGGCTTCTGCAATCTTTTTCTGCTCTACAGTTTTCATCTCTGCTGCATCTGCACGTTTTCTCTCTTTAGATGTGTTTTCTCTTTCTGCCTCCAGCTTCCTGTTAGCATCTTCAAACTCCAAAATCACCAAAGCTAACTTCGATTTCACTTGATCAGCTTCCTTTTTCAGACTTTCCAAACTAAGCCTATTTACTTCTGCTCTTTTCCTTTCAGCATCAGCATGTCTCCTCTCTTCATCAGCCCTTGCTTTTTCACCCTTCAATTTTGTCCTCAAGTCGTTTGCCTTTTTCCTCTCCAACACAGCCTTCTTTTTCTCCGACTCTGCTCTCACTTGTTCTTTCTCCACAAACTCCTTCAGTTCATTTACCTTTGTTTCCCTCTCAGAGAGATGCTCCTTAAGCTCTCTAATTTCTCTACCTCCATCATCAGCAACCAATTTTTTCTTCAAGGAGAGAATCTCATTCTTCAACCCAGCAACTTCACTCTCTAAAGAAACCCTTAAAGCAGATTCCTTTATTTTTTCCGCCTTTTCATTGTTTGCCCTAACTTTCTCATCCCCAAGATCTGGGAAAAATTAAACAAAATATAGCAGCAAATCAATGTGTGTCAGTTCCAAGAAATCAAACAAAATAAAGTGTCAAATCAATGTATGTCTCTGACAAAAAACAAGGCATGCAATCAACAAGGGGCACAGACTCTCACTACCAAAGTTAAACAAGACCAAAGAATGTAAGCTTCTAACTAAACAGTATTGTCGCTTGTGTTTAGTATGTAGGCACGCACCAAGTTTCTATGACTCCAATCAAGATGACTTGTTTAAATTCCTAGGCACTTTCTTAATGAGGTGGCTGAGCCACCTACAGGCACCTTTATGAATTCAACAGGCAGCCAGTGTATAGTCAAAAGTATTGGTAGCATTTTCTTTAACCAAAAGTGGAGTTCCAGCGAACTTGCACGCCTGGACTAATTCACCAGGCAGCCTGGCATGGTCAAACTCTTAGACATTAATTTCCAGTGTTTTACTTCTTTTTATTTAATAATTTACGAATTTCTCAGTGCTTCTCTTTTAATTTAATACTCAAAAATCTCATATTCAGAAATTAAAGAGGTGTGAATCTAAAGGGAAAGTAACTATACCTTTCCTGAGAGACAAATTTTCTGCTTGCATTTTGGAGACTTGTACCTCATAAATGGAGACACCTTTGCGAAGAGCATTTCTTCCATTTTCAAGCTTTGTGTAACCGTCTTTCAATTTACTGTACTTGTCTTTCCACTGCAAAGACAATCCAAAATCAGCCAAAAATCAACAGAAGAAGTATATAGAAATGTTAAACCTGAATACTTACAGCAATGCAACAGGGATTTGTAAGGTCTTCTTTTATCATTACATCATCCGCGATTGATTCCTTCATAGTTCATACAAATATTAGCTTAAAATCAATAATCTAAAGAAACTTATGCATACACATGGAAAGTAGGGCCACATAAATCCCTCGACTAAACCCTAGAATTCAAAAGGTTCACTCAACCGCCATTACAGCTAACTTAAAACCCCTTCGCTAAACCCTAGTTTAGAACTATCAAACTTTAGAAGTGGCCGGACACAAGCATATAAATATCAAGTCGGTTCGGGTTTTATCATCCACACAGACACAGTGGATATCAATCAAACCGGGTCGGGTATGCCGTTATCACTGAGGGCTGCTGAACTCGCACGGTTATCAACTCATATAAGGAGTTTCCCTTATTTCTATTCCTAGTAAAAAAGCACCCGTGCTGAGCATGTTCCCAATAGTGCAGGTTAGTTGTTTCAGCTCATATAAACAACAATAAAAACCATCATTTGACCAATACTAGATTAACTCCAAAATCTACATGGAAAATTTGGTATCTCAGCTACCAACAAATAAGATACATCAATTGATTCTATACATTCTTCTCCGAGTACCATTTTCCATAAATTTTTACACAACCTGATTCTTGTTTTTGACAAAGAATATGTCTGTTGCACATCTCGATATTTATTTTTTTTCATCTTTAATATACAACCTTCAGGCAAAAAGTTGTTCATATTCCCTATTCAATAAAGGTTGGATTTAATGCTTCCCATGAGCCACACTTGTATTCCATTTGCAGCAATATAAATTTTCAATAATAGAGATGAATAAAATGACAAACAACAATAAACATACTTATATATAAATAATTAAATTACTACCAATAATCTTAAAATTACTCTTATTTGTCTAATCAAGACTACCTAATACTTTATACTTCTATTTTCCTTATATTAGAACAAATAAATTTTCCACTGTTAATGAAAAATTCTACTTCCTCACTCCCAAAAACAAAAAAAGAAAAAGAAAATAAGGGTATTGAACTATTGATAGAGAAAAAAGCATAAAGTAGTGGGACTTAAGTTTACGATAAAAATATGAAATCTGCTTAAAACCCAGTTCCTAAAACCCCTAAAAAATGATATTGGCGGAGAAGAAGACATTCATATTAATTCCATGAATAAATATGCAGAATGAGGTTCACTGTCATTCAGATAATTGCCATTTCAGGTGTATTTTCTACCGTTTCTGGCTGATAAAATTGAAAGCACACAGATATTGTGTAAAAACCAACATCTTTTTGCAAGAAAATTGAAATACAACAAAGAACCATATACTAAAAACAATATGTATGGAGAAAAGATAGTACCTCAAGTCACAGATGTGCTTCAATACAAAGAATTCGATTTTGTACAGAGAAACTGAGTAATATGTGGAAAGAGGAATTCATATGAGCAATGTCATCTATTTGTGGGGAAAGCAAAAGTTAGGGTAGCTATGGACAAATTTTAAAATGTGCTTACATAGTAGGGGTTATAGGAGGTACAAATATGTAAAGTAGAATACCTAAAATACCCTTTGTAATTTATGTTAAATAAGGATAAAATGGGAATCACTCAAATTTATTATCGAAATTTCTAGAATATATACATACATACATATATATATATATATATATATATATATATATAAGTGTGTTGTCACTTTATCTCTACCCTCCAAAACAGGGAAAAACTATTGACATAACACGCGTCCAATAAATGTGTCAGTCTGTAATATAAGTCCAATAAGATGAAATTAATGATGCATGTGACGATGGGGCCCAATGAGTACCCGACTTGCATTATTAAAGGAATCTTATCAAGTTGTCGATTATTAATAATTAAGGCCATGTAGCAAGTTTAGGACAGTCGAGTCAGTTTTATTTGCCTATATAAGAAGCCAGAAGCAGAGAGTTAAAAGATCAGAGAGTTAGAGTGAGAAAAACAGAGTGAAGTGTGAGAAGAAAAAACAGGAAAGCCTACCTACCAAAACTCCTCTTAATTTCCTACTACCTTTATGTATATTACCTTGTCCCTACAACTTTCCATTGTATAAAGTTTGGTGAAATAAAAATAAGTGTGTTTGTGTGTTTGAGTCTTTAAAAGTTTTCAAGAAGCCTTTAGGGGTTCTCGAAAGGGAAACCTCTCTTCGTTTATCATGTAAGTTTAATGATGCTTATGTCCCGAAATTCCCCAAAAAATATGTTTATGTTATCTTTCTATGTTACCTTCAAGTGTTAGTGTAATCTTGTATTTTTCTAAAGTTGTTAGTTTAATGTAAATTGTTGTACATGCATTAAAAAATTACCCTTAGTATATGGTTAGCCTCTTAATTTCTTAAATAACGACTATGGTTAGCCTGTAAATTCCTAGGATTCTTGGCCTTGATAGTCCGCTTGATAAATGACGTAGTTGTTGGTAGATAAATATCCGGGGTGTGGCTAAAGATGAAGTTTTTAAGAACATAGGTTAAGAGGAAGAGATGAACGGGGTAAGATTAAAAAAAATGAAAATTAATATAAAAAGGGGGAAATTAGGATATTTACATCATAATTATACACGATAAATATAAAAGAGAGAGGGAGTACTGAGTAGGTTTTACAACATTATTTTACATCTGCTTTATTTAAAAACCTCCACTAATTATATTTACCTACTTATATTTAATACTTCTATTGAAATATCTTTATATATATTTAAACGCTTATCTATTTGGTATTAGAGCGAGAAGTTTTTGGGATCATATTAATACATATTAATACATGAAAAGACATCCTTTTTTTAGGAATATAAGATTTATATATTGGAATTTATATAGAGAATATAACCTTAAAAGAGTAGCTGTAGTTAGAAGAAGACAGTTAGAAAATAAATATAATACTAAAACTACGGAAGATTTAGATAAAATATTAGATCCAGAATTTATTAATAATATAAGGTGGGAAATACTAGGTTACTATAGTGACATCAATTGGTGTAATAATATAATAGATTGGATATATAAAAATTTTAAAAAGGAAGCAATTTTATTAGGATAGAAAATGCAAGCTTTAATTAAAAAATATAAACAATTTTCACAATGGCTTCAAGACGAAATAATTCATAAAGATGTACTAGGTACTACAAAAAAAGATCTTAAACAACAATTAGTAATAGAAAAACAATTAAACACGGAAGAATCAGAACATACTATAAAATATCTTAATAAAAGATTAGATTACACTATAAGACAAATAGATATCTCTAAATTACACATTAAAAGATATAAAAAGGCACTTGACTATATACACTTTGGATAAAATACATGCCTCTAGAATATATTAAGAGAATTAAACAAAGATATAATTGGTTCTACGATGAAATAAAATATAGAATTAAGCTTAGATAGACTCTAAAAAGATTAATAGAATTTCTAAGTTGGGTAGACGAAGAATTAGAAAAAGAACAAATAAGCGAATTTTTAATTTGGTCAGAAGAAGAATTAGCTAACAAAGAAATATCTAACACTTATACTATAGACTTGTTGATAAAACATAAAGCTAACGTAGTTAAAGAAATTAGTAACATTAAATTAAATATAAAATATACTACTAATAGAATAAAACATTATAAAAGAATTAGTTAAGTTAAAAGTTCATTAGGATAGAAAACATAGATTCTTTAAGACATCTAGAATATTTAGACTTAAAAATACACCCGGAGAAAAAAATATAGATCTTTATATAAAAATAATATTTTAAAGTGTAATTTTTCTGAAGGAGAACATATACTACATTCTGAAGACAAGCAATATAATACTTTAATAGATTCAATAATAAATCTTAGTGAAAAAATTCAACAACGAGATAAAATCATAATAAAATTGTTAGAGGAAATAGAAGTAGTACAAAACAAATAATATAAGATTTTAGATAAATTAGAAAAGAATTTTGACTTTTTAAAAGCACAAGAAATAGAAATAGATAGAAAAATTCAATACTTAAATACAAAATTTAATCTAGAAAAAATACCTACAAAAATAGAAATAGAAAAACTAGTAAAAACTATAGTAGAAAGGCCTAAAGATTTAGAGATTAAAAATACCCAAGTAGTAACAAAAATTATAGAACAAGTAGAAAAAATAAACACTGAAATTAGTAGTTTAAAAGAAATAATTACAAGACTTGAAATAATCTCACTCTCATGAGTGAAGAGGACATAAATTATAAAAAATCATTTGAATACACAACCAACTTCCATCAAGAACTAATAGGATATTCCAATCATATTCCTTCAAGCCAAACAGACAAAATAATCCTAAAACAAAACAATACAATAATAGCATTACTAATAGAATTAAACATAAAAATAGACAAAATATTAAAAGAAAAACAACCAGAACAAATTCATAAAAATACAGAAATAGATGAATTAATTACTCAACTTAAGAAAGTAGAAATAACTCCTAAACAAGAAAAACCAAAGTTAATTAAAAAACCTCAAAAATGGACTTTCTTTCAAATAACTGAACAACCCAAGAAAGCAGATCAAGTTTCTCAGAAAATAGAATAGGAAATAATTTAATTTCAAGAATATTATCTAGGAGACCTTCCACTATAGAAGAAAATAAAGAATTAAACGAAATCATAAATATAGACAAAGATATACAAATCTTTCAACAAAATCAACTTAAATTATTAAATCCTAAAACATTATATAATACAAAATACTTCTCAAAAAATAATCAACTATACAGACACTATAGAGAAGAACAAACATCTGCTATAGGAAAAGACTTTGCCATACTAAACTTAGTAAACCCAAGTTTCATAAAGACAGTTAAAAATCCCAAATTAATGCTAATGCATATGGGACTAATAGTTATAGGAATAAAAGGACTAACTAGAAAAAATTTAGGATCTAAAGTACTAATAGTATTGTATGACGATAGATGGTCAGATTTAAAGAAATCTATAATAGGATTAACTGAAGTAGACATGACAAATAATGGAGGAATATTTTATATTAGCCCAGATTTTTTAATCAATCTAAAAGAATTTGAAAAACATATTAAAATAGGAATCTAGACTAAAGGATATGAAGAAATGAATAATGGAAATAACTTATTAATGTGTGTAGGATTTATAGGGAAAATGACTTTAAGTAGTAACACAAAATTTAAACTCCAAATAAATGATGTAGTAGAAGTAATGGGTAATAAAGGAATAAAATTAATAAAACCAATAAAAATAAATCCAGAAGAATATGCAGGATTAGAATGGAACTTAGATAAATTAAGTGAGCCAAAGGTATTTGCTCCTGAGCAACATTTAATGTATACTAGTTCTAAAGGAGAAACATCAATTAGGTTTACCGACTATAATTATACAAGTTAAAAAGAATTAGATGATAATGAAACAGAAAGTACCATAGAAATAGAACAAGAAGAATTTATGAATATAAAATTAATACAAGAAGGATATGAGGTAGAAAGAGCTATAGAAGAAGCAAAAAGACAATACCAAGAAAATGGTCTTATAACCTTTAAGCGTAAAGGATGTAAAAAAGGTAAAATGGATATAATGAAAACAATAAAACATTTTAAAATACGTCAAGAATGAGATGATAATTTAGCATATATAATGGATGAACTAGAAGACAATAGAGAAGAAAAAGAAGACACATTATCCATAACTAGTTATACGGAACTAATGGAAGAAGCAACTAGTTCACACAGTGCTAGTCTTTTCCAAAGAACTAGTGCAGCCCCAAATATTAACTATGGTATAGGTAATCTGCCTAGAAAATCGTGGATAAGACCTAATCAAGAAATAAAAGATAATACTAGACCAGTAGAAAAAAGAATGTCTATAGAAGAACCTATTAGACTACAAGAAGGAGGAAATAAAGGAAGAATTTTAAATATAACTACACATGATCCTCAAATGTGGAATACAGTAATAGATTTATGAAAAGATATAGTAGTAGCAGACTTTATTAAAAATTATCAGGAAACTGATGTAGAAACTATGTATAGATGCTTAGAAACTTTTTTAGGAGAATCTTGTAAAACAGTATGAGAATCATACAAACAGACTTTCCCTCAAGAATTCCAAGCACTAATTGAATTAGGACCAAACCCATATAATTTTACCAATAAAATACATGTCTTATTAACATGAGAAGACCCCAATAGTGGCTTAGTAGCATTACAAAAAAATACTATAATTAAATTAGAACAATTAAGTATATCTAATTGGATGCACATAAATAATTTTCTTAAAGACTATTTTTACTATTGTACCATTAATGGAAATACATTTAATGAAGAATTAGGTAAAAAATTATTTAATAAATTACCAGGAGCTTTAGGAAGAGAAATAGAAGAAAGATGGTATAAAAGAGAAGGAGTAGTGCAAAACCCCACACTCTTATGGCCCATAGGACAAAAAATAAATCACATAATGGAAATACTAATAGAAAAATGTACTAATATACAAATACAAAATCAGTTAAAACAAAATAATGAAATGAACTTTTGTAAAACAATGATATACACTACCCAAAGTTATGACAAAGAACCTAGTAAAACAAGAAAATATAAAAGAACAATAGGATATAACCAAAGACCCTATAGACGTAAAAAATATTTCTTAAGAAAATCTTCAGCTAGAAAACCATATTTAAATAGAGATAGACATGTTAGAAAATATAGAAATGATAGAAATTACAAAAATAAGTTACAATGTTATACTTGCAGAAGTATAGAACACTTAGCAAATACATGCCCTAAAAGAAATAATATGAAAACTAGAAATTCCAAGTTAATAGAAGACTTTCAAGAAACTTTATTAAATATAGATGAATATATGTCAGACACGGAAAGTATATACTTAGTTGTTAGTATGGATATAATAGAAGGAAGAAATCAATCAGACTCATCTGATTCAAAAAGTAATGATTTAATTAATGAAATAGGAATAGAAAGAAATGAAGATTTCCTAGACAATATATTACTAAATACTATGATGAATATTGCACAAGAATGTAGTCATGAATTTGAAAGACTAAAAGGAATAGATAGTAACCAATGTAATATTTGTAAATGGTATCCTAGTAAAATAAATAGGGCCAAATGTAAAATTTGTTACATGGAAGCTTGTATTAGTTGTATAGAAAATAAATTAAAACAAAAAATAAATAAAAATGAGGAACAAGTCTATATAAAAGACCAAACTACTAATTTAAGACTAATAACTCTAGAAACAAGAATAAATGACTTAGAACAAAGAATAACTAGATTAGAAATGACTTAGAACAAAGAATAACTAGATTAGAAAAGGGAAAAGAAAAAATAAACGAGAATAATACACAATCTCAAGGCACAATACATTTAGATCAAATAGAAAGTGAATTAATGAATGAAGAAGAAAATACTAGTTTTATATGTAATGAAGATAAAAAGTTTGGAACAATAAAAATATTAGTAAGAATAAAAATAAAAGAGGTAGAAATAGAAACATTAGCATTAATAGACACAGGTTATACTTGTTGCATCCTAAATAAAAAGATTTTGCCACATAATTTATCATCAACTCTAAAAAATTTTAAAGAACATATACGAACAATACAAATGGATGAAACTTATAATATATACGACCAATATATAGAAAAAACGCAAATAAGTTTTATAAATACATGTAGTGAATTCTATAAGCCTACATATAATATGCATAAGATATTAGTAAAAGATCTTAATATTAAAACTTAGTCTTAGGTTTACATTTCCTTGTACAAAATAATAGAAGTTGTTTAATTTCTAGAGATGGAATAATGATGTTTAGGAATACAACATATACCTCTGTACAAACTAGAAAAATTCCAACTAAGGGATTAAATAAAGACAATAGAATAAATACAACTTCATGTTGTGACGACTGTAACAATAATGACAATTGTTGTTCAAACAACCTATATGAAGAAAAACAAGATGAAAATTATTCAGACAATATATACCTAGAAGACATAGAAAAAGATTATACTTTAATAAATATAGAAACAGAATTTTACAATTTTAAAAAAGGAATAAATACTATAGGAAAAATAAAAAATCCTAAAGACTTAGAAAATATAGTAGCAATATTAGATGAAATAGAAATAATAGGAGAAAAACCTTTAATACATTGGGAAAGTAATAAAATTATGTGTAAATTAGATATAATAAATCCAGAATATACTATAAAAACTGCAACGATAGAAGCTAATAATGAAGATATGGAGGAATTTGCTAAACAAATTAAAGACTTATTAAATTTAGAAGTAATAAGAAGATCTAAATATAGACATAGATCAACAACCTTTATGGTAAGAAACTATAGCGAACAAATACGAGGAAAAGCTCGCATGGTAATAAATTATAAAAGGTTAAATGATAATACTAGAACAGATACATATAAATTACCAGATAAGAATGAATTAATTAATAGAATACAAGGTACAAAGATTTTTAGTAAATTTGACTGTAAATCACAATATTGGCAAGTCAAAATGCACCCAGAAAGTATAGAATGGACAGCTTTTACTTGTCCCGAAGGTCATTTTGAATGGCTTGCTATGCCTTGCGGTTTAAAGACAGCTCCACATATATTCCAAAGAAAAATAGATGATATGTTCGGAGACTATAAAAATTTTGTACTGGTATACGTCGATGATATCTTAGTATTTAGTAAAGATATACAAGGGCATCTAGGACATCTACAGACAGTATTTAGATTATTTGTAAAATACGGAATAATAATTAGTAAAAAGAAAATGGAATTATGCAAAACACATATAAACTTCTTAGGAGTAACTTTAGGAGAAGGAAAGGTAAAAATTACAACCACGTATAGCTAAAAAAGTATTAGAGATGCCAGATAAGTTAGACAATACAAAAGAATTACAAAAATTCCTAGGTTTAGTAAATTACGCAAGAAACTTCATTCAAGATTTAGGAAAAATAGCAGGACCATTGTATGCTAAGACAGGTAGGTAGTAAGGGCCAAAAACACTTTAACATAGAAGACATAAAATTAGTCCAACAAATAAAAAAAAAAGTTAAAAATATACCAGACTTACAAATACCTTTAGGATTGGATTACCTAATAGTCCAAACAGACGGAAGTAAATTAGGATGGGGTGCCATCTTAAAATCTAGACCTAATAAATATAGTCCAAAAAATGAAGAAAAAATATGTGCCTACCAAAGTGGACAATACAAAGAAAAAGGTAATATGAGTAGTATAGATGCAGAAGTATTAACGGTAATATATGGACTAAATAGTTTTAAACTACATATCTTAAACAAACAAGAAGTATTAGTTAGAACAGACTGTGAAGCAATAGTAAAATTTCACGAAAAAAAAACAGTAAAGCTAGTAGTAAAAGAAGATGGTTAAATTTTATAGATTTAATATCTATATATAATAATATTATTTTTGAATACGTTAAAGGAAAAGATAATGATTTAGCAGATAAACTAAGTAGACTACAATTAAAAACTAACTAATTTTTATTTCAGTATGAGACCAAGCATGAGACCAACTAGCCAACAGCCAGCAGACAAAGGCAAGGGCATCGCCCAGCCAGACACTTATGCTCAGACATTATTAGGAAGACAAAATTTCAGACCATTAAGTACAACATACAATTTAATGGAAATAATCTATTTCGGTAAGTATAATTTAATTTCATACCCTAAGTATAATTTATCATTTAGAGTAAATTCAGACTGTAATTTAGAAAAAGCTCAACAATGTTTAATAGATAATTTATGGATAGCATACAATAAACAAGACACTAAATATTTTATTGCTGCATCAAATGCTTTATGTCAATATTTCTCAGATAAAAATAGAAATAATAAATTTAAATATTATGTAGTTATACATGGTAAGACTAAAGGTGTTTTTCAAACTTGGATAGAAGTAGTAGATTCTATAAATGGGGTTAAAAACCCACTTTTTAAAGGTTTTAATAACTTCACCGAAGCCTTAGACTATGCGAGAGGAATACTTGGGCCTAATTATTACATTTCACTAGCTCTTAGACAAAGCCCAAACCAAATACCCCAATACAATATCCAAAAAGACTCAGACAAAATAATATTTTGTGATCACTGTTCATCAATGACCGAGGGTTTCAAAAGACTCAATGCAAAAAACGAAATACTTATTCAGAAAAATATGAGACTTATTAAACAGCTCGAGACTTTTCAGAATAAATATGTTCCAAGAACTGACAGTACTCAGACGCAAGAATTGAGTTCTCCATCTCCTTTAAAAATGGATGAGACGGGTGTGCATTCCCCTCTGAATGCTAAGAACTCTACTGTATCGGAGCATGATACAGCTAGTCCGGTTCAAACGGTAACCAGTAAAGACTTATCAAATCCGTTAAAGGCTGCCACTTTGCCAAAAAGTGAAGAAGAGGGGTCAACTTCCTCACGAAGGAGACTACCTAGATATTTTCAAAAAGACTCTCTAAGAAAAATGATGCTTTAAAAGAGAAAAAAAATAAAAAATTAGAAAAAATAATCAAGCAAACTTTAGAAAATTTTTTCCAAGACAAAAGCCAAGACAAACATATTATTAAAGACATTCCTAGTCAAAGTAATGGTTCGAAAGACGATATTCACAGTGCTTCATTATCAGACGAAGAACAGATAAATAATATTCAAGACTCTCAAGACCATTATGAAGATGATGACTCAGGCATGAGTTTTGATACTATTGCATTACACAACTTAGATACTTAATAAATTTATTCATACACTTTAGACAAGCAAGACATGGACTCACAAGATAAGAAGAAAAATATGGCAAGTTACGAAAAGCCACAAGACTTTACAAGATGGCAAGAAAAACATGGTGACTAAAAGACAAAAAAGGCATGGGTAAAAAATAGCAAAAGTCAAGAATTGATGCCAATAATGAAATAAAAATAATAAAGACATTATGGTGGTATTGACAAGTTTGACAAGACATGGAATGGTATAAAAAATATTACGGTAAACTTAAAAAAAAAAGAAAAAAAAGAATAATATATATATATATATATATGTATATATAGTCAACAATAGTTTGGCAAGATGGAAACGTTACGGTATGGCAATGTGGAAATTGGAAAGTGGCACGCAAAAATGAACAAGAAGATATGGGCGAAAATCAATATGGTGGAAGAAAAATTAATTAGTAGAAAGTTAGGTGGGGATGCCCACTACGTGTCTTGTAAATATTTATTAGTAGGTGAGAATACCCACTACGTGTCTTGTAAAAAATAAGTGTGTTGTTACTTTATCACTACCCTCCAAAACAGGAAAAACTATTGACATAACACGCGTCCAATAAATGTGTCAGTCTGTAATATAAGTCCAATAAGATGAAATTAATGATGCATGTGACGATGGGGCCCAATGAGTACCCGACTTGCATTATTAAAGGAATCTTATCAAGTTGTCAGCCATTAATAATTAAGGCCATATAGCAAGTTTAGGACAGTGGAGTCAGTTTTATTTGCCTATATAAGAAGGCAGAAGTGGAGAGTTGAAAGATCAAAGAGTTAGAGTGAGAAAAACAGAGTGAAGTGTGAGAAGAAAAAGCAGGAAAGCCTACCTACCAAAACTCCTCTTAATTTCCTACTACCTTTATGTATATTACCTTGTCCCTACAACTTTCCATTGTATAAAGTTTGGTGAAATAAAAATAAGTGTGTTTGCGTGTTTGAGTTTTTAAAAGTTTTCAAGAAGCCTTTAGGGGTTCCCGAAAGGGAAACCTCTCTCCGTTTATCATGTAAGTTTTATGATGCTTATGTCCCGAAATTCCCCAAAAAATATGTTTATTTCTTTCTATGCTACCTTTAAGTGTTAGTGTAATCTTGTATTTTTCTAAAGTTGTTAGTTTAATGTAAATTGTTGTACATGCATTAAAAAATTACCCTTAGTATATGGTTAGCCTCTTAATTTCTTAAATAACGACTATGGTTAGCCTGTAAATTCCTAGGATTCTTGGCCTTGATAGTCCGCTTGATAAAGGACGTAGTTGTTGGTAGATAAATATCCGGGGTGTGGCTAAAGATGAAGTTTTTAAGAACATAGGTTAAGAGGAAGAGATGAACGGGGTAAGATTAAAAAAAAATGAAAATTAATATAAAAAGGGGGAAATTAGGATATTTACATCATAATTATACATGATAAATATAAAAGAGAGAGGGAGTACTGAGTAGGTTTTACAACATTATTTTACATCTGCTTTATTTAAAAACCTCCATTAATTATAGGGAAAAGAGAAAAAACTTATTATATCATATTTAGAGATTCACAAATTTGATTTACAATAAAGGAAACCTTTTTATTTACGGGGAAAAGTTGACTTAGTCCCCAAGTAGGATTCCTAACTTTTCTCTAATGGACTCTTCACTATAATACAAATATGTTTATAACACTCCCCTTGGATATCTATTTGATAGATTACATGTCTGGTTAAAAACCTTACTAGATAAAATTCAGTGGAGAAGAATCTACTGAAGGAAAAAGAGTATGCATATCTAATAATATGCATTATGGATGCATCATTAAAAACCTTACAAGAAAAATCCAATGGGACAAAACCTTATGAGGGAAAAAGAGTATATCGCGTATTAACTCCCCATAATGTGAACATTAGTCCAAAAACTTGAATCTTCTTATCCTAAGATTGTGCACCATCTTCTCGAAAGGTAAAGTTGGTAGAGGCTTGGCGAATAGGTCAACCATAGTATTACTTAAACAAATATGTTGCATGTTGATATCACCATTCTTGAGCGATCATGTGTGTAGAAAAGTTTTGATGAAAAGTGCTTTCTTCTATCTCCTTTTATGAATCATCCTTTAGGATAAAAAAAATCTGTAAGTTCCTCACTTCAACTTCTGTAAGCAAATAATTTGTGTTCTTTTGAAAACTCTTCAAGAGTTCAACTTCATGTTATCAACTTGTATAACAATACAAAAGATTTTTGATTGATTTAATCCATGTGAGAATTATAAAAGAAATTTCTAAAAACTTGTATATGTTTCATGCATTTTGAACCTATCTGATATTTTTATATCAATTTTGTCAAGTGACAACATCAAGTACTAAAAGCGTGACATCTTCTAATGTCTAGGCTGCAAGTCAAATAAGCTTTATGCTTACCAAGATACATCATTTCACTTTTCACTTGATAATTATTTATACGCCAACATGCCTTAATAGATGTAGAATTTATATCCTCATAATATTTTACAATATTGCGTTATGTTTTATCAAAGATATCGTCGATGAAATATCACTTTGTATCGATTCACAATACAACATAACTTATTGAGATCTCATGACTTCATTATTTTCAAGTAGCTACCTTCTCATGAGGTTTCATGAAGTGTTGTCGTAAGCTTTTCAAGAGCACATTGTCTCCTTATTATGATCATTTTGATCCTTTTCTCCTCTCCTTTTTTCAAGAATTATTTTATTTAGAACCGACTGGGCTATCATGCTTCTAGTAGACCCTATTCTTTAGGGACATTCAATAGGAACATTTACAACTCTTGGTTACTTCTTATCTCCCTCTTATGTTAGATAAACTAACATATGTCTCAATCTATTTAGGAGAATCAATCTTTGTGCATATCCATTAATCATATACCACACATCAAAATTATTAGTTGAAAACTATTTGGTCCCTGACCATAAATCAATTAAGAGAAAAATTGATCATAATTTATTGGTTTGATGTATACAATTACTTTTGTATGTAATATATTATATTTCAGACCATGAAGCTTTGTTCTCATAAGAAACACATTTAAGGTCATATCACCTTGGATATTTATCAATATTATCAAGATGAATCGTCTTGATTACGCATTTTGAAAAATTGTGTTCTTAACTCAATTATCTTGGACACACAATTATGCTAATGTCAAACTGCAGGTTGACAACAAACACATATGATTCTCTTATAGATGCATCTCTTTATCATATCACATGATTAGTGAACGAACTCATATTCACCATTTATACTTTTTAGAATTTAGAAATTTAGTCCCAACATTAGTTGATCCAATTAACTTATCATGAGAACAAACAATAAAAAGAATTCTTGAAGAATCTTCTAGTTTTTCAATGCATGCCTATTACTCAAAATGCACATCTTTGGGATGACCAAATCATTCATGTCAACTAATAAAATAAGTAGTACTAGTAAAATCTATGTTTACTATGTCATGTGCCTTTTGCTTTAGTAAATTTCTATCTACTATTATTTGAGCAAATTTCAATTTTATTACTCTAGGAGTAATTTTAAGATTTATTTCTTCTCAATTTCTCTACCTCTTTTGAAGGTGAGTCGTGATCCCATCACGATTAAGTGCACGCCCGTATTGATAAGATTTCTTTTGCACTATCACATTCACTTCAGTATTGAATTTATTTAATCTCAAATGTTAGGAATTAATCATTAAATGTTTGGGATGAAAATTCTACATTGTTATCAAGGCGAATGGACTTAATATGATTATTAGAAAATTGTGTTGATATTCATATTATTTTGTACCAACAATTTTGCAAACATCAAGTTGCGAGATAACAATAGGCACACATAAGACCATCTAGAAGGAGCATCTATTAGGACCATGAAGTATCTAAATAACCTACTTGGTGGTTGAATATGTACATAAATATCCTCATGCATATGTTCCAAGAATGCATGAGACTTAATCTCAATTTTTGTTGGTGATGATCTCACAATTAACTTGTCTTGATAACAATTATTACAATAAATTTACCATTTAAACGATTTTTTAGGTTCTTTAATGGATGTCCCTTTGAATTTTCTATAATTTGTCTCATCATTATAGACTCATGATGTCCCAAACAATCATGCGAAAGTATGAAAGTATTGGAATTAGGAAACTTTTGATTTACTATAGAACGTTTCTCAATTGCACTAATCATTGTCCAATACAAACTAGAAAATAACATGTCTGTCCAAAGACATTTTGGTGATACGACATCGACGACCATTACCGCGACCTTTTCCACGCCTAGCATGGTGGGCTTACACCTCATTCACTTCAGAGAATAGATCTATACTTTTAGCATTTATCACAAGTTCCCATCATGAATGAAACACAATCATCTAAGAATATTAAATTATGATAGTTTAGTACCTCATTCCATATTCATGTGCATTATTTAATCACTTGTCTTCTTTCAGACATATTATGCACTACTACCATATTCACATTAAGGAATGGAGCAAATTCAGTGGAATTGGTTTCATGACGTTTTCACCAAAGCACATTATTTTGCTATAAAAGCACCTTAGGCCATAAATCAATGGAACTTGAACCAAATATCTTCTCATCATGGTGCACCAGACTGTAGCCCAATGTCTTACCCCCTTGATGTGATTGGACATGAATCCATCGTCTACTCCCTTCATGCAATTGGACATGAATCCATAGTCTATAACAATCTTTTTCCGTCATTATCGATATGCCAATGGGGAAGAAATTTGGGCTAGAAAATTTCTTAATTGTAACTTCAAAATTTCCAAACTAGGCTAGAATTGGATTAAATTTGAGTCAGGTGAGGCCTAGGGTAATCCGATAATGGATGAGGGATTCGATTGTTAATTTGATCATTTGAGTGGATAGGCAAGATGATTAGGTGCCTATACGACTTTACATAATCAAATTCAGGCGGACAGAACTCTCGTAATTGATCTTAGCATGAAATGGTGACTTTAGAACATCAAGGTTTGAAGGTGTGTTGTGAAATGGGAACTTGAAACACAAATTCCAATCTCTATGTTAGTGCAACCCGCCACGATGGGATTATTCCCGCCATGGCAGGCCAATCGTGAGTAAAAATGAAAAAAGTCCCAAAGATGTTATTTTTCTACAAAATTTGTTCTTGGAGAGAAAAAGGGAGACCTAGAGCTATTTAATCTCTTTTTTTCACTAATTCTTGCGCTAAAGGTAAGTCAATTACTCCCCTAATTCATAAATTGATTCTTAGAACTTAGAATCTTTGCTATTTATCCTTGGGGGAGGGTTTTAGCTTGAATTTAATGGTAGAAAAAGTCCTAGTTGGGTGTAAGGATCATGGAATTGGCCAATGGTTAGTATTTGTATATAATCCGAGTAAACTAGGCCACTATTATTGCTTTTTTGCATTAATTAGTTGTTTTAGACCAAGATAAAGCTGAGATATTCCGAAAAGGAAGAGCTCAAGTTCCTTAAGAGTGTTTAGGCTTGGTTTTGAGATAGGAGAGAGTTTGATTTCCCATTTTGTTAGATAAGCCTACTAACTGCTCCATTGTATTCATGCATGTAGGTGAATAGGGAAAGATGAAATGAATCTAATGAAATAACTATTTTGTGATTATGTAGCATGCAATGAACATGTTACCTGATTGTATGATACATATGTGTAAATCAGTTATTATGGTGCTGATTGTGTTTGTGATTATGGTTGATTAGATCATGTGTCACGTTTTGACACATAATTGGATTGAGTGTCATGCTCCGACACATATTGGATCGTGTGTCATATTTTGGCATAATATTAGATTGGGTTTTACGTTCTGACACTCTAATAGTTTGAGCGTGGGTTCCATGAGAACCATCATTAACTGTTGCATTTGAGATTGATATTGTGAAACTGATATATTGAGCATGAACTGGCAAATCGTTATTCTTGTTGTATATGTGTGGTTTACTATGTTTATGTTGTAGTTACTTGTGTATGTTGCACTTACTGGAATAGCCGCGTGATCCTACCAGTACACTGTTGGTTTGTGTACTAATACTGCACTTGATCTATCTTTGTTGAGTACATGTCATCTTCAGGCGGCTGTTGAGAGACCTCAACTAGGATATCACTGACTTGTTGAGTTCAAGGGTGAGCCAGTTCCTTCATGCTACCATGAATTCCTCTAGGATCTTAGTCCATTTCCATCAGACTTTCGACTTTTTACTTTATGTTTACTTGTTTTTTGGGTTGCATCCCCTTATCTTAGACCGTTTAGTTAGAAGTTTTGGTGCAATGACTTTCAGGTTCTAGGGTTGATTTTTTTCTTGTTTATGTTTGTTTTTGATAACTTATTGAGTTTATGGGAACTCAGCTTCTAAATTAATTATTAAAACTTGTTTCCACATCTTTAAGTGTCCCCCTTTTGGTTAGTATTGTTTAGTTGGGTTGTAGTAATGGTTCTCTCACCAGAGGGTTAGTGTGGGTGCCAATCATAGCAGTTTGGGTTGTGAAAAAGTTGGTATCAAAGTCCTAGGTTTGTTGATCTCATTGTACCAAAACGAGTCTTGCGGAACGAAATGGAGACGTTTGTACTTTTCTTCAACAAGCTTCAGTACTTTAGGAAAATCTCTCTATCTTCTTCTCTTTTCGTACTATAACTTGCTTCCAATTGGTATCTGGTGATCCAAATTGGTATGTAATTTCTTTCACTCTTCGGTCCGCAAGTGGTTAACACATGAAACAATGACTATTAATGAGCCAGTAGGGAAGCTCACAGCGAGTGGACGTGGCTAAGACAGGGGTAGAGGAAGAGGAATAGGCAGAGGTCGGGATAGTGTAGTACCCACCAAAGGTGAAGTGCAAGCTAAGAATGTACCTAGGGAAGAGGCCCGTCCCGCACCGCAGGACGAGGTAGAAGAGAATGTGGAGATTGAGGTAGAATAGGATGCTGAACCAGAGGAGGATGCACATACTTGGACAACAGGACTTCCCCTTTGGATCCAACTCAATAGATTTTGACTTTTCTGAGTGGGTTGGTCAACTCTAGATCCATTCCCACAGTGCTAGTTGCTACCTCCAGTCAACCACCCCATTGTTGCTACAGTCCCTAAGATGGATGAAGTGTTGGGTGCCTATGCCTTTTTTCGTCCACTTTTGGGCCTTGTGATGACTTGCATTGAGCATGAGATACTGACAAAATTTTAGAAGTTAAAGCCATTAGTGTTCCATGGTTCTGAAAGTGAGGATGCCTATGAGTTCATCCTAGATTGCTATGAGAGACTTCACAAGTTAGGCATTGTACACCATCATGGGGTTGAGTTCATGACCGTTCAACTTCAAGGTGAGACTAAGTAGTGGTGGAGAGCGTTTATGGAATGTTGATCGCCATTGTTGCCTTCACTCACCTAGGTTTAATTTAATGCCTTATTTCTGGAGAAGTATGTGCCTCAAAATTTAAGGGACCGCAAGAAGGATGAGTACATGGATTTGGAGCAAGGTGGTATAACTGTAGCTAATTATGAGGCTAAGTTCTATGCCTTGTCCAAATACACTATGTAGTTGGTGACTACAAAGAAAAAGAGAATAAGTTTGTTCGTCAATGGATTGAATCCTAAGTTGCAGGTATTGTCTACTCGCATGACCTTTGCAGGTAAAAGCTTTAATGAAGTGACAGACTTTGTGAAGAAGGTAGAAGGAGTTTGACGGGAAGGGCAGGCCAAGGTTTTGTCTAGGAATCCCAAGAATATAGGTAACTTTAATGGCTCTTACTCCAGATGTTCAGGTATGCCGACAATTGTAGCATGGATAATTCAATCAACTATGCCTGCTTTTACAGGTGGTTACTCAGGGACTCCATAGAAGAATCCTACCCATGATGGTCAGGGAGCCTCTTTTGCGCCAGGCAGCATGGCTTCTCTTGACCATAATTGTTATAATTATGGAGAACCAGAACACATGAGAAGAGATTGTCCCAACCCGTGCATGACTGAACCTGTGAAGTAATAGACCAAAGCAGTGGTACTGGCGTGTGGAGGTAATAATGGTAGAGAACGTCCATACGGTGGGTGATGAGGAAATTAGAGAGCCCGTAAAGGCCGGGGAAATGGTAATGCACGTAGGGGAGCAGTGCATCCAGGCAGAGAGGTTGCCTGTCAGGATGACAAGGCTCTATTTATGCCTTTTCGGGCAAGACTGAGACTGAGGCATCTAATGCGTGATTATAAATACTATTATTTCTGTGACCGGGTGTCTACTATTTTGTTTGATCCAGGTTCTACTTACTCTTATGTGTCAGTACAGTTTGCCTTGAGATTTGATGGGATTTGTGATATGCTTGATGCTCCCATCCTTGATTCTACACTAGTTGGAAAGTCTGTCATAGTTACCCATGTCTACCGTGCTTGTTTTGTCTTGATAATGGGTTTTTAGACTTGGACTGATTTGGTTGTTTTGGATATGACTGACTTTGATGTAATCTTAGTCATGACTTGGTTGTACCCCTATTATGTTGTGCTTAATTGTAATGCTAGATTGTGACTCTAGCGATCTCGTGTAGGGAAAATTTTGGGCGGGAAGCGGTGTACAAGCCTAAGCCAACTAAAATCATATTTTTCATCCGGGCTAGGAAACTAGTGGGGTAGGGTTGTTTGGCATATTTGGTTCATTTCTGGGATGTCGATGCAGAGTCCTCCTTTATTGAGTCTATTCATGTAGTATATGTGTTTAAGGAAGTGTTTTCTACTAATTTACCTGGTATGCCTCAAGATAGATATCTAGATTTTTGTATTGACTTAGAGTCGGGGACTCGCCCAATCTCTATCCGTCCTTATCGCATGGTTCCTGCATAGTTAAGAGAGCTTAAGACCTTGATCCAAGAGCTCCTTGATATTGGTTTTATCCGTTCTAGTGCCTCACTGTGGGATACTCTTGTCTTTTTTTGTGGAGTAAAATGATGTTAGTTTGAGGATGTGCATAGACTACCAACAGTTGAATAGGGCCATTTGAAATAAGTAATGTTGCTTCATATAGATGATCTGTTTGACCAATTGCAGGGTGCATCAATATTCTTTAAAATTGATTTAAGGTCTAGGTACTATCAATTAAAGATTACGCTCGAGGATGTACCCAAGATGAGATTCAGGACTCAGTATGAGATCTATGAGTTCTTGGTGATGTCGTTTGGGTTGACCAATGCAACTGCAACCTTTATGAGTTTAATGAATGGTGTGTTCAACCATTCTTGGATTCCTTTGTAATTGTCTTTATTGATGACATTTTGGTCTATTCAAAGAGTAAGGAAGAACATGTAGACCATCTTCGTATTGTTTTGGATGTCCTTGGAAACAAAAATTATATGCAAAAATTTCTAAGTGTGAATTCTAATTGTCCTCGGTTTCCTTTTTGGGGAATGTAGTTTCAAAAGAAGGGGTAATGGTAGATCCCAAAAGATTAAAGCAGTCAAGAACTAGGGCCGACCTAGTTTTGTGACTAAGGTTAGGAGCTTTGTGGGGGCTTGCCAGCTACTATAGGAGGTTTTTGAAGAATTTTGTCTCTATTGCCACACACTTGACAAGGCTAACTCAAAATGAGGTACTTTTTAGAGGATCGACAAATGTGAAGAGAGCTTCCAAAAGCTCAAGACTCTTCTGACCACATCACTTATTGTGACATTTCCAATGAAAGGTAAGAATTTCATTGTTTATTGTGATGCTTCACATTTGGGTTTGGGTGTGGTGTTGATGTAGGATAAGAGTGTTATAGCTTATGCCTCATGACAATTGAAGATACGTGAGAGGAACTAGCCAACACATGATTTTGAGTTGGCAGCGGCAATGTTTGCTCTTAAGATTGAGCAACATTATCCCCATGAAGTCAAGTGTGAAGTGTTCACTGATCATCGTAGTCTACAACATGTGTTCACTTATAAAGACTTGAACCTAAGACATCGAAGATGGATGGAGTTACTTAAAGATTATAATGTCTCCATTCAATACCATCTGGGTAAGGCTAATATGGTGGCATACGCATTAAGTTGGAAGACAATGAGTATGTGCAGTTTATCTTGCTTGGGTGTGTCCATGCGTCCATTTTATAGGGAGATCAGGCCTTAGAGTCTAGGTTCATGCAGTTGGGCATCCTAGAAAAAGGTGGGGTGTTAGCCAACATTGAGGTTAGACCCATTTTCATTGAAGAGATCAAAGCCACGCAAGTTGAGGATGAGAGTTTTAATGTGCCCAGAAAGAAGACAGTGTCTAGCAAGGCATAAAATGCTTTTTCTAATGTAGGTGGTGTGCATAGTTTTAGGGGGGGGGGGGGGATTTGAAGTGAATTTATTGGTGTCCTGACATGAAGAAAGATATAGCTAAGTTTTTGGCTTAGTGCCAAAACTGTCAACTGGTAAAGTATGAGCTTCAAAGACCTGCCGGTTTGCTTCAGAGAATTCCAATCCTTGAATAGAAGTGGTAAATGATAGCTATGGACTTTGTGGTTGGTCTATGGACGGAAGTTGCATGAAGATTTGGGCACTCAACTCACTTTCAACATAAATTTTCATCTACAAACTAATGGACAGTCAAAGAAAACAATTCAAGTATTGGAAAACATGTTAAGGACATGTGTAATTAACTTTGGAGGGCATTGGGATAAATTCCTACCGTTGTGTGAGTTCTCCTATAACAATAGCTATCACTCCAGCATTGACATGGCACCGTTCGAAGCACTTTATGAGAGGGGATGTAGATTGCTCATAGGATGGTTTGAGGCTGGAGATGTGAAAGTTTTGGGGGTGGATTTGGTAAAGGATGCTCAGGATAAAGTAAGAAGTGACCAAGCTAAGCTTCCAGCCGCTTAGAGTCGGTAGAAGAGTATGCAGATCCTGAGGTAAGGGACATCGCGTTTCAAGCTGGTGAACAAGTTCTTCTGATAGTGTCACCCATAAAGGGGGAGATAAGATTTGGCAAGAAGGGTAAGCTCAATCCTCGCTACATTGGCCCATTTGAGATCCTTGACTGTGTTGGGCTAGTGTCTTAGAGGTTGGCTTTACCTCCTAGTCTTTATGTAGTCCATCCATTTATCAATGTGTCCATTTTGAAGAAGCATCATGGGGATGGAGAGTATATCATCAAGTGAGACTCAGTTTTGTTAAACAAAAATCTTCAGTATGAAGAGAAACTAATTGCGATGCTTGATCGTGGTGTTCAAAAGCTAAGAACCAAAGAGATTAAGTCAGTGAAAGTTCAATGGAAGCATCGTCTGATTGAGGAAGCTATTTGCGAAACAGAGTAGGACATGCGAGACAAGTATCCCCAATTATTTGACGATTCAGGTACTACTCTATTCTTGTCTTTGCCTAATTTTCCTAGTTTGTCACTCGAGTTCGAGTGATGGGTAAATTGGTATTTACTGTAACAATCTGTTCCTTTCATTATGGATATGCCAATGGGGAATGAATTTGGGATTGAAAAAACTTCTTAGTTGTAACTTTTAAAATTTCCACCCTAGGCCAAACTTGGAAGAAACCTGAGTCAGGTGAGTTCTAGTGTAATCTGGTAATGGATGGGGGATTTTATTATTTGAGCGGATAGACAATACTATAAGGAGCCTGTACGACTTTACGAAATCAAATTCAGGAGGCTAGAACTCCTTAATTGATCTTAGCGTGAAAGAATGGTATTAGAACATCAAGGTTTGAGGGTGTGTTGTAAAGTAGGGACTCGGAACACCAATTCCGAGTCTCTGTCTCCATACAACCCGACACAGTCGGGTTATTTCCACCATGGCGGGCAGTCATGAGAAAAATGAAAAAAGTCCCAAAAAGGTTATTTTTATACAAACTTCATTCTTGGAGGGCAAAAGGGTGACTTAGGGTTATTCCTTCTTGTTTTTCACTAATTCTCGCGCTAAAGTTAAGTCAATCGCTCCCGTAATTTGTAAATTGATTCTTAGAACTTAGAATCCTTGCTATTTATCCTTGGGGGAAGGATTTTGACTTTAATGTAATGGTGGAACAAGCCCTAGTTAGGTGTGGGGATCATAGAATTGGCCAACAGTTAGTATTTGGATATAATTCGGGTCAACTAGGCCACTATTATTGATCCTATGCATTAGTTACTTGTTTTAGATCAAGAAAAGCAGAGAGACTCCAAAAAAGAAAAGCTTAAGTTCCTGAAGAGTGTTCAAGCTTGGTTTCGAGGTAGGTGATGATTTGATTTCCTGTTTGTGTTATATATTCCTGCTAACTGCTCCGTTGTATTCATGCATTTAGGTGAATCGGGAAAGAGGAAATGAATCTAATGAAATGACTATTTGTGATTCCATAGCATGTAATGAACTTGTTACCTAATTGTACAATACAAGTATGTAAATCATTCATTGTGGTGCTGATTGTGTTTGTGATTATGGTTGATTAGATCGGTGTCACTTTGAGACACATAATTGGATCGGGTGTCACATTCTGGCACATTATTGGATAGGGTGTCACGTTCCAACATACTAACAGTTTGAATGTGGGTTCTATGAGAGAACCATCATTAATTATTGCATTTGAGACTGATATTATGAAACTGATATATTGAGCATGAACTGGTATATTTTTATTCTTTCTATATTTGTGTGGTTTACTATGTTGTAGCTACTTGTGTACGTCACACTTACTGGAATAGTCGCGTGATCTTACTAGTACACTGTTGGTTTATGTACTGATAATGCACTTGTTATATCATTGTTGAGTACATGGCATCTTCAGGCGGTTGTTGAGAGACCTCAACTAGGAGATCACTCACTTGTCGAGTTCAAGGGTGAGCTAGTTCCTTCAGGCCACCATGGATTCATCTAGGATCTTTTTCCATTTTCTTCGAACTTACACCTTTCGGTCTCTTTACTTTATGTTTAGTTGTTTTGGGGTTGCATCCCCTTATCTTAGACCGTTTGGTTCGAAGTTTTGGAACAATGACTTTCAGGTTCTAGGGGTTGAATTTTTGCTTGTTTATGTTTGATTTTGATAATTTACTAAGTTTTTGGGAGCCAAACTTTTAAATTGAATATTTAAACCTATTTCCACATATTAAAATGCATGGCTTTTGATTAGTATTTTTTAGTTGGGTTGTAGTAATGGTTCTCCAATTGGAGGGTTAGTGTGAGTGTCAATCACGTCGGTTTTGGGTTGTGACATTGTCTTAGTCCCTTGATTCAATTGAAAACGTTATTATTACAACATGAGAAAGGCAGAAGAGGAAAAACCCACTTAGAAGGCAAAGTACCTCACCCACTTATTAAACCAAACAAAATAAGTAAACACTTATGCGCTTAACTTTAACGAACAAATTATAAGGATGGGTATTGTAATGTGTAAATGTAAAACCAACTATTGCATAGCTTAATGTTGCAATTGTTGCATATAAATTACTTCAATATCATGATAAATTGGGATATGTTATAACCTCTTCTTTTATTTTGTTAAAAAATCCCTTCTCTCTTTAGCCTCAGCCGTTGGAAAACCAATTCACCTAGACATGGCTACTATTAACATGACTAGACCTAGTTGTGCTATGGTCAAGGTTCAATTGATCTATCGTCTAATTTTCCAAAGTTCATAGAGATAGAGGTGATAAGCGAGATTACAAAAGTGTCAAGGGTAGAAAGAGTGAAAGTCCAATATGATATGCTTCCATAATACCGTACGGCCTATAAATTACAAAGACATGATGAGGAAGAATGTAGGATGTTGAACCATAATTAATGAGAGTGGAGTATGAAGACGACAAAGAGAAGAATGCTGAGCACAGAAAGGCTAAGGAAAGCATTTAAGGTTCATTGATAAGGGTAGGCAAGCAATAGAAAAGATGGCACCCTACCAACAATTATAATAGTACATATGTCAATATCAATGCGTCGAACAAAGCAAGAAAAGCTAGACAAGAAGTTACTATTACAAACACTTTTGGAGCCTTATCCGAAGAAAATTCAATCATGGAGAAGGACCAACAAAGCAATATGAAAAAAACGAACAATATATATGCTCTAAGTTTAGAATTTGTAACATCTCGTGATAACACCACAGGGATTGCTAATGCACAAGTTTTAGGAACAGAGATACATGCAACTCATAATGGAGGGAGTACACAACATCATCTAAGTCATTTGATAGTAAATCAAACATGAAATAAGTTTGAAAATGCAACAGTACAATGCATTAATTAGAGGAATAAGGTATGGAAGGGGTTAGCAACAACAAATTGGAAATTAAAGTGGCTCATAATGATGCAGTTCATGCAAAAGGAGAAGGATCAGTTAGAAGAACAAAGATGAATGAGGTTTACATAGCTGAAGGAAATCAACCCATGGTGCTTTTTGAAGAACACGTTGATCAATAAAGAGGAGACAACTGGATAATGAACAATACAGATGTGCGGTACCTCTACAAACAGCATAAGGAAGTTTTCCGCCTATTGAGGAACATATTAAAAGATTAAAATTAGAAGGGAGGATCTCACAAAATGAAGTGGATATACCTGGTACTCCTACCGGAAAGAAAGCCACTCCTGTGGCATCTCTACATGCTATAGTCTCTCCTCAAGATCAAGGCAATGAGCTTGCTAACACACAACTAACAGCCACACTTGAAAATGTGTTGATTGTTGAAGACAAGGGAGAGGAACATAATGAAAGTAATTTGCAATGAGTTTGTACAAAAGTAGGTATATCTCCTAATACACTAAATAAAGGAAGACAGTAAATCAAAAGGAAATATCAACAACTATAAGATGGAAACAAGGTTGCAGGCAAAGAGAATATGGAAGGATCATTATAAATGATATACAAAGCTCTTTAGTAGAACATTAGGTTTGTGAGAACACAACAAGCATTTCATAGGGTTCAAATGTTACATAATCACCACAAATTCATGTTGATTGAATTTAATGGAATCATTTCAAGATGTTAGTCTGATTCGGAGATACAAAAAGAGGTTGGGGATGCAATATGTTAATTACAATGCAAATGGAAGATTGGATATTTGTTAAAAATAATATTCAAGTTGGAGTAATTTCAGACTCTGAGCAACATCTGTCTTTATTGTTTACTCTGGAGGATGGGAATCAGGTGATAGTCTTAGTTGTGTATGCTAAATGTTCTGCTAATGAGAGATTAAGACTGTGGAATGATCTCTATTACATCTCTAACAACTACTCCTTTCCATGGATGGTTGGTGAGGATCTCAATATTATATTAAGTGTTGAGGAATAGATTGATGGACTTCCTATATACCTCAAGAATGAGGATTTTCCTTTTGTATTAATTCATGTACTTGGAAGATGTGAATTTTTCAGGTAGCCCATTCATTTGGTGGAATGGTAGAGTGGATGAAGGGTGTAGTTTTAAAAGACTAGATAGAATCGTAGTGAATCAACAACTACTTGATATCTATGGTAAGATTGACATCCAACATTTGGCTAGGACAAGTCTGATCACTCTCCCCTACTTCTCTCTTGTGGGACTTGTACTACTCATGTTGTCAAGCCTTTAAAGCTTTTAAACTTCTGGACTGAAAGGGAGGACTTCTTGGAAGTAGTACAACAAAACTGGATTGTAGAGGATATCAATGATGTATTTATTCAGTTGAAGATCAAACATAAAATGGTGAAGCAGACTCTAACTAAATGGCATAAAGAGCTTGGTGATATTTTCAAATAACTTGCTATCAGGGAATAAATTGTGAGAATAAAGTAAGATCCGGTTGAACAAATACCTTTCCCTGAAAATAAAGCTATTCTACGGAATGCCCATGTTGAATTCAAAAGGTACCTCCGTTATGAAGAAGAATATTAGAGATAAAAGGCTAGTGCCCAATGGATTGAAGAAGTGGATATAAACACAAAATACTTTTACTATTTAGTGAAAGGAAAAAGGAAGAGACTTACTTTGAAGAGAATTATGAAGTCTAATAGTGATTGGGCTAAAAGGGATAAAGAAATTGCTACAAAGGATGTAGAGTTCTTCACAAAGTAATTTAAAGGGGGTTAATATTTCTGACAGTTTGTCTTTGTTGCAACTTATTAATTAACAGGTTTCATTGGAGGAAAATGCTGGATTATGTGAAATGCTTGTAGAAGAGGAGATTAAAAAGGTGGTTTTTTTAGCTTAATGCTAAGAGATCTTGTGGTCCAAATGGCTTCCATGGATGCTTTTATCAGAAGTATTGGAGTGTAGTTGAAGCCGATGTGGTTAAGATGGTATATGTCTTTTTTCAGGGATCTACATTACCTAAATCTATTACTCATACAAATCTGGTTTTATTGCCCAAGAAAGATATCATTCAGTCTTTTTCTAAGCTTAGACCAATTAGATTGAGTAACTTTCTTAACAAAGTTATTTACAGATTGCTACATGATAAATTAGATAGTCTTTTTACCAGATTGATCTTCCTTCATCAATCTAGATTTGTCAAAGGAAGAAACATAACTGAAAAGGAAATAATTTCTTATATTAGGAAAAGAGGTAAACCTGCTAATGTAGTTATCAAATTAGATATGACCAAAGTCTATGACAAAGTAGACTGGAGATTTTTGATGAAGGTATTAGAAAAAGATGGGTTTTGATATGAAGTTGTTGGATATGGTTTGGAGATTAGTGGCAAATAACTGTTATTCTGTCCTTATTAATGGAGAAGCCCATGCCTTTTATCAACATACTAGAGGAGTAAAATAGGGTATCCTTTATCCCCAGAATTGTTTATTATGAGTGCTGAGGTTCTATCTAGGGCTCTTAACTATATGTTTTCAAACTATGAGTTCAAAAGTTATGATTTGCCTAGTGGATTAAACAAACCAATCATTTGACTTATGTAGATAATACAATCATCTTTGCTAATGTAGACAGAAGGTCTCTTCAATTATTAATGAAGACTCTTAGCCTATATGAAACACAGTCTTGTCAACTCATAAATAAAGGCAGGAGTATCTTATACATGTTTAATAAGGCTTCTCAAGCTATTGTTTAGGAAGTGCAGAATGTGACAGGTCTTGTGAAGGTGAATTTTCCCTTGATGTATCTAGGGTGCCCAATTGAGCATGTGAGTAAAAAAAAAAAGTACACTTCTTATAATTGATTAAGAAGATCCATAACGAGCTTCAGGTGTGGAAAGAGAAATTATTATCATTTTGAAGGAAGATTGTTCTGATTAAGACTGTTCTACAAAGTATTCCAATATATTTACTATCAGCTCTTAATCCACCTAAATGTGTCCTTGATGACATTCAGAGGATGTTTGCCAGATTCTTGTGGAACTTTAAGGAAGAAGGTAGATCCAAACACCGGATAGCATGGAATCACATTTGTTTACCTAGAAAAGAGGGGGGGGGGGGAGGGGGGACTTGAAATCAGATCCTTATTTGACATTTCTAAAGCTCCGTTTGCTAAGTTGTGGTGAAATTCTAGGACAAAAAATACACTTTGGTCTAACTTTATGTGAAACAAATATTGCAAGACTCATAGACCTCAAATGGTGAAGTGAAGAGGGCATTCTCAAACCTGAAAACTAATACTAATACTAGGGATTTTTTTTGATCAATGGATATGGTTGGAAATAAAAGTAGGAATTGCAAGTATTTGGTTTAATAATTGGAACCATCTAGGTGCACTACATGTTTTGATGATTCACAATCAAGGGACTGTGGAAGAAGTAAATGAACTACTAGATGAAGATGGATGGAACAACATCTTGCTGCAGGAAAATTTCACTGAAGAAGTGAATGCTCAGATTTTAGGGAAAGGTTAGTTATCAAATGAAAAGGATAAGGTTTGGTGGATGCCGATTGGAAATGAACAGTTTTCAGTTGGGAGTGTCTGGAAGCTTATTAGACAAAGGCAAGAGCAACAAATGAAAATAATGAAGATATGGGAGAAAAGAGTTCCTGTCAAAGTTTCCTTTCTTATGTGGAGGTTATGGTATATGAAGATCCCTATTGGGGAAGTTCTAGTGAGGATGAACATTTCTAAGGAAGTAGAATATTGCTGTTGTGATGATAAGGTGACTCAAACCTTTGATCATCAGTTTATGCAATATTCTTATATTGTTAGCATACAAAATAATTTTGCAGAGGCTGCTGTAATACATGGACCATTAATACAATTAAAATAGGTAATTAAGATATGGTGGGATGCAGGGTGCATTAGCAAATTGAGACCTTTATTTAATGTAGTTCCTTTTGTTATAATTTGGCAAATTTGGAGGAATATGATTAGACATGGAGGTAGCTTGTTAAAACATGTAATAATTCTAGCCATTAATAGACAATTGTACCTTCTTGCTAAAATCAGGTACCCTGGTTGAAAGAGATGGTTGACTCTTAACATATGAGTGTCGAATTCCTGGAAGAATATACTCCTCTAATTAGCACTTAAGTGGTGTTGTGGAAGCATTAAATCACGAAAGCTTCAAATGCAATACAAATGGTTGTAGTAAAGGAAATCCTAAGACATGTGCATTAGCCTTTTGTGTGAGGGATGAAGCAGGTGAACTTATGTATGTTAAATCAAGAAAGCTCAGAGATGATGTGCTAGCTATTGAAGCTAAAGTCAAATCATTAAAAACTGGCCTGGAGTACTTTATGCATAAAGGCCTCTTTTGGTTGACTAAAGAAACTGACTCTTTAATTACAAAAAAGATATTGGATAGTGTTTCTGAGACTCATTGGGTTGTGTCTGTAGATGTGAGAAGTATTACGAAGCTGCTATGCAATGAGAACATATAGATTGCTCATATCTATAAAGAGGGGAACAAATTGGCAGACTTTTTATCTAACAATGTTGCTCATTTTGCAGGTACAAACACAATTATACAAAGAGAACATATAGATTGCTCATTTTGCAGGTACAAACACAATTATACTAAAACTCAATTGGATAGATACTTGTGTGGATAACGTGTTATGAAACTATACAAAATAATGAGAAGAAAGTAGGGAGAAGAGAGAAGACTTATTATTTCTCTCGAGAGATAATTAGGGATTCACATATCTAATTTACAATGAAAAAACCCCCTCTATTTATACGGGAAAATTGAATTGTTCCCAAAGTTAGGAATCCTAAATTTTCTCTAACAGATAGACATTCACTATATTTATAAAGTATACTTTGATTTTAGACAATTTAGTAGAAAAAGGATACAAAAAATAAATTAAATTGAAAAATTGTAGAGTGAGAGATAGAGAGAGAGAGAATTTCCATAAAGTAAGGGGAAAAACATAAATAGACAATTTTAAAATAATTATTACATGTAGATGTCATTGCTAATTGATTATCAATTATGGCATATAAAATATTTATTACAATAGCACAATTTAATATATACTAATTTAGAGTATGTTTTGCATATGTTTATTAAGTAAATTAATATAAAATGATTAGAACATCAATTTATTTTGAAAAATATTATTAATATTACACTACATGCAATATTTGTTTAAATAATGATAATAAATGTTAATTGTTTGTAAAACTTAAAAACAAAAGAACAATATAACGATGAACACAAAAAGAATAAAAGACAAGAGGAACAATATAAGATAACTTTATTTCTTTCAAGTGTTCACCAAATCTTCAAGTGTATACAATATAAACCCTTATGCCTATATTTATAGTGTAATATAGAGGCATACAAAATGTTAGTCATAAATATGAATATAATGGGGGAGGTTATGAAAGTGAAATGTTACAGGAATAATGGTTAGAAAGGTGGAGGTTATAGAGGTTATGATTATCTTTATAATGGAGAAAAGTAATGGAGATAATGGGTGAGAGTAACTTCTTGATGTAGTGGACATCCACACTATAATATTTTATAACACTGCCCCTTGGATGTTCATAGATAATATGCCTCGTTAAAACCTTACTAGGAAAAACTATGTGGGAAAAAATCCTAGTGAAAGAAAAAGAGTACAAATATCTTTTAGTAAGTTTTGAATGTTGCCTCATTAAAAATCTTACTAGAAAAACCCAATTGGGATAAAACCATAGTTAAGGAAAAGTGTACAACACATATATTTCTCCACCTGATAAAAAAATTACTTGATATATCAGAGACGATGCATTTCAATTTTATATCATAACTTATCAAATATTGATGTTGGCAATCTTAGTGAATAAGTTTACAAGATTATCACTTGAATGAGTCTTTGAACTTCTATCTCACTATTTTATTGAAGATCATGTGTGAAAAAACTTTTGGTGAAATATGTTTCGTCCGATCTCCTTTGATTGTTTCCTCCTTTCAATTGAACTATATATTATTTTCGTATATGGTGACTAAAATATCCTTTGCCAAACAAAAATCACATATTTTCTGAATATGATAGATCATGATTCCAATCAAACACAATCCCAACTTAATTCATAGGTCAATATTATTTCTACATGATTTCAAGAAGTGGTTACTAATGTTTGATTCTTTAAATGCCAAAATATTGTTCTACCTCCATAGGTAAACAAATAGCTCATTTGCGATCGAGCTTTATCCAGATGAAATAAATATTCTGCATCTACATAATCAAATCATTTCTGACTCAGAGATTAGTCATTTCAATTTTATTGAAGCTCGTCTTTTCTTCTAAAAGAAAATCATACATCTTCTATGTGTTGAGTCACTTGTTTTGTTAGTTTCTTGACATAACTTTAATGATAATATGACAATCCTCTCACATAACTCATATATATATATATATATATAAGATAATCTTCTCGCATTTGCATAACCAACAATTTTTAAGTGCACCAATTACACTAATACATGACATTTTAAATCATTTTCATGATGTTGGAAAAGTTATTTCTCTGTGTTAAGCACTCTCAGAACCACTGATTACTCAATGGAATTGTTTTAAAACGTTTTAAATCCTTCAAGAATTTTCATATAACCTTCATCGTCTAGTTAGACATGATAATCAGTCATTATACATATTCAAGTATTTCATCTATTGCTATACTGAAATAAGTCTCATTGCATCCACCACTGGAGAACATATCTCCATTTAATAATGTCAAGACTTCTGCGAAAACCCTTTATGCCCCGAGGCACATGTAACACCCCGCTACTATAAAGACTTAGAATTAGAAAGAAACCATTTTTGGAAATAATCAAATTTGGAAAGTTTGACAAAGTTAAGCTAAGTATGAACTTTGGGTCAACTTCAAATGACTATAACTCCTAGATCAGGATGATTTAGGTGTGCTACAAGATACCGTAGGAAAGATCTTTGAATTATCTTTCCAACGCCACCGAGTTTGATTAATTTTGAGTTTGTATGAGGGAGATATGCCCTTTGAATTTTGGTTGTCAGAATATGAAAATTTAACCGAATTTTAAAGGGGTATTCTGGTCATTTCATTAGCCAATTAATTAAATCCTTTTTTAGTAAATTATTTGGGGTCTAAACTGAGTTAGTTCAGTTTACGCACTCAAAGATTTCATGCTATGGTTTTTAGAGAAAGAACTCAAGAGGAGAAAAGAGGAGAAAATTCAAGTGTTTTTGGAGATTTCTTGCGGAATCGAAGTCGTTTCGCCAAAGGTTGATCCCTAAAGAGGTATGTGAGACTTTCACAGTGTTAGGTTCATTCACCCATGCACCAATCATGTTTAGTTCAGTGAAATTCGTTCTAGAAAGTCGAAAGTTTGATAATCTTGAATTGTGTTCTTGAAATTGGCTTTCGTTCTTGAGATTTGATGGGATTGTTGAGTTCTTGATGGAAATCGTGTCAATTTTAGAGTTGTGTTTGATTAGATTCTAGTGTACATATAGTGAGCATCTGAATCTATAGAGGAATTGAGAGAAAGAATCGAATTTAGGCGAATCATGGTTAGAAAATGAAGAAGGAACAAGTCGGCGAAATCTGAGTACCAGATCCGCGAAGGACCTGTTCCTCAGGATTGGAAAAAATGATCTCCATGTCGTGGAGTGGTCACAGACCCTTCTGTCTCAAAATTATTATTTCGCGACAAAATATTTAATATATATCTGCGTCGTGGACTTGCTTCCAAATAATGATTTCTTGATCATTTCTTTTGTTTAATTTTCTAAAGACATTCCTAAACATCACGAGATCCTATCAGAAATCACAACCTTGAATCCATATATTTCAAATTCAAGGAAAGTTACGAGACAGGTCTAGAGAGTTCTTAGAGTCCTTTCAAAAGTCTTTTACAAATGTTTTAACTTTGTACTAAGACATGAGTTAAGTAAAGAGTAGAGATTGAAGTTTATTTATTCAAAGAGTATATCAGTATTATGTATTCCCAAAGAGTAAATGTTTTCATATTTAAGCAAGAAAGGAAACTTTGATTTCCAAAAGATCCTTTGAGCTTGTTTTTCAGTAAAGATGTAAATGCTTTCATAATTAAGGAAGACAGGAAACTTTGACTTCCAAGAGAGCCTTTGAGCTAATTTTTGAGTAATTATATCAAACCACATAAAGAGTTCTGTTTTAAAACATATGAGCTAGTATTATATTTTGGGAGTAATATTGAGCACCAATATGGGGGACAATTCAGACAAATCACAGCCCCCATAAACCATCCACAATAGGTAGAAAATGGTCATACTTTTTAGATGATTCCTTGGTACTTTTTAGTATAGATTAGTGGATCCACTTAGTAGTTAGGTTCTATACCCTCGGCAAGGTATATGACGGCCTTGGCAACATGAGGCAAAACACTGTATCATCACAATAGCTCATAAGTGATGGTTGTCGGCTAGAGAAACTCCCACATAAGTATTTTGTATTATTATATACATAGAGTTACTTGTATTTTTATATACATCCAAAGCTTATATTGTATCTTTGCATATACATAGAGTTACTATTGTATTTCTAAATACACAGAGTTGTCATTTATGTTTTAAAAACTTTTCTTTATATTGCATTTATATTACTGCTTTATATTGAAATGAGTTCAGTTGAGTTGAGACCAGGTTTGTTCTTTTAGTTCCTTTTTCAAGCTTATGTCTTGTTTTAGAATTCCCCTCGCATGCTCGTACATTCAATGTACTGATGACATTCAGGCTGCATCATTTTATAATGTAGATACAAGTAACCATGATTAGCATCTAGTGCATCATTGATTCTAGTTGAACTTCAGAGTTTTTTGGTGAACCTCCTTGCTTCTAGAGGATCCCCTTTTATTGCTTTTCAATATTTTAGTTCATTAGGATGTCGTGGGTCTTGTCTCAATATCCATCTTAGTTATTAAGGCTTCATTTACAGTTAGTTAGTACATTTATCACTGTCTTGTTATATGCTGCCTTATGTTGAATATTGAGTTGCCACTTTGGCTAAGTTGAATGTTATTTAATACATTCTAAGTTATCTATTGTGCAGTTTAGTTTACTTTTTAAAGTATTTTATCATGAGTAAGTCTTCCACTAAGAGTTAAGACAGGCTAAGGGTCGCTTGGGGCCAACAATGGTTCTCGAGTGTCAGTCTCGCCTAGGGTGTAGGCTTGGGGCGTGACAAACTTAGTATCTGAGCACAGAGTTCAAGATTCCTAAGGACTCTATGAAGCCATGTCTGTAGAGTCCTATTTATCGGTGTGAAGTGCACCACATCTATAATTAGGAGGCTACGACATTTATGAACTATATCACTTTTTTCATGCTTATTTCGTGTTATAGAGTTTTATCTCTAAAAAGTTTCTTCTAATTTGTGCTTGTGCCTGTCTTTTAGATTATGCCTCCACGAAGAGCTGTCAGAGGTTGTCCTGTTAGAAGGAATGTTGAATCACAGAAACAAGGGGTACCTAATGCACATGAAGTACAACTCTAATGAGAGGTCACCTATGCTGAGTTTCGGGAAGCTATTCAAATGTTGAACCAAGTTGTGACCAATCAAGTTGGATAGAGAGAGAATTGATAGGAAATGGCTAATACTTCAAGGATATGTGAGTCTTAAGGATGAATCCTCCAAGCTTCACTGGTTTAAGTGTCACTGAGGATCTAGAAAATTTTGTTGAAGAACTTCAGAAGGTTTTTGAGATTATGCATGTAGCTGATGGTGAGAGGGTGGAACTAGTTGCATACCAAATGTAGGGTGTCACTAGAATCTGGTTTGATCAATGGAAGAAGAATCGAGTTGAGGGTGTACCACTTGTGACTTGGGCTTTTTTTGAGGAGTCCTTCTTTGGGCGTTTCTTTCCCTGAGAACTGAGAGAAGCTAAGGTACGAGAGTTCCTCAATCTTAAGCAGAATTCTTTAAGTGTTCTTGAGTACAGTCTGAAGTTCACACAAATTTCATGCTATGCTCCGAAAATGGTTGCTGACATGAGATGCAAGATGAGTTTGTTTGTTGCTGGGTTGTCTCGTTTGTCTAGTAGGGAAGGTAGGGCAACTATGCTGATCGGAGATATGGACGTAGCAAGGCTGATGATCCATGTACAACAGGCTGAGGAAGAGAAACTGAAAGATAGGGAGGAGTTTCAAAATAAGAGGGCAAAGACAAGGAATGAGTCCGAGCAGCAGAAAAGTAATGCTAACCGGTCATCTTTCCAACAAAAACAAAAGGGACCTGCTCCATCATCTGCTAGTGCACCTGTACCAAGGAACAAAGGTGAGTACATTAGTCAGAATTCACAAGGTTTTAGAGCTAGACCTTCCCATTATCAAGGTAGTATGACACAAGGGGGTAGTAAGCCTCCTGCATGTGCTAAGTGTGGTAGGAGCCACTCAGGGATGTGTCGTGATGGCTCCACTGTTTACTTCAAGTATGGTTAGAACAGTCTTTTATACGAGAGTGTCCTATGAACAAGAAGGGTAGTGGTTATGTGGGCAATAGAGCCTAGTCTTCTTCAATTGCTACACCAGACAGAGTTGCATCTAGAGGAGCTAGTTTAGGAGCAGGTGGAGGATCAAACCGTCTTTATGCTATCACTAGTCGCCAAGAGCAAAAGGACTGCCAGATCTTGTCGCTGGTATGATCCAAGCCTTTAACTTTGATGTTTATTCTTTGCTAGATCAAGAAGTGAGTCTATCTTTTGTGACTCCTTATGTTGCGATGAATTTTGATGTTCTTCCTGAGAAACTTCTTGAGCCCTTCAATGTTTCTACACATGTTGGTGAGTCTATTCTAGCAGAGACAGTCTATTGTGATTGTATCATTTTCGTCAATCAGAAGAGCACCATGACTGATTTAATTGAGTTAGACATGGTAGATTTTGATGTCATTTTAGGTATGGACTGACTTCTTGCATGTTATGCTTCAGTTGATTGTAGAACTCGAGTTGTTAAGTTCCAGCTTCCTAATGAGCCACTTATAGAGTGGAAGAGTAGTTCAACAATGCCTAAGGGTTGTTTTATTTCATATCTTAAGGCGAGGAAATTAATTTCCAAGGGGTGTGTTTATCACTTAGTCCGATTTAATGACTCTAGTGTTGAGATACCTCCTATTCAGTCAGTTCCAGTAGTAAAAGAGTTTCTAGAAGTCTTTCCAAATGATCTTCCCGGAGTCCCTCCTAAGAGATAAATAAATTTAGGTATAGATATTCTTCCCAATACTATTCCTATCTCTATTCGTCCATAAGAATGGTACCAGCAGAGTTTAAATAGTTAAAAGAGGAGTTGAAAGATCTACTTGAGAAAGGTTTTATTCGACCAAGTGTCTTTTGTGAGGAAGAAGGATGGTTCTCTTAGAATGTGTATAGATTACCGTTAGTTGAAATCGGTTACTTTCAAGAATAAGTATCCTCTTTCGAGGATTGATGATCTCTTCGATCAACTTCAGGGTGCCACTTGTTTCTCTAAAATAGACCTCAGATTGGGTTATCATCAGTTAAGAGTAACGGAATTTGATATACCAAAGACATCATTCAGGACCCATTATGGTCATTATGAGTTTCTGGTCATGTCGTTCGGTTTAACTAATGCAACTGCTACGTTCATGGACCTTATGAAGAGAGTATTCAAGCCTTATTTAGATATGTTTGTTATCGTATTCATTGATGACATACTAATCTATTTAATGAATGAGGAAGATCATGCTAGTCATCTTAGAGTAGTTCTCTAAACTCTAAAGGATGGAAAGTTGTATGCTAAGTTCTCTAAGTGTGAGTGACTTGAGTCTGTGGTATTCTTATGCCACATTATTTTTGGAGATGGAATCAAAGTAGACACTTAGAAAATAGAGGCAATGTAAAATTGGCCTAGACCCACATCTCCAACTAATATTAGGAGTTTCTTGGGGTTGGGTGGATATTATAGAAGGTTTGTAGAGGGGTTCTCATCTATTTCATCCCTTTTGACAAAGTTGACTCAGAAAACAGTGAAGTTTCAATGGTCTGAAGCTTGTGAGAAAAGCTTTCAGGAATTGAAAAATATGTTGACTGTTTCCTAGTATTGACCTTACCAGAAGGTACATAAGGTTTTATGGTATATTGTGATGCGTCCAGAGTTGGTTTGGGTTGTGTGTTAATGTAGAATGGAAAAGTTATAGCTTATGCCTCTAAACAGTTGAAAGTTCATGAGAAGAATTACCTAACCCATGATCCAGAGTTGGCTACCGTAGTATTTGCTCTGAAAATATGGCGTCACTATCTTAATGGTGTTTATGTAGATCTGTTCATCTTAGACAGAGGAGGTGAATCATTATTAGTGTCAGAAGTGAAAGAAAAGCAAGACAAATATCCTATTTTGCTTGAATTGACGGCAAATGTTCATAAGCAAAAAGTAATGGCTTTTGAACAAGGGGAAGATGGTGTATTAAGATATCAAGGTAGATTGTGTGTACCAAAGGGGAATGAACTCCAAGAGAGGATCATGGAGAAAGCTGATAGCTCTAGATATTCTATTCTTTGAGGTTCTACAAAGATGTGTCATGACCTAAGAGAGGTATATTGGTGTAATAGTTTGAAGAAAGGTATTGCAGAGTTTGTTGATAAGTATCTGAATTACCAACAAGTTAAAGTAGAGCACCAGAGGCTAGGTGGTATGGCTCAAAATATAGATCTTCCAAAATGGAAGTGGGAGATGATCAATATGGACTTTATTACAGGTTTACCAAGGTCTCACAGGCAACATGATTCTATTTGGGTGATTGTTGATAGAATGAAAAAAATCAACCCACCGTAAAGACTGCCCATTCAGCTGAGGACTATGCCAAGTTGTATCTTCAAGAAGTAGTTAGACTTCATGGGGTACCAATTTTGATTATTTTAAATAGAGGTGCGCAATTTACTGCACAGTTTTGGAAGTCATTCCCGAGAGGCTTGGGTTCAAAGGTGAACTTAAGTACTACTTTTCATACTAAAAAAAAGGGTCAAGCAGAGCACACTATTCAGACTCGAGAAGATATGTTGAGGGTATGTGTGATTGATTTCAAGGGTAATTGGGATGATCACCTACTTCTCATTGAGTTTTCTTACAAAAATAGTTACCATTCTAGCATCCAAATGGCTTCGTATGAAGCTCTTTATGGGAGAAGATGCAAATCTCCTATTGGATGGTTTGAATTTGGTGAAGTTGGGTTGATAGGACTAGACTTAGTTAATCAATCTATGGAGAAAGTGAAAGTTATTCAAGAGAGGTTGAAAACAGTGCAGAGTCATCAGAAATCCTACACAGACATTAAGAGAAGGGACTTAGAGTTTGAAGTAGATGATTGGGTTTACTTGAAAGTTTCACCAATAAAGGGTGTTATGAGATTTGGTAAGGGGAAACTTTAGTCCCTAGTATATCGGTCCTTACAGAATATCGAAGAGGATTGACAATGTAGCTTATGAGTTGGAGCTACCATAAGAGTTAACAGCTGTTCATCCGATATTTCACATCTTCATGTTGAGAAAGTGCATGGGCGATCCTTCACTTATCATACCTATTGAGGATATTGGTATTAAGGATAGCTTATCATATGAGGAGATTTCTGTTCAGATTCTAGATCGCCAAGTTTGCAAGTTGAGAACTAAAGAAGTAGCATCAGTCAAAGTTCAATGGAGAAATCAGTTTGTTGAGGAAGCTACTTGGGAGGCTGAGGAGGATATGAAGAAGAGATACCCACATCTCTTCGAATTCGAAGAAGTTCCAAATTAAGGTACTAATCCTTTTCTTGGCTTTTATTTTAAGTTGGCATGTTGTATTTACATTTTGCTTATTGGGTGTTTGAGCTAGATGTTAGATGTTGCGCACTTGACTTTCTACGATTAATCTCATTCAAGGACGAATGTTCCCAAGGGAGAAATATTGTAACACCCCGCTACTACAAAGCTTACAATTAGAAAGAAACCATTTTTGGAAATAATCAAATTTGGAAAGTTTGACAAAGTTAAACTAAGTATGAACTTTGGGTCAACTTCAAATGACCATAACTCCTAGCTCAGGATGATTTAGGTGTGCTACAAGATACCATAGGAAATATATTTGAATTATATTTCCAACGCCATCCAGTTTGATCAATTTCGAGTTTATATGAGGGAGATATGCCCCTTTAAAGTTGGGTTGTCTAAATATGGACAGCTAACCAGATTTTAAAGGGTGTATTTTGGTCGTTTCATTACCCAATTAATTAAATCCATTTTTAGTAAATTATTTGGGGTCTAAACTGAGTTAGTTCAGTTTACGCACTCAAATATTTCATGCTATGGTTTTTAGAGGAAGAACTCAAGAGGATAAAAGTCAAGTGTTCTTGGAGATTTCTTGCAGAATCGAAGTCATTTCACCAAGGGTTGATCCCTAAAGAGGTATGTTAGACTTTCATAGTGTTGAGTTCGTTCACCCATGCACCAATCATGTTTAGTTCAATGAAATTCTGTCTAGAAAGTTGAAAGTTCGATAATCTTGAATTGCGTTCTTGAAATTGGCTTTCGTTCTTGAGATTTGATGGGATTGTTGAGTTCTTGATGGAAATCGTGTCGATTTTAGAGTTGTGTTTGATTAGATTCTTATGTACATATAGTGGGTATCTTAATCTAAAGAGGAATTGAGAAAAAGAATCGAATTTAGGCAAATTGGGGTTAAAAACAAATAAGGAACAAGTCGGGCAAATCTGTGTACCCGGTCCGCGTTGCAAACCTGTTCCTCAGGATTGGAGAAAATGTTCTCTACGTAGCGGAGCCGTCACGGGCCTTTTAGACTCAAAATTTATTTCGTAACCAAATATTTAAATGCATCTCCGCATCGCGGACTTGCTTCCAAACAGTGATTTTTTGATCATTTCTCATTTTAACTATCTAAAAACAATCCTAAACATCACGAGATCTTTCCTATCAGAAATTACAACCTTGAATCCCTAAATTTCAAATTCAAGGAAAGTTAAGAGCCAAGTTTAAAGATTTCTTAGAGTCCTTTCAAAAGTCTTTCACAAATGTTTTAACTTTGTTTTAAGACTTGAGTTTTGAGTTGAGTAAAGAGTTAATATTGAAGTTCATTTCTTCGAAAGCGTTTATCGGGACTATGTATTCCAAAGAGTAAATGTTTTTACATTTAAGCAACAAAGGAAATTTTGATTTCCAAAAGAGCCCTTGAACTAGATTTTTAGTAAAGATGTAAATGCTTTCACAATTAGGCAAGAGAGGAAACTTTGATTTCCAAGAGAGCCATTGAGCTAAGTTTTGAGCAATTATCTCAAACCACATAAAGAGTTATGTTTTTAAGCATATAAGCTAGTATATATTTTGGGAGTAGTATTGAGGACCGATATGGGGGTGAGTTCAGACAACTCTAGGCCCCCATAAATCATGTAGCCACAATGGTTAGAAAAGGGTCTTACTTTGATTCCTTAGTGCTTTTTAGCATAGACTAGTGGATTCACTTAGTAGCTAGGTTCTTTACCCGTAGCAAGGTATAGGGCGGTTCTGACAGAGTGAGGAAAAATGTTGTGTCATTTCAATAGCTCTTAAGTGATGGTTGTCGGTTAGAAAAACTCCTACAAAAGTATTCTATATTATTATATTCACAAAGTTACTTGTATTTTTATATACATCCAGAGTTTATATTGTATCTTTTCATTCATACAAAGTTACTATTGTATTTCTAAACACACAGAGTTGTCATCTATGTTTTAAAGACTTTTATTTTGTAATGCATTTATATTACTGCTTTATATTGAAATGAGTTCAGTTGATTTGAGACATAAGCTTGAAATGGGAATTGAAAGAACAAACCTGGTCTTAACTCAACTAAACTCATTTCAATATAAAGCAATAATATAAATGCAATATAAAGAAAAGCTTTTAAAACATAGATGACAACTCTGTGTATTTAGAAATACAATAGTAACTCTGTGTGTATGCAAAGATACAATATAAACTCTGGATGTATATAAAAATACAAAATACTTCTGTGGGAGTTTCTCTAATCGACAACTATCATTATGAGCTATGTGATGATACGTCTAGCCCACATTGCCAGAACTGTCCTATACTTTGCCTGGGTATAGAACCTACTACTAAGTAGATCCACTAGTCTATGCTAAAATGCAACAAGGAATCATCTAAAAAGTATGACCCATTCTAGCCACATTGGCTATATGGTGTATGGGGGTTGTGAGTTGTCTGAACTCTCCCCCATATCGGTGCTCAATACTACTTCCAAAAAATAACTAGCTCATATGTTTAAAAACATAACTAGCTCAGTTTCTCTCATCTTAAATGTAAAAACATTTACTCTCGGGAATACTTAGTTCCCGTATATCATTTTAAAGAAAATGGACTCAACTTTACTCTTCTCAGTGCTCAAGTATTTAAAACAAGTCTTAAAACAATTTGTAAAAAAACTTCTTAAAATAGGGTTCATGCTGAATTATGATGTGAACGACTCAATTCAAGGTTTTCAATAACCATGCATATAATTCAATAATAGGAACTCAACAACTCCAGAACTCAATGAGTCAATGATATTGCTCATCTCAAGAATGCTCGACTTGAAGGGTACATGAGGAATTATGGGCATGAACTACTCAACTCAAGGACTCAATGATACTTCTTATCTCAAGATTGCTCGACTCATAAGGTTCATGCAAAATTATGGGCATGAACTACTCAACTCAAGAACCTTCATGGGTAACATTTAGTAGTCTCATGATTAAAAATATAATCTCAAAAGGATTAGTAACTCAATACTCAAGACTTAGAACTTGAAGATACTGTTCCTCTCAAAGATACTCAATTTATGGAGTTCATGCAAAATTTATGGGCATGAACGACTTGATTCAAGGATATTATGAATACATTCACCTCATTCTCATACTCACTTACTCGAGTCTTGAAATAGTTTATAAGTAATTGTAGATGACTCCTCGAAAAGTCTCAAAGGGACTTTCTCGAAAAATCTTGAAAAAACTCTCAAGATTTAACTCTTAACTCTACCTTGAATTTGAATTATCAATTTAAGGTTATGATTCATGTTATGATTGATTTCTTGCTGTTTAGAAGTAGTTTAGAATACATAGGGATTGAAGGAACCAATTTAAACAACGAAGAAGGGCAAAATGATAGAAAAGGGACGAGGGCAAGTGACCGTGGTGCACTGAGTGGTGCAGGGTACCAACCCTCTATCTACATACACTCTCTGCTGGTGCAATGGAGGGGAGGCGCGCCAGCCTATTTGTCATGACCTGAGTTTACACCCTGGACGTGTCTCACACTTAAGAACCATTGTTGGTCCCCAAGCGAACCTTCATTCTGGATGACTACAAGCAGAATAATAAGTTAAGCATGCAAAAGCTTAAAAATTGAATATAATTCAGGAAACTCAAATGCTTAAAAACTGAATATAATTCACGAAACTCAAATGCTTAAAAACTGAATATAATTCACGAAACTCAAATACAAAGCTTTAACTCAAATGATTTGCTCTGAATATAAATAGAATATTCAACTAGCCAACAATAGGTAACTTAATTCTTTAAAACATTTAACAAAATAAATTAATAGACTTTTGAAACTATTCTATCTATCTATAAAGCCTCTAACTGAAAGAAATGGAAGTCGGGACAAGACCCACGACATCCTAACGACTGATATAATTGAAAGTACAAGTTGAACTCTTCAGAAGTAAGGAGACTCACCATAGCTAACTCAAACTGCATGTGGTATCAATGAAACGCCTGTTGATGACCCTGAATAGCCGTATCTACACCAAGAAACGATGCAAGCAAAATGGCTCAGTACGTGGAATGTACGAGCATGTTAGGGGAATTATAAGGCATAACATAAGCTTGAACTTGATAAAAAGGAAACATACTTACCTCTTCTCAATTCACTCAACTAACTCAACTTAAGAATAATATACTCAACTCAATGATAAAATATTAAACTCAGTGAAATAAGGCTTAACACAATAATAAGATATTCAACTTAGTGAAATAAGGCTCTACTCAATAATAAGATATTCAACTCAGTGAAATAAGGCTCAACTCAATAATAAGACACTTGACTCTTGGTACTCAAACTCTGGATACTCAACTCAATATAAAGCAGTAATAGGAGATGCAATATATGGAAAGCTTTTAAAATAGTAGAAAACGACTCAATGTATTTAAGAATACAATATACTGAGTTTGTATGCAAGGATACAAGATAAAATCTACTTGTATATGAAAATACAAGGTAAACTCTGTGTATATTATAAAATACAAAATATCTCTGTGGGAGTTCTATGAGCTATGTGATACAACGTCTTGCCCACGCTGCTAGAACTGTCCTATACTTTGCCAGGGTATAAGACCTGTTAACTAAGTGGATCCACTAGTCTATGCTAAAAGCATTAAGAAATCATCTAAAAAATATGACCATTTTACTATGTTGGCTACATGGTTTATGGGGGCTGTGAGTTGTTTGAACTCTCCCCCATATCGGTGCTCAATATTACTCCCAAAATATAACTTGTTTAAAAACATAACTCTTTTTGTGGTTTGAGATAATTACTCAAAAATGTATCTCTTAAAATAGGTGGTACTCAAATTGCTCAAAATTATTTTGGAAATCTTAGTTTCCTCTCATCTTAAATGTGAAAAAATTTACTCTTGGGATTACTTAGTTCCCATATACCATTTTAAATAAAATGAACTCAACTTTGCTCTTAATTAAAAACATTTCAAAATAATATTATAATATGATCATTGATGACTCGGGAAGTCATAGTGCATAAACATTAATGGTATATCTAGATACCATACTGCTCATACATTGATGGCATACTTGATGGTCAGACTAATAATGTTTTAGAAAACTCTTTTCTCAAAACTCATCTTTACTTTCTCAAAACTCAATTTAAGAACTCAGGTGCTGGCATTAAAAAACTTTTTAAAATTTATGACTCAAATCAGAGGGTCATGTGGAGTTGTGAACATGAGCGACCTAACTCAGAGATCTTAACAGAAATAGAGAACCTCAATATTCAGAACTCAAGACTCAATGATACTACACATATCTAGACTGCTCGACACATAGGGTTCATGTGAAATTATGGGCATGAACAACTCAACTCAAGGGCTTCATGGGTAACATGTAGTAGTTCCATAAGTAGGAATATAATCTCAAAAGGATTAGAAACTCAATACTCAAGACTTAGAACTTGAAGATACTACTTCTCTCAAAGATACTCAAATTATGGAGTTCATGCGGAATTTATGAGCATGAACGACTCGACTCGAGGTTCTACATAACAATAGAGAACTCATGTATATAACTCTTCTCTTCTCATACTTACTTCCTCAAAACTCAGCTCAAATCGATAATAGATCTCAAAGTATTCACAAGTGAACTCAAAGACTTTGTTGAACTCTACTCTTAACTCTTTCTTGAATTTGAATTATGAATTCAGGAGTTATGTTTCATGATTTAAAGGATGCCAATAAAAATATAGCAATTCTATAATTAGGAATAAAACTTTTAAAAGAAACATGAACTCAAGAACTCACAATCAACTTATCTCAAGAATACTCAAATCTAGGGAAAGTATCCTAGATTACTCTTTTACTGATCTGAAAGTAGATGTAGGGCGTGAGGGAAAACTAATCCAACACTATGACGCCTTACATACCTGGAAGAACAAGGTTCTTGAAGAATCTTGAAGAAGAACTTGATTAAAAGCTTTGAAACCCTAGCTTGAAGGTAAACGATCAAGAAAACCTTTCTTGAGATTCTTAGTTTCTTGAAATCTCTATGGCCAAGAATATGATTTTCATTAATGATTCATAATTGTATGGAGGAACTTGAGTTATAAATAATGAAATTCTTAAAGAAAAGTTACCTTGAAGAATAATCTTGAAAAGGATTGAAAGAATTTCGAATGGAGTCTTTACTTCGATTTTTTCTTAGGGTTTTGCCCTAGGGTTTGAGAGAGAAGAGAATAATGGACTAAAAGATGAAAATCTGATTGTTTTGAGCTTTTTTTTAGTAAAAAAATTCTTTCAGGGTTTTCTTGGAGGTAAAAAAACAAAAACAACAGTTTTTAGTGTTTTCCCGTCGGTTAAATTCGTAGTAGCACTGTATAGTTTACTAAAACAGTCATAACTATTTACTCAGAAAATGGATTGACGTGAAATTGGCGGCGTTGGTAAGTAAATTCAAATACCTTTAATTTCATATGTTATTGCTTATCTACCTCTTTATATTCTAAGAGATATGGTAGTTTGAAGTTGACCCAAGTAGAATCTTACAGCAAAACTTAATCAATAAGGAAACTTCAAGAACAGTTATCAAGAACTCATCAAGAAATTAAATTGTTCAATATTTATGGATAGATTCGCAAAAGAAACTCATGATTTAATTGTGGGTGAACGAACCCAACATTATGGAAGGTAACATACCTCTTAGGGATCAAACTCATGGTGAAAATCCTCAACAAAACTCAAGAATCTCGACGAACGCTTTGATCCTCTCTTCTTTTCTCTTCTTGAACTCTCAAATAAAACCCTAGACGTATATTAGGATTATAAAACTGAACCTAATATGATTAGACCCTTAAAACCTTACTAAAAATGAATATAAATCTGATGGGGTAAGGAAAAGACCAAAATACCCTTACTATTTTTGGGTTACTTTCCTTAATTGAATAGCCTGACTTCAAAAGAGCTTATCTCACTCATACGAGCTCGAAATTTAGCAAACTCGACTGAGTTGGAAATATAATTCAAAGACCTCTTATTAGCTATCTTGTAGCCCACCTAACTCATCCTGCACTAAGAGTTATGGTCGTTTTATGTTGACCCAAAACTCATAACTTAAGCATAACTTGCAAAATTTCAGATTTTGCTATTTTCAATTTAGTTCTTTTTGGAACTCAAGGTGCTACATCTAGTTACCTGACCTTAAGACTTAAGAAATTTTAAATTCCTTGGTAAAATCCTACGTACAACAACGGATGGTTCGAGTCTTAGTTCAAAAATTTTCTAGGCTGTTACAATATCTCCCTTTTGGGATTATTCGTCTTCGAATGACAGCTAGAATGGGTATGGAATGAGGTTACTCTTATCATCTCTATCATACCAACTATAATTTTCCCGCATTACTATTCAGAACCAACTAAGGGTTCTCATTTAACTATTTCTTATAGTTAAACCTCATTCTCTTGTTCCTCCTCATTTATAACCTTAGAGAGATTTATCATACCATCATCTCATAATAGGATCATTAAAGCTTCTCTTTCTAACATTACTCCATTACTAAAAGGACCTTTGAAAAGATCTCTCCCATACTCTTTTGAACTCATTATTATCTTAATCTCAACACTTAACTTGATTTCCAATCTTATCATGTCCCACTTAGGTCTGAAGCTGACATTTGAAGACTATTTACCTATTCCAACATCTCTTACTAGTCTACATCTCTTTTTACTCAAACACTCGGGATAAGCTTATCCCATGACTACCAAACTCTGCATAAGTAGGTGCTGAGACTTCCTTTTCTAAGGTGTTTCTCTTAACCTCTTCTGATTACATACCCTCTCGATACACCTCGTAATGCTCTTTTTACTCTTGTGACTTAGCCATACTTCACTGCCCTTATCAAGAGGTTTAGGGTATCTCACTTTTGATGAAATTGGACTCATTTAGGGATTTATTTTAATAGAAATAGTGTCCTCAAATGCTTATTTAGTCTAAATATTTGATGAAAACACTTAAGTTTTAGGTATTTGAAGTTTGAAGGAAAACATGATCATAGTCTAAATATTTGATGAAAACACTTAAGTTTTAGGTATTTGAAGTTTGAAGGAAAACATGATCACTAATTCGCAAAAAGGAACAAAAAGGCTGAAAGGAACGAGAAAACGAAGGTCTGAGGATTGCCGAGTCCATTTGGCAAGTTGCCAAAGGGTCTCACTTCACCTTTTATTCCAGTGTACTGAGCCTGAAGGAAAGGATCAAGTCGGCGGAAAAAGGGAGCAGTTGGCGCATCACCGAAAAGTTCTGCGAAGCAGTACTATATCACCCAATGAACCAGAGCACGACGATGCCGAAGGATGGCTCAAGACGGTGATGAACTACACCAAATGACCCACTGCAGCAAAGATTCTTGAAAATTATAAATACTCATTGAGAGTTATAGCTTAGTATGAGATTTTAGTATCATAATATTTTTAGTGTGAAACAATTAATATAATTTTAGTACTTTTTCTTTGAGTTTGAAAGGGTTTTGAAACTTGAAGAAGAAGAGGGTTTCATCTCCAAGGATTTGGACTTGGGTCTCTCGGATTCTTCACTTAACAAGACTTAAATCTTTATACCCATTTGAATGCAAGCTCATTTAGGTATAAATTTCTATCTTTTGATGTGTGGCTAAAACCCCCAATTATTGGGGTGTGATTTAACAAATATGTGTTGATATTATTGTTGGGTCTTGCTTCCTGATAGGATAGATGCATTTTAATAGTGATTTCACCTAGTGGTTGTGGTTTAATTTAATGGGTTTGTAGTTGCAAATACAAAACCACCATGTGTTTTCGGCTTGCTTGAGAGAGAGGTTGCGAAACCAAGACCGCTAGACTGATGGCCTAAGGAGTGGGTCGACATGAGGTTCAGCTCGAGATGGTGAACCCTAGTCCCATCTCTTAACACTCAGCTCGAGAGAGTGAGTGGGGTAAGGCATAGGCTGGCCTTCATGCGGCAAATGGGTGTCCCAGAGGAACCCATTTGAAATAGGGTAAGTTTCCCGAGGGGGAACTTATTTCCATCTAAAGCTTAGCCTAGTCACTATTATCTTGCAAATTTCCTATCGAAAGCATGTACCCAGTGATTTATACCAATATATATTGCGGTCACATTCCAAGAATCCCCTTTCACTAATAGATCTATTTATTATTTTTACTGCTTTTGCTATATTTGTGACAAAACCCCTACATCGATATTTGACACTTTTGTGTCCCCCTTTAATTTATAATGTTTTTAATCGTTAATGTCTTTAGCTACAACTAGTTAGAACTAATTTTATGTCTCTATTAATTCTTGAAAGAACTCCCTTAGGACACGACCCCAACCCTTGGTTGGATTATTATACTATTGCACGATCGTAGACACTTGCATCGAAAGTTGTGTCATTGATTATGCAAACATCAACTTCTACCACTCATATTTATTTCATCTAATCACCTTAATTCCTCACGTACTCTATGTCAGGTCTTCTAGTTCAAATCTCAAGACAAAATCATAACCCTCATGTTTCCATTCTTTGGATCATGGCACTTACCTTAAATTCAAGCTTACTGTTCATTACTAAACCCAAATATCAATATGATTACTCACGTGTTATGCTATACCTCATTACTTGATCAGTTCTATAACCTTATGAACACCATGACCCCTCTCAAAAAAATCATAAGCGTAGCTTAGATTTATCAATTTATGAATACTTTTGCTCTTCTATTCAACACTTACACTTGGTCATTACCTACACAATGATACTTCATCGCAAACTCCTTCTAGCTAAGACACACTCTACCTCTTATGATGGAATCTTTCTAACTCACCACTTCTTAGTCTATCCATAAGGGAAAACTCTTTATTAATATGTTACTAGGTGCATAACTATAGTAGCATAGCTTGTTGAAACACCATCTCCCTTACTTAGATTACTAAATCTCTGCATACTATTCTATTAAGTGGCACTTTTTACTACTACTGCTCATAATCTCGTAGCTCATGCTACCTTTTAGGGTGAGAATACTACCCAAGCTCTAAACATACTTTCTCATAAGGATCTCATAAACAGGGGTTAGAGAAGAGATTAAAACTCACTTTTAGCTTAAATGCACAATTCATATGAATATGGATGCATTCCTCTGGAACTCAACACTTAACTCACTCATGTGCTTCTCTCAAGCCCCTCTAAAGTCTCATGACTTCCTCAAGATTTTTCTAAGAGTAACTCATTGATAAATAATTGACTTTGCTTTTCAACCACCTTTAATATAGGGGTAGTCGAATAGATATGAGAACACACAAGTTAGAATAAGTCTCTATGACATAGCTCTATTACACGATTAAGAGTATGAAAGAAGGAAAACTTTTCCTAAATGTCTGTAGTCACTTATTTATAGAAGTGGGGCCCTCACAACCACAAATAAGATCCTACTTGACATGACTTGATAGACACCCTAAGACACTCAAACTCTGTGCTTTGATACTAAGTTTGTCACGAACCGAGCCTATACCCTGGACGTGGCTGACACTCAAGAACCATTGTTGGTCCCCAAGCGAACCCTCATCCAGGCTGACTACAAGCGAAAGACTAATTTAAGCATGCAAAAACTTAAAAACTAAATATAATTCATGAAAGTCAAATACAAAGCTTTAACTCAAATGATTTACTCAAAATATAAATAGAATATTCAACTAGCCAATAAAGACAACTTAACTATTTAAAATATTTAAAAAATAAATGAACGAGCTTTTGAAACTCTACTATCTATCTATGAAGCCGCTAACTAAAAAAGATGGAAGTCGGGACAAGACCTACGACATCCTAATACCTGATATAACTGAAAGTACAAGTGGAACCGTCTGGAAGCAAGGAGGCTTGCCATAGCTAACTTGAACTGCATGTGGTATCAACGAAGCACCTGTTGATGACCCTGAATACAAATATCTACATTATGAAATGATGCAGGCCAATGACTCATTACGTGGAATGTACGAGCATGTAAGGGGAATTTTAAAGCATAACATAAGCTTGAACTTGATAAAAACGAAACATACTTACTTCTTCTCAACTCACTCAACTAACTCATCTCTCAACTCAAACATAAAATATTCAAATCAGTGAAACAAGGCTCAACTCAATAGTAAGATATTTAACTCAGTGAAATAAGACTCAACTCAATAATAAGATATTCAACTCAGTGAAATAAGGCTTAACTCAATAATAAGATATTCAACTCAGTGAAATAAGGCTCAACTCAACAATAATACACTCGACTCTTGGTACTCAAACTCTGGATACTCAACTCTGAATACTCACTCATTATAAAGAAACAATAAGAGATGCAATATCTATAAAGGTTTTAAAACAGTAGAAAACAACTCAATGTATTTAAGAATACAATATACTCAGTTTGTATGCAAGGATACAAGATAAAATCTGCTTGTATATGAAAATACAAGGTAAACTCTGTGTATATAAAAATACAAAATATCTCAGTGGGAGTTTATCTAACCGACAACCATCACTATGAGATATGTAATGACACAGTGTTTCGCCCACGCTTCCAGAACTGTCCTATACTTCACCAGCGTATAAGACTTCTCAACTAAATGGATCCACTAGTTTATGTTAAAAGAATTATAGAATTATCTAAAAAGTATGACCCATTCTACCTATGTTGGGTACATGGTTTATGGGGGCTATGAGTTGTCTGAACTCTCCTCTATATTGGTGCTCAATACTACTCCCAAAATATAACTAACTCATCTGTTTAAAAACATTACTCTTTCTGTGGTTTGAGATAATTATTCAAAATTATTTCTCTTAAAAGATATGGTACACAAATTGCTCAAAACTCTTTAAATCTCAGTTTCCTCTAATCTTAAGTGTGAAAAATTTACTCTTCAAAATAGTTAGTTCCCTTATATCATTTTAAAGAAAATGAACTCAACTATGCTCTTTCTCAAAAACATTTCAAAATAATATTATAATATGATTATTGATGACTCGGGAAGTCATGCTGCATAAACATTGATGGTATATCTAGATACCATACTGCTCATACATTTATGGCAAACTCGATTGTCATATTAATCATGTTTTGGAAAACTCTTTTTTCAAAACTCATCTTTACTTTCTCAAAACTCACTTTAAGAAATAAAGTATTGGCTTTAAAAAACTTTTTAAAATTTATAACTCAAATCATAGGGTTCATGTGGAATTATGAACATGAACGACTTAACCCAGGGATCTTAATAGAAATAAAGAACCTCAAAATTCAGAACTCAAGACTCAATGATACTACTCTTCTCTGGACTGCTCGACTCATAGGGTTCATGAGGAATTATGAGCATGAACAACTAATTTCAAGGGCTTCATAGGAACTTAATACTCAAGACTTAGAAATTAAAGGCACTACTCTTCTCCAAGATACTCAAATTATGGAGTTCATGTGAAATTTATGGGCATGAATGAATCGACTCGAGGTCTATATAACAATATATAACTCATGTATAGGACTCTTCTCATTCTCATACTTACTTCCTCAAAACTTAGCTCAAATCGACAGTTGATCTCCAAATATTCACAATTGAACTCAAATACTTTCTTGAACTCTATTGTTAACTCTTTCTTGAATTTCAATTATGAATTCACGAGTTATGATTCATGATATGAAGGATCTCAATAAAAATATAGCTATTCGATAATTAGGAATAGAACTTTTAAAAGAAACATGAACTCAATAAATCAAAATCAACTTATCTCAAGAATACTCAAATCTAGGGAAAGTATCCTAGATTACTCTTTTACTGATTTGAAAGTAAATATAAGGCGTGAGGACGAACTAGTCCAACACTATGATAGCCTTACATACTTGGAAGAACAAGGTTCTTGAAGAATCTTGAAAAAGAACTTAATTAAAAGCCTTGAAACCCTAGCTTGAAGGTAAAAGATCAAGAAAACTTTCTTGAGATTCTTGAATTAGTTTCTTGAAATATCTATGGCCAAGAATTACGATTTTCATTAGTGATTCATAATTGTATGGAGGAACTCAAGTTACAAAGAATGGAATTCTTGGAGAAAACTAACCTTGAAGAAGAATCTTGAAAAAGATTGAAAGAATCTTGAATGGAGTGTTCTAGATTGATTTTTTCTTAGGGTTTTGCCCTAGAGAGAGAAGAGAATGATGGACTAAAAGATGAAAATCTGATTGTTTTGAGCTTTTTTTTAGTAAATAAATTCTTTTAGGGTTTTCTTGGAGGTAAAAAACAAAAACAACAGTTTTTAGTGTTTTCCCGTTGGCTAAATTCATAATAGCACTGTATAGTTTACTAAAACAGTCATAACTATTTACTCAGAAAAGGGATTGACGCGAAATTGGTGGCGTTGGTAAGTAAATTCAAATACCTTTAGTTTCATATGTTATTTCTTATCTACCTCTTTATATTCTAAGAGATATGGTAGTTTGAAGTTGACCCAAGTAGAATCTTACATCAAAACTTAATCGATAAGGAAACTTCAAGAACACTTATTAAGAACTTATCATGAAATTAAATTGCTTAAATTGCCCAATACTATGGAAGCTGACATACCTTTTAGGGATCAAACCCATGACGAAAATCCGCAACAAAACTCAAGAACCTCGACGAACACTTTGATCCTCTCCTCTTTTCTCCTATTTTCTCTTCTTGAAATCTCAACTATAACCCTAGGCGTATATTAGGATTATAAAACTGAATCTAATAGGATTAGACCCTTAAAACCTTACTAAAAATGAATTAAATCAGATTGGGTAAGGAAAATACCGAAATACCCCTCACTATATTCAGGTAATTTTCCTTAATTGAACAGCTTGCCTTCAAAAGGGTATATCTCACTCATACTAGTTCAAAATTTAGCAAACTTGGTTGCTTTGTCAAGATAATTCAAATACCTTTCATTAGCTATCTTGTAGCCCACCTAACTCATCCTGTACTGAGAGTTGTAGTCGTTTGAAGTTGACCCAAAACTCATAACTTAAGCATAACTTGCAAAATTTCAGATTTTTCTATTTCCAATTTAGTTCTTTTTGAAACTCAAGGTGATACATCTAGTGACCTGACCTTCAGACTTAAGAAATTTTAATTCCTTGGTAAAATCCTACTCACAACGAAGGATGGTTCGAGTTTTAGTTCAAAATTTTTTTAGGGGTTTACACCACTCCCAGAAAGCCTTGACGAATTTCTTTGCTCGTTTTCTCATCCTAGTTCACCTAGATTCGAATGATTTCCTCCCCACCCACTTAAATTTGAATGCTGAACCTAAGTATACACTAATCTACTAAAAATAGCCCTCAAATGACTAACTTTCATCTCAAGAATTCCTCAAAACCTCAACAAAATAAGATTTAGAATGAAACTTCAAGAACACTCATGATTGACATGTGGGTGAACAAACCCAACACTATGGAAGTTTACATATTTCAAAGAACTAGGTTCTTGGCAAAATCTTGAATTTCTTGAACGGTCGTTTAAAACTTTGAACTTTTTCTCCTCTTAAATTTTCTCTCTAAAACCCAAATGCTTTTGGAGATGAATGAAACAGATTCTAACCAGTTTAGACCCTTAATTGGGTGTAATTCACGTTTAGAATAAGTGGAGGTAAGGAAAATACTAAAATACCCTTCCTATTTTCGGGTAACTTTCCTTAAATAAATAGCCTGACTTAAAAATGACATATCTCCCTCATATGAGCTCAAAAATTAGCAAGCTGAGTGGTGTTGGAAAGAGAACTCAAAGATATTTCATTTGATATATTATGGGTCTCCTAACTCATCATGTGCTAAAAGTTATAGTCATTTGAAGTTGATCCAAAACTTAAAAGAACTTAGGAATGACTTGAATGAACTCTCTTCTAAAACCCTAAGCGTATATGGATTTATAAAAATTGATCCAAATCAGATTTTTCCCCAAAATATTAGTAAAATTTGTTTTAAGCTGATTGGGTAAGGAAAAGACCAAAATGCCCCTCATATTTTTGGGTAATTTCCTTAATTGGACAACCCAACTTTAAATGGACATATCTCCATCATACAAGCTTGAAAATTAGCAAAGTCAGTGCTGTTGGAAAGGGGATTCCAAGACCTTTAATTTGATATCTTATGGGTCTTCTAACTCATCTTGTGCTAAAAGTTATGGTAGTTTGAAGTTGACACAAAACTTAGAAGAACCTAGGAATAACTTGAAGGAATTCTCTTTAGTTCTTTTTGGAATTCAAGGTGCTACGTCTAGTGACCTTAACACTTAAGAAAATTTAAATTCCTTGATTAAATCTTATTCTCAATGAAGAATGGTTTGAGTCTTCGACCAAAATTTTCTGAGGTGTTACAGATTTATGGCCTAGGGCGCTTTTATAGCAAAATAATGTACTTTGGTGAAAAGAGTCATGAAACCAATTCCACTGAATTTGCTCAATTCCTTAATGTGAATATGGTAGCAGTGCATACTATGTCTGAAAGAAGACAAGTGATAGAGTAACACACATGAATGTGGAAAGAGATACTAAATTATCATAATTTGATAAACTTAAATGTTATGTTTCATTCATAATGGGAACTTTTGATAAATGCTACAAGTTTAGATCCATTATCTGAAGTGAATGAGGTGTAAGCCCACCATGCTAGGCGTGGAAAAGATCCTGACCTTGGTCGTCGATGTGGTATCACCAAGAATGTCTTTGGAAAGACATGTGTTATTTTTTTCTGATTTGTATTGGACAAGGATTAGTGAAATTGAGACACATTTTATAGTAATTCAAAAGTCTCCTAATTCAAATACTTTCATACTTTGGAATGATCGTTTGAGACATCATAAGTCTATAATGATGGGACGAATTATATAAAATTCTATGGGATATCCATTTAAGAACCTAAAGATTCGTTTAAATGGTGAATTTCTTGTACTGCTTGTTATCAAGACAAATTAATTGTGAGACCATCACTATTGAAAATTGAGATTGAGTCTCATGTGTTCATGAAACATATGCATGAGGATATTTATGAACCTATTCAACCACCTAGTAGGTTGTTTAGATACTTCATGGTCTTAATAGATGCTCCTTCTAGATGGTCTCATGTGTGCCTATTGCCATCTCGCAACTTGGTGTTTGCAAAATTGTTGGTACAAATAATATGATTACTAGCACAGTTTTATAATAACTAAGTCCATTTGTGTTGATAACAATGTAGAATTTTACTTTCAAGCATTTAATGATTAAATTCTATCATTTGGGACTGAATAAACTCAATCCTGATGTGAATGTGATAGTGCAAAATAAATCTTATCAATACGGATGTGCATTTAATCGTGATGGGATCACGACTCACCTTCAAAAGAGGTAGAGAAATTGAGAAGAAATAAATCCTAAAATTACTCCCAAAGTAATAAAATTGAAATTTACTCAAATAATAGTAAATTAGAAATTTACTAAAGCAAAAGACACATGACATAGTAAACTTAGAGTTTACTAGTACTAACACTTTTATAAGTTGACATGAATGGTTTGGTCATTCCAAAGATATGCATTTTGAGTAATAGACATGCATTGAAGAACTAGAAGATTCTTCAAGATTTCTTTTTGTTGTTTGTTCGCATGAGAAGTTGATTGGATCAACTAATGTTGGGACTAAATTTCTATATTCTGAAAAGTATAAATGTTGAATATGAGATCATTCACCTATCAAGTGATATGATAAATAGATGCATCTATAAGAGAATCATATGGTTATTTGTTTTCAACCTGCAGTTTGACATTCACAAAATTGTGTGTGCAAGATAATTGAGTTAAGAACACAATTTTCAAAATGTGTAATCAAGACAATTCATCTGGATTATATTGATAAATATTACACTGATATGACATTAAATGCTTCAAATAAATGTCAATCATTGCTTATGAGAACAAATCTTCATGGTCTGAAATATAATATATTGCATAAGAAAGTAAATGTATACATAAGACCAATAAATTATGATTAATTTTTCTCTTAATTGATTTATTGTCAGGGACTAAATAGTTTCCATCTAATAATTTTGATGTGTGGTGTAGATTCATGGATATACAATGATGCACAAAGATGAATTCTCCTAAATAGATTGAGATATATGTTAGTTTATCTAACATAAGGGCGAGATAAGAAGTAAACGAGTATCAAATGCTCATATTGAATGTCCCTAAAGGATAGGTTGTACTACATGCGTGAAGCATGATACACCAATCGATTCTAAATAAAATAATTCTTGAAAAAAGGAAAGGAGCAAATGACAAAATTATCATATAAGAAGACAATTTGTTCTTTAAAAGCCTACGACATAACACTTTATGAAACCTCATGAGAGGAGTAGCTACTTGAAAATAGCGAAGTCATGAGATCTCAATAAGTTCAAAGTGATATTTCAGCGATGATATCTTTGATACAATATAACGCAATATTGTAAAATATTATTACGATATGAATTTTACATCTATTAAAGCATGCTAACGTATAAATAGTTATCAAGTGAAAAGTGAAAAGTGAAATGATGTATCTTGTAAAGCATAAAACTTATTTGACTTGCAGCCTAGACATTAGAAGATGTCACACTTTTAATACTTGATGTTGTCACTTGACAAAATTAATATGAAAATATCCGATAGATTCAAAATGCATGAAGCATATGCAATTTTTTGAAAAACTTTTTTATAATTCTCATGTGGATTAAATTAATAATTTTTTTTTTTTTTTGTATTGTTATACAAGTTGATAACATAAAGTGGAACTCTTGAAGAGTTTTCAAAAGGCAACAAATTATTTGCTTAAAGAAGTTGATGTGAGGAATAGATTTTGAAATAAACATTGATATTGTGATATTGATTTAAGGACAATATTACCATATTGTTTGCCTTTCAATAGATGACTTCAATTTTGTTTTATTGAAACTTTCTGGTTGTCTTTTCATTTTACCATAATTATTTTCGTTAATGATTATCTGTGACAAATAGTTATGCTATATTGTTATGCTATTATATAATGTAGTTCTTTTATTCTTTACCTTATTGTTTAAAGTGTATTTTCATGTATCAATACAAACAAATTTTTACCTTTTAAAAATAAATTTTCAAAACAACAATTAGGTTGTCTTCAATGAAAGAATGGTACTCAAAGAAGAATGTGTAGAATCAATTGATGTATCTTATTTGTTAGTAACAGAGATACCAAACATTCTATGTAGATTTTGAAGTTAATCTAAGATTGGTCAAATGATGTTTTTTGTTCTTGTTTATCTGAGCTGAAACAACTAACCTGAACTATTGGGCACATTCTCAACATAGGTGCTTTTATACTAGTAATAGAAATAAGGGAAACTCCTAATAAGATTTGATAACCGTGCGATTTCAGTAGCCCTCAGTGATAGCGGTGGACTCGGCCCTATTTGATATCCTTTGCATCTGCGTGAATTATGGAAACCTGAATCGAATTGATATTCATATGCCTATGTCCGTCCACTTCTAAAGTTAAGAGTTCAAAAATAGGGTTTAGCGAATGAGTTTTAAGTTAGTTGTAATGGTGGTTGAGTGAACCTTTCAAATTCTAAGATTTAGCTGAGGGATTTATGTGGCCATACTTTTCATGTGTATGCATAAGTTTCTCGAGAGTACTGATTTTAAGCTAATATATGTATGAAGGAATTAATCGCAGATGATGTAATAATAAAAGAAGACCTTACAAACTCATGCTGCATTGCTGTAAGTATTCAGGTGTAACATTTTTATTTACTTCTTCTGTTGATTTTCTGCTGATTTTGAATTGTCTTTGCAGTGGAAAGATAAGTACGGTAATGATGAAATTTTGTTCACCACATTTACTTTTGCTACTTAATTGTTAGTTTGATGTGATTGATTATGTTCCTCTTTAATTAACTTTTTTTATCTTAAAAAAAAAAAACTTTTTAAAATTTTTTTGTACTTAATAATATAGCATACATACAATAATTTATTTATATACATTTATTATTAATTAATGCAATATACACGTGGAAAGCATGTACACTTAACTAGGTGATAATGGTGATGGTTAATCAAATAAATGTTGACTAATGAAAGTAATTATCGATAGTAATAAGTGGATGTAATAATGATTGATGGTGATAATTGCAAGTGATGGCTAATGGTAATGACAATTGATTTTGGTGATTGATGATAGTGATAATTGTGATTGAGCTGATGATGAATGTTGCAGATGGTAGGTAATGGTGATTATGGTGGTAGTAGTTGTGGTTGTAGGAGTGGTTGAGATGAGAAGATGGAATAGTGGTGAATTGTCATCTTTGTAGAAATTATTAAAAAGATATCTGATAATATTAGGACTTTGTTATAGATTTTAATCATATGACTCATTAAGTGGTTGTAACATAAGAAAAACAAACACACTTAATAATTAAGATATAAATGATTATGCTTTGGACCTTGAAAACAAAAGAATTTAATGAAATCTAAAAGTCCTTTTGTTTTAGGTCTCTGTCGTTAAGTCCTTTCAAGGTCCAAGTCATAATCATTTATATCTTAATTATTAAGTGCATTTGTTTTTAATGATTTTAGAAACACTTAATGAGTCTAAATGATTAAAGTCTTAATATTAATAAGATATCTATTTAAGAATTTCTACAAAGATGACAATTCACCACTACTTCATCTTCACATCTCAACCACTATTACAACCACAACTCTATCACCTTAATCACCATAACCTACTACCCGCAACATTCATCATTAGCCCAACCACAATTATCACTTTCATCAATCACCAAAATCAATCATCATTAGCATTACTCATCACTTGCAATTATTAACATCAATCATTATTACATTCACTTATCACTATTGATAATTATCTTCATTTCAACACTACACATGAATAACCATCAGCATCATCACCTAGTTAAGTGTAAGTGCTTTGCATTAATTAATAATAAATGTATGTAAATAAATTATTGTATGTTCTTATATTATTAAGTAGATTTTTTATTTTAAAAAGTAACTTTTTTAAGATAATTATTCAAAAGGGAACATAATAATTCACATCACACTAACAATTAAGTAGCAAAATTAAATGTAGTGAACAAAATTTCATCATTACCGTACTTGTATTTCCACTGCAAAGACTATTCAAAATTAGCCAAAAATCTACAGAAGTAAATAGAAATGTTAAAGCTGAATACTTACATCAATGTAGCAGGAATTTGTAAGGTCTTCTTTTATCATTACATCATCCACAATTGATTCCTTCTTACATATATTAACTTAAAATTAATAATCTCGAGAAACTTATGCATACACATGAAAAGTAGGACCACATAAATCCCTTGGCTAAACCCTAGAATGCAAAAGGTTCACTCAACCACCATTACAAATCACTGAAAACTCCTTCGCTAAACCCTATTTTCGAACTCTTAAACTTTAGAAGTGAATGGACATAGGCATATGAATATCAAGTCGATTCGGATTTTATCATTCACGCAGACGTAACATATTTCAAACATGATCGGGTCCACCGCTATTACTGAGGGCTGCTGAACTCGCACAGTTTTCAACTCATATTAGGAGTTTTCCTTATTTCTATTACTAGTATAAAAGCATCCATGTTGAGCACCCAATAGTGCATGTTAGTTGTTTCAGTTCAGATAAGCAAGAACAGAAAATATCATTTGACAAATTTTAGATTAACTCCAAAATCTAGATTGAAAGTTTGGTGTCTCAGTTACCAACAAATAAGCTACATCAATTGATTCTACACATTATTCTTCGAGTACCTTTTTTTTCATTGAACACAACCTGATTGTTATTTTGACAATTTGCTTTCTAAAGTTAAAATTATGTTGGCATTAATACATAAAACTTTACTTTAAACAATAAGTTAAAGAAAAAATGAACTACGTTATATAAGAGCATAATAATATAGCATAACTATTTGTCACAAATTTATCATTAACCAAAATAATTATGGTAAGATAGAAATGACAACCAAAAAGTTTCAATCAAATAAAAGTGATGTCATCTATTAAAAATCTAACTACACGATAATCTTTTCACTAAATCAATATCACAATGTCAATATTTATTTTAAAATCTATTCCTCACTTCAACTTCTTTAAGCGAATAATTTGTTGCCTTTTGAAAACTCTTCAAGAGTTCCACTACATATTATCAACTTGTATAACAATACAAAATATTCTTGATTGATTTAATCCACGTGAGAATTATAAAAAGGTTTTCCAAAAATTTGCATATGCTTCATGCATTTTGAATCTATCGAATATTTTTACGTCAATTTTGTCAAGTGACAACATCAACTATTAAAAGTATGACATTAAATATTGTGTTGTATTGTATCAAAGATATCGTCGATGAAATTTACTTTGTCTTGGTTCACAATACAACATAACTTATTGAGATCTCGTGAATTCATTATTTTCAAGTAGCAACCCCTCCCATGAGGTTTCATGAAGTGTTCTGTCGTAGGCATTTCAAGAGCACATTGCCTCCTTATATGATCATTTAGATCCTTTGATCCTCTCTGTTTTTCAAGAATTGTTTTAGTTAGAACCGATTGTTCTATAAAGCGTCACGTATGTAGCAGAACCTATCCTTTAGGGACATTCAATAGGAGTATTTGCAACTCTTGATTACTTCTTATATTCCCCTTATGTTAGATAAACTAACATATATCTCAATCTATTTAAGAGAATCCATCTTTGTGCATCATTGTATATCCATTAATCATATACCGCACATCAAAATTATTAGATGGAAACTATTTGGTTCCTGTCAATAAATCAATTAAGAAAAAAATGATTATAATTTATTGGTCTGATGTATACAATTATTTTTGTATGCAATATATTATATTTCAGACCATGAAGCTTTGTTCTCATAAGCAATGATTGACTATTTATTTGAGGCATTTAATGTCATATCAGCTTGGATACTTATCAATATTATCAAGATGAATCGTCTTGATTACACATTTTGAAATTGTGTTCTTAACTCAATTATCTTGCAAACACAATTTTGTGAATGTCAAACTGCAGGTTGACAACAAACACACATATGATTCTCTTATAGATTCATCTCTTTATCATATCACATGCTATGAGAGCGGGTCCATATTCACCATTTATACTTTTCAGAATTTAGAAATTTATTTCCAACATTAGTTGATCCAATCAACTTATCATGAGAACAAACAACAAAAAGAATTCTTGAAGAATCATCTAGTACTTCAATGCGTGCCTATTACTCAAAATAAACATCTTTAAGATGACCAAATCATTCATGTCAACTAATAAAATTATTAGTACTAGTAAACTGTAAGTTTACTATGTCATGTGCCTTTTGCTTAGTAAATTTCTAATTTACTATTATTTGAGCAAACTTCATTTTTAATACTCTAGGAGTAATTTTTAGATTTATTTCTTCTCAATTTCACTTTAGTATTGAGTTTATTCAATCCCAAATAATAGGAATTAATCATTAAATGCTTGGGATGAAAATTCTACATTGTTATCAAGACGAATGAACTTAATATGATTATTAGAAAACTGTGCCAATAATCATAATATTTGTACCAACAATTTTGCATATACCAAGTTGCCAGATGATATTATGCACACATGAGACCATCTGGGATGATCATCTATTCGGATCATAAAGTGTCTAACCAACCTACTAGGTGGTTGAATAGGTCCACAAATATCCTCATGCATATGTTTCAAGAACGCATGAAATGTAATCTCAATTTCATTAGTAATGGTCTCACAATTAACTTGTCTTGATAAGAAGTAGTACAAGAAATTCACCATTTAAACGAATCTTTAGGTTCTTCAATGGATGACCCTTTGAATTTTCTATAATTCGTCTCATCATTATAGACTAATGATGTCCCAAGCAATCATGCCAAAGTATGAAAGTATTGGAATTAGGAAACTTTTGATTTACTATAGAATGTGTCCCAATTGCACTAGTCCTTGTCTAATACAAACAGAAAATAACACATGTCTTCCCAAAGACATTTTTGGTGGTCAGGACCTTTTCCATGCCTAGCATGGTGGGATTATACCTCACTCACTTCAAAGAATGGGTCTATACTTTTAGCATTTATCATGAATAAAACACAATCATCTAAGTATATTAAATTATGATAATTTAGTACGTTCCATATTCATGTGCATTATTCAATCACTTGTCTTCTTTCAGAAATATTATGCACTACTACCATATTCACATTAAGAAATGGAGAAAATTCAATGAATTGGTTTCATGAATTTTTCTTCAAAGGACATTATTTTGCTATAAAAGCACCTTAGGCCATAAATCGATGATACTTGAACCAAATACCTTCTCATCATGGTGCACCAGGACTTTAGTCCAATATATTAGTGATTCGACATGAATCCATCGCCTACTCCCTTGATGCGATTGGACATGAAACAATCGTCTTACTCCCTTTATGCGATTGAAAACATTATTATTACATGATGAGAAATGCAGGAGAGGAAAAACTCACTCAGAAGGAAAAGCACCTCACCCACTTATTAAACCAAACAAAGTCAGTAAAAAAGCTTTGCACTAAACTTACACGAACAAATTATAAAGATGGACATTGTAGTGTATAAAAGTAAAATCAATTGTTTCATAGCTTAATGTTGCAATTGTTGCATATAAATTACTTCAATATCATGATAATTGGAACATGTTAAAGTTAATTAATTATAGTCTAATCAGTGGACCTTATTCACAAAAAATTGACAAACAACCAATAGTTTTAATAATAAAAAAGCAAGTAAACCTAAAATAATGAAATTTGCTAACCTTCGTAAAGTTCCTACTAACCTGAATCAGATATATTAAATCAAAGTCAATTGGTTAGAGACTCATATTGCTAATGTGTTATAGAACTATATAAAATAATGAGAAGAAAGTAGGGTGAAGAGACAAGACTTGTAAATTCTCTTGAGATATAAATTAGGAATTCCCTGATCTAGTTTACAATGAAGAGAACCCCTCTATTTTATAAGAAAAAATTGACTTGCTCCCAAAGTTAGGGTTCCTAAATTCACTATATTTATAACACATACTTTGATTTTAGTAGAAAAAAGGATACAAACAAATTAAATTGATAAAACATAGCGACAAAGACACAGAGAGAGAGAGAGAGAGAACACGTAGGAAATTTCCATAAAGTAAAGGGAAAACACAAAAATAGACAATTTTAAAATAATTATTACATGTAGACGGCATTGTTAATTGATTATCAATTATGACATATAAATTGTTTACTACAATAGCACATTTTAATATATATCAATTTAGAGTATGTTTTGCACGTGTTTAGTACGTCAATTAATATAAAATGATTAGAACAACAATATATTAGGAAAAATATTATTAATGTTACACTATGTGCAATATTTGTTTAAGTAATGATGATAAATGTTATTAAATTGATACGATATGGATTTAATATATTTGAATGCTTTTGTTTGCACTTGATGAAAGTCGTAATTTTAATCATTTAGGTCTCTTTCATCAAGTCCTTTTGTTTTCAAGGTCCAAATCATAATAATTTATATCTTAATTATTAGGTGTATTTTTCTTATTTTACAACCACTTAATGAGTATATGATTCAAATCTATAACAAAGTCTTAATATTATTAAGATATTTATTTATGAATTTCTATAAAGATGACAATTCACCACTACTCCATCTTCTTATCTCAACCACTATCACAACCGCAACTACTACCACCTCAATCATCATCACCTATCATCCACAATATTCATCATCATCCCAACTACAATTATCAGTATCACCAATGACCAAAATCAGTCGTCATTACCATTAGTCATCACTTGCAATTATCACCATCAATCATTATTACATTCACTTATCACTATGGATAATTACCTTCATTAGTCAATATTATATATGACTAAACATCACCATCATCACCTAGTCAAGAGTATGTGTTTTGCACCTGTATATCGCGTTAATTAATAATAAATGTATATAAATAAATTATTGTATGTAATTTATAATATTAAGTACAAAACTTTTTTAAAAAGTATTTTTTTTAAGATAGAAAAAAAAGTTAGTTAAAGAGGAACATAATAATTCACATCACTCTAACAATTAAGTAGCAAAACTAAATGTAGTGAATAAAATTTTATCATTACCCTACTTGTCTTTCCACTGAAAGACAATCAAAATCAGCCAAAAATCAATAGAGTAAATAGAAATTTTAAACCTGAATACTTACAATAATGCAATAGGGATTTGCAAGGTCTTCTTTTATCATTACATCATCTGCGATTGATTCCTTCATACATATTGTATCCAGTAGTAGATTTGATGTATCAGTTGCATTTTTTCTAGTGGTTAGCTGTTGATGATAAAAAAAATCTTGTCAATTCTTCAAAAAACAAAGAATAAAGCGAAAGAGACCATTAGCAAACTTACTACTAGATATTGCCAAGGAGTTCACCAAAAAAAATAGATAGATGAAAAATAGGAATATCCGATAAAAAGAACTCAATATAATCACAACCATGTAATAAATTTACTAGCGTATAGAATTCTTACATGACATGTGCTGCATCTTTTTCCTCTCTTTTGAGTTCCTTCCACTTGTTTGGAAGCGAAATAAAATTTCGAGCAATTATCCCAACTCATTGGATAATTTTGCCAATTGATCTGGTTTATTTGGTCTTCCTTTACCAACCCCCAACTCAAGACCATTGCCTCTATTGTCACAACCATTCTTGATTCTAGTAGAAGCATCATATGAAAAAAAAAATTAAAGTCAGTTCAAAGTTGCACCTATAATCTAAAAAATATTGCACGTAGGTATGAAGACTGAAACAACTAATAGTTTTGCTTTATTTTGTTGTATATAAATAGACAATTAAGTCAAAAAAAAAATCATTGACAAAACAAAGAGAATATACAAGAGCTAACAACATCTTTTTTTATCATTCATATCATGTCTATTTATTATAAGCTTCACATATTATATAAATATCGTTGTGTCCAAAGGTGTAGATCACAATGCCTATCCATTTAGTAAAAAGTTCAACTTGGCCAATAACTAAATAATTTAATCCTAATCAATATAATAAAATGTATTACCTGTATTAACAACAGAAGTAGGATTATTTTATTCATCCAATGATTGAGTATCTTGAATAATTTCCCTTGTAAGTGTAGTTTTCTTAAAGACACGTCCACCTGGTGCCATTGATTGGCAGAATACTATCAAAACACAATAAGTAATTTTAGAATGTCCATAAGACATAAAATCCATTAGTTTAACAAAAAAAGTTATATAAAAGCACCAACAATTGACAACTAAAGAAAAATCTAAAAATATCATAAATCATCAATCTGCAAAGTCTCACTCACATAATTTATTGATAAGATTTCACTGTTCTTTCTAATATTAATTGAACTATTGAAGCATCACTAGCATATAAACGAAAAAAAGTACTTCGGATTAGCAGGATACGACTATGATAACTATCTTTCTATGCAAAATTTTTCCATTCAGAAGCAACATAGAGAAATATCAGGACCTTTTCCTAGAGTCCCATGGAGAAGACTGGTATGCAATAACATGGGAGTACCAAAATGACTTTATATTTAGAGTAGTAGCATTAGGAAGATTGGCTACAAGGGAAAAAATTGATAGATGGGGATTCACATAACTTTGGAATGTCCTTTATGTGCTACTAGTTTGGAGAGTATTAGACACTTCTATTTTGAATGACTTTGTTGTTATGGCGGTGTTGACTTGGAAAGAACCTCTCCTTAATCCTGGAGACTTGAAACAAGAACCTGCTTGAATGATTACAAAGAAAAGGAAGAGCCCAAATGCAGTAATCTTCATAATGGTAGTTGTTAGATATGTATACCATATTTGGAAGGAAAAAAATGTGAGGGTATTCCAAGGAAGAGCTAGAGGCGGAACACTGGTAATCAAGACTATCATACAAGAGGTTTGTCAAAGAGGGCCTCTAAATGCAAGTGTTGAAAGAAGGAAATGAACTTGAACTTTTACCCTGTGTATTCGCACATAATAGAGTTCTTTAGTTAGACTAAAGCAAGATACTGTTGTTGATGAACTAAAGTTATTATAGATTTATTTCCTTTTCTGATTTTGTAATTCCTTTTGGTAATAAGCTTTTTACCAAAAAAAAATAAACTAGCAGATTAAAGAACTAGTATAACATATAGAAGATATATATACATGCAGGAAATGTCCAAATTTAAAGGCACGATAACTTTGTTGAAAACTTATATAAGCTATGGTGTTAAGAAGAGATTGTATAAATACCAAGTTCCGTGAAGAAATGTCTATTAGTTTCAGTAAAAAATTTAACTGTCCCACATAATATTCATATAAAAAGATTTTGATTTTGTTTATTCAAATCCAAAGTTTTCATTTTCCTATCATAATTCTATCTTCCAAGTTAAAGAAGCAAGTTTCACTTGATAGACTTTCATACCATGTTTTCACTACAATCCATCCTCTCTTACCTAAAAAGTCCAAAGAAAACATCAATATACAAATAAAACAGAGAAGTTGTTCAGTATATACCTTGAAAATTGTTATGCTTCAATAGTATGTGTCACACACCAATAGTAAATATGCACGCCACACAAGATGTAATATACACGGTAATAAGAGTGTTTCTAATTCAGAAACTTATAATTGACTTTTTTTTATCTTCTGTTTGATTGTCGGACACAATAGTAAAGCAATATCAATGTATGTGACACAAATAATCAATGAACAAATCTTCTGCAGCATATAACTGTCTGTTTAATTTTGTTCAAACATAAAATAGGGGCATTGATATATACCTCGTCTTCTTGTTCAGGTCCATAAAATCTTCACTTTGCAAAGACAAAACTTTTTCATTTGTTTTCTCATATATATAGTGGTTGTCCTAAAATTGTTTTGGAGCAAAAAAACTAAAAAAGTTGAGCGCCGAAAGATAGTTTCTTTTTCTATTTTTTTGCTTTCTGGAGGACGATTATGAAGAAGTGGAAGAAATAGTGCTACCTATTAACCTAGAAACTTAGGAAGTGAAGAAGTGGGTGAACAATTTTCTTTTAAATCTAATATTTATCTCTACTTTCATCTGATATTTAAAAAATAAATTTCACAAACAAAAGGGCATAAATATCTATATTATTTCACAAAATAAAATTGCACAGACAGGACATAAATGTCCAACGATTTTATTTATAAAAAAAAAATATTGAAGACATAAAGAAACATAAAATTGATGTCTTATAGATTGGATTAATAGTTGTGCCTTCTTCAGCTGAATCTCAAAATTCTGGATCTTGTAAATTGTGTTAATCATCCTAAAAATTAATAGAAGCACTAGAGAATTCATTTTAAAAATCATAGGAATCGATTTAGAGCAACACAATGCACCTTTTTGTCTCTCTCAACATCGATATCACTGCTATAAAGCTTATCAGAGTTGCAGAGGCGATGAAAACATCAAAGAGACACGGTATTTGAGCTGACTTACAAAGATCTAGACTTTTGAAATTAGATCTGACGAAACTCTACATTAGATGTAGAAAACTTCTTGAATGGATCAAATTGTGTCCTTCAAAGATTAAGAAAAAAACACTGAACATTTGGTAGAAAGGAGATGAAGATCGGGTTGGGGAGAAAAAAGGAGATGAAGAGGTTGGATGGACAAGATGAAGAGGTTCTTGCACTAACCTAATGGTAAATTTTGGTACTTTTGAGCCTATATTTGGTATACTTATATAATTATATATATATATATATGTGTGTGTGTGTGTGTGTGTGGTGGTGGTGGTGGTGGGGGGGGGGTTTCTTTTGTCCATTTCAAATAAACAAATGAAACAATTTAAGGATGATTTATCTATTTTAATTTAACATAGGGTTTAAAAAAATAAAACAAGATTTTTAAAATTTATGGTCCGAAATTTAAAATATATCAAATATTCAAAATGTTTTTTAATCTTTTGATCTTAAACATTTCATTTGACAAATTGAATTAAAGAGTTGCTAACAAGGGGGAAAATATTACTTTTTAAACGAAAATAAAACGAAAAGTAGTATAAAAAAGTTGAAATGATGGGAGTAATTTCTTTTTTAGTCTAATTTAAGAGTTTTTTTTTTTCATAAATACTTTTAAAATTTTGTAAAAATAAATAACCAAATTTTAAAATAATTTGTCATAAAAAGGTTATAAACAAAGCTTTATTTAAAAAATAAAATAAAATAAAATAAGACTCTATATATATATATATATATATATATATATATATATATATATATATATTCGAACTCTCTAAACTCTTTTTCATTTGGTTCTACTCTTATGTAGCTGCATGCAAGTCCACCTCCACCGGTCCACTTGTCCTTATTGCCATGTGATAACACAAGTTTACAAAATTGATTCGATGATGAATTATATTCCTAAAATTTTTAAGTAGTAAGAAAAGTATTTTGTAGTATTTCTAAGGAGTCCACAATTATAAAAACACTTAATAAGATAAATATTTATCGAATACAATTGTAATAATATATTTGAATCGAATGTTTTTAATTTAGCTAAATATTGAATAGTTTTGACTTATTTTTATTATGTTGGCTTCTTATGCAAGTTTAAATTATAAAATTATTGCTCAATTCAATTTTTTTTTATAATATAGCTAAATATTGGGTAGTTTTGACTTTATTTTTTTGACCCTATTCAACCACTTATCCCTTATCGATGTTATGATTTTTTTTTTCTTTAAAATGATTTTTTATGTGGGCCGAGGAAATTAAAGATGCATTGAAATTTGTAATTTTAACGGCTTCTTTTCATCGTTATGGAAAAGCAAATGGGGAAGGAATTTGGGGCCAGAAAACTTCTGAGTAGTAACTTGAAAATTTCTAGCCTAGGCTAGACTTGGACAGAATCTGAGTTAGGTGAGGTCTAGAGAAATATGATAATGAATGGGGCGTCTAATTATGATTTGATCACATGATTGGATAGCCAAGACATTAAGGAGCTTGTACGACTTTGCCGAATCAAATTTGGGCGAGTAGAACTCCCGAAACTGATATTGGCGTGAAAGGGTAGTTTTAGAACGTCCCTGCTTGAAGGTGTGTTGTGAATTGGGAGTTTGGAATTCAAATTTTGAGCTTCTCTCTCCGTGCAAGCCCTCGTGGTGGGATTAATCCCGCTAAGGCGGGGCCGATGTGGTGGGATGGGGTCCACCGTGGCGGGCCAGTCGCAAAATAAGTCAGGGAAAAACCTCAATTTCATTATTTTCTGCAAAGCTTCATTCTTAAGAGCTAAGGGATGACCCAGGGCGATTCTTGATTGTTTTCCACAATTTCTAGTGCTAAAGGTAAGGAAATTACTCCTCAAATCTGTATTTCGATTCCTAGAACTTAGAATCTTGGGTAACTATCGTTTGGGGGGGGGGGAGGGTTTGCCTGAAGTTGATGGTGGGAAAAGCCCTAATTGAGTATTAGAATCTTGGGTTTGGCCTTGGGTTGATAGTTTGATTATTATCCGTGTAAATTAGGCCCTGTTTATCAATCCTTTCGTTACTTACTTATATTTATATACCAAGAACAAGCTGAAAGACTTCAAAAAAGGGAGGCTCAAGTGTCTTAGGAGTATTCATGCTTGGTTTCGAGGTATGTGATGGTTTGATTTCCTGTTGTTTGATATATACCAGTTAATTGCTTCATTATATGCATGCATGTATATGAATAAGAAACTGTAAATCAAAAGGAGATGATTATGTGTGAACAATGTATGCCATGAACATGTTACTTGATTGTATGACAATGAGTATTGTTCATTCTAGGTGTGATTGTGACTGTGGTTGTGCTGACTAGAACGGGTGTCATGTTCTGACACATATATTGGATCGGGTGTTACGTTTCGACACATATATTGGACAAGGTGTCACGTTCCGACACATATATTGGACCAGGTGTCACGTTTCGACACATATATATTGGATTGGGTGTTACATTTCGACACATTAATAGTTTGGGCGCGGGTTCCATGAGAGGACCACTTCTGGCTATTATGTTCATGTTTAACTGTTATTGATATTGGGTAATTGTATGTTGCTCCTAAAATTATAACTGAACTGTGTTCTGTACATGTGTACTTACTGTGTGGTAATTGCTTGTATATATTGTGCTTACGGAAGTAGCCGCGTGATCCTACCAGTACACCGTGGTTTCGTATATTGATACTGCTCTTTCTCTTTCCTTGTTAAGTATAGGGCATCTTCAGGTGGCTACTGACATACCTCAGTTAGAAAATTATTGACTACGATCGGATTTGAGGGTGAGCCAGTTCTTTCAAGCTGCCATGGATCCTTTCCTTGTTGTTTATGTTTAGTTTTTAGGGTTCCACCCCCTTTTTTTTAGACTTGTTAGTTAAATAGAGTTTTGGTACAATGACTTTCAGTTGTAGGGGTTGAATTTCTACGATAGTGTGTTTGTTAGACCTTCGGAGTTTATGGAAACTCTGTATAATATTTAGTCATTAAAACCTGCTTCCATATTTTCGTTAATTGCTTAGTTGGGCTGTAGTAATGATTCTCCCATTGGAGGGTTAGTGTGGGTACCAAACACGACGGTCTGGATTGTGACAAAGTTAGTATCAGAGCCCTAGGTTTGTTGATCTTATTATACCAAAACGAGTTTAGTAGAGTCTTGCAGAACGGTACAGAGATGTATGTATTTTTCTTCGAGAGGCTACAGGACTTTAAGAAATCTCTCTGTCTTCTTCTCCTTTCGTCCTATGACTTGATTTCAATTGGTATCCAGTGATCCAAATTGGTATCTAATCTCCTTCACTCTTTTGTCTGCAGATGGTTAACACACGATACAACTTCGTCAGAAACGTAGCTCCCATCAATAAGCTAGCAGAGGAGTCCGCAACCAAAGGTTGTGGTTGAGGCAAGAGTAGGGGAAGAGAAAGGGGCAGAGGCCGAGGAAGAGTGGTACCTGCTAGGGGTAGAGCCCTAGCTGAGAATGTTCCTAGGGAAGAGGCCCCTCCTGCATCCCAAGAAGAGTAGAATAGAATGTGGAAATTGAAGACGAGGAGGATATTGGACCAGAGGAAGATTCATAGGCTGGGAATACCGACTTTCCTCCAATAGACCAAGTGTAATCCAGCAGATCATGACCTTTGTGAAGGGGTTGGTCGTCCCTAGAGTCCTTTCCACAGTACAAGCGGCTCAACCACCGGCCAACCGCCCAATTGCCGCTACTGTTCCTAAGGTGGCTGGAGCAACAGGCACTGATGCCTTCTTCTATCCCTTATTAGGTCTTGTGATGAGTGGTATTGAGCATAAGATATTGACTAATTTTTTTAAACTGAAGCTGCCTATGTTCTATGGTTATAAGAGTGAGAATGCCTGTGAGTTCATTTTTGATTGCTATGAGAGGCTTCACAAGTTAGACATTGTAAACTAGTATGTAGTAGAGTTCGTGACCTTCAAGCTTCAAGGTGAAGCTAAGCAGTGGTGGAGGGCCTATGTGGAATGCAGATCGCTAGTCTTGCCCCCACTCACTTGGACGCAGTTTCGTGCTCTGTTCCTGGAGAAGTATGTGCCTCAGACTTTGAGGGATCATAAGTATAATGAGGTTATGGCTGTGGAGCAAGGCGGTATGATTGTAGCTGCCTATGAGGTAAAGTTCCATGCCTTGTCTAGATATGCTACCCAGTCGATAACTTCAAAAGATGAGAGGATTCGTCTATTCGTCAAAGGATTAAACCCCGAGTTACATGTATTATTTCTTCACACGACCTCTGCAGGTAAAAGTTTTAATGAGGTGACAGATTTCGTGAAGAAAGTGGAAGGAGTTCGACGTGATGGGCAGGCCAAGGCTTTGGCTAAGAAGCCCAGAGCACATGTAACTTTCATGGTTCCTACTTCAGAGGTTCAGGTAGGCCAACACTTGCATCCCAGTCAATTTAGTTAGCCATGCCCACTTTTACAGTTGGTTACTCGAGAACTCCACAATAGAATCTTATTCAGGATGTTCAAGGAGCCGTACCTGCGTATGGCAGCAGGATGTCTTTTGACCGCAGTTCTTACAATTATGGAGAACCTGGGCATATGAGGAGAGATTGTCCCCATCCACGCATGTCTGACCCCGTATAGCAGCAAACTAGAACAGTGGTACCAGCGAGCAACGGTAGTAATGGTAGAGGGCGTCCACAAGGTGCGAGAGAAGGAAATCAGCGAGGCCGCGGAGGCCAAGGAAATGGTAATGCAGGTAGAGGATCAGTGCAGCTAGGCAAGGAGGTTGCTCGTCAATATGATAGGGCTTAGTGTTATGCCTTTTTGAGCAAGACCGAGGTTGAGGCGTCTGATTCAATGATCACAGTTACTATTCTTATCTGTGACTGGATGGCTACTGTTTTGTCTGATCGGGTTCTACTTATTCATATGTGTCAGTTCAGTTTGACTTGGGATTTGATGTGGTTTGTGATGTACTTGATGCCCAATCCATGTTTCTACCCCAGTCGGAGAGTCTGTCATAGTCACCCATATCTATCGTACTTGTCCTATCATGTTTATAGGTTTTCAAACTTGGGCTGATTTGGTTATTCTGGATATGACTGACTTTAATATAATCTTAAGCATGAATTGTTTGTCCCTTTATTATGTTGTGCTTAATTGTAATGCTAAGTCTGTGACTCTAGAGATCTCGGGTAGGGAAAGTTAGAGTGGGAAGGGGTGTACAAGCCTAAGCCAGCTAAGGTCATATCTTTTGTTCTAGCTAGGAAACTGGTGGGGCTAGGGTGTTTGGATATTTGGATCATATTCGGGATGTTGAGGCTGAGACTCCCTCAATTGAGTCTTTTGCTGTAGTGTCTGAATTCAAGGAAGTATTTCCTACTGATTTTCCTGGTATGCCTCCGGATAGGGATATAGATTTCAGCATTAACTTAGAACCGAGCACTTGCCCAATCTCCATTCATCCTTATTGCATGGCTTTGGCAGAATTAAGAGAGCTTAAAGCGCAAATCCAGGAGCTTCTTTATAAATGTTTCATCTATCCTAGTGCTTTCCTGTGGGGGTGCTATTGTCTTGTTTGTTAAGAAGAAGGATGGTAGTATGAGGATGTGCATAGACTACTGGCAGTTGAATAGGGTCACTATTCGAAATAAGTACCTGTTACCCCAGATAGATGATCTCTTTGACCAGTTGCAAGGTGCGCTAGTTTTCTCTAAGATTGATCTATGGACTGGTTACCATCAGTTAAAGATTAGACCTGAGAATGTACCCAAAACAACATTCAGAACTTGCTATGGGCACTATGAGTTTTTAGTAATGTCATTGGGTTGACCAATGTGCCTGCAGCCTTCATGAGTTTGATGAATGATGTGTTTAAACCATTCTTGGATTCTTTTGTTATAGTCTTTATTGATGACATTTTGGTTTATTTGAAGAGTAAAGAAGAATATGCCGACCATCTCAATATTATTTTCAATGTTCTTGAAAAATAGGAGTTGTATGCCAAATTTTTGAAGTGTCAGTTTTGTTTAACTTCAGTTGCCTTTTTGGCGCTTGTTCAAATGAAGGGGTAATGGTAGATCCCCAAAAGATTGAAAAAGTCAAGAACTAGGTACGACCTAGATTTGTGACTGAAGTTAGGAGTTTCGTGGGGTTCGGCAGCTACAATCGCCGGTTTGCGATGAATTTTGCTTCTATTGTCACACATTTGACAAGGATGACTAAAAAGGAGGCTCCTTTCGAGTGAACTGAAAAATGTGAAGTGATCTTCCAGAAACTCAAGAATTTTCTGACCACAACGCCTATTTTGACACTGTCGATGAAAGGTAAAGATTTCATTGTTTATTGTGATGCATCACATTCGGGTTTGGGTGCTGTGTTAATGCAGGAAATTTTTTTTATAGCTTATGAATCGCGTCAGATGAAGGTGCATCAGATAAATTACCCAACACATGATTTGGAGTTGACAGTGGTAGTGTTTGCTCTCAAGATCTGGCAGCATTACCTTTATGGTGTCAAATGTGAGGTGTTTACTGATCATCGTAGTCTATAACATGTATTTACTCAAAAGGACCTAAATTTGAGGCAGAAAAGGTGGATGAAGTCACTCAAGTATTATGATGTTACCATCCAATATAATTCGGGTAAGGCTAATATGGTGGCGGATGCACTAAGCCGGAAGACGGTAAGTATGGGTAGTTTAGCTTGCTTGGGTGTGTCCAAGTGACCTTTGGCTAAGAAAATTCAGACCTTGGAGTGTAAGTTCATGCAGTTGAACATCTTTAAGAAAGGTGGGGGGGGGGGGGGGATGTTAGCTGGCATTGAGAGTAGACCCATATTCATTGAGGAGATCAAGGCCAAGTAGTTTGAGGATGAGAGTTTGAATGAGCTCATAAAAAAAACAATGTCTTGTAAGGTATAATATGTGGTTCTTGATGCGGGAGGTGTGCTCAGTTTTAAGGGAAGAGTTTGTGTTCCCTGAGTGGATTACTTGATTCAGAAGATGTTGACAGAATCCCATAGTTCGCGGTATTCCATTCATCCGGGTGTGACCAAGATGTAGAGAGATTTGAAACAACTTTATTGTTGGTCTGGGATGAAGAAAGACATAGTTGAGTTTGTGGCTAAGTGCCAAAACTGTTAGTAGGTAAAATATGAGCACCAAAGGTCTGTAGGTTTGCTTTAGCTAATGCCGATTCCAGAATGGAGTGGGAAAGGATAGGGATGAATTTCGTGGTTGGTCTTCCGAAGACCTTAGGGAAGTTTAACTCCATTTGGGTGGTGGTTAACTAACTAAGTCAGCTCACTTCATTCCAGTCAGAGTAGACTATAACGCTAAGCAGTTGGCAAATGTTTATGTGAAAGAGATAGTGAGGCTGTATGGGCTGCCCCTTTCTACCATCACCGACCATTGTACACTGTTCACATCCATGTTTTGGGGAAAATTGTATGAGGAGTTGTGCACTCAACTCACTTTTAGCACAACTTTCCATTCATAGACGTATAGGTAGTCGGAGAGAACTATTGAAGTGTTAGGGGACATGTTGAGGGCATGTGTGATTGACTTTAGAGGGCATTGGGATAAGTTCCTACCCTTGTATGAGTTCTTTGATAATAACAGTTACCACTCTAGCGGTGACATTGTAACATCCCGTGTCCTAGACGGACCAAAAAATAGAGAAATCAAAAGCTGCAGGTGCCACCAACGTTGCCACCGACGGACCATAGGGCTACCCATAGACCGTAGGTGGGGTCCGTGGTTAGCCACCTGCAGCCCCTCCCTAGAAAGTCTATGAAAAATTGTCTGAGGGTTGACCCACGGCCAGACCCATAGATCGTAGGTCAAATCATAGGCCATGGTCCTGGTCCGTGGAGCGAGACCCCAGAAACCCCGTCTTTGAAACTAGTCGACGGCCCATCGATTGGCCCCAACAACTTTTAAGTCAGGGGTCATTTGGTTTTTTTCATATGCATTGAACCCCTAAACTACATCGTTTAACCCCTAAACTACGTCGTTTTAGTCAGTTTTTGCCTAGTAACTTAATTAGAACTTACCCTAGTGAACTCATTCTCCAAAAATTCATCAAGTTGAACAAAAAAAAAAAAAAAGAGAAAGAGTCGACCAAACCCTCTCCAAGAACGCAATGAGTTTTCTTAGTTCCATTCCTGAAATAAAAAGATTTCTTAATGAATTTCATCACCAGGTATGTGGGATTTCACTAGTGGGTTGCTTTCACCCATTAGGTTCCTAGAATTCAGTCAAATTCTTGATTCTCTATATCATGCTTAGACATAGGGTTTCTAGAATTTCAAATTTATGTTCTGATTCAGTTGTTACACTAATCCAAATCAAATTATCATGTTTTTGTAGAATTGTTGCTTAGTTCTTGCATGAAACTCAAAACCCTAGTTGTGTAGATTTGTTTATTTCATGAATTACACTTGCTAGGTCAGTTTATTCAGATATACATGCCTCAGTTAAGAATGTTTCATTATCAATATAATAATGTTGCGTTTTCAGTTAGCATGTCAATATTTTGAGCTATTCAATACAACAAAAATTCAGTCATAATGTGTTATTTACATAATCAATTGGGAGTAGGCTTAATACCGAGTGTACTAAGGGTCTGTCACTCTCATAGTCTCAGAACTACGTGCCCCCGTAGGATAAGTCCCCTCTGTGGGAAACATATTTTGTGATCATGCCAGTCATTCCTTTATACCCTTGGCAAGGTATATTAGGTCCTCCCAATGGGGCGATACATCAGACTCCACGGATATCTCTCGTGGTTTTATGTTGGTTAACAGTAGCTCCTACAGTCAGATTCTAGTGCATTAACAAGATTATCATTATAGTTCAGTATTCAGTCTCAGCATGTCATGTACTTGGTCATTGCTTAGTTAGCTCAATATTCAGTATATTTCAATATTTACCTCATGTTCAGATTATATCATTGCTCTTATTGCTTTGTTCAATTATGTTTATGTTGTTCAGTTTATTTTATCATGCATGCTCAGCACCTTTCAAGTACTGAGTCATACTCTACGCTACATCTTCTCGTGATGTAGGTTCAGGTCCTCAGCATTCAGATCACGCATAGATCGGTTCCCGATCTCCAGTTCAATAGCATTAGTGGTGAGTCCTAATTCTTCAAAAATGATTAACATGTATTTTATTCACTCATTTTATTTTAGTTTTAGTGTTTGCTAGAGTTAGCTGGGGCATGTCCAACATCTCTAATCAATAAAGGCTTTTATTCAGACATAGTTTAGATTTAGTTTTAGTTTGAGTTTGATCTTTTAGTTGTAATTAAACTCAGTTTTATATATTCAGACTTAGAATGAATATTCCCCTTTATTTCATTTTATGATATGTCTTAAGCTTTCGCACAAAATTATCTTATTTCAGTTATCATAGCATGTTTATGATATGTCAGCAGGGTTAGCTTGGGGTCACTCATGATCCTAGGTCCCATGTTAACGTCCAAGGGGTATCCTCGAGGCGTGACAAACTTGGTATCAGAGCACTAGGTATAAGAGTCTTAGGATGTTTGAAAAGTCGCACTAAGTATAGTCCTTTTCATGAGTGTGTAGCGCAACACTCTTATGAGAGGGAGGCTATGGAGTGTTTTAGGAAAAACTTCACTTTCTTGTTATTCTTATCGTGTGTGGGAATGATCTTCTTTGTAACTCGACGGTATGCGTTTTGAGATCATGCCTCCTCGTAGAGCTTACCCAAGGAATGCTAATGCCCGTAACGCTAACACAACTCCTCCAGTCCTAGATATGAGGTCTCAAATATAGAATTTCAGAACATCATTTAGCTATTTTCCCATAGTGTAGCTATCCAGAACAATCAGCAGGTTAATATTCCTACACATGGTAATGATGGATCAAATGCAGCTAGGGTTCGTGATTTCGTTAAGATGAACCCACCTATGTTTCTAGGTTTGCATGTTGGTGAGGATCCCCAAAATTTTATTGATAAGGTCAAGAAGATCTTTGGAGTGATGCAAGTAACTGGAAACAATAGGGTAGAAGTTGCGTCCTACCAGCTTAAGGATGTGGCTCACATATGGTTCACGCAGTGGAAAGAAAACATGGGTGAGAATGCCACTCCTGTGACATGGGAGTGTTTTACTTGAGCTTTTCTGGGCAGGTTCTTGCTAAGAGAGTAGAGGGAGGCTAAGCCTCAAGAATTCATAAATTTGAGACAAGGTTCTACGTCGGTCCAAGAGTATGGACTCAAGTTCACCCAACTCTCATGGTATGCTCCATATATGGTTGCCGATACCAGGTCACAAATAAGTAAGTTTCTATTTGGGGTATCTGACTTGGCGAGAACAGAGTGCAAAAATGCGATGTTGTTAGATAATATAACTATCTCTAGGCTCATAGCTCATGCTCAGCACGTTGAGAGAGATAAGCTTAGAGAACAGTCTAAGGACAACAAGAAGGCTAGGAAAGGCAACTATGAGTACTCTCAGCAGAAATTGGGTGGTGGAAATCGCTCTCAATTTCAGTAGAAATATTTAGCCCCAACACCTTCATCTGCTAGTGTTCCATCCTCTAGGTTTCAATAGGATCAGAAAGGTAGGGCATCAGGCTCTAAGTCATAGGGAAATGTTTTTGTTATTAGAACCTACCCAACTTGTCCAAAGTGTGGTAAGAACCATCCAGGCGAGTGTCTTGCAAGAAATAATAGATGTTTTGGGTGTGGTCAAACTGGTCACAGATTAAGGGATTTCCCTTCTTATAAATAGGGTCAGGGAGGTAATAATAGTATGACCCAATCTACAGCTTCAGTAGCACCAGTAGGTCGCCCAACTTAGCAGGGTACTACATCTGGTACAAGTGGTGGTCAACACTAGAACAAGTTGTATGCTCTCCAGGCTCACCAGGATTAGGAAGATACTCCTGATGTGGTTACTGGTACGTTGCGAGTCTTTCATTTAGATATATATATTCTTTGTTAGATACAGGGTCTACTCTTTCCTTTGTAACTCTTTATATATAGCAGTAAACTTCGGTGTTAGTCGAGAAACTCTCTCTGAACCCTTCTCTGTCTCTACTCCAGTCCTGACCTAGTTACAGCTACAAGGGTATACATAAATTGCCCTTTCACAGTCTCTTAGAAAGTCGCCTTAGCAGATCTTGTAGAGTTCAAAATAGTAGATTTGGATATCATTCTAGGCATGAATTGATTATATTCTTGTAATGCCTCAGTCGATTGTAGAACTAGGATTGTAGGTTTTTAGTTTCCAGAGGAACCAATCTTAGAATGAAAGGGTAGTAGCTCAGTGACAATGGGTCGATTTATCTCTCACCTTAAGGCTAGAAAGATGATTTCTAAGGGGTATCTCTATCATCTAGTTCGGGTTAAGGATTCAAGCTCCGAAACCCCAACTCTTGAGTCAGTTCCAAGAGTAAATGAGTTCCCAAAAGTGTTTCTAGAAGATCTTCCCAAAGTTCCTCCCGTAAGGGAAATTGATTTTGGAATTGATCTACTTCTAGTTACCCAACCTATTTCTATTCCTCCTTACATAATGGCTCTAGTTGAGCTAAAGGAATTGAAAGAGCAGTTGAAAGACCTTCTAGATAAGGGCTCATCAGACCTAGTATTTCCCCAAGGGGTGCACAAATGTTGTTCGTGAAAAATAAATATGGGTCTCTCAAGATGTGCATCGATCATAGTCAGTTAAACAAAGTCACAATCAAGAATAAGCACCTTATTCCCAAGATTCATGACCTGTTCGACAAACTTCAGGGTGCTAGTTGTTTCTCGAAGATAGACCTCAGATCCGATTATCATCAGCTCTGAGTCAGAGATAGCGACATCCCAAAAATGGTTGTGATATGGTTACTGGAAAGCTTTTAAAACAGTAAAAAACAGTAAAAAACAACTCAATGTATTTAAGAATACAATATACTCAGTTTGTATTCAAGGATACAAGATAAACTCTGCTTGTATATGAAAATTCAAGGTAAACTCTGTGTATATAAAAATAAAAAATATCTTAGTGGGAGTTTCTTTAACCGACAACCATCACTATGATTTATGTTATGATACATCGTCTCGCACACGCTGCCAAAACTGTCCTATACTTTGCCAGGTTATAAGACCTCTCAACTAAGTGGATCCACTAGTCTATATTAAACTCATTAATGAATCATCTAAAAAGAATGAGCCTTTCTACCCGCGTTGGCTACATGGTTTATGGGGGCTGTGAGTTGTCTAAACTCCCTCATATCGATGCTCAATACTACTCCCAAAAGATAACTAGCTCATATTTTTAAAAACATAAATTTTTTTTTGTTTGAGATAATTACTCAAAAGTATTTCTAGTAAAAGAGATCGTACTCAAATTGCTCAAAACTCTTTTAGAAATCTTAGTTTGCTCTCATCTTAAGTGTGAAAACATTTACTCTTGGAAATACTTAGTTCCTATATATAATTTTAAATAAAATGAACTCAACTCTGCTCATCTCAAAAATATTTCAATATTATATTATAATATGATCATTGATGACTGGGGAAGTCATGCTGCATAAACATTGATGGTATATCTAGATACATTAGTGGCAAACTCGATTGTCATACTAATCATGTTTTAGAAAACTTTTGTTTCAAAACTCATTTTTCAAAACTTATCTTTACTTTCTCAAAACTCAGTTTAAAAACTCAAGTGTTGGCTTTAAAATTTTTTTAAAATTTATAACTCAAACCATAGGGTTCATGTGGAATTTTGAACATGAATGACCCAACTCAAGGATCTTAATAGAAATAAAGAACCTCAAAAACTCAAGACTCAGTGATACTACTCATCTCTAGAATGCTCGACTCATAGGATTCATGAAGAATTATGAGCATGAACAACTTAATTTGAGGGCTTCATGGGTTACATGTAGTAGTCCCATAAGTAGGAATATAATCTGAAAAGGATTAGGAACTCAATACTCAAGACTTGGAAATTGAAGACACTATTCTTCTCAAAGATACTCAAATTATGGAGTTCATGTAGAATTTATGGGCATGAACGATTCTAATCGAGGGTATATATAACAATATAGAACTCATGTATACGACTCTTCTCATTCTCATGCTTACTTCCTCAAAACTCAGCTCAAATCGACAATTGATCTCAAAAGATTCACAGTTGAACTCAAATACTTTCTTAAACTCTATTGTTAACTCTTTCTTGACTTTGAATTATGAATTCAAGAGCTATGATTCATGATATGAAGGATCTCAATAAAAATATTGCAATTCGATAATTAGGAATAGAACTTTTAAAAGTAACATGAACTCAAGAACTCAAAATCAACTTGTCTCAAGAATACTCAAATCTAGGGAAAGTATCCTAGATTACTCTTTTACTAATTTTAAAGTAGATATAGGGCGTGAGGAGGAACTAGTCCAACACTATGATTGCCTTACATAACTGGAAGAACAAGGTTCTTGAAGAATCTTGAAAAAGAACTTAATTAAAAGCCTTGAAACCCTCACTTGAAGGTAAACGATCAAGAAAACCTTTCTTGAGATTCATGAATTAGTTTCATGAAATCTCTATAGCCAATAATTATGATTTTCATTAGTGATTCATAATTGTATGGAGGAACTCGAGTTACAAAGAATGGAATTGTTGGAGAAAACTAACCTTGAAGAAGAATCTTGAAAAAGATTGAAAGAATCTTGAGTGGAGTCTTCTACTTTGATTTTTTCTTAGGGTTTTTCCCTAGGGTTTGAGAGAGAAGAGAATGATGGACTAAAAGATGAAAATCTGATTGTTTTGAGCCTTTTATTAGTCAACAAAATTCGTTTAGGGTTTTCTTGGAGGTAAAAAACAAAAAAAACACTTTTTTAATGTTTTACCGTCGGCTAAATTCTTAACAACACTGTATATGTTACTAAAACAATCTAACTATTTACTCAGAAATTGGATTACACGAAATTGGCAGCGTTGGAAAGTAGATTCAAATACCATTAATTTCATATGTTATGGCTTACCTACCTATTTATATTCTAAGAGATATGGTCGTTTGAAGGTGACCAAAGTAGAATCTTACATCAAAACTTAATTGATAAGGAAACTTCAAGAACACTTATCAAGAACTCATCAAGAAATTAAATTGCTCAATATTTATGGATATATTGGAAAAATAAACTCATGATTGGCGTGTGGGTGAATGAACCCAACACTATGGAAGCTTACATACCTCTTAGGGATCAACTAATGGGGAAAATCCACAACAAAATTCAAGAACCTCGACGAATGCTTTGATCCTCTCCTCTTTTCTCCTCTTTTCTCTTATTTTATCTTCTTGAATTCTCAACTAAAACCCTAGGCGTATATTAGGATTATAAAACTGATCTTCATAGGATTAGACCCTTGAAACCTTACTAAAAATTAATTAAATCTGTTTGGATAAGTAAAAGACCAAAATACCCCTCATTATTTTCGAGTAACTTTCCTTAATTGAACAACCTGACTTCAAAAGGGCTTATCTCACTCATACAAGCTCGAAATTTTGAAAACTCGGTGGAGTTGGAAAGATAATTCAAATAACTTTCATTAGCTATCTTGTAGCCCACCTAACACATTCTGAACTGAGAGTTATGCTCATTTGACGTTGACCCAAAACTCATAACTTAAGCATAACTTGCAAATTTTCAGATTTTGCTATTTCCAATTTAGTTCTTTTTGGAAGTCAAGGTGCTTCATCTAGTGACCTGACCTTAATACTTAAGAATTTTAAATTCCTTGGTAAAATCCTACTCACAACGAAGGATGGTTCGAGTTTTAGTTCAAAATTTTTTTAGGTGTTACAATATCTCCCTTTTGGGATCATTCGTCCTCGAATGACGGCTGGACTGTGTATGGAATGGAGTTACTCTTATCATCTCTATCATACAAACTAGAATTTTCCCGCATTACTATTCTTAACCAACAAAGGGCTCTCATTTAGCTATTTCTTATAGTAAAATCTCATTCTCTTGTTCTTCCTCATTTATAACCTTAGATTTATCATACCATCATTATCACAATAGGATCATTAAAGCTTCTCTTTCTAACTTTACTTCGTTACTAAAATGACCTTTGAAAAGATATCTCCCATACTCTTTTGAAGTCATTACTATCTTATTCTCAACACTTGACTTGATGTCCAATCTTATCATCTCTAAAGCTAACACTTGAAGGCTATTGACCTATTCCAACATCTCTAACTGGCCTACATCCTCTTTTACTCTAACACTCGGGATAAGCTTATGTCATGACTACTGAGCTCTCCATAAGTAGGTACTAAGACTTCTTTATAATGTGTTTCTTTTAACCTCTTTTGATTACATACCCTCTTGATACACCTCGTAATGCTCTTTTTACTCTTGTGACTTAGCCATACTTCACTGCCCTTATCAAGAGGTTTAGAGTATCTCACTTGTACTACTCATATTTATTGCAGTTAATCACCTCAATTCCTCACCTACTCTATGTCAGGTCTTCTAGTTCAAATCTCAAGACAACATCAACACCCTCATGTTTCCATTCTTTAGATCATGACACTCATCTCAAATTCAAGCTTAGTGTTCATTATGAAACTCGAATATCAATGCGATTGTTCGCCTGCTATGTTATACATCATTACTTTATAAGTTTTATAACCTTATGAACATCATGACCCTCTCAAAAAATCATAAGCCTAGCTTAGATCTATCACTTTATGAATATTTTTTTCTATTCTATTCAACACTTACACTTGGTCATTACCTACATAATGACACTTCATCGCAAACTCCTTTCTAGCTAAAACACACTCTACCTCTTGTGATGGAATCATTCCAACTCACCAGTTCTTAGTCTACCCATAAGGGAAAATTCTTCATTAATATCTTACTAGGTACATGACTATAGTAACATAGATTGTCGAAACACCATCTCCCTTACTTAGATTACTAAATCTTTGCATACTATTCTCTTAACTTAAGGGGCACTCTTTACTACTACAGCTCATAATCTCGTAGCTCATGCTACCTTTTCAGGTGGAAATACTACCCAATCTCTAAACGTACTTTCTCATAAGGATCTCAGCTAAAACAAGGCTTAGAGAAGAGAGTACAACTCACTTTTAGCTCAAATTCACAATTCATATGAATATGGGTGCATTCCTCTGAAACTCAACACTTAACTCACTCATGGGCTTCTCTCAAGCCCCTCTGAAGTATCATGACTTCCTCAAGATTTTGATAAGAGTAACTTATTGATAAAGAACAGACTTTGCTTTTCAACCACTTCTAGTATGGGGGTAGTTGAATGGATATGAGAACGCACGAGTTAGAATAAGTCTCTATGACATAGCTCTATTACACGATTAAGAGTATAAAAAAAGGTAAACTTTTCCTAAATTTCTGTAGTCACTTATTTATAGAAGAAGGGCCCTCACAACCACAAATAAGATCCTACTTGACACGGCTTCATAGACACCCTAGGAAACTTGAACTCTGTGCTCTGATACCAAGTTTTTCACGACCCGAGTCTACACCCTGGACATGGCTGGCACTCAAAAATCATTATTGGTCCCCAAATGAACCCTCATCCTAGCTGACTATAAGTGGAAGACTAACTTAAGCATGCAAAAGCTTAAAAACATAATATAATTCATCTAACTCAAATATAAAGCTTTAACTCAAATGATTTACTCTGAATATAAATAGAAAATTCAAATAGCCAACAATAGGCAACTTAAGTCTTTAAAAAATTTAACAAAATAAATAAACAAACTTTTGAAACTCTACTATCTATCTCTGTAGCCTCTAACTGACAAAGATGGAAGTCGAGACAAGACCCATGGCCTCCTAACAACTGATAGAACTGAAAGTACAAGTAGAACCCTCCGAAAGCAAGGAGACTCACCATAGCTAACTCGAACTGTATGTGGAATCAACGAAGCACCTGTTGATAGCCCTGCATACTTGTATCTGCATCATTTCATAATGCAGACCAAATGGCTATGTACGTGGAATGTACGAGCATGTAAGGGGAATTCTAAAGTGTAACATAAGCTTGAACTTGATAAAAAAAGAATCATACTTAACTCTTCTCAACTCACTCAACTAACTCAACTCAAGAATAAGATACTCAATTCAAAGATAAAATATTCAACTTAGTGAAATAAGGCTCAACTCAATAATAAGATATTCAACTCAGTGAAATAAGTCTCAACTCAATAATAAGACAGTCGACTCTTGGAACTCAAATTCTGGATACTCAACTCAATATAATGCAATAATAAGAGATGCAATATATGGAAAGCTTTTAAAACAGTAGAAAGCAACTCAATGTATTTAAGAATACAATACAATCAGTTTGTATGCAAGGATACAAGATAAACTCTGCTTGTTTATGAAAATACCAGGTAAACTCTGTGTATATAAATATATATAATATCTCTATGGGAGTTTCTCTAACCGACAACCATCACTATGAGCTATGTGATGATACAACGTCTCGCCACGCTGCCAGAACTGTCCTATACTTTGCCAGGGTATAAGACCTTTCAACTAAGTGGATCCACTAGTCTATACTAAAAGCACTAAGAAATCATCTAAAAATATAACCCTTTCTACTCACGTTGGCTACATGGTTTATGGGGGTTGTGAGTTGTCTGAACACTCTCCCATATCAGTGCTCAATACTACTCCCAAAATATAACTAGCTCATATGATTAAAAACAGAACTCTCTATGGTTTGAGATAAGTACTCAAAAATCTTTCTCTTAAAAGAAATGGTACTCAAACTACTCAAAATTCTTTTGGAAATCTCAGTTTTCCCTCATCTTAAATGTGAAAACATTTACTCTTGGGAATACTTAGTTCTCATATATTATTTTAAAGAAAATGTACTCAACTCTGCTCGTTCTAAAAAATATTTCAAAATCATATTATAATATGATCATTGATGACTCGGGAAGTCATACTGCATAAGCATTGATGGTATATATAGATACCATACTGCTTATACATTGATGGTATACTCGATTGCCATACTAATCATGTTTTAGAAAACTCTTTTCTCAAAACTCATCTTTACTTTCTTAAAACTCGGTTTAAGAACTCAAATGTTGGCTTTAAAAATCTTTTTAAAATTTATAAATCAAATCATAGGGTTCATGTGGAATTATGAACACGAACAACTCAAGTCAAGGATCTTAATAGAAATAAAGAACTTCAGTATACAGAACTCAAGACTCAATGATACTACTCATCTCTAGACTGCTCGACTCTAGGGTTCATGCAGAATTATGGGCATGAACAACTCAACTCGAGGGCTTTATGGGTAACATGTATTAGTCCCATAAGTAGGAATATGATTTCAAAAGGATTAGGAACTCAATACTCAAGCCTTAAACTTGAAGATACTACTCTTCTCAAAGATACTCAATTTATGGAGTTCATGCAAAATTAATGGCAATGAACGACTCGACTTGAGGGTCTACATAAAAATAGAGAGCTAAGTATAAGACTCTTCTCATTCTCGTATTTACTTCCTCAAAACTCAGCTCAAATCGTCAATTGATCTCAAAGGATTCATAATTGAACTCTTTCTTGAATTTGAATTATGAATTCAAGAGTTACGATTCATGATATGAAGGATCTCAATAAAAATATAGCAATTTGATAATTAGGAATAGAACTTTTAAAAGAAACATGAACTCAAGAACTCAAAATCAACTTATCTAAAGAATACTCAAATCTAGGAAAAGTATCCTAGATTACTCTTTTACTGATCTAAAAGTAGATGTAGGGCGTGCGGACGAACTAGTCCAACACTATGATAGCCTTACATACGTGGAAGAACAAGGTTCTTGAAGAATCTTGAAGAGGAACGTGATTAAAAGCCTTGAAACCCTAGCTTGAAGGTAAACCATCAAGAAAACCTTTCTTGAGATTCTTGAATTAGTTTCAAGAAATTTCTATGGCCAAGCACTATGATTTTCATTAGTAATTCATAATTGTATGGAGGAACTTGAGTTACAAAGAATGAAATTCTTGGAGAAAACTTAACTTGAAGAAGAATCTTGAAAAAAATTGAAAGAATCTTGAATGGAGTCTTCTACTTTGATTTTTTCTTAGGGTTTTGCCCTAGGGTTTGAGAGAGAAGAGAATGATGGACTAAAAGATGAAAGTCTGATTATTTTGAGCCTTTTATTATTCAAGAAATTCTTTTAGGGTTTTCTTGGAGGTAAAAACACACACACAAAAAAAACACTTTTCAGTGTTTTTTTGTCAGCTAAATTCATAACAAAACTGTATAGGTTACTAAAATAGTCATAACTTTTTACTTATAAATTGGATTGACACGAAATTGCCGGGGTTGGAAAATAAATTCAAATACCTTCAATTTCATAGGTTATGGCTCACGTGACTCTTTATATTATAAGAGATATGATTGTTTGAAGTTGATTCAAGTAGAATCTTACATCAAAACTTAATCGATGAGGAAACTTCAAGAACACTTATCAAGAAATTAAATTGCTCAATATTTATTCGCAAAAGAAACTCATGATTGGAGTGTGGGTGAACGAACCCAATACTATGGAAGCTTACATACCTTTTAGGGATCAAACCCATGATGAGAATCTACAACAAAACTTAAGAACCTCGACGAACGCTTTGATCCTCTCTTCTTTTCTCCTGTTTTCTCTTCTTTTCTTTTCTTGAAATATCAACTAAAACCCTAGGTGTATATTAGGATTATGAAACTGAACCTAATAGGATTAGACCCTTAAAACCTTACTAAAAATGAATAAAATCTGATTGGGTAAGGAAAAAATCAAAATACCCCTCACTATTTTCGGGTAACTTTCCTTAATTGAACAACATGACTTCAAAAGGGCATATTTCACTCATACTAGCTTAAAGTTTAACAAACTTGGTTGCTTTGTCAAGATAATTCAAATACCTTTCATTAGCTATGTTGTAGCCTACCTAACTCATCTTTTACTGAGAGTTATGGTCGTTTAAAGTTGATCCAAAACTCATGACTTAAGTATAACTTGCAAAATTTTAGATTTTGTTATTTCCAATTTAGTTCTTTTTGGAACTCAAGGTGATACATCTAGTGACCTGACCTTAATACTTTAGAAATTTTAAATTCCTTGATAAAATCCTATTCTCAACGAAGGATGGTTCGAGTCTTAGTTCAAAAAAATTCTAGGGTGTTACACCATTCCCAGAAAACCCTGACGAATTTCTTTGCTCATTTTCTCACCCTAGTTCACCTAGATTCGAATGGTTTCTTCCCCACCCACTTTGATTCGAATACGAACCTAAGTATACACTAATCTACTAAAAATAGCCCTCAAATCACTAACTTTCATCTCAAGAATTCCTCAAAACCTCAACAAAATAAGATTTAGAATGGAACTTCAAGAACACTTATCAAGAACTTTTGAAGAACTTAAATTGCCTAATATTTATTTATAGATTTGCAAAAGAAACTCATGATTGGCATGTGGGTGAATGAACCCAACACTATGGAAGCTTACATACCTCAAAGAACTAGGTTCTTGGCGAAATCTTGAATTTCTTGAACGATCGCTTAAAACTTTGAACTTTTTCTCCTCTTGAATCTTCTCTTTAAAACCCTAAATGCGTTTTGGGATGAATGAAACTGATTCTAATCAATTTAGACCCTTAATTGGGTGTAATTCGTGTTTAGAATAAGTGGAGGTAAGGAAAAGACTAAAGTACCCCTCCTATTTTTGGGTAACTTTTCTTAAATAGACAGACTGCCTTAAAATGACATATCTCCCTCATACGAGCTCAAAAATTAGTAAACTCAGTAGTGTTGGAAAGAGGACTCAAAGATCTTTCATTTGATATCTTATGGGTCTCCTAACTCATCCTGTGCTAAAAGTTATGGTCATTTGAAGTTGACCCAAAACTTAAAAGAACTTAGGAATAACTTGAATGAACTCTCTTCTAAGACCTTAAGCGTATTTGGATTTATAAAAACTGATCCAAATCAAAATTTTCCCCAAAATATTACTAAAATTTGTTTTAAGCTGATTGGGTAAGGAAAAGACCAAAATACCCCTTATATTTTTGGGTAAGTATCCTTAATTGGACAACCCAACTTCAAATGGACATATCTCCCTCATATAAGCTCAAAAATTAGCAAAGTCAGCACCATTGGAAAGAGGATTCCAATACCATTAATTTGATATCTTATGGGTCTTCTAACTCATCCTGTGCTAAAAGTTATGGTATTTTGAAGTTGACCCAAAACTTAGAAGAACCTAGGAATGACTTGAAGGAATTCTCTTTAGTTCTTTTTGAAACTCAAGGTACTACATCTAGTGACCTTAACACTTAAGAAAATTTAAATTCTGGCTGATTTTGAATTGTCTTTGCAGTGGAAAGAGAAGTACGGTAATGATGAAATTTTGTTCACTACATTACTTTTGCTACTTAATTGTTAGTTTGATGTGATTGATTATGTTCCTCTTTCATTAACTTTTTTTATCTTAAAAAGTTTGCTTTTTTTGAAAAAAATTGTACTTAATAATATAACATACATACAATAATTTATTTATATATATATTTATTATTAATTAACGCACCATACACATGCAAAGCATGTACACTTAACTAGATGATAACGGTGATGGTTAGTCAAATAAATGTGGACTAATGAAACTAATTATCAATAGTAATAAGTGGATGTAATAATGATTGATGGTGATAATTGCAATTGATGGCTTATGGTAATGACGATTGATTTTGGTGATTGATAATAGTGATAACTGTGGTTGTGGTGATGATGAATGTTCCAGATAGTAGGTAATGGTGATTATGGTGGTAGTAGTTGTGGTTTTAAGAGTGGTTGAGATGAGAAGATGGAGTAGTGGTGAATTGTCATCTTTGTAGAAATTATTAAAAAGATATCTTAATAATATTAGGACTTTGTTATAGATTTTAATCATATGACTCATTAAGTGGTTGTAAAATAAGAAAAACAAACATACTTAATAATTAAGATATAAATGATTATGCTATGAACCTTGAAAACAAAAGAATTTAATGAAATCTAAAAGTCCTTTTGTTTTGGGTCTCTATCATTAAGTCCTTTTAAGGTCCAAATCATAATCTTCATTATCTTAATTATTAAGTGTGTTTGTTTTGAATGATTTTACAAACACTTAATGAGTCTAAATGATTAAAATCTATAACAAAGTCTTAATATTATTTAGATATCTATTTTACGAATTTCTACAAAGATGACAATTCACCACTACTCCATCTTCACATCTCAACCACTATTACAACCACAACTCTATCACCTCAATCACCATAACCTACTATCCGCAACATTCATCATCAGCCCAACCACAATTATCACTTTCACCAATCACCAAAATCAATCGTCATTACCACTAGTCATCACTAACAATTATCAACGTCAATCATTATTACATTCACTTATCACTATTGATAATTATCTTCATTTCAACATTACATATGACTATCCATCACCATCATCACCTATTTAAGTGTACGTGCTTTGCACATGTATATTGTGTTAATTATAAATGTATGTAAATAAATTATTGTATGTTCTTATATTATTAAGTAGAATTCACATTATTATAAGATAAAAAAAATTACTCAAAAGGGAACATAATAATTCACATCACACTAACAATTAAGTAGCAAAAGTAAATGTAGTGAACAAAATTTCATCATTACCGTACTTGTATTTCCACTGCAAAGACTATTCAAAATTAGCCAAAAATCAACAGAAGAAGTAAATAGAAATGTTAAAGCTGAATACTTACCAGCATGAATTTGTAAGGTCTTCTTTTATCATTACATCATCCACAATTGATTCCTTCTTACATATATTAGCTTAAAATCAACAATCTCGAGAAACTTATGCATACACATGAAAAGTAGGACCACATAAATCCCTTTGCTAAACCCTAGAATTCGAAAGGTTCACTCAATCACCATTACAAATCACTTGAAACTCTTTTGCTAAACCCTATTTTTGAACTCTTAAACTTTAGAAGTGAATGGACATAGGCATATGAATATCAAGTCGATTCAGATTTTATCATTCACGCAGACGTAACGGATTCCAAACAGGATCGGGTCCACCGCCATCACTAAGGGCTGCTGAACTCGTACGGTTATCAACTCATATTGTGAGTTTTCCTTATTTCTATTACTAGTATAAAAGAATCCGTGTTGAGCACCCAATAGTTCAGGTTAGTTGTTTCAGCTCTGATAAGCAAGAACAAAAAATATCATTTGACAAATTTTAGATTAACTCCAAAATCTAGATTGAAAGTTTGGTATCTCAGTTACCAACAAATAGGATACATCAATTGATTCTACACATTCTTCTTCGAGTACCATTTTTTCATTGAACACAATCTGATTGTTATTTTGACAATTTACTTTCAAAAGTTAAAATTATGTTGGCATTGATATATAAAACTTTACTTCAAACAATAAGGTAATGATAAAATGAACTATGTTATATAACAGAATAATAATATAGCATAACTATTTGTCACAAATTATCATTAACGAAAATAATTATGGTAAGATAGAAATGACAACCAGAAAGTTTCAATCAAATAAAATAGAAGTCATCTATTAAAAAGGTAACTACACGGTCATCTTTTCACTAAATCATTTTTATTACTCTGGGAGTAATTTTTAGATTTATTTCTTCTCAATTTCTCTACCTCTTTTGAAGGTGTGTCATGATCCCATCATGATTAAGTGCATGTTCGTATTGATAAGATTTTTTTTTGCATTATCAAATTCACTTCAGTGTTGAGTTTATTCAATCCCAAATGATAGGAATTAATCATTAAATGCTTGGGATGAAAATTCTACATTGTTATCAAGGCGAATAAACTTAATATGATTATTAGAAAACTGTGCAATTAATCACATTATTTGTACCAACAATTTTGCAAATACCAAGTTGCTAGATGACACTTGCACACATGAGACCATCTGGGATGGTCATCTATTAGGATCATAAAGTGTCTAACCAACCTACTAGGTGGTTGAATAGGTCCACAAATATCCTCATGCATATGTTTCAAGAAAGCATGAGGGTAATCTCAATTTTCGTTAGTAATGGTCTCACAATTAACTTGTCTTGATAAGAAGTAGTACAAGAAATTCATGACCATTTAAACGAATCTTTAGGTTCTTCGATGGATGACCCTTTGAATTTTCTATAAATCGTCTCGTCATTATAGACTCATGATATCCCAAATGATCATGCCAAAGTATGAAAGTATTGGAATTAGGAAACTTTTGATTTACTATAGAATGTTTCTCAATTGCACTAATCTTTGTCTAATACAAACAAAAAATAACACATGTCTTCCCAAAGACATTTTTGGTGGTCAGGACCTTACCCATGCCTAGCATGGTGGGGTTGTACCTCATTCACATCAAAGAATGGGTCTATACTTTTAGCATTTATCATGAATAAAACACAATCATCTAAGTATATCAAATTATGATAATTTAGGACCTCATTCCATATTCATGTGCATTATTATGCACTGCCATATTCACATTAAGGAATGGAGAAAATTCATTGAATTGGTTTCATGACTTTTTCACCAAAGGACATTATTTTGCTATAAAAGCACCTTAGGCCATAAATCGATGAGACTTGAACCAAATACCTTCTCATCATGGTGCACCAGGACTTTAGTCCAATATTTTAGTGTTTCTACATGAATCCCTCGTCTACTCCCTTGATGCGATTGGACATGAAACAATCGTCTTACTCCCTTGAAGGTCGATTGAACATGTTCGGGTGCATACAAATGGCGGGTTTGACGGACGAATTCATTCCCATGTAGATAAATACAATAGATGGAAACCTAAGCAAGTAGCAAAGCACAACCCCTCGCAAGTTGCTGCATCGGGATTTCGCCCATTTATTCTATACCAAAAGTGAATTCATTTGCATATGACATTCTTACGGCACGAGCAAGGCATGAATCATCGTAAGGAAAGGGCTGGGGGCTATTACGTGACTGATCCTGCTCTATCTTTCAACCCTTGCTCTTGCCTCAGCTTTGCCAGCAAAGCTGCCTTATTAAGCTTTGGACTTCCACCTTCAGCTAAGCACCTAACCCGTGGGACGGGGCCGACCTTCTCTTTTCTTTGTAATTGGACTTGCCTGAAAGAAAGGAAGCTTGGCGTGAGAACCCTCTAGATTAGCGAAATAAGAGCTTCTTGCATATGCGTTGGAAAGGACCCCATGCGGTGTGAGAAAGACTTGACTTCGGAATGCCAACCTCCCTTAGCTTAGCCCTTTACGACCTTTTCCGCCTTCTCACTGCCATTCATTGGATAAGACTACGTCACCTAAATCAAGAAAAAAGAGGAAGGCCTTTCTCATTGTTGGCTAGCCTCGATTGAAAACATTATTATTACATGATGAGAAATGCAGGAGAGGAAAAACTCACTTAGAAGGCAAAGTACCTCACCCACTTATTAAACCAAACAAAATCAGTAAAAAAAGCTTTGCGCTAAACTTACACGAACAAATTATATAGATGGACATTGTAATGTATAAAAGTAAAATCAATTGCTGCATTGCTTAATGTTGCATATAAATTACTTCAATATCATGATAAATTGCAACATGATATAGTTAATTAATTATAGTCTAATCAGTGGACCTTATTCAAAAAAAATTGACATACAACCAATAGTTTTAATAATCTAAAAGCAAGTAAACCAAAAATAATGAAATCTGTTAACCTTCATAAAGTTCCTACTAACCTGAATCAGATATATTAACTCAAAGTCAATTGATTAGAGACTCATATTGATAATGTGCTATGAAACTATATAAAATAATGAGAAGAAAGTAGGGTGAAGAGAGAAGACTTATTATTTCTCTTGAGAGATAAATTAGGAATTTCCATATCTGGTTTACAATGAACAGAACCCCTCTATTTTATAAGAAAAAATTGACTTGCTCCCAAAGTTAGGGTTCCTAAATTGTCTTTAACAGATTGACATTCACTATATTTATAACACATACTTTGATTTTAGTAGAAAAAAATGATACAAACAAATTAAATTGAGAAAACATAGAGAGAGAGAGAGAGAACAGGTAGGAAATTTTCATAAAGTAAGGGGAAAACAAATAAATAGACAATTTAAAAATAATTATTGCATGTAGACGTCATTGTTAATTGATTATCAATTATGACATATAAAATGTTTACTACAATAGCACATTTTAATATATATCAATTTAGAGTCTGTTTTGCACGTGTTTATTACGTCAATTAATATAAAACGATTAGAACATCAATATATGTCGAAAAATATTATTAATGTTACACTATATGCAATATTTGTTTAAATAATGATAATAAATTTTATTAAATTGATACAATATGGATTTAATATATTTGAGTTCTTTTGTTTGCACTTGATGAAAGCCATCATTTAGGTCTTTGTCATTAAGTCCTTTTGTTTTCAAGGTCCAAATCATAATCATTTATATCTTAATTATTAAGTCTGTTTGTTTTTCTTATTTTACAACCACTTAATGAGTCTATTTGATTAAAATCTATAGCAAAGTCTTAATATTATTAAGATATTTATTTATGAATTTCTGTAAAGATGACAATTCACCACTACTCCATCTTCTTATCTCAACCACTATCACAACCACAACTACTACCACCTCAACCACCATCATATATATATCATCCGCAATATTCATCATCATCCCAACTACAATTATCACTATCACCAATGACCAAAATAAGTCCTCATTACCATTAGCCATCACTTGCAATTATCACCATCAATCATTATTACATTCACTTATCACTATTAATTACCTTCATTAGTCAATATTATATATAACTAAACATCACCATTATCAATTAGTCAAGAGTACGTGTATATTGCATTAATTAATAATAAATGTATATAAATAAATTATTGGATGTAATTTATAATATTAAGTACAAAACTTTTTTAAAAAGTAAATTTTTTAAGATAGAAAAAAAAAGTTAATTAAAGAGGAACATAATAATTCACATCACTCAAACAATTAAGTAGCAAAACTAAGTGTAGTGAACAAAATTTTATCATTATCGTACTTGTCTTTAACCGAAAGACGGTCAAAATCAGCCAAAAATCAATAGAAGAAGTAAATAGAAATTTTAAACCTGAATACTTACAATAATGCAACAGGGATTTGCAAGGTCTTCTTTTATCATTACATCATCCGCAATTGATTCCTTCATACATATAGTATCTGTAACATTTCGCAATTTGAAATAACTAGGAAGAAGTTTACAATTGGAAATAGTCATTTTTGGAAAGAATGAAAATATGGAAATTTTGTTAAGTTAGGATAAGTTGAGTTTTTGGTCAACTTCAAACAGCCATAACTCCTAGCTCAGGATGAGTTAGGTGTACTTACAGATATGGTAGGAAATATCTTGGAATGATCTTTCCAACGCCTCCAAGTTTGCGCGATTCTGAGTTCGTATGAGTGAGATATGCCCTTTGGAAGTTGGGACATTCGATTAAGGAAAGTCCAATCTGGATTTTGGAAGGGTATTTTAGTCTTTTTTCCTTACCCAATTGTTTTAATTCATTTTTAGGAGTTTAATTGGGGTAAAGTCAGATTTTAGTCAGTTTAGAAAAAGTGAATTTCATGCTAGGGCCTGGAGATAGGAGAAAAGAGGAGAAAGGAATAGAGAAATCAAGAATCGTCAAGAACGTTTGAATTTAGCTCGTGGATTTCGTCGAGGGGTGATTCCTACGAGATATGTGAGATCACATAGTGTTGAGTTAGTTCACCCACATGCCAACCATGATTCATTATAGCAAATTTAAGTCTTCGAAAGTTTAGAATTTGAGTTCTTGATGAACATTGTTCAAGGTTTTGTTTGAATGGGTTGTGTTGTTGAAGTTTCTTGCGCTTAGATTTATATTTCCGAGTGTAATTTTGATTGGAATCTAGCATATATTGAGAGTATAAATGATTCTAAGTGTTTGGGGAAAGAACCATTGAAGTTTAGAGGGTTTAGAGATAGAAAACGAGCAAGAAAAGTCGTCAAACACCTGGGGATAGGGGTGGGGCGTTGTGCCAGCTAGCGCCCCCCAAAAGGGGCTCTGAACTTTCACCCTTGTGGCGCTGTGCCAGCCAGTACGCCCCAAATCAGTCTCTGAATATTGAGGACTGGCGCTCCCCGCCACTTAGAGCGCTAGGGACGCCAGTTCTCCCCATTCATTCCCCACCTTTTCGTATGTGTTCCTTAGGAATGTACCTACATTTTCTAGTTGATTCCAACACTCTTAGGTATGTATAAAAATCATGAAATCATCATAAACATGAGATCATGAACCTTGAATCCATAATCCAATTCACGGGAAGTTAAGATCATAGTCAAGAAGTTAAGAGTCAAGTCTAAAATTTAAGAAGTAAGTCAAGAGAAGTTTTTAAAGTTTTCAAAAGTCTTTCACAAATGTTTTAACTTTGTTTTAAGACTTAACTTTCAAGTTAAGCAAAGATTAAAGAGTTGAGTTCATTTCTCAAAAAGCTATAAGGGAACTAAGTGTTCCCAAGAGTTTAAAAATGTTTTCACATTTGAGCAAGAAAGGGAACACTGATTCCAAGAGAGCTTTTAAGCTAAGTTTTTGCGTAATTATCTCAAACCAAAGAAAGAAGTTTGTTTTTAAAACATATGAGCTAAGTATATTTTGGGAGTAGTATTGAGCACCGATATAGGGATGAAAGTTAATATTAACTCAAGTCTCCATAAACCATGTAGGTATCATGGGTAGTAAAGGGTCATACTTTTTAGATGACTTCTTAAGATGATTTTAGCATAGACTAGTGGATCCACTTAGTTAAGACATTCTATATGACAGCAAAGTATAAGACAGTTCTGGCAGCGCGGGCAAGACATTGTATCACCACTTAGGCTCATAGTGGTGGTTGTTGATTAGAGAATCTCCCACAAAAACTATATTACTTTATTTTATGAGTAAAGTTGAGTTTGTTATTGCATTTTCTTTAACGAACTAAGTTGTTTTTACTGTTTTATAAAGCGTTTCATACATTGCATGTGTTTCATTTCTTTGTTATGAGTTAAGTTATTCATGAGTTGAGTAAAGCCAAGGTAAGTGTTTCTTTAAGATTCCTTTCAAGCCTATGTTATATTTAGCACTCCAACTCGCATACTTGTACATTTAATGTACTGATGTCAGTTGGCCTGCATCATTTTATAATGAAGATGCAGGTAACCAGCATCATCACCCAACGCCTCGTTAATCCAGTTGAGCACTCAGAGTCTGTTGGTGAGCCTCATTGCATTTCGGAGGACAACTTTTATTTTGCTTTCTATATTTCATTGTTAGGATGATCGAGAGTCTTGTCCTGACATCCCTCTTTGTTTTAGAGGCTTCATAGATAGTCAAACAGTTAGTAGTTCAGTTGTCTTTACATTATCATTTCATATGTTAAGACTTGAGTTGCCATTTTGGCCAAGTTGAATGCTGACTTTTAAACATTTCAGATATTTTATTATTCAAGTTGAGTATAGTGAAATTTATCATTATAGACATGCATAGAGTCTTCCCCTGACTAAGTAAGACAGGCCTAGGGTTTGCTTGGGGCCAACAATGGTTCTTGAGTGCCGGCCACGCCCAGGGTATAGGCTTGGGGCTTAACAAATTTGGTATCAGAGCGCAAAGTATAAGAATCCTAGGGAGTCTATGAACCCGTGTCTGTACAGTCCTTGTTATCGGTGTGAAGCGCGCCACGTCTATAATTACGAGGTTGAGACATTTAGGAAATATTCTCACTTCTTTTATACTCATTTCATGCGTTAGAGTTTAATCTCTAAAAAGTTTTCTTCTAAATCATGCTTGCGCGTGTTTTCAGATAATTATGACTCCACAAAAAGCTGTCACAGGTCGTCCTGCTAGGTGTAATGCTGAGGAACAAGAGTTACCAAATGCACCTAAAGTGCAACCCTAAGGGGAAGTCACTAATGCTGAATTCAAGGAAGTAATAAGGATGTTGAGCCAAGTTGTGACCAACCAAGCAGGGCAACAAATAGGACCTAGACAGGAAGTGACTGATACTTCGAGAATTCATTAGTTCTTGAGGATGAATCCTCCAAGCTTCACTGGTTCGAGCACTACTGAGAATCCATAGAACTTTATTGAGGAGCTGAAAAAAGTATTTGAGGTTATAAATGTTGTCGATATTGAGCAGGTTGAATTAGTTGCATATCAACTGAAGAATGTTGCTAGGACTTGGTTTGACCAGTGGAAAGAGGGTAGAGCTGAGGATGCACTACTTACGAGTTGGGCTTGTTTTGAGGAGGCTTTCTTGGGGCATTTCTTTCCCCGAAAACTAAAATAGGCTAAGGTACAAGAGTTCCTCACACTTAAGAAATTCTTTGAGTGTTCATGAGTATGGGTTGAAGTTCACCCAACTCTCCCGTTATGCTCCGGAGATGGTTGCGGACATGAGGAGTAGAATGAGCTTTTTTGTTGTTGGGTTGTCTCATCTGTCGAGTAAGGAATAGAGTTTTAAAACCTTATTTATATATGTTTGTTATCGTCTTCATTGATGACATACTAATCTATTCAAGGAATGAAGAAGATCATGCTAACTATCTCAGAATAGTTCTTTAGACTTTGAAAGATAAGAAGTTGTATGCTAATTTCTCTAAATGTGAGTTTTGGCTTGAGTTTGTGGCATTCTTGGGTCACATAGTTTCCGGTGATGGAATTAGAGTTGATACACAAAAGATAGAGGCAGTACAAAGTTGGCCTAGACCCACATCTCCAACTGATATTAGGAGTTTCTTGGGTTTGGCTGGCTAATAAAGAAGGTTTGTAGAGGGTTTTTTTTATCCATTTTGTCTCCTTTGACTAAGTTAACTCAGAAAATAGTGAAGTTTCAATGGTCTGAAGCTTGTGAGAAAAGCTTTCAGGAATTAAAATAGAGGTTGACTACTGCCCCAGTTTTGACCTTACCAGAAGGTACCTAAGGTTTTGTGGTGTATTGTGATGCATCTAGAGTTGATTTGGGTTGCGTATTAATGGCAATGTTATAGCTTATGCCTCCAGACAGTTGAAAATTTATGAGAAGAACTTAGATTTGGCTGCTGTAGTATTTGCTTTAAAGATATGACGTTATTATTTGTATGGTATTCATGTTGATGTATTCACTGATCACAAGAGTCTTCAATATGTGTTCACTCAAAAAGAGCTTAATCTCAAACAAAGAAGGTGGTTAAAATTACTCAAGGATTATGACATGAGTATTCTTTACCAGCCAAGTAAGGCTAATATTGTTGCTAATGCTTTAAGCAAGTTGTCTATGGGTAGTACTACCCATGTTGAGGAGGAAAAGAGAGAGTTAGTGAAAGATGTGCATAGACTCGCACGCTTAAGAGTCCAACTAATAGATTCCACAGAAGGAGGAGTAATGGTGATGAATGGGGGTGAATCATCATTAGTGTTAGAAGTGAAAGTAAAGCAAGACCAAGATTCTATTTTGCTTGAATTGAAGGCAAATATTCAGAAGCAAAAAGTATTAGTTTTTGAACAAGAGGGAGATGGTGCATTGAGATATAAAGGTAGGTTGTGTGTACCAATGGTGGATGGACTCCAAGAGAGGATCATAGAGAAAGCTCATGGTTCCAAATATTCCATTCATCTAGGTTCCACAAAGATGTATCGTGATTTGAAAGAGGTGTATTAGTGGAATAGTATGAAGAAGGGCATTGCAGAATTTGTTGCTAAGTGCCCAAATTGCCAACAAGTTAAAGTAGAGCACCAAATGCCCGGTGGTTTGGCTCAGAATATAGAACTTTTGGAATGGAAGTGGAAGATGATTAATATGTACTTCACCACAGGTTTACAAAGGTCTCCCAGGCAGCATGATTCTATTTGGGTGATTGTCGACAGAATGACAAAATCAGCCCATTTTTTACTGGTAAAGACTACTCATTTGGCAGAAGATTATGCTAAGCTGTATCTTCAAGAGGTGGTAAGACTTCATGGAGTTCCAGACTCCATTATTTCAGATAGAGGTGCACAATTTACTGCACAGTTTTGGAAGTCATTCTAGAAAGGCTTGGGTTCAAAGGTGAACTTGAGTACTGCCTTTCTTCCTGAGACAGATGGGCACGCAAAGCGCACTACTTAGACTTTAGAGGATATTTCGAGGGCTTGTGTGATTGATTTCAAAGGTAATTGGGATGATCACCTACCTCTTATTGAGTTTTCTTACAATAATAGTTAGCACTCTAGCATCCAAATGGCTCCTTATGAAGATATTTATGGGAGAAGATGCAGATCTCCTATTGGATGGTTTAAAGTTGATGAAGAGGGGTTGATAGGACTATATTTAGTTCACCAAGTGATGGAGAAGGTGAAAGTGATTCAAGATAGGTTGAAAATGGTGCAAATTTATCAGAAATCCTACACTGATGTTAGGAGAAAAGAGTTAGAGCTTGAAGTAGATGATTGGGTATATTTGAAAGTTTCGCCCATTAAAGGTGTTATGAGGTTTGGTAAGAAGGGGATACTTAGTCCTGGTATATTTGCCCTTACAAAATATGAAAAAGGGTAGGTAAGGTAGCTTATGAGTTGGAGCTACCACAAGAGATAGCCACAGTTTATCCGGTATTTCACGTCTCTATGTTGAAGAAGTGCATGGGTGATCCTGCATTGATCACACCAACTAAAGATATTGGGATGAGGGATAGCCTATCTTATGAAGAGATTTCGGTTCAAATTCTAGATCGCTAGGTTCTCAAGTTGAGAACAAAAGAGGTAGCATCAGTCAAAGTCCTTTGGAGGAACCAATTTGATGAAGAAGCTACTTGGGAAGCTTAGAAGGATATGAAGAAGAGATATAGTCAAAGTCCTTTGGAGGAACTAATTTGTTGAAGAAGCTACTTGGGAAGCTTAGGAGGATATGAAGAAGAGATATCCATATCTCTTAGAATCTGGAGAAATTTCAAACCAAGGTACTAATTCTCTTCTTAGTACTCTTTAATTATTAGTTGGCATGTTGTGTATGCATTGCTTGTTGGGTGTTGAGAATGTTGCATATTACACCCTTAGCGTAGTAAGAGTAATCTCATTCGAGGACGAATGTTCCTAAGGGGGAGATATTGTAACATCTCACAATTTGAAATAACTAGGAAGAAGCTTAGAATTAGAAAGTCATTTTTGGAAAGAATGAAAATCTGGATGTTTTGTTAAGTTAGGATAAGTTGAGTTTTTGGTCAACTTCAAACATTCATAATTCCTAGATCATGATGCGTTAGGTGTACTTCCAGATATGGTAGAAAAGCTCTTGGAATGATCTTTCCAATGCCGCTGAGTTTGCATGATTTCGAGTTCGTATGAGTGAGATATGCCCTTTGGAAGTTGGGCTATTCTATTAAGGAAAGTCCAATCCAGATTTTGGAATGGTATTTTAGTCTTTTCCTTACCCAATTGTTTTAATTCGTGTTTAGGATTTAAATTAGGGTAAAGTCATATTTTAGTCAATTTAGAAAAATTGAATTTCACGCTAGGGCTTGGAGAAAGGAGAAAAGAGGAGAAAGGAGAAGAGAAATCAAGAATCGTCAAGAACGTTCGAAGTTAGCTTATAGATTTCATGAGGGGTGATCCCTATGAGGTATGTGAGATCACATAGCATTGGGTTATTTCACCCACGCGCCAACCATGATTAATTACAGCGAATTTAAGTCTTTGAAAGTTTAGAATTTGAGTTCTTGATGAACATTGTTGAAGGTTTCGTTTGAATTCTTGTGGGTTCTGTTGTTGAAGTTTCTTGCACTTTGATTAAATTTTCTGAGTGTAATTTCAGTTGGAATATAGAATATATTGAGAGTATAAATGATTATAAATGTTTGGGGAAAGAACCATTGAAGTTTAGAGGGTTTAGAGATGGAAAACGAGCAAGAAAAGTCGTCAAACACCTAGGGATAGGGGTGGGGCATCGCGCCAGCCAGCGCCCCCCAAAAGGGGCGCTGAACTTTCACCCTTGGGGAGCCGCGCCAGCCAGTGCACCCCAAATAAGTCTTTGAATATTGAGGACTGGCGTCCTGCGCCTCTCAGAGCGCCAGCAACGCTAGTTTTCCCGATTCGTTCCCCACCTTTTCGTACGTGTTCCTTAGCAATGTACCTACATTTTCTAGTTGATTCCAACACTCTTAGGTACATCTAAACATCATGAAATCATCCATAAATATGAGATCATGAACCTTGAATCCATAATCAAATTCAAGGGAAGTTAAGATCAAAGTCAAGTCTAAAAGTTAAGAAGTAAGTCAAGAGATGTTTTTAAAGTTTTCAAAAGTCTTTCACAAACGTTTTAACTTTGTTTTAAGACTTAAGTTTCAACTTAAGAAAAGATTAAAGAGTTTATTTCATTTCTCAAAATGCTATAAGGAAACTAATTATTCCTAAGAGTTTAAAAATGTTTTCACATTTGAGGAAGAAAGGGAACATTGATTCCAAGATAGCTTTTAATCTATGTTTTGAGTAATTTTCTCAAACCAAATAATAAGGTTTGTTTTTAAAACATATGAGCTAAGTATATTTTAGGAGTAGTATTGAGCACCGATATGGGATTGCAAGTTCATAGTAACTCAAGTCTCCATAAACCATGTAGCCATCATGGGTAGTAAAGGATCATACTTTTTAGATGACTCCTTAAGATGATTTTAGCATAGACTAGTGGATCCATTTAGTTAAGACGTTCTATATGACGGAAAAATATATTACAGTTCTGGCAGCGTGGGCAATACGTTGTATCATAACTTAGGCTCTTAATGGTGGTTGTCGGTTAGAGAATCTCCCACAGAACCTATATTACTTTATTATATGAGTAAAGTTGAGTTTGTTATTGCATTTTATTTAATGATTGATTTTACTGTTTTATAAAGCTTTTCATATATTGCATGTGTTTCATTGCTTTATTATGAGTTAAGTTATTCATGAGTTGAGAAGAGCCAAGGTAAGTGCTTCTTTCAGAATCTTTTCAAGCTTATGTTATGTTTAGCATTCCAAATCGCATACTCGTACATTCAATGTACTGATGCCAGTTGTCCTACATCAGTTTATGATGTAGACGCAGGTAGCCAGGATCATCACCCAGTGCCTCGTCGATCCAATTGAGCACTCAGATTCTGTTGGTGAGCCTCTTTGCATTCCAGAGGACTCCTTTTATTTTCTTTCTGTATTTCATTGTTAGGATGATCGGGGGTCTTGTTCCGACATCCCTCTTTGTTTTAAAGGCTTCATAGACAGCCAGATAGTTAGTAGTTCATTTGTCTTTACATTATCATTTCATATGTTAAGACTTGAGTTGCCATTTTGGCCAAGTTGAATGTTGACTTTTAAACATTCTCAGTTATTTTATTATTCAAATTGAGTATGTATAGAGTCTTCCGCTGAGTAAGTAAGACAGGTCAAAGGTTTCGCTTAGGCTAGCAATGGTTATCGAGTGCGGGCCATGCCCAAGGTATAGGCTCGAGGTGAGACAATATCCAACAGTAGATTTGATGTATCAGTTGCGTTTTTTCTAGTGGTTAGCTGTTGATGGTAAAGAAATCTTGTCAATTCTTAAAAAAATAGAGAATAAAGGGAAAGAGACTTAGCAAACTTTCTACTAGATATTACCAAGGTGTTCGCCTAAAAAATAGATAGATGAATAATAGGAATATCCGATAAAAAGAACTCAAATAATCACAACCATGTAATAAATTTACAAGCATATAGAATTCTTACATGGCTTGTGTTACATCTTTGTCCTTTCTTTTGAGTTCCTTCCACTTGTTTGGAAGCGAAATAAAATTTCGAGCAATTATCCCCAATTCATTGGATAATTTTGCTGATTGATCTGGTTTAGTTGGTCTTCCTTTACCAACTGAAATCTCTATTTTCATCTTGCTTCCCATAGCCTTCTTCATTTGTTCAAGACCTTTACCTCAATTGTCATGACCATTCTTGATTCTAGTAGAAGCATCATATGAAAAAAAATTAAAGTTAGTTCAAAGTTCCACCTATAATCTAAAAAATATTGCACGTATGGAGGAAAAGTATGAAGACTGAAACAACTAAAATTTTTGCTTTATTTTGTTGTATATAAACCGACAATTAAGTCAAAAAAAAAAAAATTAGTGACAAAACAAAGAGAATATACAAGAGCTAACAACATCTTTTTTTTATCATTCATATCATGTCTATTTATTATAAGCTTCACATATTATATAATATCGTTAAGTCCAAAGGTGTAGATCATAATACCTATCCATTTAGTAAAAAAATATTCGACTTGGCCAATAACTAAATAATTTAATCCTAATCAATATAATAAAATGTATTACCTGTATTAACAACAGGAGTAGGGTTATTTAATTCATCCAATGATTGAGTATCTTGAATAGTTTCCCTTGTAAGTGTAATTTTCTTAAAGACAAGTCCACTTGGTGCCATTGATTGGCAGAATACTATCAAAACACAATAAGTAATTTTAGAATGTCCATAAGACATAAAATTCATTAGTTTAACAAAAATAGTTATATAAAAGCACCAACAATTGACAACTTAAGAAAAATCTAAAAATATCATAAATCATCAATCTGCAAAGTCACACTCACATCATTTATTAATAAGTTTTCACTGTTCTTTCTAATATTAATTGAACTATTGAAGCATCACTAGCATATAAATGAAAAAAAGTACTTTGGATCAGCAGGGTACGACTATGATCACTATTTTTCTATGCAATTTTTTTCCATTTAGAAGCTACATATAGAAAAATCACGACCTTTTCCTAGAGTCCCATGGAGAAGACTAGTGTGCAATAACTTGGGAGCACCAAAATGACTCTTTATATTTAGAGTAGCAGCGTTAGGAAGATTGGCTACAAGGGACAAAATTGATAGATGGGGATTCACATAACTTTGGAATGTCCTTTATGTGCTACTAGTTTGGAGTGTACTAGCCACTTTTATTTTAAATGACTTTGTTGCTATGACGGTGTTGACCTGGAAAGAACCTATCCTTAATCCTGGAGACTTGAAACAAGAACTTGCTTGGATGACTACAAAGAAAAGGAAGAGCCCAAATGCAGTAATCTTCATAATGGTAGTTGTTAGATATGTATACCACATTTGGAAGGAAAAAAACTTGAGGGTATTCCAAGGAAGAGCTAGAGGCACAACATTGGTAATCAAGACTATCATACAAGAGGTTTGTCAAAGAGCGCCTCTAAATGCAAGTGTGGAAAGAAGGCTATGAACTTGAACTTTTACCTTGTGTATTCGCACATAATAGGATTCTTTAGTTAGACTGAAGTAAGATATTGTTGTTGATGAACTAAAGTTATTATAGATTTATTTCCTTTTCAGATTTTGTAATTCCTTTTGGTAATAACTAAAATAATTTTTTACCAAAAAAAGAACTAGCAGATTAAAGAACGAGTATAACATATAGAAGATATATATACATGCAGGAAATGTCCAAATTTAAAGGAACAATAACTTTTCTGAAAATATATAAGCTAAGGTGTTAAGAAGAGATTGTAGATCTTATAAATACCAAGCCCCATGAAGAAATGTCTATTAGTTTCAGTAAAAAATTTAATTGTCCCACAAAATATTCATATAAAAAGATTTTGGTTTAGTTTATTCAAATCCAAAGATTCATTTTTGTATCATAATTCTATCTTCCAAGTTCAAGAAGCAAGTTTCACTTGATAGACTTTCATACCATGTTTTCACTACAATCCATCCTCTCTTCCCTAACAAGTCGAGGGAAGACATCAATATACGAACAAAGCAGAGAAGTTGTTCAGTATATGCCTTGAAAATTGTTATGCTTCAATAGTATGTGTCCCACACCAATAGTAAATATGCACACCACACAAAATGTAATATACACGGTAATTAGAGTGTTTCTAATTCAGAAACTTATAACCAACTTTTTTTAATCTTCTGTTTGATTGTCGGACACAATAGTAAAGCAATATCAATGTATGCGACACAAATAATCAATGAATAAATCTTTTACAGCATATAACTATCTGTTTAATTTTTTTCAAACATAAAATAGGGGCAGTAATATATACCTCGTCTTCTTGTTCAGGTTCAAAAATTCTTCTTCACTTTGCAAAGATGAAACTTTTTCATTTGTTTTCTCTCTCTCTCTCTCTCTCTCTATATATATATATATATATATATATATATATATATATAGTGGTTGTCCTAAAATTGTTTTGGAGTCAAAAAACTAAAAAAGTTGAGCGCCGAAAGACAGTTTCTTTTTCTATTTTTCTACTTTCTGGAGGACGATTATGAAGAAGTGGAGGAAGTAGTGCTACCTATTAACCTAGAAACTTATGAAGTGAAGTGGGTGAACAATTTTCTTTTAAATCTAATATTTATCTCTACTTTCATCTGATATTTAAAAAATAAATTTCACAAACAAAAGGGCATAAATATCTATATTATTTAACAAAATAAAATTGCACAGACGAGACATAAATGTCCAAGGATTTTATTTATCAAAAAAAAAATAAATACTGAAGACATAAAGAAACATAGAATTGATGTCTTACAGATTGGATTAATAGTTCCATCTTCTTCAGTTGAAACTCAAATCCTAGATCTTGTAACTTGTGTTAATCATCCTAAAAATTAATAGGACCACTAGGGAACTCATTTAAAAATTCATAGGAATCGATTTAGAGCAACACAATGCACCTTTTTGTCTCCCTTAATAGCGATACCACTACTATAAAAGCTTATCAGAGTTGCAGAGGCGATGAAGACATCAAGGAGACTAGTATTTGAGCTGACTTGCAAAGATCGAGACTTTTGAAATTAGATCTGACGAAACTCAACATTAGATGTAGAAAACTTCTTGAATGGATCAAATTGTGTCATTCAAAGATTAAGAAAAAAACACTGAACATTTGGTAGAAAGGAGATGAAGATTAGGTTGGGGAGAAGAAAGGAGATGAAGAGGTTGGGTGGAGAAGACGAAGAGGTTCTTGCACTAACCTAATGGTGGATTTTGGTACTTTTGAGCCTATATTTTGTATGTGTGTATATATATATGTGTGTGTGTGTGTGTGTGTGTGTGTGTGTGTTGGGGGAGAGGGGGGGGGGGGGGGCTTTCTTCTGTCCATTTCAAATAAACAAATGAAATAATTTAAGGATGATTTATCTATTTTTTCTATTTTAATTTAACATAGGGTTTTAAAAATAAAAAAAGACTTTTAAAATTTATGGTCCGAAATTAAAAATATATCAAATGTTCAAAAAAAAATTTAATATTTTGATCTTAAACATTTCATTTGACAAGTTGAAATTAAAGAGTTGTTAACAAGGGGGAAGATATTACTTTTTAAATGAAAAAAAAAAGAAAAGTAGTCTAAACAAATTGAAATAATGGGAGTAATTTCTTTTTTAGTCTAATTTAAGAGTTTTTTTTTTCATAAATACTTTTAAAATTTTGTAAAAGTAAATAACCAAATTTTAAAATAATTTGTCATAAAAAGTTATAAACAAAGTTTTTGTTTAAAAATAAAATAAAATAAAACAACACACACACACGTATATATGTGTGTGTGTGTATATATATATATATATATATATTTGAACTCTCTAAACTCTTTTTCATTTGGTTCTACTCTGATGTAGTTGCATGCAAGTCCACCTCCACCGATCCACTTGTCCTTACTGCCATGTGATATCACAAGTTTACAAAATTGATTCGATAATGAATTATATTCCTAAAATTTTTTAGTAGTAAGAAAAGTATTTTGTAGTATTTCTAAGGAGTCCACAATTATAAAAACACTTAATAAGATAAATATTTATCGAATACAATTGTAATAATATATTTGAATCAAATGTTTTTAATTTAGCTAAATATTGAATAGTTTTGACTTATTTTAATTGTGTTGGCTACTTATGCAAGTTTAAATTATAAAATCATCACTCTATTCGATTGTTTTTTATAATTTAGCTAAATATTGGGTAGTTTTGACTTTATTTTTTTGAGCCCATTCAACCACTCATCCCTTATTGATGTTATGATTGTTTTTCTTCAAAATGATTTTTTATGTGGGCCGAGGAAATTAAAGATGCATTAAAATTTGTAATTTTAACGGCCTCTTTCCGTCGTTATGGAAAAGCCAATGGGGAAGGAATTTGGGGTTAGAAAACTTCTGAGTAATAACTTGGAAATTTCTAGCCTAGGCCAGAGTTGGACGGAATCTGAGTAAGGTTAGGTCTAGAGAAATATGGTAATGAATGGGGAATCTAATTATGAATTTGATCACATGAATGGATAGCCAAGACGTTAAGGAGAATGTAAGGCTTTATAGAATCGAATTCGGGTGAGTGGAACTCCCGAAACTAATTTTGGTGTGAAAGGGTAGTTTTATAATGTCCCGATTTGAAGGTGTGTTCTAAAATGGGAGCTTAGAACTCAAATTCTGAGCTTCTCTCTTTTCAAGCCGTCGGGGCGGGATTAATCCCGCTAGGGAGGGGCTGCTGTGGAGGGATGGGGTCCTCTGTGGCAGGCTTGTTGCAAAATAAGTCGGGGAAAAACCCTAATTTTGTTATTTTCTGCAAAGCTTCGTTCTTAAGAGCTAAGGGACAACCCAGGGCGATTCTTGATAGTTTTCCACAATTTCTAGTGCTAAAGGTAAGGAAATTACTTCCCTAATCTGTATTTTGATTCCTAAAACCTAGAATCTTGGGTAATTATCGTTGGGGGAGTGAATTTGATGGTGGGAAAAGCCCTAATTGAGTATTAGGATCTTGGGTTTGGCCTTGGATTGATAGTTTGATTATTATCCGGGTAAAATAGGCCTTGTTTATTGATCTTTTCGTTTATTACTTGTTTATAGACCAAGAACAAGCTGAAGGACATCAGAAAAGGAGCACTCAAGTGTTTTAAGAGTATTCAGGCTTGGTTTCGAGGTATGTGATTGTTTGATTTCTTGTTGTGTGATATATGCCAGTTAATTGCTTCATTATATGCATGCATGTATGTGAATAAGGAAATGTAAATCAAAATGAAATGATTATGTGTGAATAATGTATGTCATGAACCTGTTAATTTATTGTATGACTATGAGTATTGTTCATTTTAGGTGTGATTGTGACTGTGGTTGTGCTGATTAGATCGGGTGTCACATTCCGACACATATATTGGATCGGGTGTCACGCTTCGACACATATTGTCATACCCCGAGCCTACATCCTGGACGTGGCTGGCACTCGAGAACCATTGTTGGCCCCAAGCGAATCCTTGGCTTAGCTTACTTACTCAGTAGAAGACTCTTTGCATATTTATAATAATCAATAGCATTATACTCGCTTGAATAATAAAATAGTGAGAATGCTTAAAAAGTCAAACATTCAACTTGGCCAAAATGGCAACTCAAGTCTTAACATATGAAATGATAAAGTAAAGACAAATGAACTACTAACTGTCTATGAAGCTCTAAAACAAAAAGGGATGTCGAGACAGGACCCCGATCATCTTAACAACTGAAAACTAGAAAGCAATGTAAAAGGAGCTCTCCGGAAGCAAGGAGGCTCACCAACTGACTCTGAATGCTAAACCTGATCCATGAGGCGTTGGATGTTGATCCTGGTTACCTGCGTCTACATCATAATACGATGTAGACCAACTGGCATCAGTACATTGAATGTACGAGTATGCAAATTGGAATGCTAAACATAACATAGGCTTGAAAAGATTCTGAAAGAAACACTTACCTTGGCTCTTCTAAACTCATGAATAACTCAATAATAAAGCAATAAAACACATGCAATATATATAAAAAAACTTTATAAAACAGTAAAAACAACTTAGTTCGTTAAAGAAAATGCAATAACAAACTCAACTTTACTCATTTAACAAAGTAATATAGTTTTGTGGGAGTTTTTCTAATCGACAACCATCACTATGAGCCTAAGTTGTGATACAACATCTTGCCCACACTACCAGAACTGTCCTATACTTTTCCGTCATATAAAACGCTTAACTTAGTGGATCCACTAGTCTGTGCTAAAAGCATCTGAAAGAGTCATCTAAAAAGTATGATCATTTACTACCCATGATGGCTACATGATTTATAGAGACTTGAGTTAATATGAACTCGCATCCCTATATCGGTGCTCAATACTTCTCCCAAAATATACTTAGCTCATATGTTTTTAAAACAAACTTCTTTTTTTGGTTTGAGATAATTACTCAAAACTTAGCTTAAAAGCTCTCTTGGAATCGATGTTCCCTTTCTTTCGCAAATGTGAAAACATTTTTAAACTCTTGGGAATACTTAGTTCCCTTATAGCTTTTTGAGAAATGAACTCAACTCTTACTCTTTTCTTAACTTGAAACGTAAGTCTTAGAACAAAGTTAAAACGCTTGTGAAAGACTTTTGAAAAACTTAAATGAACTTCTCTTGACTTGCTTCTTAACTTCTAAACTTGACTCTTAACTTTCCTTGAATTGAATTATGATTTCAAGGATCGTGATTTGTGATAGGAAAGATCTCATGATGTTTAGGAGTGTTTTTAGATAGCTAAACATGAGAAAAGATCAAAGTTTCACTGTCTGAAGGTAGGTCCGCGACGCGAAAATGTATTTAAATTTTGGTCGTGAAAATACTTTTTGAGGTAGAATGGTCCGTGACCACTCCTCAACGCGAAGGCATTTTTCCCAAATTTGGGGAATAGGTCCATGATGCGAGCCGGTGCCCAGATTTGCCTAACTAAATTTCTTCTTCGTTTTCAGCCCTAATTCACCGAAATTCGATTCTTTTCCCAATTTTTTTTTAGATATAGATACCTAGCAAATGTACATAAGAACCTAACTCAAACCCACTTAATAACATGACATAATGATCTTAGAAACTCCTTAATTTTAGCCCAACTCAAGAACAATAGCAATTTCAAGAATACATATCAAGATCATCAACTTTCAAACTCTCTAAGGATGAATTCACACTGAAATAACATGTTTGGCACGAGGGTAAATGAACCCCAATACTATGAAAGACTCGCATACCTTATAGGATTAATTCCTTGGCGAAATCCACAACCAAATCGAACGATCTTGGCGAATCTTGAGCTTTTCTTCTCCTTTCTCTTCTTTTTTCTTTTCTCCAAGCCCTAGCATGAATTTCCAATTTTTTCTAAACTGACCAAATTCTGATTTGACCCTTAATTAATTCACTAAAATGAATTAAATTAATTGGGTAAGGAAAAGACCAAACTACCCTTCTAAAATCTAGATTGAGCATTTCTTATTCGAATAGCCCAACTTCAAATGAGCATATCTCACTCATACGAACTGGAATCGTACAAACTCGGTGGTGTTGGAAAGATTATTCCAATAGATTTCCTACCATATCTTGAAGTACACCTAGCTCATCTTGAGATAGGAGTTATGACCGTTTGAAGTTGACCAAAAACTCACTTTTCCTAACTTAACAAAATTTCCAGATTTTCATTCTTTCCAAAAATGACTATTTCCAATTCCTAGCTTCTTGCTAGTTATTTTAATTTGCGAAATGTTGCAATATCTCCTCTTTGGGAACATTCGTCCTCGAATGAGATTACTCTTACTAGGGTAAGGGTGTAACATGCAACATTGATTCGAATAATCAATTAGGTTATCATCCTGTGCATGTCTCGAAAAGACTTTGGCGCCTTCCCCACATGGACTCACTCTTGCTTCCATCGCCTTAGCCTTTGCTATGCCTCGTCTTTCCTTCTTAACACCCAAAAAATAATGAAATCATCACATGCCAACTCATAAATTAAAGAGTACTAAGAAGAGAATTAGCACCTTGGTCTGCATTTTCTCCAGATTCGAATAAATGTGGATATCTTTTCTCTTCTTCATATCCTCCTCAGCTTCCCAAGTAGCTTCCTCAACAAATTTATTCCTCCAAAGGACTTTGACTGATGCTACTTCCTTAGTCCTCAACTTACGAATTTGATGATCTAGAATCTGAGCAGGAATCTCCTTATAATATAAACTATCCTTGATCCCAATATCTTTAGTTGGCATGCTCAAAGAAGGATCGCTTATGCATTTCTTCAACATGGAGGCATGAAATACCGGATGAACTGCTGCTAACTCTTGTGGTAGCTCCAACTTATAAGCTAATTTTCCAATCCTTTTGGCTATTCGATAAGGTCCAATATACCGGGGACTAAGCTTCATTTTCTTATTAAATCTCATAACGCTCTTCATGAGTGAAACTTTTAAATACGCCCAATCATCAACTTCAAACTCTAACTCTTGTCTCCTAACATCAGTGAAGGATTTCTGACGACTTTATGCCATTTTCAACCTCTCTTGAATCACTTTCACCTTTTCCATCTCTTTATGCACTAAATATGATCCTATCAGCCCAGCTTCACCAACTTCAAACCATCCAATAGAAGATCTACATCTTCTCCCATAAAGAGCTCCATAAGGAGCTATTTGGATGCTAGAGTGGTAACTATTGTTGTAAGCAAACTCAATAAGAGGTAGGTGATCATCCTAATTACCCTTGAAATCAATCATACAAGCCCTCAACATATCCTCCAAGGTCTGAATAGTGCACTCTGTTTGACAATCTGTCTGAGAATGAAAAGCAGTACTCAAGTTCACCTTTGAACCCAAGCCTTTCTGAAATGACTTCTAAAACTATGCAGTAAATTGTGCACTCCTATCTAATATAATCGAAACAGAGACTCCATGAAGTCTTACCACCTCCTAAATATATAACCTGGCATAATCCTCTGCTAAATAGGAAGTCTTTACTGACAAAAGGCGGGCTGATTTGGTCATTTGATCCACAATCACCCAAATAGAATCATGTTACCTGGGAGACCTTGATAAACCAGTGATTAAATCCATATTAATCATCTCCCACTTCTATTCCAGAAGTTCTATATTTTGAGCCATACCACCAGGCCTTTAGTGCTCCACTTTAACTTGTTGGCAATTCGGACACTTAGCAACAAACTCCGCAATGCCCTTCTTCATACTACTCCACCAATAAACTTCTCTCAAATCGCGATACATCTTGGTAGAACACGGATGAATGGAATATCTAGAGCTATGAGCTTCCTCCATGGTCCTCTCTTGGAGTTCATCCACTCTAGGTACACAATCTACCTTGATACCTCAACACACCATCTCCAACTTGTTCAAAAGCCATTACTTTTTGCTTATGAACGTTTGCCTTCAATTCAATCAAAATGGGATCTTGGTCTTGCTTATCTTTTACTTATGACACTAATGATGATTCAGCCTCATTCATCACCACCACTGCTCTTTCTGTGGAATCCATTAATCAGACTACCAAGTATGCAAGTGTATGCACATCTTTCGCTAACTCTCTCTTTCCTTCCTCAACATGGGCAATACTACCCATAGAAAACCTGCTTAAAGCATCAACAACAACATTAGCCTTACTTGGGTGGTAAAGAATGCTCATGTCATAATCCTTGAGTAACTTTAACCACCTCCTCTGTTTGAGATTAAGCTCTTTCTAAGTAAACACATACTAAAGACTCTTGTGATTAGTGAATACATCCACATGCACACCATACAAATAATGACGCCATATCTTCAAAGCAAATACTACCACAGCCAACTCTAAGTCGTGGGTTGGGTAGTTCTTCTCATGAAGTTTCAATTGTCTGGAGGCATAAGCTATAACCTTGCCATTTTGCATTAATACACAACCCAAACCAACTCTAGATTCATCACAATACACCACAAAACCTTGAGTACCTTATGGTAAGGTCAACACTGGGCAGTAGTTAACCTCTTTTTCAATTCTTGAAAGCTCTTCTCACAAGCTTCAGACCATTGAAAATTCACTGTCTTCTGAGTCAACTTGGTCAAAGGAGACGAAATGGATGAGAACCCCTCTACGAATCTTCTATAATAGCCAGCCAAACCCAAGAAACTTCTAATATCAGTTGGAGATGTGGGTCTAGGCGAATTCTGTACTGCCTCAATTTTCTGAGTATCAACTTTAATTCCCTCTCAAGACACAATGTAACCTAAGAATGCCACAGACTCAAGCGAAAACTCACATTTAGAGAACTTAGCATATAACTCCTTATCTTTCGAAGTCTGAATAACTATTCTGAGATGACTAGCATGATCTTCTTCATTCCTTGAATAGATTAGTATGTCGTCATTGAAGAAAATAACAAACATATCTAAATAAGGTTTGAAAACTCTATTCATAGGTCCATGAATATTGTAGGTGCATCGATCAAACTGAACGACATGAGTAGAATCTCATAGTGACCATGACAGGTCCTAAATGATTTCTTGGGAATATCACATTCCCTTACTTTCAACTGATGGTAGCCAAATCTGAGGTCTATTTTCAAAAGACAAGAAACATCCTGAAGCTAATCGAAAAGGTCATCAATTCTAGGAAGAGGATACTTGTTCTTGATGGTAACCTTGTTCAATTGGCCATAATTGATATACCGTGAGTTTACCGTATTTTTAATACATTTCACTTACAAGTTATGTGTGTTTAGAGCTATTTTGTATTTTTATTAATGTGTTTTTATCATGTTTGCAGGAAATAAGTTCAGACGTGGAAGTATGAGACACAATTGAAGAACTGTACAGAAAAGGGCATCTACAGAAGTGACTCACGAATCGTAGGTCCAGTCACGCTCCGTGGATGGTGATTGTAGATGGATAGGAAAAGCATGAAGAAGAAATCAGGGAATTCTTGACCAAGTGTGAAACAATGACCTCGACCTACGGGCCATCTTGCAAGTCCGTTAAACCATTCAGAGAAGGGTGTTCAAGTACCTGATTTCAAAAGTCTAAGTATGAAACCACAGAGGAGGATTTGTGGATCGTAGATTAAATCACGGTCCGTCATGTTGATCCGTCAATTGCAACTGAGAGGAGGAGATTTGAAGAGGTGAAAAATTGCCTAAGTCCCAAATCACGGAAGGAACCTACAGACCATAGGTCAGTCTACGGTCCGTGGGTCGGTGTCGTCAACTACAACCGCGTCTAGAAACTTTATTTCCTTATTTCGTTTTCTTTTTAGTTGGGAATTGTTTTTCTATATATAGGGCATGTAAACCTTGTTTTTGGGGTTAGATTTTAGTTTATTCTAGTTTTTGGCTTTGGAGATTAACTTGAAACTTTAGCAATTCTTGATTTCCTAAGTTCGTTTTGAAGATTTTGTCTTTGAAATTCAAGTTGAGATTCTGGGTTTATTCTTCTCATTACATAAGTTCCATGATTTCTTCATCTAAAAATATGAATTGTGTTCTTGCTATTATAGGTAACTAAATCCACAACTAGGGTTGTGGGACCCATGAGCGATTAACAACGTATGAATAGTAACTAAGTAATTCTTGAATAGTGTTATGCATTGATAATTCTTTCATTTAGAAGTCTTTTTAACGGTGGCCAATGTTAGAACTCGTCTTGTTTCTACTTTCCAGACCAAGGAGGTATCTAATAAGAAAAGAATTATCAACATAGATTTAGTGTGATACTATCTAATAGTCTACACTACACCATTTTAGGCCTACGACAACACTAAATCTGGACAACACTTGTAAAGTGTTGCCTAAAATATTTTTGGGGACGCTTTTAAAGCATAGCCCAAGTTTTTAACTTTTGGCTACAATAATATTGGCAACACTTGTAAAGCGTACTCTTTAATAGTATAGACTACACTTTATAAGTGTTGTTATAGTATGAAATAATTGGCAACAACTATTTACATATATGGCTATTTTTATAATTGTAAAAACAACACATTATAAGTGTTGCCTTAAAATTTTCACTAAAATATTATATTCCCTCCAACATTTTTAACTCTTCCTCCCATTTTTATTTGCCAAAAAACTTAATTAATAAAACATTAATAATTGATAAAAACTTTTCTCTTCTCCAGACACGCTTTAGTACTCTTTCTCCCTAGAACACGCTTTTCTCCATTGTTGATCGAAGAACGGAAGCTGATGCGTGAAGCTAAAGAACTAAAGATCTCTTCCCCAGAACACTCTTTTCTCGAAGTGCTGAAGAGAAGAAGCTAAAGAACGGAAGATCGAAGAACACACTTTTCTCTTTCTTCAAACACGTTTTTCTCTGGAAGAGCTGAAGTCGAAGACTGAAGAGCAGAAGCTGAAGAACTGAAGATTTCTCCGATACCTATGATTCTCTTCTCCCTGAACTGAAGAGCTGAACTAAAGAGTTGAACTGAAGATCTAAGCTTAGCTGAGCTAAGTTGAAGATTTTCTCAAGCGTAAATATCGATTCCTTCTTATTCTCATTATTTTTTTCAATATGTTAGAGGATGATGGTAGAATCATAGTGTATTTGTGTACAGATCCCAGCTTGAGCTAAGATTCTTTTGCCCTTTTAAGTTTGGTATAGTTTTTGCCCTAAGATTTTGCCACTGCCACAAATTTCACAGTGTATTTGTGTACACATTCTTGTAGATGTTAATGATTTTCTGGAAAATAGGTTAAAGGATGTTGGCTATGCTGTTAGAGCATGAATTTTAGAACTCCTCTGCCACAAGGGAAAGGTATGAAGCTTCAATGCTATTGCCACCCTAATGTTTTGCTTTTATTTCTTCACTTAGAGCAACTCCATATCTTGATGCTGGTTGTGGCATTACATTTGTCTCGTCAACGCTTATTTTCTCTGTGAGTAATAGTGTTTCAGAAACAGTACCTTGTCTATACAGACATATATGATTTGTAGTACTATGTTATATATGGATCAAAATGTAGGAAACTGAGATGATTCTATGACATACTACTTGTGTACCTAAAGAACTTACCAGTTTAGGTGATCTCCAATGAACTACAGAAATAACCACACCATCATTGATTTTGAAACTTTACATATTAAGTATCTAATAAACATGAACATACTGTAACTTTCAAGTAAACGCTTCTGAAATGCTCTATTTTGATATCAAACATAGATGGATAACATTAAGAAGATCACATAATATAGAAAACACAGTACTAATAATGAAAAACATAATGAAATGACACAAAGTATGATATGGTTTTGCTAAAGATTTTTAGGGTTAAGGATATCAGCCCAATTAAGGCAGCCAACATGAACGATAGCCCAAAAAGAATTTGGCATCCCCTTAACCCCTAGAGTCCTCAATGTTGCTTCTATATGTGATTTCTTTGGTTGTTGAAGATATTGACTTAGAGTTTGTACACTATATGCTATATCAGGCCTAGTAACTGTTAGATATAACAATTTGCCTATTAATCTTTAATATGGACACACATAAGATTACACAGGGTCTTCTTTCTTGTTGTTGGCTGTATAATCATCATACTCTTTTGTTGTCAGTTTAACATTTGTATCTATAGGAGTAGAAAATGGCTTTGGGCCTGCAAGACCAAGCTTAAATATTAACTCCAGTGAGTACTTTCTTTGATGCATCAATATCCCTTGATCAGACCTAGCAAATTCTATTCCAAGAAAATATTTTAGGTCTCCCAAGTCCATCATCTTGAATATTTGTTGTAGCTTTTGTTTTGTTTCCTCAATCAATTCCAGGCTATTCCCAGTTACCAACATGTCATCAACATAGACCAACACTATTACAGTTCCATGTTCAGATTTTTGTATGAAGAGTGAATGATCATATTGGCTCTGTTTGAATTTGAGGTTCATCAAAGCTTCTGTTAACTTGGCATTCCACTGCCTTGGTTGTTGTGAGAGATGATTTGAGTTGTCATCTTGTTGCTGGTGGTTCTTATTGCTAGGAATCTGTCTTTCCTATACTTTGGTACCCTGTATCTCAGCCTCATTTTGTTGTCTTCTTTCAATTGCTTCTCTCTTTTTCTTACTTGGTTTACCTTTTGATTTGTTGTTGGACGGAGTCTGATCATTATCTTTCCCATTCTGCTGACTGTTATCACCTATAGGGCCTGGATGATCCTTCTTCTTTGTTTCACTGGTAGGAGTATATAATATATAAGATCTTGCCTCCCTGAAATATTATCATTATTGTCCTGAATTTTCTGCACTTGACCCTGACTTGTAGCATTAACCTGAGACCTATCTGGAACTTTTTGTTTATTCTGAATGTGATGCTGACGGGTAGAATATGTTCTCATGTCCTTAATTAGTTGTGTTCTCACTAGGTGGGGCAGATGGTAGAGTGTTTGTAGACCTTACTACTACTTCAAGGATAACTGTTCTTTACACCAAAAATGAAAAAAGAGAACTGTAAGAACTCTAAATCTTCTGGATTGAACTGCCATCATTACTACTACTACCTTAAAATTACTAGTAAAACCTTAATTTTCAATCCTCAGAAGCTTTCAGATAAAGATTCTCACCACCATCACCACCTGAGCTTTCGCCTTTCCCTTCAGCAGACATACTACTCCCAATGTCTTGCTTATTTGCGCGGCTGAAGTCATGAGAGAAACCACCACCATTTCCACCACCATGAGGTGATGATTCACTTTGAAGCATGTGATGAAGTCCAGTGCTTCCACCACTGCCAGAACTCATGTAACTGAGACTGTTGCTGCTACTGCTGTCCATAGAGCATTGAGGAGGATCTTGCAGCCTTCAAAACATCTTTTCCATAAATAGCTTGATTGAAAATTATGCAACAACTTCTCATTAATAGCTTTTGGTAGGATCTGCTATTTGTTAAAGTATATATATTTATATACTTCCTGTTTTCTCTACTTTCGTTTTCCCTTCTGTTTCTGGACAACCTGGAGAAGATTTAGAAACAACCAACAGTAACATAAATAATGACAATATAGATCCTACAAGTACGTAATAAATTGTGTAAAAATAATCATCCCAAACAAATTTTAGATCTACATAGAAATATATTGTAGTGTTATAGAAGCCAAATATATAGCAAATCAAAACACCAAGGTCTTCTAGGATTTTACCTTATAAAGCAGTTCGATGCAATGATACAATTTAAAGTTTCTAATTAATATTTAGTGACTAGTATTCTAAGCTATATTTCTATTTTTTAATCATCAATACATCTATTTAATCTAACCTCTGCATAAAAATTAATGCATCACTTTAACCTCCTGATCTTGATTTTTTTTTCCTTCATTAGTGCTTGAGTTGAAATGCCACCTAAGTGAAATGAAGTGTGATGTTTTGGGGTTTATGCTTCACCAAGTTTTAGGTGGCAAACACATAAACTGACCCTTTCACAACACTAATATACTAAAAACCTAGTTTTGTAACATGTAAGAGGTTTTTCCCTTTTCATTTTGTAACTGTGAATTAATTAAGCATATTAAATACATGATTTATTTCACTAACATATAATTGTATTTTGAATGTGCAGGAAAATGATGGTAGTTGAATTTGAATTGTGGCCAGAAGCAAACTCAATCTATTGTAATGAACGATGAAGATTTTTTGTATTATTGTCATATATATATGTTTGAATGCATTTGATTTTGTGGAATTTATTGATAGTAGAGATATTTAATCAATCATCACTTTCTAAGTATTGGTTATTGTACAAGACATGTGAAGTTTATTTGAAATATATAGCTTCCATTTAATTATTAGTTAATTTTGTGCTTCAGGTCACTTGTATATATTTAATTATGTGATTATTTAATATATGCAAATAAAAATTATTATTCTTAAAAATAAAAAATTGTGGCGACAAAATTCTACACAACATTGCCACACTTCAAAAGTGTTGTTGTAGGATGTTCAATGTTATCTTGTACATAAGAAATGTTACACTTTATAAGTGTTGCTCTAGATGAGATATAAAAGGCAACACTTTTTAAGTGTGACCAATAACAAAGAAAAAGCAACTCTTTTAAGTGTAGTATAATAAAGAAAAGGTGTCGCTAATGCATCACTGCAAAGCGTGCCCTTATACCTATTTGGCTATGCTTTATAAGTGTAGCTGTGATGGGGACATTTAAAAAGTGTTGCCTAATGTCAAAGGTTACGCTTCTTTAGGCTACCCCCTAAAAAGCGTTGCTTAAAGTCCAAAAGTGTAGCCTTTTATCACAGGCCACACTTTTTGCTAGCTTAGGCTACACTTTATTGGGGTGGCCGTAGGACTAAAATGGTGTAGTGCTAGTGTCAATTGGTGCGAGGGTGAAAACTAAACCATGTATTGATGCGATGTCTAATATGAGGTAAAGGTAAGGGTTAGTAAATTATACACACGTAGCCGGACCAAGGTGCAGGGTAAAATTCTCTAGTTGTAGGACCAAGGAATTAGAGATACCTAACTTATAACTTTGCATGTAATACACTAGGAAAGGATTACTATTACTAGGATTACGGCATCAAGAGCTTATGGGGAACACGTATACCCTAGTTTCTCTCTCATCTTGATAACACCTACAGTTTAAATCTTATTTACTAATTGTTCACATAATTTCCAAAATTTGTTTGGCCGAGGTGCTTAAATTGTGTGAAGAGTGCAATCTTGTGCTTAATTGGGAGAAGTTCCACTTCATGGTGAAAGAAGGGATAGTTCTGCGTCGACCGGTCTCTGAGAAGGGTATTGAGGTTGATAGACTGAAGGTTGATGTAATAGAAAAGTTTCCACCACTTATCTTTGTTAAAGGTGTTAGAAATTTTCTTTGGCATGCAGGTTTCTGTAAGTGGTTCATCAAGGATTTTTCCAAAATTGCACATCCATTGTGCAAACTGCTCAAAAAAGAGTATAAGTTTGATTTTGATGATGATTGTTTGAGAGCATTTGGAGAGTTGAAGGAGAAGTTAGTTGTTGCACCTATCATTATTTCACCCGATTAGGGACAACCGTTTGACGTAATGTGTGATGCAAGTAGAGTGACGCTTGGTGTGGTATTGGGACAAAGGCGAGATAGATTCTTCATCCTATTTACTGTGCTAGCAAAGATCTAAATGTGGCTCAAAAGAACTATACAACGACTAAACAACAGCTTCTTGCAGTGTTTCTTGCATTTGAGAAATTTTGATCCTACATGTTTGGTACTAAGGTCATAGTGCATACTGACCATTCTACATTGAGGTATTTGATGGCTAAGAAGGATGCAAAATCGAGGTTGATTAGATGGGTGTTGTTGCTACAAGAGTTTGACTTTGTAGTGAAAGATAGAAAGGGGACACAAAATCAGGTTGCTGATCACTTGTCCAGATTGGAGGAAGAAGTTATGCTCAAGCTTGGTGATAGGGCTGAAATTAATGATGCTTTTCCAGATGAATAGGTATTGGATGTTTCTCATGATCTGATTCCTTGGTTCGCAGACTTTGCTAACTATTTGGCAAGTGATCTGGTGCCATCGGATTTGTCTTTTCACCAAAAGAAAAAGTTTATGCATGATGTAAAGAAGTTCTTTTGGAATGAGCCTTACTTGTATCGTAGTTGTGATTATGGGATTATTCGTCATTGTGTGCCGAGGTAGAGATGTTGAGTATACTAGAGGCGTGCCATGTATCACCTATTGGTGGGCATCATAGTGGTATTCGGAGTGCGCATAAAATCTTGCAGTGTGGGTATTACTGGCCTACCATCCACCAAGATGCTCATGATTTCACCAAGTTTTGTGACTTTTGCCAAAGAGAATGAGGAATTTCGAAGAGGCAAGAGCTTTCTATGAATCCTATATTGGAGATAGAGTTGTTTTATATATGGGGCATTGATTTTATGGGTCCGTTTGTGAGTTCACATGGGATGAAGTATATTCTTGTTGCGGTTGATTATGTGCCGAAGTGGGTGGAGGAAATTAAGCTTCCCAACAATAAAGGTAAAAGTGTCACCACATTCTTGAAAAAGAATAACTTCTCCTGATTTGGTACACCTAGGGCGATTATCAGTGACGAGGGTTCCCACTTTTGTAATAAGTTGTTCAAGGCGTTACTTGAGAAATATGTTGTCCGCGACAATGTAGCCACTCCTTACCATCCGCAATCTAGTGGGCAAGTTGAAGTGTCCACCAGAGAGATCAAGTAGATTTTGGCAAAGAGTGTGAATGCTAATAGAACGGATTGGTCAAGGAACCTTGATGATGCTTTATGGGCCTATCGTACCGCATTTAAGATTCCCATATATATGTCCCCCTACCAACTTGTATATGGAAAGTCTTGCCATTTACCGATAAAGTTAGAGCATAAGGCAATGTGGGCGGTAAAGAAGCCAAATTTGAATTGGGGTGCTGCATCGAATCAGAGAATGAGTGACTTGAATGTGGTTGATGAGTCTCGCCTAAGAGCTTATGAAAGTTCCACCTTGTACAAGGAGAAGATGAAGAAGTATCAGGATCAAAGGATTGAAAAGCGATAATTTTTTATGGGTGATCTTGTGCTTCTATTCAACTCGAGGTTGCACTTGTTTTCGGGCAAGGTCAAGTCCAAATGGATCGGCCCATTCTTAGTCACGCAAATGCTCCCACATGGAGTGGTGGAGCTTGAAAACAGTGAGAGAACAAGGTTCAAGGTAAACGGGCAAAGGATTAACATCTATCAGGAAACATATAAAGTATGCAAGAAGTTGTTGAGGCCTATTATCTTGATGAAGTCTGAGTAATCAAGAGGCCAGCGTCGTGCCACGACGTTAAATCAAGCACTGCTTGGGAGGCAACCCAAGATGTACAATCTAGCCAACTATAGGTTTTTTTTCCGGTTTGGTAGTTTTTTTCTTTTTTTTTTTTTTTTTTGTATTCCTTTAGATAGGTGCTTTATTTTTGTTTAAGTGTTGGCATGATATATCATAGGGTCCGTGTCTAAAAAGTGTCCAGAAAATGTAAAAAGAAAGGCCTAATGGTTGCTACATATGCAGGGACGAAAAGAAAAATCTGTAGAAAATGTCTGGTGCAGAGGTCTATAGAGACCATTGACGACCTACGGACCGTCAATGGTAATCGTAGACCTAGCCTACCCGCTTGTTGAGTTAGGGAGCTCTGGGAAATGGAACCCACCCATTTGTTGAGTTCGTCGACGCATTTGCGCCACAGGTTTGCTTCACTTTCACCCTACTCTTTATTGTTTATTTTTGTGCATTGGGGACAATACTCTATTTTTGTTGGAGGTGGGGTAAATGGATTGCGAGTGATAGGGTGAGGTCTAAGTAACCCAACTCATAATTTCTCTTGGGGTTTTCTTGCCTATTTTCTTTTTCCCCAAGAGACTGTTTTAATTTATGTTGAACCGGCATGTGTTAGGAGTGTATCTGTAGAAACATGAGAAAGAATGAAGCATGATGGCATAAGGATGAATGAAAAATTTGTCATATGTGCTAAAATATGTAGGCTTGAATGAGTTGAATGTGTTAGCTCTGAGTATGACATGATAAAGAACCAACTCGATTTCATGACTTAAGCTAAAACTTGAATTGGGTAATCTGATAATCTAATAATGAAACTATGTGCCAATAGTGTGTGAGGATGATTGATTGTTCAGACAGTTTTGTGCCAATATAGAACTTACCTCGTAAGTCCTGCTAGGATAATCTAGGCTAGAAGTTAGGAAGTGATCATAGGCCTTTGTTCAATTTAGTCCACTTAAGCCTAAATTGATCTAACCAAATGGTAGCATTATTCCCTGTTGATCCAAATATTTGAGCCTAAAAATTGACCAATTCTTTTGATTCACCTAACTCACCTTCCCTTAAAAACATTGTCTTGGCCCCGGTCCCTTCTTGGACATGTGCACCTTGACATAGGCCAAAAGCCTAAGTTGAGAGTGGCTAAGCCCAAAAGTTACCTTGATCTTGGCCCTGATACGACATCGGACATTGTGCACCTCAACTAATGCAAAATGCATAAGTAAGTTGAGGGTGGCTATGAAAAATGAAACCAAATGGAAAAAGTGAATGAAAAGAGTTTAGTGTTGAAAAGAGAAAAAATTATGAAAGAGGATGTGGCTTTGTGCAAAAGAAGCAAAAGAAAAGTGTTGAAAGAAATAAAAGAAAAAGAAAGTGAAAGAAAAAGAAGAAAGTGAGAAATAAGAGTCAAAAAGTCAAAAGACACATCTTTGGTTGAAAAGAGTTAAGGGAAAGAATTGAGATGAAAAGTTGCCAAAAATATGTCAAGGAAGAGGTAAATAGCCAATGTAATGTCAAGGAGGGCAGAAAGTCACTAAAAAGTACCTAAATGTACCACACTTGACCTCGAGCCTATGTTCTACGTTACAAGCTAAGAAAAGTCTTATAGTGATCCTAGAAACTAGTTTGGAGAGTCTAAGCAGTGAAAATAAATGCAAGCCTATGGTATTAAGCACTAACTGTACTTGAAATTACTTCTGAACGTGAGTGTTGAATGAATCATTATACTGAAAATCATATTCATTGTGTGAAAGAGAGATTTCGTTTGAAGTAAGGGAACTAGTTACATTGTCGGAAAGTTGATACCTTGGTGATAGCAAAATAGTGTATGTTGTGTGTTGATTGGTCAATCTTTGTCATATTTTGATCTGCATGAGTTAGCTTGTTGAGTCTAAGAGAAAAGATTTGCACGCAAAAAGAGAGTCGAGATAGAGAGTCATGTGATTGCTTGGGCTTGAACGCTTGCTTCTATACAAGTGTCGTTTAGAATCTTAGTGCATCACTTGAGGACAAACAACGATTTTAAGTTGAGGATGTTGATATACCATGAGTTTATGGTATTTTTAATAGATTTCACTTACAAGTTGTGTGTGTCTAGAGCCATTTTGTATTTATATTAATGTGTTTTTATCATGTCTGCAGAAAATAAGTTTGACGTGGAAATATGAGACACAACTGAAGAATTGTGCAGAAAAAGGCATCTACGGAAGTAACTCACGAACCGTAGGTCTAGTCACATTCCATAGATGGTGATCATAGATGGAAAGGCAAATCATGAAGAATAAATTAGGGAATTCTTGACCAGGTGTGGAACAATGACCTCAACTTACAGACCGTAGGCCGACCTACAGGTCATCCTGCAAGTCTGTCAAACCATTCAGAGAAGGGTGTTCTAGTACCTGATTTCAAAAGTCTAAGTATGAAACCACGGAGGAGGATCCACAGACCGTGGATTGAATGACGGTCCGTCCTGTTGATCCATCAATTGCAACTAAGAAGAGGATATTTGAAGAGTTGAAAAATTTCCTAACTTCCAAATCACAGAAGGGACCTACGGATCGTAGGTTAGTCCACGGTCCGTAGGTCAGTGTCGTCAAGTACAACCGTATCCAGAAACTTTATTTCCTTATTTTGTTTCCTTTTTAGTTGGGACTTGTTTTTCTATATATAGGGCATGTAAACCTCGTTTTTGGGGGGTTAAACTTTATTACGTTTATTCTAGTTTTTGGCTTTGGAGATTAACTTGAAACTTTAGAAATTCTTGATTTCCTAAGTTTGTTCTTGATTTCCTAATTTCATTTTGAAGATTTGACTTTGAAATTCAAGTTGAGATTCTGGGTTTATTCTTCTCATTACATAAGTTCATGATTTCTTCATCTAAAAATATGAATTGTGTTCTTGCTATTATAGGTAACTAAATCCACAACAAGGGTTGTGGGAACCATGAGCGATTAACAACGTATGAATAGTAACTAAATAATTCTTGAATAATGTTATGCACTGATAATTCTTTCATTTAGAAGTCTTTTTAATGGTGGCCACCGTTAGAACTCGTCTTGTTTCTACTTTCCATACCAAGGAGGTAGTTAATAAGAAAAGAATTATCAACATAGATTTAGTGTGATACTATCTAATAGTCTAGTGTCAATTGGTGCAAGGGTGAAAACTAAACCATATATTGATGCGATGTCTAATATGAGGTAAAGGTAAAGGTTAGTAAATTATACACACGTAGCCGGACCAAGGTGCAGGGTAAAATTCTCTAGTTGCAGGACCAAGGAATTAGAGATACCTAACTTATAACTTTGCATGTAATACACTGGGAAAGGATTACTATTACTAGGATTACCATGTTATGAGCTTATGGGGAGCACGTATACCCTAGTTTCTCTCTTATCTTGATAACACCTAAACTTTAAATCTTGTTCACTAATTGTTCACATAATTTCTAGAATTTGTTTCACAAATTCCCCCCCCCCCCCCCCCCCTTTTAATTATTTGTTTCGAAAGTACGTTGACTAAATGAATATAATCTTGGGTTAAAGTTAAGTCTAAACCATATTCCTCGTGGGATCAACCCTAACCTACAAGTTGGATTCTTTACTTGATAATGATCGCTTACGCATATTTAGGGAGGTGTAATTTGAGCGTATTAGTAATCTATATACATCCTAAGGGAACCATCTTTCTTTCTCACAAATAAGACCGGAACACCCCAAGGTGAGACACTTGGTTGAATAAAACCTTTATCTAGGAGGTCTTTCAACGATTCTTTATGTTCTTTCAACTCTGTTAGTGCCATTCTGTATGGCGAAATGGAGATAGGATGAGTTTCTGGAAGAACATATATACCGAAGTCTATCTCTCTCTTTCAGGAGGGACTCTGAGTAGATCATCTCAAAAAACTTCTGGAAACTCTTTTATTGTAGGAACTGACTGAATAGGAGGTATCTCAACACTAGAGTCATTAACTCGGACTAAGTGATAGAAACACCCCTTGGAAACTAACTTTCTTACCTTAAGGTACGAAATGAAATGACCCTTAGGCACTACTGAACTACTTTTCCACTCTAAGACTGGCTCATTAGGAATTTTGAACTTGAGAACTCGAGTTCTACAATTTATTGACGCATAAAAGGCATGAAGCCCGTCCATACCTAGAATGACATCAAAATCTATCATGTCTAACTCAATTAAAACAGCTATGGTGTCTTTGTGATTGATGGAAATAACACAATCACGATATAGTTGCGCAGCTAGAATAGACTCCCCAATAGGTGTAGAAACACAAAAGGGTTCACAGAGTTTCTGAGGAAGAACATCAAAAATATTTGCAACATAAGGAGTCACAAAATATAAACTTGCTCTTGGGTCTAGCAAAGCATAAACATAAAAAGTAAAGACTTTGATCATACCAGTGACAACATCTAGAGAGTTCTCTTGCTCTTGGCGACTAGTGATTGCATAAAGACGGTTTGATCCTTCGCCAACACCGAAAGTAGCTCTTCTAGTTGCAGCCCTGTTTGGTGGAGCAACTGATGATGATTGGGCTCTATTGCCCCGATTTCCATTACCTTGCCTATTCTTTGGGCACTCTTTCATATAGTGACCCTCTTGTCCACACTTGAAGAAACCTGTTTGGCCATCACGACACTTATGTGGGTCGCACATGCAGGAGCCCAGTTACCTCCTTGTGCCACACTACCCTGAGACTGTGTAGGTCTAGCTCTAAAGTTCTGTGAATTCTGACCATTATAATCACCTTTGTTTCTGGGTGCAGGTGCTCTAGCAGATGATGGAGCAGGTCCCTTTTTCTTTTGCTGAAAGAACGAATAGTTCACACTACCTTTCTGCTGCCCGTGCTCATTCCCTATCTTAACTTTCTTATTTCTGAATTTCTACCTATCCCTCAATTTCTGCTCCTCAACCTGCTGCACATAGACCATCAACCTTGATATGTACATGTCTCCATTTAACATAGCTGCCCTACCCTCTTTTCTTGATAAACGGGACAACCCAACAACAAACAAACTCATTCTACTCCTCAAATCCACAACCATCTCGGGAGCATAACTGGACAATTGTGTGAATTTCAACCCATACTTATGAACACTCAAAGAATCCTGCTTAAGGTTGAGGAATTTGCGCACCTTAGCCTCTTTTAATTCTCAGGGAAAGAAACGCCCCAAGAAAGTCTCCTCGAAACATGCCCAACTCACAGCTGGTGCATCATCAGCTCTACCCCCCTTTCACTGGTCAAACTAAGTCCTAGCCACATTCTTTAGTTGATATGCAACCAGTTCAACTCGCTCAGTATCGACAACATGCATAACTTCAAACACCTTCTTCATTCCTCAATAAAGTTCTCCGGATCCTCAGTAGTGCTCGAACCCATGAAACTTGGAGGATTTATCCTCAAGAACTCCCAAATCCTCAAAGTGTCAATCACTTCCTGTCTAGCTCCTCTTAGTTGTCCAACATGGTTATTCACAACTTGGCTCAACATTCGGATAGCCTCACGAAACTCAACATTGGTAAGTTCCCCTTGAGGTTACACTTCAGGTGCATTTGGTAACTCTTGCTCCTCATCATTACACCTAGTAGGAAGACCTTTGACAGCTCTTCGTGGAGGCATGATTATCTAAAAACACGTGCAAGCATGAATTAGAAGGAAACTTTTTAGAGATTAAACTCTAACGTACGAAATGAGAATGAAAAAAGTGAGAATATTTCCTAAGTGTTGCAGCCTCCTAATTATATATGTGGTGCGTTTCACACCGATAACTAGGATTCTACCGGCACGACTTTATGACTACCTAGGACTCTTAAACTATATGCTTTGATACCAAGTTTGTCACGCTCCGAGGCTACACCCCGGACGTGGCTGGCACTCGAGAACCATTATTGGCCCCAAGCAAACCCTTGTCGTGGCTTACTTACTCAGCAGAAGAATCTATGCATATTTATAATGATCAATAGCACTATACTCTCTTGAATAATAAAATACTAAAAATGCTTAAAAATCAAATATTCAACTTGGCCAAAATGGCTACTCAAGTCTTAACATATGAAATGATAAAGTAAAGACAACTAAACTACTAACTGTCTATGAAGCTTCTAAAACAAAGAAGGATGTCGGGACAAGACCCCCGATCATCGTAACAACTGCAACTAAAAAGCAGTGTAAAGGAGCTCTTCGGAAGTAAGGAGGCTCACCGACTGACTCTGGGTGCTGAACATGATCAACATGGCACTGGATGTTGGTCCTGGTTACTTGCGTCTGCATCATAATATCATACAGTCCAACTGGCATCAGTACATTAAATGTACAACTATGCGAATTGGAATGCTAAACATAACATAGGCTTGAAAAGATTCTGAAAGAAAAACTTACCTTGGCTCTTCTCAACTCATAATAAAGCAATAAAACACATGCAATATATGAAAAACTTTATAAATTAGTAAAAGCAACTTAGTTCGTAAAAGAAAATGCAATAACAAACTCAACTTTACTCATATAACAAAGTAATATAGTTTTTGTAGGAGTTTCTCTAACCGACAACCACCACTATGAGCCTAAGTGGTGATACAACGTCTTTCCCATGCTGCCAGAACTGTCCTATACTTTGTCGTCATATAGAACGCTTAACTTAGTGGATCCACTAGTCTATTCTAAAAGCATCTTGAGGAGTCATCTAAAAAGTATGTTCCTTTAATAACCATGATGGCTACATGGTTTATGGAAACTTGAGTTAATATGAACTCGCATCCCCCTATCGGTGCTCAATACTACTCCCAAAATATGCTTAGCTCATATGTTTTTAAACCAAACTTCTTTCTTTAGTTTGAGATAATTACTCAAAACTTAGCCTAAAATCTCTCTTGGAATCTATGTTCCCTTTCTTTCTCAAATGTGAAAACATTTTTAAACTCTTGGGAATACTTAGTTCCCATATAGCTTTTTGAGAAATGAACTCAACCCTTTAATCAGTGCTTAACTTGAAACTTAAGTCTTAGAACAAAGTTAAAACGTTTGTGAAAGACTTTTGAAAAACTTAAATGAACTCCCTTGACTTGCTTCTTAACTTCTAAACTTGACTCTTAACTTTCCTTGAATTGAATTATGGATTCAAGGATCGTGATTTGTGATAGGAAAGACCTCATGATTTTTAGGAGTGTTTTTAGATAGCTAAACATGTGAAAAGATCAATGTTTCACTGTCTGAAAGTAGGTTCACGATGCGGAGATGTATTTAAATTTTGGTTGCGAAAATACTTTTTGAGGCAGAACGGTCCGTGACCGCTCCGCGTTGTGAAGGCACTTTTCCCAAACATGGGGAATAGGTCCGCTACGCGGAATCAGTGCCCAAATTTACCCGACTAAATTTCTTCTTCGTTTTCAAGCCCCAATTCGCCCAATCTCATTTTCCAAATTCTTTTTAGATATAGATACGTAGCAAATATACCTAATAACCTAACTCAAACCCACTCAGTAACTTGACGTAATGCTCTTAGAAACTTCTCAATTTCAGTCGAACTCAAGAACAATATCAATTTCAAGAATACATATCAAGAACATCAACTTTGAAACTCTTTTAGGACTAATTCACGTTGAAATAACATGTTTGGTGCATGGGTAAATGAACCCCAACGCTATGAAAGACTCACATACCTTATAGAATTAATTCCTTGGCAAAATCCACAACCAAATCGCACGATCTTGGCGAATCTTGAGCTTTTCTTCTCATTTCTCTTCTTCTCTCTCTTCTCAAAGCCCTAGCATGAATTTTCATTTTTTTTTCTAAACTGACCAAATTCTGATTTGACCCTTAATTAATTCACTAAAATGAATTAAATTAATTGGGTAAGTAAAAGACCAAACTACCCTTCCAAAATTCGGATTGGACATTTTTTATTCAAACAACCCACTTCAAATGGGCATAGCTGACTCATACAAACTAGGAATTGTACAAACTTGGCAACATTGGAAAGATTATTCCAAGAGGTTTCCTACCATATCTGGAAGTACACCTAACTCATCCTGATCTAGGACTTATGGTCATTTGAAGTTGACCAAAAACTCATTTTTCCTAACTACACAAAATTTCCAGATTTTCTTTCTTTCCAGAAATGACTATTTCCAATTCCTAGCTTCTTGCTAGTTATTTCAATTTGCGATATGTTACACATATATTGTACCAGGTGTCACGTTCCGACACACTAACAGTTTAGGCGTGGGTTCCATGAGAGGATCACTTGTGACTATTACGTTCATGTTTAACTTGGGTAATTGTATGTTGCTCCTAAAATGATAACTAAACTATGTTTCATATATGTGTACTTACTGTGTGGTAATTCCTTGTATATATTGCAGTTACGGGAGTAACCACATGATCCTACCAATACACCGTGGTTTCATGTACTGATATTACACTTTCTCTTTCCTTGTTGAGTATAGGGCATCTTCAGGCAGCTACTAACAGACCTCAGTTAGGAAATTATTGACCGCGATCAGATTCAAGGGTGAGCTAGTTTTTTCAGGCTGCCATGGATCCTTCTTTTGCTTAGTCAATTATTTTCGAAATCAGACTATATGTATAGGTTGTTTATGTTTAGTTTTTGGGGTTCCTCCCCCTATCTTAGACTTGTTAGTTAAATAGAGTTTTGGTACAATGACTTTCAGTTCTAAGGGTTGAATTTCCACAATAATGTGTTTGTTAAACCTTCGGAGTTTATGTGAACTCCATATTTTATTTAGTCATTTAAACCAGCTTCCATATCTTTAAATGCTTATTTTTTGTTAATTGCTTAGTTGGGTTGTAGTAATGATTCTCCCACTAAAGGGTTAGTGTGGGTACCAATTGCGACGGAGTAGATCGTGACATAGTTGGTATCAGAGCCCTAGGTTTGTTGATCTCATTGTACCAAAATAAGTTTAGTAGAGTCTTGCGGAATGGTATAGAGACGTTGTATTTTTCTTCAAGAGGCTATAGAACTTTAGGAAATCTCTCTGTCTTCTTCTCCTTTCGTGCTATTACTTGATTCCATTTGGTATCCGGTGATCCAAATTGTTATCTAATCTCCTTCACACTTTTTTCTGCAGATGGTTAACACACGGTACAACTGCATCAGAACCGTAGCTCCCATCAATGAGCTAGTAGAGGATTTCGTAACTACAGGTCATGGTCGAGGTAGAGGTAGGGGAAGAGGAAGGGGCAAAGGCCGAGGAAGAGTGGCACCTGCCAAGGGTGAAGCCCCAGCTGAGAATGTTCCTAAGGAAGAGGCCCCTCTTGCACCCCAAGAAGAGGTAGAAGAGAATGTGGAAATCAAAGACGATGAGGATGTTGGACCAGAGGAGGATGCATAGGCTGGGAACACCGGCATTCCTCCAATAGACCAAGTGTTATCCAGTAGATCATGACCTTTGTGAAGGGGTTGGTCGACCTCGAATTCCTTTCCACAATAAAAGAGGCTCAACAACCGGCCAACCGCCCCATTGCTGCTATTGTTCCCAAAGTGGATGGAGCACTAGGATGCCTTATTCCATGCCTTATTGGGTCTTGTGATGAGTGGTACTGAGCATGAGATATTGACTAAGTTTTTGAAACTGAAGCCATTTATGTTCCATGGTTATGAAAGTGAGGATGCATATGAGTTCATTTTTGATTACTATGAGAGGCTTCACAAGTTGGACATTGTAAACCAATATGGAGTAGAGTTCGTGACCTTCCAGCTTCAAGGTGAAGCTAAACAATGGTGGAGGGCCTATGTGGAATGCAGATTGCTAGTCTTGCCCCACTCACTTGGACGCAGTTCCATGCTCTGTTCTTGGAGAAATATGTGCCTTAAACTTTGAGGGATCGCAAGAAAGATGAGTTTATAGATGTGGAGCAGGGCGGTATGATTGTAGGTGCCTATGACGTGAAGTTCCATTCCTTATCTAGATATGCTACCTAATTGGTAACTCAGAGGATGAGATGATTCTTTTATTCATCAAAGGATTAAATGTCGAGTTACATGTATTGTTTGTTCACATGACCTCTGCAGGTAAAAGTTTTAATGAGGTGACAGATTTCGTGAAGAAAGTGAAAGGAGTTCGACGTGATGGGTAGGCCAAGGCATTGGCTAAGAAGCCTAAGAACACATGTAACGTTCATGGTTCCTACTCCAGAGGTTCAGGTAGGCCAACATTCTCAACTCGATCAATTCAGTCAGCCATGCCCACTTCTAATGTTAGTTACTCTGGAGCTCCACAACAAATCTTTTTCAAGATGGTTAGAGAGTCACATCTGCGTATGGCAACAGACTATTTTTTGACCACAATTATTATAATTGTGGAGAACCTAGGCATATAAGGAGAGATTGTCCTCATCCGTGCATATCTGACCCCGTACAGCAGCAGATTAGAGTAGATATACCACCAGTCAGTGGTAGTAATAGTAGAGGGCATCCACAAGGTAGGACAGAAGGAAATCAGCGAGGCTATGGAGGCTGGGGAAATAGTAATGCAGGTAGAGGATCAGTGCAGCTAGGCAAGGAGATATCCCGTCAAGATGAAAAGGCTTAGTGTTATGCCTTTTCGGGCAAGACCGAGGTTGAGGCATATGATCACAAGTACTAGTCTTGTCTGTGATCAGATGGCTACTGCCTTGTTTGATATGGGTTCTACTTATTCATATGTATCAGTTCAGTTTGCCTTATGATTTGATGCGGTTTGTGATGTAATTGATGCCCCCACCCATGTTTCTACCCTAGTTGGAGAGTCTGTCATAGTCACCCATGTCTATTGTACTTGTACTATCTTGTTTATGGGTTTTTAAACTTGGGATAATTTGGTTATTTTGGATATAACTGACTTTAATATAATCTTAAGCATGACTTGTTTGTCCTCTATTATGTTGTGCTTAATTGTAATGCTAAGTCTGTGACTCTAAAGATCCCGAAAAGGGTAAAGTTAGAGTGCGAGGGGTGTACAAGCCTAAGCCAGCTAAGGTCATGCCTTTTGTTCGGGCTAGGAAACTAGTGGGGCTAGGGTGTTTGGCATATTTGGCTCATATTCGGGATGTTGAGGCTGAGACTCCCTCTATTAAGTCTTTTCCTGTAGTTTCTGAATTCAAGGAAGTATTTGGTACCGATTTTCCTGGTATGCCTTCGGATAGGGATATAGATCTCTGCATTAACTTGAAATTGGGTACTTGCCCCATCTCCATTCCTCCTTATCGCATGGCTTCGGCAGAATTAAGAGTGCTTAAAGCTCAAATCCAAGAGCTTCTTCATAAAGGTTTCATCCGTCCTAGTGCTTTCTTGTAAGGGTGCTCCTGTCTTGTTTGTTAAGAAGAAGGATGGTATTATGAGGATGTGCATAGACTACCGACAGTTGAATAAGGTCACCATTTGAAATAAGTACCTGTTACCCCGGATAGATGATCTCTTTGACCAGTTGCAGGGTGCTTTAGTTTTCTCTAAGATTGATCTAAGGACTGGTTAGCATCAATTAAAGATTTGGCCTGAAGATGTACCCAAAACAATATTCAGAACCCGCTATGAGCATTATGAGTTTTTAGTGATGTCGTTGGGTTGACCAATTCGCCTGCAGCCTTCATGAGTTTAATGAATGATATGTTTAAACCATTCCTGGATTCTTTTGTTATCGTCTTTATTGATGACATTTTGGTTTATTTGAAGAGTAAGGAAGAGCATGCCGAACATCTCCGTATTATTTTTGATGTTCTTAAAAACCAAGAGTTGATGCCAAATTTTCTATGTGTCAGTTCTGATTGACTTCAGTCTCCTTTTTGGTGAATATGGTTCAAATAAAGAGGTAATGATAGATCCCCAAAATATTGAAGCAGTCAAAAACTAGGTCCTACCTAGATCTGTGATTGAAGTTAGGAGTTTCGTGGGGTTCGCTAACTACTATCGCCAGTTTGTGAAGAATTTTGCTTCTATTGTCACGTACTTGACAAGGCTAACTAAAAGGAGATTCTTTTCTAGTAGGCTGACAAATGTTAAGTGAGCTTCCAGAAACTCAAGACCCTTCTGACCACAACGCCTATTCTGACATTGTCAGTGGAAGGTAAAGATTTCATTGTTTATTATGATGATTTACATTTGGGCTTGGGTGATGTGTTAATGCAGGAAACAAATGTCATAGCTTATGAATCGCATCAGCTAAAAGTGCATGAGAGAAATTACCTAACACATGATTTGGAGTTGGTAATGGTAGTTATTGCTCTCAAGATCAGGCAACATTACCTTTATAGTATTAAGTGTGAGGTGTTTACTGATCATCATAGTCTACAATATGTATTCACTCAAAAGGACATAAATTTGAGGCAGAAAAGGTGGATGAAATCACTCAAGGATTATAATGTTACCATCCAGTATCATTCGAGTAAGGCTAATGTGGTTGCAGACTCACTAAGCCTAAAGACGGTAAGTATAGGTAGTTTAGCTTGTGTGGGTGTGTCCAAACAACCTTTGGCCAAGAAGATTCAGACCTTGTAGTCTAAGTTCATGCATTTGGGCATCTTTGAGAAAGGTGGGGTGTTAGCTAGCATTGAGAGTAGCCCCACATTCATTGAGGAGATCAAGGCCAAGCAGTTTAAGGATAAGAGTTTGAATGAGCTCATAAAAATGACAATGTCTTATAAGGAACAAGCTGTGGTTCTTGATGCGGGAGGTATGCTCAGTTTTAAGGGAAGAATTTTTGTTCCCCGGGTGGATTAATTGATTCACAAGATGTTGACAAAATCCCATGGTTCGCGGTATTCCATTCATTTGGGTGTAACCAAGATGTAGCGAGATTTTAAATGGCTTTATTGGTGGTCTGGCATGAAAAAGGACATAGCTGCGTTTGCGGCTAAGTGTCAAAACTATCAGCAGGTAAAATATAAGCACCAAAGACCTACAGGTTTGCTTTAGCAAATGTCAATTCTGGAATGGAAGTGGGAAAGGATAGCGATGGATTTCGTGTTTGGTCTTCCAAAGACCGTGGGGAAGTTTAACTCCATTTGGGTGGTGGTTCACTGACTGAGTCATCCTACTTCATTCCAGTCAGAGTAGACTATAATGCTCAGTAGTTGGCTAACGATTATGTGACAGAGATAGTGAAGCTGCATGGGGTGCTCCTTTCTAACATCTCGGACCATGGTATGCAGTTCACATCCAAGTTTTAGGGAAAATTATATGAGGAGTTAGGTACTCAACTCACTTTAAGTACAGTTTTCCATCCACAAACGTATGGGTAGTCGGAGAGAACTATTAAAGTGTTAGAGGATATGTTGAGGGCATATGTGATTAACTTTAAAGGGCATTGGGATAAGTTCCTACCCTTGTGTGAGTTCTCTTATAATAATAGTTGCCACTCTAGCACTGACATTGTAACACCCCGTGTCCAAGACGGACCATAAAATAGAGAAATTAAAAGTTGCAGGTGCCACCAACATTGCAACCTATGGATCATAGGGTGACCCACAGACTGTAGGTGGGATCCGTGATTAGCCACCTGCAACCCCTCCCCAGAAAGTCTAGGAAAAATTATCTGAGGGTCGACCCACGGCCAGACCCATAGACCGTAGGTCAAACCACGGGCCGGGGTTCTGGTCCGTTGATCGAGAACCCATAAATCATCTCTCTGAAGCTAGTCAACGGTCCATCGATTGGCCCTGACACCTTTTAAGATAGGGGTCGTTTGAACTTTTCCCTATGCATTGGACCCCTAAACTACATCTTTTTAGTCAGATTTAGCTTAGTAACCTAATTATAACATACCCTAGTCAACTCATTCTCCAAAAATTCATCAAGTTGAACAAAAAAAGGAGAAAGAGTAGACCAAGCCCTCTCCAAGAATGCAATAACTTTTCTTAGTTCTATTCCTGAAATCAAAAGAGTTCTCAATGAATTTCGTCACCAAGTATGTGGGATTTCACTAGTCGGTTACTTCCACCATTCGGTCCCTAGAATTCAGTCAAATGCTAGATTCTCTATACATGCTTAGATCTAGGGTTTCTAGAATTTCAGATTTATGTTGTGATTCAGCTGTTAGATTAATCCAAATCATATTATCATTTTTTCGTAGAATTGTTGCTTAGTTCTTGCATGAAACTCAGAACCCTAGTTATGTAGATTAGTTTAGTTCATGAATTACACTTGCTAGGTCCATTTATTCAGATATACATGCCTCAGTTAAGAATGTTTCATTATCAGTATAATAATGTTGCATTTTCAATTAGCATGTCAGTATTTTGAGCTATTTAGTATTACAGAAATTCAGTCATAATGTGTTATTTACATAATCAGTTGGGAGTAGGCTTAATATCAAGTGTACTAAGGGTCAGTCACCCTCATAGTCTAAGAACTTCGTGCCCCCATAGGATAAGTCCCCTCTTTGGGAAACATATTTAGTGATCAAGCTAGTCATGCCTTTATACCCTTGGCAAGGTATATTGGTTCCTCCCGATGGGGTGATACATCAAACTCTATGTATATCTATCGTGGTTTTATGTTGGTTAACAGTAGCTCCCACAGTCATATTCTAGTGCATTGACTAGTTTATCAGTATAGTTCAGTATTCAGTCTCAGCATGTCATGTAGTTGGTCGTTATATTCAGTTAGCTCAGTATTAAGTATATTTCAATATTTACCTCATGTTCAGATAATATCATTGCTCTTATTGGTTTGTTCAATTATGTTTATATTGTTCAGTTTATTCTATCATGCATGCTCAGTACCTTTCAAGTACTGACACATACTCTGCGCTACATCTTTTCGTGATGTAGGTTCAGGTTCTCAGCATTCAGCTCACACATAGATCGATTCCCGATCTCCAAATTAGCAGCATCAATGGTGAGTTATCATTCTTCGAAGACGATTAACAATGTCTTTTATTCAGTGGTTTTATTTTAGTTTCAGTTTTTGGTAGAGTTAGCTGGGGCATGTCCCAACATATCTAATCAGTAGAAGCTTTTATTCAGACATAGTCTAGATTCAATTTTAGTTTGAGTTTGATCTTTCAATTGTCATTAAACTCAGTTTTATAGTTTCAAACTTAGAATGGATATTCCCCTTCATTTTATTTTATGATATGTCTTAAGCTTCTGCACAAAATTATCTTATTTCAGTTATCTTAGCATGCTTATGATATCCCAGCAGGGTTAGCTTGGGGTCACTCATGATCCTAGGTCCCGTGTTAACGTCCAAGGGGTAGCCGTAGGAAGTGACAAACTTGGTATCAGAGCACTGAGTTTTAGAGTCCTAGGATGTCTGAAAAGCCACACTAAGTATAGTCCCTTTCATGAGTGTGAAGCGCGCCACACTTATGAGAGGGAGGCTACGAAGTGTTTTAGGATAAACTTCACTTTCTTGTTATTCTTACCGTGTGTGGGTATGATCTCCTTTGTAAGTCGACGTTATGTGTTTTCATATCATACCTCCTCGTAGAGCTTATCCAAGGAATGCTAATGCCCGCAACGCAAACGCATCTCTTCCAATCCCAGATCATGAGGTCTCAAATGCAGGTTCTAGTTCCTACAAATGGTAATGATAGATCAACTGAATCTATGGTTTGCGATTTCATTAGGATGAACCCACCTCTGTTTCTAGGTTCACATGTTGGTGAGGATTCCTAAAATTTTATTGATGAGGTCAATAAGATCTTTGGAGTGATATAAGTAACTGGAAACGATAGGGTTGAGTTGGCATCCTACCAGCTTAAAAAAGTGGTTCACATATGGTTCACGCAATGGAAAGAAAACATCGGTGAGAATGCCACTCCTGTGACATGGAAGTGTTTTACGTGAGCTTTTCTGGACAGGTTCTTCCTAAGAAAGTTGAGGGAGGCTAAGGCTAAAAAATTCATGAATTTGAGACAAGATTCTATGTCGGTCCAAGATTATGGACTCAAGTTCACCTAACTCTCTAGGTATGCTCCACATATGGTTGCCGATCCCAGAGGGCGCAGATGAGTAAGTTTCTATTTGAGGTATCTGACTTGGTAAGAACAGAGTATAGAAATACGATGTTGTTAGAGAATATGACTATCTCTAGGCTCATAATTCATCCTCATCAGGTTGAAGGAGATAAGCTTAGAGAACAGGCTAAGGACAACAAGAAGGCTAGGACAGGCAATTATGTGTACTCTCAGTAGAAATCGGGTGGTGGAAATCGCTCTCAATTTAAGTAGAAATCTATAGCCCCAGCACCTTTATCTGCTAGTGTTCCATCCTTCGGGTCTCGATAGGATCAAAAAGGTAGGGAATTAGGCTCTAAGTCACAGGAAAGTGTTTCCATTACTAGAACCTACCCAACTTATCCAAAGTTTGGTAAGAATCATATGGGTGAGTGTCTTCGAGGAAAGGATGGATATTTTGGGTGTGGTCAGACTAGTCACAAATTAACAGATTGCCCTTCTTCTAAACAGGGTCATGGAGTTAATATAGTACGGCCTAGTCTACAGCTTCAGCAGCACCAGCAGGTCACCCAACTAAGCAAGGTACTACATCTGGTACAAGTGGTGGTTAGTGCCAGAACAGGTTGTATCCTCTCCAGGCTCACCAGGATCATGAAGATTCTCTTGATATAGTTACTGGTACGTTACAAGTCTTTCATTTAGATATGTATGCTTTGTCAGATCCAGGGGCCACTCTTTACTTTGTAACTCTTTATATATAGCAGTAAACTTTGGTGTCAGTCGAGAAACTCTCCCTGAACTTTTCTCAGTCTCTACTCTAGTCGGTGACCGAGTTACAACTAGAAGGGTATACAGAAATTGCCCTGTCATAGTCTCTTAGAAAATTACCTCAGCAGATCTTGTAGAGTTAGAAATGGTAGATTTCGATATCATTCTAGGCATGGATTTGATACATTCCTATTATTCCTAATTCGATTATAGAACTAGGATCGTGGGTTCTTAGTTTCCACAGGAACCAATCATAGAATGGAAAGGTAGTAGCTCAGTACCTATGGGTCGATTTATCTCTTGCCTTAAGGCTAGAAAGATGATTTCTAAGGAGTATTTCTATCATCTAGTTTGGGTTAATTATTCAAGCTTCGAAACCCCAACTCATGAGTCAATTCTAGTAGTAAATAAGTTCCCAAAAGATCTTCCCGAAGTTCCTCCCAAAAGGGAAATAGATTTTGGAATTGATCTCCTTCCAGTTACCCATTCTATTTCTACTACTCCTTACATAATGGCACTAGTTGAGCTTAAGAAATTGAAAGAGCAGTTGAAAGACCTTCTAGATAAGGGTTTTATCAGACCTGGTATTTTCCCATGGGATGCACCTGTGTTGCTCGTGAAAAAGAAAGATAGGTCTATCAAGATGTGCATCGATCATAGGCAGTTGAGCAAAGTCACAATCAAGAATAAGTACCCTATCGCCAGGATTGATGACCTATTGGACAAACATTAGGGTGCTAGTCATTTCTCAAATATAGACCTCAGATTCGATTATCATCAGCTCAGAGTCAGAGACAGCGACCTCCCAAAAATAGCCTTCCAAACTCAATATGGTCATTATGAATTTGTAGTTATGTCATTTGTACTAACCAATGCTCCTGCAACTTTCATGGATTTGATGAACATGGTGTTCAAGCAATATTTGGACTTGTTCGTTATTGTCTTTATTGATGATATCCTTGTTTACTCTAATAATGTAGAAGAGCATGCAACTAATTTGATAGTTGCCCTACAAACTCTCAAAGATCGCCAGTTATTCGTTACGTTTAGCAAATGTGAGTTTTAGTTGAAATTTGTTGCTTTCCTTAGGCATATAGTATCTAGCAAAGGGATCCGAGTGGATTCTAAGAAAATAAACGTAGTGAAACAATGGCCTAGACCTAACTCTCCTATAGATACTAGAAGTTTCTTGGGTTTGCCTAGCTATTATAGAAGGTTCGTGGAAGGATTTTCATACATAGCCTCCCCATTGACTAAGTTAACTCAAATAAAGGTTAAGTTTCAGTGGTCAGACAAGTGTGAGAAGAGCTTCTCAGAACTAAAAATTAGGTTTACTACAACTCCTAATTTGACTCTACCAGAGGGTTCAAATGGTTATGTGATCTATTGCGATACATCTAGAATCTGCATGGGTTGTGTATTGATGCAGCGAGGTAAGGTTATCGCATATGCTTTTAGACAGCTTAAGGTGCATGATAAGAACCATTCGACTTATGACCTCGAGTTTGTAGCTGTAGTATTTTCCCTAAAGATTTGGAGACATTACCTGTATGGTGTTCATGTAGATGTGTTCACATACCATAAGAGCCTTCAATATGTGTTCACCCAAAAAGAGTTGACTCTTCGCCAGAGGAGATGTCTTGAGTTCCTCAAGGACTATGATATGAATGTGCTTTACCATCTTGTTAAGGTCAATGTAGTAGCAGATCCTCTTAGCAGACTATCTATGGGTAGTGTAGCACATGTTGAGGAAGAAAGAAAAGAACTATCGAAAGATGTTCACAGGCTTGCTCTCTCGGGATTTCACCTTATGAGCATATCAGACTGTGGTGTAACAGTTTAGAATGGGTCAGAATCCTCATTGGTAGAGAAGGTTAAGGAAAGACAAAACAGTGATCCTATATTGCTTCAACTGAAAGGTGCAATTCAATACAAATTTTAGGTTTTCTCCCAAGGAAGCCCACAACTCCAAGTATTCTATTCATCCAAGTGCCACTAAGATGTATTGTGATCTACAGAAAGTCTTTTAGTGGAATGGCATGAAAATGGATATAGCAGATTTTGTGGCTAAGTGCCCTAATTATCAGCAAGTGAAGGTAGAACATCAGAAACTAGGAGGTATGACTCAAAATATTGACATTCCTACATGGAAGTGGGAAGTTATCGACATGGACTTTATTACAGGTTTACCTCGTACTCGCAGACAACATGACTCCATTTGGGTGATAGCTAATAGAGTTACTAAGTCTGTGCACTTTTTGGCTGTTAAGATGACAGATTCAATGGAGGACTACGCCAACCTTTACATTAATGCGATAGTGAAGTTTCATCTTAGATAGAGGTCCTCAGTTTACCTCTTATTTCTAAAAGTCATTTTAGAAATGCCTTAGTACTCAAGTTAATCTTAGCACAACATTTAATCCATAGAAGGATGGTCAGGCAGAGCGTACCATTTAGACCTTAGAGGATATGTTGAGAGCTTGTGTGATCGACTTCAAAGGTAGTTGGCATGATCACATTCCTCTTATAGAGTTCGCCTACAATAATAGTAACCTTTCCAGCATTCAGTTTGGCCTTTATGAGGCACTGTATGGGTGTAGATGTAGATCTCCAGTTGGTTGGTTTGAAGTAGGTGAAGTAGCCTTAATAGGGATAGATTCATTTCATGATGCTATGGAAAAAGTTCAACTCATCAGAGATAGACTTAAGACAGCCCAGAGTTGACAGAAATCCTATGTAGATGTAAGGAGAAGGGACTTGGAGTTCCAAATTGATGATTGGGTTTTCCTAAAAGTGTCATCTATGAAGGGGGTGATGAGATTTAGCAAGAAAGGGAAGCTCAGTCCTAGATATGTAGGCCCTCACAAGATCTTGAAAAGAGTTGGTAAAGTGGCCATATATTAGAGTTGCCAGCAGAACTAGCAGCAATGCATCCGGTCTTTTACATTTTGTTGTTGAAGAAGTGTGTCGGAAATCCAACATCTATAGTACCATTGGAAAGTGTGGTTGTGAAGGATAGTCTCACTTACGAGAATCTTCCAATTAAGATTATCGATCATCAGATTCGAAGGTTGAGAAACAAAGAATCGCTTGAGTTGACCTCTTGTGGAGGAGTTAGTCCGTAGAGGGAGCTACTTGGGAAGCAGAAGCAGCCATGAAGGCCAATTATCCTCATCTCTTTCCTTCCAGTTCCAATTCCATCCAGCATGAGGTAATAGTTCCTCTCCAGTTTTTTTCAGTCAAATATGCGTAGATTTAGTCTTAGTATCAAGCTCCTTTAGTCATACTTGCATTTTTCAGCATATTTGCATGTCCTTGGAACTTAGTTAAGTCAGATCTCAGTTTCTAGTACTTAGTGGTAGGGTTTGCAGCTCTTTCCCTCCATATTCATCTAGTTAAGTCTTCATTCGAGGACGAATGTTCCCAAGAAAGAGATAATGTAACACCCCGTGTCCTAGACAGACTAGAAAATGCAGAAATCAGAAGTTCCAGGTGCCACCTACGGATCGTAGAGTGACCATACACCATAGGTGGGGTCTGTGGTTGGCCACCTGTATCCCCTCCCCAGAAAGCCTAGGAAAAATTATCTAAGGGTCGACCCACAGCTGGACCCACTGATAGACCACAGGTTGTGGTCATGATTCGTGGATCAAGACCCCATAAACCCCTTCTCTAAAGCTAGTCGAAGGTTGACAGGACAGACGATAGGTAACTCATGGTCCTTCGGTCAATCCTTTGGTTGGCACCGACAACTTTTAAGTCAGGGCTCATTTGAACTTTTCCCTATGTGTTGGACCCTTAAACTACGTCTTTTTAGTTAGTTTTAGCCTAGTAACTTAATTAGAACTTACCCTAGTTAACTAATTCTCCAAAAATTCATCAAGTTTAACAAAAAAAAAAAAAAAGTCGACCAAGCCCTCTCCAAGAACACATCGAGTTTTCTTTCATACCAGCTCCGAAATTGAAAGATTTCTCCGTGAATTTCATCTCTAGGTATGTGAGATTTCACTAGTGGTTCCTTTCACCCATTAGGTCCCTAGAATTCAGTTAGATTCCTGATTCTCTATATCATGCTTAGACCTAATTTTTCTAGAATTTTAGATTTGTGTTATGATTCAGCTGTTAGACTAATCCAAATCAGATTATCATGTTTTCGTAGAATTGTTGCTTATTTCTTGCATGAAACTTAGAACCCTAGTTGTGTAGGTTCATTTAGTTCATGAATTACATTTGTTAGGTCAGTTTATTCAGGTATACATGCCTCAGTTGAGAATGTTTCATTATCAGTATATTAATGTTGCATTTTCAGTTAGCATGTCAATATTTTGAGCTATTCAGTATTACAATAATTCAGTCATAATGTGCTATTTACATAATCAGTTGAGAGTAGGCTTAATACCGACTGGACTAAGGGTCAGTCACCCTCATAGTCCCAGAACAACGTGCCCTCTAGGATAAGTCGCCTCTGTAGGCAACATATTTAGTGATCACACCATTCATGCCTTTATACCATTAGCAATGTACATTGGGTCCTCTCGATGAAGCGATACATCAGACTCCACGAATAGATCTCGTGGTTTTATGTTGGTTAATAGTAGCTTCGACAGTCAAATTCTAGTGCATTAACCAGGTTATTAGTATAGTTCAGTATTCAGTATCAATATGTTATGGACTTGGTCAATGCATTCAGTTAGATCAGTATTCAATACATTTCAGCTCATGTTCAGATTATATCGTTGCTCTTATTGTTTTGTTTAGTTATGTTTATGTTGTTCTATTTATTTTATTCTACATGCTCAGTACCTTTCAAGTACTTACGCATACTCTACGCTACATCTTTTCGTGATGTAGGTTCAGGTCCTCAGCATTCAAATCACGCATAGATCGATTCCCAATCTCTAGTTCAACAGCATCAATGGTGAGTCCTCATTCTTTGAGGATGATTGACATGTCTTTTACTCAGTCGTTTTGTTTTAGTTTCAGTTTTTGCTAGAGTTAGTTGGGGCATGTCCCATATAAAAAATTAGTAGAGGCTTTTATTCAGACATAGTTTAGATTCAATTTTAGTTTGAGTTTGATCTTTCAATTGTCATTAAACTAGTTTTATATATTCAAACTTAGAATTGGTATTCGCTATCATTTCATTTTATGATATGTTTTAAGCTTTAGAATAGAATTATCTTATTTCAATTATCTTAGCATGCTTATGATAGGCCAGCAGGGTTAGCTTGGGGTCACTCATGATCCTAGGTCCCGTGTTAACGTCCAGGGGGTAGCCTCGGGGCGTGACAGACATGACACTATTTGAGGCACTTTATGGGAGGAGATGTAGTGGTTTGAGGCTGGAGATGTGAAACCTTTTGGGGTTGATTTGGTGAAAGATGCTCAGGATAAGGTGAGAAATATCTAAGCTAAACTTCTAGCAGCCTAGAGTCGATAGAAAAAGAATGCAAAATGAAAGGTAAGGGGTTAGCCTCAGGGCGTGACATACATGGCACTGTTTGAGGTACTTTATGGAAGGAGATTTAGATCACCTATATGGTGGTTTAACGCTTGAGATGTGAAACCTTTTGGGGTTGATTTAGTGAAAGATGCTCAGGATAAGCTGAAAAGTATCCAAGCTAAACTTCTAGCAGCCCAAAGTCGATAGAAAAAGTATGCAGAATGCAAGGCAAGGGACATGATATTTCAGGCTGGTGAGCAAGTTCTTCTAAAGGTGTCACCTATGAAAGGGGTCTTAAGATTCAATAAGAAGGGCAAGCCTAGTCCTCGATACATTAGGTCATTTGAGATTATTAACTATGGCTTGTAATTGGCTTTACCGCCTAGCCTATCAAGAGTTCATCCAGTGTTCCATATGTCCATATTGAAGAAGTATCATGGGGACAAAGACAACATCATAACGTGGGATTCAGTTTTGTTGGACAAAGACCTTCAGTATGAGGAGGAACCGGTTGCAATTCTTGATTGCGATGTCCGAAAGCTAAGGAACAAAGAGATAAAGTCCGTGAAAGTTCAATGAAAGCATCTTCCGATTGAGGAAACTACTTGGGAAACTGAGAAGGACATGCGAGACAAGTATCCTTAGTTATTCGGCAATTCATGTACTACTCTACTCTTGCCTTAGCCCATTTATCCTAAGTTGTCACTCGAGGAAGGGTGATAGTTAAATTGGTATCTATTGTAACAACCTGTTCCCATTGATATGGAAAAGCCAATGGGGAAGGAATTTGGGGACAGAAACTTCTGAGTAGTAACTTGGAAGACTTGGATAGAATCCGAGTCAGGTGAAGTCTAGAGAAATCTACTAATTAATGAGGGACCTAATTATGAATTTTATCACATGAGTGGATAGCCAAGACGTTAAAAAGCATGTACAGCTTTGCCGAATTAAATTCGGGCGAGTAAAACTCCCGAAACTAATCTTGGTGTGAAAGGGTAGTTTTAGAACATCCCGATTTGAAGGTGTGTTGTGAAATAAGAGCTTGAAACTCAAATTTCTAGATTCTGTCTCCATGCAAGATGCCAGGGAGTGATTAATCCCTCTATGGCGGGGCCGCTATGGTGGGATGAGGTCTGCCGTGGCGGGCCAGTTGTGAATTAAGTCAGGGAAAAACCTCAATTTTGTTATTTTCTGCAAAACTTCGTTCTTAAGAGCTAGGGGACAACCCATGGCGATTCTTGACAGTTTTCCATGATTTCTAGTGCTAAAGGTAAGGAATTACTCCCCTAATCCGTAGTTCAATTCTTAAAACTTAGAATCTTGGGTAATTATCGTTAGGGGAGGGTTTTGGCCTGAAGTTGATGGTGGAAAAAGCCCTAGTTGAGTATTAGGATCTTGGGCTTGGCCTTGGATTGATAGTTTGATTATTATTCGGGTAAATTAGGCCTTGTTTATTGATCCTTGCGTTAATTACTTGTTTATAGACCAAGAACAAGATGAAAGACTATGAAAAAGAAGGCTCAAGTGTCTTAGGAGTATTCAAGCTCGGTTTCGAGGTAGGTGATGGTTTGATTTCCTATTTTGTGATATATGTCGGTTAATTGCTTCACTGTATGTGTGCATGTATGTGAATCAGGAAATGTAAATCAAATCTAATTAGATGATTATGTGTGAACAATGCATGTCATGAACCTGTTACTTGATTGTATGATTATGAGTACTGTTTGGATCATTTATCTTGTTAGTTGAGTGCCAATTACAACGATCTGGGTCGTGACAGTAATAGTTGGGATCATTGTTCTTGTTGGTTTCATTTGATCGCTTTGACTTAGAAAGCTTACTGACATTCTTGGCTAGCAATTATTTCAAGAATTGTAGAGACGTTGAAGTCTAGGAAAGAATACATCATTGCTTTCGCCGCAACTTCTTGCACTTTGTCATATAAGTACACTCCATTTTTATCTTTGTTAGTTTTACTATCCCACCATTTAACATTGGTCAAGATCTTAAATTGAATTGTAACACAAATGATGCAACTAATGAGTCCATATCATCCATGGACCCAAGAAGATCATTTGTGTGTAGTAATATTAAGAAAATCATTAAAGTTTTTATAATTGGATTATATATTATAATAATGTGATTTTGCGGTTTAAAAATGGTAGCAGAGAATATTGTGTTTGAATTTAGTTTGTAAGACTAAATATAATGCTTTGGGATGATACACTTGTGTTGTTAAAATATGTTGAAATTTTATTGTTAATAGGTTTTCCTAATTTGATTATGACGTATATATGTTAATTATTATAGTTTCTAAATGCCACAAATTGATTGTGGTTATAGTTATTGTGGGAGTTCTACAAATTGTCATAACAATAAGTTGTGGGTGTTACTATTCACTACAAACTAATAACCTTCTTAGTGCATTGTAAAAATTAATCGTTTTTGTTTTATTTTATTGTAATAGAACTTAGAAATATGCATATGACTTTTATTAGCTGCAATTGTTCCAATGGATCTTGATATACACCTTTTCATTGAGTCCTACTGTTGGACGTGTAAATGACAAAATATTTGAAAACTTGTTGAGACACTTGATAGTTTTGAAAGCTTTATTTGTATTTTTTTTTAAATTCAAATTATCTTAATGGTGTTTCAACATTTGGTTTTTTTTTTTTGTTATGAGATATAGTCTTTATCGCTTGTCTGCAATATGGTCTGGTATTTTAGAAAAAAAAATTATGCTTGTATGGTGCGTAGTATATAATCTTTCTCTAAAATATTTTTTGTTGGTTAAAAAGTTGTTTAAAATTAATGATCTTATAATTTATATCTGTGAATCCTTTCTCGTAGTCCATAATTACACTATTCCACTTGGAAATTTAGGTCGTAGCCATTTGAACAAATATTTTTTTGTGACAATTTTGTTGTAACTAAATTGTAGGTTAAATAGAGACGATAATACAATTGTCACTAATTGTTTGAACTATTAGTGACAAAAATTAAGGTCACAATTGAATATAAAATTTTGTGGCTAAAGTTTACTATAATTAACTACGAATTCTAGTTCGTCACTTATGTGTCAATATATTTTTCCGACAAAGTCTTTCATATCCAAAATCTAACTAATTATAGGAAAAAAATGATTTGTCACTAATGTATCAATACATATTTTTGCGACAAAAATTTTTTGTATCCAAAATTTATCTAATTTTAGGACAAAAAATGATTTGTCACTAATATATCGATGTACTTTTTGCGAAAAAAAAAAATTGTATACAAAATTTAACTAATTTTTGGACAAAGGTTTGTCACTAATGTGTCAATGTATTCTTTTGTGACAAAATTTTTTCGTATCCAAAATGATTTGTCACTAATTGGGAATATCGTTAATGACAAAATAATGTGTCATTGGTGACTCCAAATTCGTGGCTAATAGTACTGAACAAATTGTGTCAATTCACTTTTTGTTGGCAAACTCAATTGGACAAAACTTTGCTACAATTTTTTTGTGTTTCGTGACTAATAATTTAAGTCTCGTGTATTTAAGCACAAAAATTATTTTTTGTCACTAAAAGTGAACAATTAGTGATAAATTTCACGTCGTAGCTAATAATTTCATCACTATATATCACATTTGTTGTAATGTTTGTTACTACAAACGTTTGGGTTAAACATTATTTTTAAGGAAGCTTTTAGTGGTGGATCTTTGGTACGATATTAATCTGTTTAGGTTGTAAGTGTATCTCGAGGATTTTAAATGAATACTGGTGATTTCATTGTAAACTCCAAAGGAGTGGATTGATACTGAAATTACAAGCTTATGGGTAAAGAAAGTCCCAAGTAAGTATACTTGGATGAAGACAATTAAAGATTTTAGTAAGAGAATGCGTATAAAACTTGGGTTAGTCTTTTGAATGTGATTGGTATAGCTGGGTTGAGGTGTCATGTCAATGACGAGTTGACTTTGTTGTGATGGCAAGGTCTAACTGAACATGATGATACTAAGATTTTGTGATGGATCATTATTAAGATACAACTATATGATAAGGATTGTTGGTTAAACAATTTTTTTGTATTATAATGACGTCTTGTGAGTATCTAAGGTTGTGGTTTGCTACTATTTGGTGAGTAACATGGTTGCTTGGAAAGTTGTAGGAGCTTTTAAGACTCCGCTCGAATAGAATTGAAATGAACTAGACTCACAAATGAAAAGAATTAGTGGGATGTAGTTTAGCCTTCAAAAAGAGGCAAGAACAAAGATATTTACTCTGAGTGCAAGGGTCAAAGATGTATCTTTAGAGAGAGTGGAAAATTGAGTTTAAAGACACATGGTTACATCAACTTTGCTTCAGTTATGGTGATAGTATTACGTGTTATTCATATTAGTAAAAATTTGTTGGATAAGATTTGAGAAAGAAGACTACAGACGTTTGACTCAAGTGTGGTGATAAGTTCTTTTATCATTTTGAGTTTGGTAACTGGTACGGTTGATTTTTTTAACAAAAGATACAGTAAGATCAATGGAGAGGCAATCAAATATAGGCAAAGATATGTGAATTCATAAATATCTTCAATGTATAAGCTAATGTTGATAGATAATGGGATTGTGTTACCTAGTTGGGATCAAAATTCAAGTTTTTTTCTGTAAAACCCCAAAAATTTCTAAGTTAAGACTCGTACCATTCTTCATTTACTTGTAGGGTCATATCGGGTGATTCATAAATTAACCATACATATAAAAGTATATTCTTTAGTGTTGAAATGATTTTGGATATCAGTTAAGGTCACTAAAAACTCCTAGCACAAAGTTGAGTTGAAAGTTTCCTTACCGATTAAGTTTTGATTTAAGATTCTCCTTGGATCAACTTCAAATGACCATATCTCTTAGAATATAAAAGTTACATGGCCCATGGACTATCAACTTAAAGGTATTTGAATCTACTTTCCAACGCCACCAATTTTGCATCAATCCAATTTTTGAGTAAAAAGTTATGACCATTTTAGTAATCGATGTAGTGCAGTTCCATTTTAGCCGCGGGAAAATTCTAAATACGGTAATTTTCTTCTCCGTATACCACTAGGAAAACCTTAAAAACGGATTTATTAACTCCTATAAAGCTCTAAACAATCCTACTTCCATCTTTTAAGCCATCATTCTCTTCTCCCTCAAACCCTAAGGCAAAACCCTAAGGAAAATTAAAGTAGAAGACTCCATTCAATATTCTTTCAATCTATTTCAAGATTTTTCTTCAAGGTAAGTCTTTCTCCAAGAATTTCATTCTTTCTAACTCAAATTCCTCCATACAATTATGAATCACTAATAAAAATCATAATTCTTGGCCATAAAGATTTCAAGAAACTAATTCAGGAAACTCAAGAAAGGTTTTCTTGATTGTTTACCTCAGAGCTAGGGTTTCAAGGCTTCTCATCAAGTTATTCTTCAATATGCATCAAGATTCTTCAAGAACCTTGTTCTTCCAAGTATGTAAGGCTATCATAATTTTGAAATATTTCATTCTCACTGTAACACCCCAGAAAATTTTTGAACTAAGACTCAAACCATCCTTCGTTGTGAGTAGGGTTTTACAGAGGAATTTAAAATTTTCTTAAGTATTAAGATCACTGGTTATAGCACCTTGAGTTGCAAAAATTACTAAATAGAGTTCATTCAAGTCATTCCTAAGCTCTTCTATGTTTTGGGTCAACTTCAAACGACCAGAGTTTGATAATTATTGAGCTCGTATGAAGGAGATATGCCCGTTTGAAGTCAGGCTGTCCAATTAAGGAAATTTACCTAAAAATATGAAGGGTATTTTGGTCTTTTCCTTACCCAATTAGCTTAAAATGAGTTTTGGTAATATTTTTGGGACAAATCTGATTTGAGTCAGTTTTCATAAATCCATATACGCTAGGGTTTTAGAAGAGAGTTCATTCAAGTCATTCCTAAGTTCTTTTAAGTTTTAGGTCAACTTCAAACGACCATAAATTTTAGTACATGTTGATTTAGGAGACTCATAAGATATCAAATGAAAGGTATTGGAATCCTCTTTTCAACTCTGCCGAGTTTGCTAATTTTCAAACTCGTATGAGGGAGATATGCATGTTTGAAGTCAGGCTGTCCAATTAAGGAAAGTTACTCAAAAATATGAGGGGTATTTTGGTCTTTTCCTTACCCAATCGAATTTAAGCATTTTTAGTATGGTTTTAGGAGTCTAAATAGATTGGAATCAGTTTATGCTTAAGATTTTTAGAGGAGTTTAATAAGAGAAAAAGAGATAAAAGAGGAGAAAAGAGGGAAGGTTCAGGCGTTCATCAAAATTCTTGCGATTCTTCGAGGGATTTTACCAAGGATTTTATCCTAAGAGGTATGTAAGCTTCCATAGTTTTGGGTTTGTTCTCCCACACGTCAATCATTAGTTTATTTTACGAATTTCATCCATGAGATTAAGTATATTGATAATATTGCTGAGTTCTTGAAGTTTTGTGCTTCATTTTTTATAATGATGTTCTTGTTGAGTTCTTGAGGTTAGAGTTACGAATGAGTGTTTTTCTTAGTGGATTTTTGTTGTAGAATTCATTGTAATTAGGTTGGGTTTGAGGATTCAAAAGAGTTTGGAGGAAATCATTCGAGTTTAGACAAGGTAGGGCTGGAAAAATTGAAGAAAAGTTCGTCAGATTCCTCTGGAACGTGGCCAGGGCGACGCGCCCCTGTTGAACATAAGGGGCTGGTGCCCTATGCCTGGAGTGCCCTAGACCAGTCTCAGTCAACTGAGGGCTAGCACGGTGCGCCATTGCTGTGCTATGAAAGTCAGGTCCTTTCGGCCTCCGTTTTTCGTTTTGTATTCGATCTTTCAAAACATGTCTTCGCTCTTTTAGTGATTTTTGCTATCCAACTTACATTCAATCATCAATAAATCCTATATACCAAGTCACGATCCTTTGAATTCATAATTCAAATTCAAGGAAGAGTTAAGAGTAGAGTTCAAGAAAGTCTTTGAGTTAAATTGTGAATCATTCAAGATCAACTATCGAATTGAGTTCTTTAAAAAGGGTTCCTTCAATCCCTATTGATTCTAAACACTTTAAATACTTCTAAACATCTAGAAATAATTCATGACAATAATCATAACCTTGAATTAATAATTCAAATTTAAGGTAGAGTTCAGAGTCAAGTTTAGAGAGTTATTTTGAACATTTTGAGAAAGTCCATTTGAGTTTTCTTGAGGAGTCTTCTACAATTACTAGTAACTTGTTTCAAGACTCAAGTAAGTGAGTATGAGAATGAGGTGAATGTATTCATGAGTCTACACTGTCATCGAGATCCTTCATATCATGAATCATAACTCTTGAATTCATAATTCAAATTCAAGAAAGAGTTCAAAGTAGAGTTCAAGAAAGTATTTGAGTTCAATTGTGAATCCTTTGAGATATTTGAGCTAAGTTTTGAGGAAGTAAGTATGAGAATGAGAAGATTTGTATACTTGAGTTCCATATTGTTATTTAGACCCTTGAGTTGAGTCGTTCATGCCCATAAATTCCACATAAACTCCATCAGTTGAGTATCTTTGAGAGGAGTAGTATCTTCAAGTTCTAAGTCATGAGTATTGAGTTCATAATCATTTTGGTATTATATCCCTAATCATGGGGCTTTTACGTGTTACCCATGACAGTCCTTGAGTTGAGTAGTCCATGCCCATAATTCCGCATGAACCCTCCGAGTCGAGCATTCTTGAGATGAGTAGTATCATTGACTCCTTGAGTTCTAGAGTTGTTGAGTTCCAAGTAATGAGTTCTATGCATGGTTATTGAAAATTTTGAATTGAGTCATTCCAGCCCATAATTCGGTAAAAACCCTATTTTAAGAAGTTTTTTTACAAATTATTTTAAAACTTTTTTTAAAGACTTGAGAACTGAGTTAAGGAAAAGTATAGTTGAGTTCATTTTCTTTAAAATGATATATGGGAATTCCCAAGAGTAAATGCTTTCTTACATTTAAGATGAGATGAAACTGAGATTTCCAAAAGAGTTTTGAGCAATTTTAGTACCATCTCTTTTAAGGGAAAGATTTTTGAGTAATAATCTCAAAACACAAAAAGAGTTATGTTTCTAAACATATGAGCTAGTTATATTTTGAGAGTATTATTGAGCACCGATATGGGAGAGAGTTTAGACAACTCACAGCCCCAGTAAACCATGTAGCCAACATGGGTAGAAAGGGTCATACTTTTAAGATGATTCCTTATTGCTTTTTAGCATAGACTAATGGATCCACTTAGTAGTAGGTTCTATACCCTGGCAAAGTAAAGGACAGTTCTGACAGCGTGGGCTAGACGTTGTATCATCACATAGCTCATAGTGATGGTTGTCGGTTAGAGAATCTCCCACAGAGTTACTTTGTATTTTTATATACAAACAGATCTATTGTTTTATTTTCATACAATTGAGTTATTATTGTGTTTTTGCATACAATTGAGTTATCATCTATTGTTTTAAAAGCTTCCTAGATATTGCATCTTTATTGTTGTTGAGTATTTTGAGTCAGAATTGAGCACCTTATTGTTAAGTTGATCCCTATTTCTCTAAATTAAGTTGAACTATGTTTTACAGAGTTGACTCTCTTATTATTATTGAGTTGAGTTGAGTTGAGAAGAGGTAAGTATGTTTCTTTTCCATCATTTCAAGCTTATGTTTATGCTTTAGAATTTCCCTTGCATGCTCATACATACCATGTGTTGAGTCATTTGGCCTGCATCATTTAATGATACAGATACAAGTATTCAGGATCATCAACGGGCGTTTCGTTGAGGTTATGTGATATTCCAGTCAGCTTTGGTGAGCTTTCTTATATTCCGGAAGACTTCACCTTTATCTTACAGTTAGTACTATTGAGATGTAGTAGGTCTTGTCCCAATATGCTTCTGTAATAGTAGAGGCTTCATAGATAAATAAAGTTGAGCAGTTTTAGTATGTATCTTCCTTGAGTTGTTTTAAAAACTCTGAGTTCATCTATTGAGTATTATTCAAAATATTTTAAAGTTGAATATTTGAGTTATTGAATTTATTTTAGCTTTAAGCTTTTGTATGCTTAAGTTAGTCTTCTTCTTGTAATCAGCCATGATGAGGATTCGCTTGGGGACCAAAAATGGTTCTCAAGTGTTGGCCACGTCCAGGGTGTAGATTCAAATCGTGACACTCACGCCCTACATCTACTTTCAAATTTGTAAAAAAACTAGGATTATACCCCTAGATTTGAGTATTCTTGAGATAAGTTGATTTGAGTTCTCAAGTTCTTGATTCTTTTGAAATTCTATTCCTAATTATTGAATTGTTATATGTTATGCATTAAAATTCTTGAGTAGATTTGTTCATGTCTATATTTCACATGAACCCTATAAATTGAGTATTTTTGGGAGGAGAAATATCGTTGAGTTCTTGAGTCTTGAGTTATGAGTAATGAGTTTCCTTATTGTTATTAAGATCCCTGAGTCGAGTCGTTCATGTCCATAATTCCATGGGAACCTATGATTTGATTTATAAATTTTGAAAAGCTTTTTAAAGCAGACACTTGAGTTCTTAAACTCAGTTTTGAGAAAGTAAAGACAAGTTTTGAGAAAAGAGTTTCTAAAACATAATTAGTATGACAATCGAGTATGCCATCAATGTTTAAGCAGTATGATATCTAGATTTACCATCAATGTTTATGCACCATGACTTCCTGAGTCATCAATGATCAGACACACTGAACTCAAATGGACATATCTCCCTCATCCGAGCTTAGAATTTAGCAAACTTGGAGGCGTTGAAAAGAGGACTCAGAGATCTTTCATTTGATACCTTATAGGCCACCTAACTCATCCTATACTGAAATTTGTGGTTGTTTGAAGTTGACTCAAAACTCACAATTTAAGGCTAACTTGCAAAATTCTCAATTTAACTCTTTCCAGTTTAGTTCTTTCTAAAAATAGGTTTTTCTAAGATCGAGGTATTACAATTGCAAATTCAAGGTCTGAACATTTGATCTTCAGTTTGTGATTTGGGCTCATTATCCTCTATGGAGTTGATAATTATCAGCTTGGTTTTGTTTGTTCTTTTGGGAGGCCTATTTGAGGTTCAAGGTTTAGGATACACACTCTTCGGCTCTGAATTCACTGGGTTTAGTTCTCAGTAGCTTTAGTTCTTCGGTGTACCTATTATGGGGGTCTGCTTGGATTTTTACTTAAACTTGCACATTTTTGGGGGTCCATTCAGGTTTTAGTTAGTTACATGCTTTCATTTTCATTGTTTTTTTACACTCATATGCATTCCTGTTTGACTTTCGCTCATTTGAGAGCTATTGTATTTTAATTCTTGTTTTTCATATTGTCTTTATTTTCTAGCTCAGTTGATTTATGATTCCTATTGAGTACCTATTGTTTTGGTACTCATGCTACACTCTGCATTGATTTCTTGATGCAAGTTTGAGTACCAACATCAACATTGAGTTCATGCTAGTTTTCGCAAGATTCGGAAGCGAGGGTGAGCTTATAACACTTTCTATTATACATGTATCCTTCTGTATAGTTGACTAGTCTTTTGTGTTTTGAGACAATTCTGTATATTTTGTTCCACTTTTGGGACTTATACTCTTTTTGTAGTAGCTTTATACTTGTGACCACCAACATCTGGGCTGGATCCTTTGTTTTGTCTACCTATATGTATTTTGTTCCTGCTCTTTTTATCTCTTGTTGGTTAAATTGTTCCTCTTTTGCGTTTGGTTGTTATTCTACCCTTATACCTATTATTCATCGTTTGAGTTATTAGTTAGCTTACCTACTGATGGGTTATAATAGGTTTCATCATGACCTGGTAAATTGGATTGTGACAGTACGATCAACTATCTCTTAAACACAAGACATAGTTGAGCGTTATTAGAAAGCCTATGGTTTAATGATGTATGCTTGAATTTCTATGTCAGAGTGAGTATCTTTGTATGATCTATAATCCCTTATTAGAGACACATTATCGTGAATTGGATTCTCTCTTACTGTGAGTGACATTATATCCTTTGAGTAAATTATGAGATCATCATTTCAATTGAGTTGAATGAATTTGATAAATTGTGATATGAATCCTTACGCAAACCTTTAAAGTTGATTCCATTGACTTGAGATGCTTGTAGTTGTGCTTGAATGAAATATTGTCCTTTAATTTTGGTTGAATATTGATTCTAAATGAGAAAAGATTTCAAAGAAGATGACCTTTGCCATGTGGAAATGGTGGAACTAATTGTGATTTGTGTTTGTATATATAGAGTCTTTTTTTATTATTATTAAATATGACCCATAGGGCCAATTTTATTAATTATGCATAATAATAAAAAAAAAAAAAAAACATTTCACCATTGTTTGGCTGCTGGCCCAACAGTGGCCAGCACACCATAAACTAAGAAAAAACATTGTAATTCAAAATTGGGGAAGTCCAAAAATATCTCTAATCCAGATATCCTTCTGTGAAACTCTCCATCTTGCTCTTTGTGAGAATTAGGAAATTGTATCTCTCCAACCCAAATGAAGTTGAAGCAATCGTTATTGTCCAGTGAGCTCCCTCTCTTCTCTTTCTTTGCTTCCCTATCTTGACCTTGCAATCCCTCTAATGTATGGTTGTCTTAAACTATGAAGCTCAAAGGTTGATGTTGTAATTTCCATGGCTGGACCAGCTCTTCACGACTCCTACTCCTTCGTTGGTAAGTATCCTTGAAACTTACATCCAGTGCTACGAAGCATCTCACACTTAGATCTGACTTTTTGTACTTATTGTTGTAGCTCTGTTGCCTCTGATTTGTGAAAGAGATTTGTATTATTACTTTACTGACTATTCTTTCATATGATGTATCAACTGTTTGAAAGAAATAATTTCTATAAAAGACCAAGTTAATTGAGTTTATTGAACTCATGGTGTGATTGCCACTACTGTACGTCCATATTCCTCAGCCCCTTTACCGATTTTCTTTGTTTTGATTCGAAGATTAGGATATTGATTCTTGTCTAGGTTCAGAATTCTCTTGGCCTGACTTGATAATTCTATGAAAGAATTATAGACAAGTGTGCTTTGATTGTCAAAACTAAGTGGCTATGCAGTCAGCCAAACGATTTCCTTCTCTATAAATATGCTAAATTTGAACTTGGACCATTCCTGCTAATCCCCATATATCTTCCGCTATCACTATAATATTCCACGGCACCTCCCATACTCTAGTCAGGATTTTAAGTAACACTAATGAATCGGTTTCAAGACAAACTTAATTTACTCCTTCTGTAGCACAGTGTGCCAAGGCTTCCCTAATTGCAATGGCTTCTGCTTCTAAGTTAGTGCCCTCTTGTATCTCTTCCCCTTGTGCATAGACCAGATCTCCCTTAGAATTTCTCAAACAAAAACCATAAGTACTCCTACCTGGGTTGCCCCTTGATGCACCATACGTGTTACATTTGAGGCATCCTTGTGAAGGTTTCCAACATATTGGTAGGTAGTATATTTTTGGTTTGTACTTCTCCAGAAATGTCACTATATTGGACCACCTTATTGGCAAATCTTGCATCTTTGGATAAACAAGTCTTCCAAACTTCCACAGGTCTGAGTTGACCTTAAGAACTACACTTCTGAAAGACGTTGTCTTGCCATGTTTAAGATGATTTCTTCTCTTCCAAAGACTCCAAATAATGATTGTTGGCATTGCCCTGATGAACGGTTTTATCATTGGACAACATTCACATGTCCACCATTTAATAACAACTTGTGAAAGCTGTAAACCTTCTATTTGAATACCTTCAAAACTAGAAAACAATCTCCACAACTTTGCAGCTGAATAGGAGGTAAAAAAAAGATGAGAAAAAGTCTCAGATTTAGGTTGAGTACAACCGTCACGCCCTAAGCGTACACCCCCAACGTGGCTGGCACTCAAGAACCATTGTTGGCCCTAAGCCAAACCTTGGCCTGGCTTACCTACTCAGCGGAAGACTTTAAGCATTAAGAAAAGAACTCAAATGCAAGATAATCTGCTGTCTCAAACTAAACTCAAAATGTTTTAGAAAATAAACATATAACTTAGCCAAAGTGGCAACTCAAATCTGAACATAAGCCAATAATAAGATAATGACAAATGAACTAACTGATTGACTATCTATGAAGTATCTAAAACTGAGAAGGATGTTGGGAAAAGACCCACAACATTCTAATGAACTAAAATACTGAAAGCAATAAAAGGGAAACTCCAGAAAGAAAGGAGGCTCACCCCACCAGACTTTGAGTTCTCAATTGGATCAATGATGCGCTAGATTCTGATCCTGGTTACCTGTGTCTGCATCATAAAATGATGCAGGCCAAATGACATCATACATTGACTGTACGAGTATGCGAGAGAAATTCTAAAAAAAGACATAAGCTTGAAACGAACTAAAGAACTTACCTGGCTCAACTCAACTCAACTACACTCAATTGATTTCAATATAAAGCAGTCTAAATAAATGTAGTATAAATAAAAGCTATAAAGAAAAGCTTTAAAACATGGTTTTCAATTTTGTGTATTTAGAAATACAATAATAACTTTGTATGTATGCAAATATACAATATGAACTCTATTTGTATATGAAAATACAAATATTTCTGATGTATGTAAATATACAAAATACTGTTATGGGAGTTTCTACCATTACTTGAAAGTTATCATGATGATACAGCGTTTCGCCTCACGCTACTAAGGTCGTCCTATACCTTGCCATGAGTATAGAACCTGAACTACTAAGTGGATCTACCATTCTATGCTAAAAATCACTAAGGAATCATCTAAAAAGTATGACCCTTTTTCTATCCATAGTGGCTACATGGTTTATGAGGGCTATGAGTTGTCTGAACTCTCCCCTATATCAGTGCTCAATATTACTCCCAAAATATGATACTAGCTCTTATGTTTTAATAAAACATACTTCTTTTTGTGATTTGAGATATTTGCTCAAAAACATAGCTCAAAGGCTTTTCTTGGAAATCAAAGTTTCATCTCTTGCTTAAGTATGAAAGCATTTACTCTTTAACTGAAAAAACTAGCTCAAAGGCTCTTTACTGAAAAACTAGCTCAAAGGCTCTTTTGGAAATCAAGGTTTCCTTTCTTCTTTAAATGTGAAAACATTTTACTCTTTGGACATACATTGTCCCAATATACTCTTTTGAAGAAATGAACTTCAAACTTTACTCTTTACTCAACTCAAAACTCGATTCTTAAAACAAAGTTAAAACATTTGTAAAAGACTCTTGGAAGACTCTACGAACTTCTCTTGACTTGACATCTTAACTTCTCTTGGCTTGACTCTTAACTGATTCTTGAATTGAATTATGGATTCAAAAACTGTGATTTGTGATAGGAAAGATCTCATGATGTTTAGGATTGATTTTAGATAGCTAAACATAAGAAATGATCAAGAAATCACTTCTTAGAGGCAAGTTGGCGAAGCGGAGATGTTTTTGAATTTTTGGTCACGAAAATAATTTTTGAGGCAGAACGGTCTGTGACCGCTCCACAACATAAGGAGAACTTTTTCAATCCTGAGGAACAGGTCTGCGTCGCAGACCTGGTACGCAGATTCTGTCGAGTTGTTCCTTCTTCATTTTCAAACCCCAAATCACCTAAATTCGATTCTTTTTCTCTAATTCTCTTTAGATTCAGATACCCAGCATCTGTACACAAGAATCTAATCAAACACAACTCTAAAATCGACCTTAAACTCTCAAGAACTCCTAAATCTCATTCCAAATTTAAGAACGAAAGTAAATTCAAGAACACATATCAAGAACATTCAAACTTTCAACTTTTCATACGAGTTCATGCTGAATTAAACATGTTTGGCGCGTGGGTGAATGAACCCAACGCTGTGTGAACTCACATACCTCGTAGGGATCACCCCTTGACGAAATTCACAAGCCATTCTTGAAGAACTTGACTATTTTTGCTCCTTCTCCTCGTTTCTCTACTTTTTTTATCTTTTCTAAAACCCTAACTCAATATCATAAAAGCCTAAACTAAATCCTACCAGTTTAGACCCTAATTATTTATCAAAAATGAAATTAAGTCATGGAGTATGGAAAAGACCATAATGCCCTTCTAAAATCCGTATTGGACATTTCCTTATTTGAACAGCCCAACTTTCAATGTGCATATCTCACTCATACAAACTCGGAATTGTGCAAATTTAGCGGTGTTGGAAAGATCATTCCAAGATCATTCCTACAATATCTGGTAACTCACCTAACTCATTCTAAGCTAGAAGTTATGGTCGTTTGAAGTTGACCAAAAACTCAACTTTAACACACTTAACAATTTCCATATTTTCTTTACACTTTCCAAAAATGACTATTTCCTCTTTTAAATTCCTTTTTAGTTCTTTCAAGTTATGGGGTGTTACAGTATCTCCCCCTTGGGAACATTCGTTCTCGAATGAGCTTACTCTTTGTAGGCTAAGGGTGTAACATCTAACATTAAGCTCAAACACCCAACAAGCAATGCAAATTCAACATGCAATCTCATAAGTTAAAAAGTTCTAAGAAGAGAATTAGTACCTTGTTCTGGAATTTCTACGGATTTGAAGAGATGTGTATATCTCTTCTTCATATCTTCCTCAACTTCCCAAGTAGCTTCCTTAACAAATTGATTCCTCTAAAGAACCTTGACTAATGCTACCTCTTTGGTCATCAACTTGCGGAGTTGGCGATCTAGAATCTGAACATGAATCTCCTCATAAGATAAGTTATCCTTGATCTCAATATCTTCAGTTGGTATGATAAGTGAAGGATCTCCCATGCACTTCTTCAACATGGAAATATGAAATACCGGATGAACCACTGCTAATTCTTGTGGTAGGTCCAACTCATAAGCTATATTACCTACCATTTTCGATATTTTGTAAGGGCCAATGTAACAGGGACTAAGCTTCCCCTTCTTGCCAAATCTCATAACACCTTTCATGGGTGAAACATTTAAATACATCCTATCATCTAATTCAAACTCTAACTCCCTTCTCCTAACATCAGTGTAGGATTTCTAACGACTCCGTGCCGTTTTCAACCTCCCTTGAATCACTTTCACATTTTCCATAGCTTGATGAACTAAATTTGGTCCTATCAAACCATCTTCACCAACTTCAAACCATCCAATAGGAGATCTGCACCTTCTCCCATAAAGAGCTTCATAAAGAACCATTTGGATTCTAGACTGGTAACTATTGTTGTAAGCAAACTCAATAAGAAGTAGGTGATCATCCCAATTACCTTTAAAATCAATCACACAAGCCCTCAACATATCCTCCAAGGTCTGATTGCCCATCTGTCTAAGGATGAAAGAGATTACTTAAGTTCACCTTTGAACCCATGCCTTTTTGGAATGACTTCCAAAACTGTGCAGTAAATTGTGCACCTGTATCTGATATAATCGAAACAGGGACTCCATGAAGTCTTACTACCTCTTGAATATATAACCTGGCATAATCTTCTGATGTATGGGTAGTCTTTACCAGCAAAAAGTGGGCTGACTTTGTCATTCTATTGACAATCACCCAAATAGAATCATGCTGCCTCCGAGACCTTGGCAAGCCTGTGATGAAGTCCATATTAATCATCTCCCACTTCTATTCCTAAAGTTATATATTCTGAGCCAAACCATCGGGCCTTTGATGCTCTACTTTAACTTGTTGGCAATTCGGGCACTTAGCAACAAACTCGGCAATGCCCTTCTTCATACTACTCTACCAATAAACCTCTCTCCAATCACGATACATTTTTGTGGAACCCGGATGAATGGAATATCTGTAGCTATGAGCTTCTTCCATGATCCTCTCTTAGAGGTCATCCACCCTTGGTACACATAATCTACCTTGATGCCTCAATACACCATCTCTCCCTTGTTCAAAAGCCATTACTTTTTGCTTATGAACATTTGCCTTCAACTCAAGCAAAATAGGATTTTGGTCTTGCTTCTCTTTTAGTTCTGGCACTAATGATGATTCAGCCCCATTTATCACCACTACTCCTCCTTCTGTGGAATCCATTAGTCGAACTCCTAGGCATGCAAGTCTATGCACTTCTTACGTTAACTCTCTTTTTCCTTCCTTAACATGGGCGGTACTACCCATAGAGAACCTGCTCAAAACATTAGCAACAACATTAGCCTTACCTAGGTTATAAAGAATACTCATGTCATAATCCTTGAGTAATTCTAACTACCATCTCTGTCTGAGATTAAGCACTTTCTAAGTAAGCACATACTGAAGGCTCTTGCGATCATGGAATACATCTACATGAACACCATACAAATAATGATGCCATATCTTCAAAGAAAATACTACAGCAGCCAACTATAAGTCATGGTTTGGGTAATTTTTCTCATGAACTTTCAACTGTCTGAAGGCATAAGCTATAACCTTGATATTCTACATTAATATGCAACCCAAACCAACTATAGATGCATCACAATACACCACAAAACCTTGAGTACCTTCTAGTAAGGTCAAAACTGGGGAAGTAGTTAACCTCTTCTCAATTCCTGAAAGCTTTTCTCAGAAGCTTTTGACCATTGAAACTTCACTGTATTCTGAGTTAACTTGGTCAAAAGAAGACGGAATGGAGGAGAACCCTTCTACGAACCTTCTATTATAGCCAACCAAATCCAAGAAACTGCGAATATCAGTGGGAGATGTGGGTCTAGGACAATTTTGCATTGTCTCTATTTTCTAGGTAGCAACTTTAATTCCCTCTCCAAACACAATGTGGCCTAAGAATGCCATAAACTCAAGACAAAACTTACACTTAGAGAACTTGGCATACAACTCTCTATCTTTTAAAGTTTGGAGAACTATTATGAGATGACTAACATGATCTTCTTCATTCCTCGAATAGACTAGTCTGTCATCAATGAATCAAATATCAAACATATCTAAATAAGTCATGAATACTCTATTCATAAGATCCATGAATGCCACAGGTGCATTGGTCAAACCAAATGACATGACCAGATACTCATAATGACAATAACGGGTTCTGAAAGATGTATTTGGAATATCACATTCCCTTACTCTTAATTGATGGTTGCAGATCTGAGATCTATCTTAAAGAAACAAGTACCACGCTGAAGCTAATCGAAAAAATCATCAATCCTTGGGAGAGGATATTTGTTCTTGATGGTAACCTTGTTCAACTGACGGTAATCTATACACATACGAAGGGAACCATCTTTCTTTCTCACAAATAAGACCGGAGCTCCCCAAGGTGAGACACTTGGTCAGATAAAGCCCTTATCAAGGAGTTCTTTCAACTATTCTTTAAGCTCTTTCAACTCTGCTGGTGACATTCTATATGGCGGAATAGAGATAGGACGAGTATCTGGAAGAATGTCTATACCAAAGTCTATTTCTCTCTCAGGAGGAACTCTAAGAAGATCATCTGGAAAGACTTTTGTAAACTCTTTTACTACTGAAACTGACTGAATAGGAGGTATCTCAACACTAGAGTCATTAACTCAGAGCAAGTGATAGGCACACCCCTTAGAAACCAACTTCCTTGCCTTAACTGAACTACTTTTCCACTCTAAGACTGGCTCATTTGGAAACTGAAACTTGACAACTTGAGTTCTACAATCAACTAAGGTATAACACGCATGAAGTCAGTCCATACCAAGAATGACATCAAAATCTACCATGTATAATTCAACTAAATCAGTCATGGTGTCCTTGTGATTGATGGAAATGACACAATCACGATATACTCGCTCAGCTAGAATAGATTCCCCAACATGTGTAGAAACACAAAAAGGTTCACAGAGTTTCTTAAAGAAGAACATCAAAACTATTTGCAACATAAGGAGTCACAAAAGATAAACTTGCTCCTGGGTCTAGCAAAGCATAAACATCAAGAGTAAAGACTTTAATCATATCAGTGACAACATCTAGAGAGTTCTTTTGCTCTTGACGACTAGTGATTGCTAAAGATGGTTTGTTCCTCCATTGGTACCGGATGTAGCTCCTCTAGGTGCAGCCATGTTTGGTGGAGCAACCGATAAAGATTGGGCTCTATTGCCCTGATTTCCACTACCTTGCCTTTATGAAGTGACCCTCTTGTCCACACTTGAAACAACTTGACTGGCCATCACAACACTTACCTGGGTGGGTTCTACCATACTTTAGCACATGCAGGAGCCTAGTTACCTCCTTGTGCCACACTACCCTGAGACTGCGCAGGTCTTGCCTTGAAATGCTGTGAATTCTGACTATTGTACTCACATTTGTTTCTGGGTGCAGGCGCACTAGCAGATGATGGAGAAGGTCCCTTTTGCTTTTGCTAAAAGGACGAACGGTTCACATTACTTTTCTGCTGCCCAGACTCATTCCCTATCTTAGCTTTCTTATTTCTGAATTTCTCCCTATCCCTCAACTTCTCTTCCTCAACCTGCTGCACATAGACCATCAACCTTGATATATCCATGTCCCCAATTAGCATCGCTGCCCTGCCATCCTTGCTTGATAGATGGGACAACCCAGCAATAAACAAACTCATTCTACTCCTCATATCCGCAACCATCTCCGAAGCATAATGGGATTGTTGGTGAACTTAACCCATACTCATGAACACTTAGTGACTCTTGCTTAAGGGTAAGAAATTCCTGTACGTTAGCCACTTTCAGTTCTCGAGAGAAAAATGCCCCAAGAAGGCATTTTCAAAACAAGCACAACTCGCAGATAGTGCATCCTCAACTCTACCCTCCTTACACTGGTCAAACCAAGCCCTAGCAACATTCTTCAGTTGATATGCAGCTAGTTCAACTCGTTCAGTATCGGCAACGGACATAACATTAAACACGTGCAAGCACGAATTAGAAGGAATCTTTTTAGATATCAAACTCTAACGCACAAAATGAGTATGAAAGAAGTGAGAAAATTTCCTAAATGTTGCAGCCTCTTAATTATAGATGTGGTGAGCTTCACACCGATAACTAGGACTCTACTAACACAGCTTCATAGAATCCCTACGACTCTTGAAATCTATGCATTGATACCAAGTTTGTCACGCCACAGTCTACACCCCAAACGTGGCTGGCACTCGAGAACCAATACTGGCCCCAAGCGAACCCTTGGCCTAGCTTACTTATTCAGCGGAAGACTTTAAGAATTAATAAAAAAACTCAAATGCTAGATATTCAACTGTCTCAAACTAAACTTATAATGTTTTATAAAATAAACATTTAACTTAGCCAAAGTGGCAACTCAAATCTGAACATAAGCTAATAACAAGACAATGACAAATGAACTAACTAATTGACTATCTATAAAGCCTCTAAAATTGAGATGGATGTTGGGACAAGACCCACAACATCCTAATGAACTAAAATACTGAAAGCAATAAAAGGGATCCTCCATAAAGCTAGGAGGCTCACCACCAGACTCTGAGTGCTCAACTGGATCAACGATGTGTAGGATGTTGATCCTGGTTACCTGTGTCTGCATCATAAAATAATGCAGACCAAATGACATCAGTACATTGAATGTACGAGTATGCGAAGGGAATTTTAAAACTTGACATAATCTTGAAAGGAACTGATGAACTTAACTGGCTCTACTCAATTTAACTCAAATGATTTTAATATAAAGCGGTGTAAATAAATGCAGTATAAAGAAAAACTTTAAAACATGGTTTTCAACTCTGTGTATTTAGTAATACAATAATAACTTTGTATGTATACAAAGATACAATATGAACTCTATTTGTATATGAAAATACAAATATTTCTGATGTATATAAAAATACAAAATATTGATGTGGGAGTTTCTCTAACTGACAACCATCACTTAAGAGCTATCGTGATGATACAGCGTTTTGCCTCACGCTATCAAGGTTGTCCTATACCTTGCCATGAGTCTAGAACCTGAACTACTAAGTGGATCCACTAGTATATGCTAAAAAGCATGCACTAAGAAATCATCTAAAAAGTATAACCCTTTTTCTACCCATGGTGGCTACATGGTTTATGGGGGCTGTGAGTTGTCAGAACTCTCCCTCATATCGGTGCTCAATACTACTCCCAAAATATGATACTAGATCTTATGTTTTAAAAAAAATCATACTTCTTTCTGTGATTTGAGATAATTGCTCAAAAACTTAGCTCAAAGTTTCTTCTTAGGAATCAAAGTTTCATCTCTTGCTTAATTGTGAAATCATTTACTCTTTAACTGAAAAACTAGCTCAAAGGATCTTTACTGAAAACATAGCTCAAAGGATCTTTACTGAAAACTTGCTCAAAGTCTCTTTACTGAAAAACTAGCTCAAAGGTTCTTTACTAAAAAATTAGCTCAAAGGCTCTTTTGGAAATCAAGGTTTCCTTTCTTCTTTAAATGTGAAAACATTTCTCTTTGGGAATACATTGTCCCGATATACTCTTTTGAAGAAATGAACTTCAAACTCTACTATTTACTCAACTCAAAACTCAAGTCTTTAAACAAAGTTAAAACATTTGTAAAAGACTCTTAGAAGATTTTATGAACTTCTCTTGACTTGACTCTTAACTTCTCTTAACTTGACTCTTAGCTGATTCTTGAATTGAATTGTGGATTCAAGGATTGTGATTTGTGATAGGAAAGATCTCATGATGTTTAGGAATGATTTTAGATAGCTAAACATGAGAAATGATCAAGAAATCACTACCTGGAATCAAGTCCGCGATGCGGAGATGTATTTAAATTTTTGGTCGCAAAAATAATTTTTGAGGCAGAACGGTCTGTGACCGCTCCGTGATGCGAGAAGAACTTTTTCAATCCTGAGGAATAGGTCCGCGACACAGACCTGGTACGCAGATTCTGCCGACTTGTTCCTCCTTCATTTTCAAACCCCAAATCACCTAAATTCAATTCTTTTTCTCTAATTTTCTTTAGATTCAAATACCCAGCATATGTACACAATAATCTAATCAAACACAACTCTAAAGTCGATCTTAAACTCTCAAGAACTCCTAAATCTCATGCCTAATTCAAGAACGAAAGTAAATTCAACAACACATCAAGAACATTCAAACTTTCAACTTTTAGGATGAATTCATGCTGAATTAAACATGTTTGGCATGTGGGTGAATGAATCTAACGTTGTGTGAACTCACATACCTCGTAGGAAATACCCCTTGACGAAATCCACAAGCGATTCTTGAAGAACTTGACGATTCTTGCTCCTTCTCCTCCTTTCTGTTCTTCTTTTCTCTTTTCTAAAATCCCTCATTATCGTAAAAGCATAAACTGAATCCTATAAGTTTAGACCCCAATTAATTACCAAAAATGAAATTCAGTCAGGGGGTATGGAAAAGACCATAATGCCCTTCTAAAATCCGGATTGGAAATTTCTTTATTCGAACAGTCCAACTTCCAATAAGCATATATCACTCATACAAACTCGAAATCGCGCAAACTTAGCGGCGTTGGAAAGATCATTCCAAGAACTTTCCTACAATATCTAGAAACACACTTAACTATTTTGAGCTAGAAGTTATGGTCATTTAAAGTTGAACAAAAACTCAACTTTAACACACTTAACAATTTCCATATTTTCTTTATACTTTCCAAAAATGACTATTTCCTCTTTTAAATTCCTTTTTAGTTCTTTCTAGTTACAGGGTGTTACAACAACACCAATATATAGAAACAATATTGATCCCCATATGTTGCAGTATCCCAACAAGTGAAGTGCCAAGAAATGTCAAAGTAAGGGTCTATACATGAGGCACCCCTCTAATATTATCTTAGTAATATTATGATGAGCCTAGCCCCCTATATAGGGTGGCAAAAAGGGGCCATACCCATTTAACCTTCCCAACATTTCACCGTTTGGGCGTACCAATTTTTCCTGTTGGACTAATTTTGCATAGCCCATTTCAACCAATGAATTAAGCTTGCCCAAATGCAATTGTGAAGGAGCCCAAATACAACCCGTAAAGAATTTTAATGATTACTATATCATGAACAATATTGCTTGATTAGTAAGCGAATGAGCCGGTAAAAAGGGAGTCGATCCTTGTGTATAAAATCTTAATGCCCTCTTTGAAAGAATGAAACGAATAAAATAATATATCAAATGGCAAATGCAAGAGTTAGAGTTTGTCCACATATGAATCCTGTATCATTCATTGTGTAATAATTGTACAAGTTAGTAGCCACTTTATTACATTCTTTTAATTTCAAATTTTAAAATAGAATAAATCCAAGTATACTTTCTTTTCCGAAAATTGAAATCGAAGGTAAAAATGTCCACAAAAGAGTGAGACACAAGTATTTCTAAAGACTGTAAATGTTCTATTAAGAATACTTGAGTCTTCCTTCAATTACAAGAGTGAAGAAGTTAAGAGTGCTATTCGTAGGATGAGTAGGGGAAAAGTGATCGGGCTAGATGAGATTCCAATGGATTTTTGAAAAAACACCGGCAGAGCAGGTCTGGAGTGGTTGATTGGGTTGTTTAAGGTCATTTGTGGATGAAAGCACCCATACATTTTCACAGGGCATAAGTATCCCAAGTTATGCCCCACATGACTTCGGTTTCTAAATACTTATGCTAGACCTAAGTTCTTTTGTTAAAAGGGCAAAAATTAAAGATCAGTCGATTTTAAGGCAAATTCATGCAATATTTTGTTCATTCATGTATTTTTTTTTTCTCTAAAATGGATAAAGGACATATGCCCCAAAAAAACATAACTACAGTTGGTGAACACTACAACCAATTCTGGTAATACTACACAACTTATGTTTATTTTATTTTATTTTTAACAAATTTATGTTGCTGAGTATGGTATAATTATGGTTTAAGACATAACTTGTTCAGCCTTACGGTATTATTTGTATGATATTATGATACGAAAATATAAACTTATGTCGTGTGAAAAAATTTTGCTATTTCGATGTCATGAGTATTTTTGTCTACTAATTTTGTACTTTAAGTGTTGAAGGGTAAAAATTAAGAACCACCCCAAAATAGGGGGATTTGTGTGAAACTGTGAATAACCCCATTAATCCATCTATTAACTCTGCCCATGTTGACCCACTCAACTTCAACCCATAACCGCCCATTTGCCACCCCTACCGGTATACCACTAGCTTCATTAGGTAATCCTTATGATTTTATCTGATTATGTGTTTAGTTTTTGAGATATCTGCTGGTATCATGAGGTATCTGTCTAACAAAAGGCTTACCTGACTGATTTTAGATCTATGTTGGCTTCTATATTCATGTTCAATAGTGTTACAAATTATATGATAATGCTTCAGCACTACTAGAGTTTTATCTTTTAGTTTGTAGGATATACTTATAAAGATTAAATGATGTTAACTGTAAGATCTTTTGCTGTGTTTTATTTGGCAGAGATATCATTTGAATCATCATTTTCGCATCCAGACCAAAGGTTTTGGTATCACTTCCTCTTTCTGGGACAACGTGTTTGGAATGCTACCACAATCTAAATCAACCAAGAACAGATAATTCCTTTCAGAGAGGAGAATGGTATTTATTTGAAAGCATTTTTTCATCTGCTGTTACATTTCTTCTACATATTTATTAACAAAGTTGGAATCTCAGCTATGTGTCTGAAAGGATTACATAACCTACTTGCAAAACATTGTGTGCATCAGTCCATCTAGGTTGTACTTAGGTTTATCACTGGAGGTTGACTTATATGTAGCTAAGGTTCTATTTGTTACATTTCATTTCATTTTTCTAGAGTTGTACTCCTTTCATGTGTTTACCTACTTCCTTCTTTTTATAAGGGTTGTGTGCTATTGATTGTGGCAATCTTAGTAGTTTAGTTGGTCGATTACCTATATTTTCACATTGTTGGTTATAGTTTGTTCCTTCTGCTTCCTTTATGTAAATGATAATAATAATAAAAAAAGATTTTTTGAAAAAGAAAATCAGTTCTCATCAGTCTTAATTTGGACATTGATGAGACTTGTCTCTTTAGAGATTTACAAATACAGAAATTTATTCTTGTTTTAAATTTATGATCATGATAAAAATCAGTATTAGAGTCGAACAAAATAATTTGAGGGATTTCATAAGAGGGAAAGATCATTTTGTCCATAGAGCACTATTCAACTAATAAGAAATTTTGAGAAATGGTATAAATTCACCTCTCAAGTTGTATCGAAAAGTCAGTTACATGCTTAAACTATTGAGGCGACCTATTACACACTTATACTAGCCAAAAGTGAATTTAACACCACCCCCAAAGCTGTGGAAATAAGATTAAATAAAAAACAAAAATGGCGCGTTTGAGTTTAAAAAACAAAGGCAATTTGTTCCACCCTTATCCTTATCCTTATCCTTCATGTTACCCTACCTTTTTTCTTCCTCCATTTTTTTCTTATCACAAACACTCTTTTTGCTATGGCTAATGTGAAAAATAATTTTTTTTCATGATAAATTTCCAAGAGAAAAATAGAAAACAGCATTGCGGGATAGAAATTCATCGCAAAGATCGTGAAGTTGTTCAATTAATTTGGTTCACTGTTCGAGAAAAAATCTGGTGAGCCATCTAAAATTGGCCAATCCTTACTATCCCCACATTAAATTCGTCAAGTCAAGAATGGATATTCAGTTTATTTTTGTGTTTTTTTTGTTGATTGTGAGTATTTGAAATGAAAAATATTTCAGATCTAATTTTTTAATGTTGTGTAAAAAGTTTTTGGGTTTTCGCACAAAATTCAATTTTTTAATGTATGCTCATAGATCTTTCTTCTTTCTCAGAAAAATCCTCTATAGATTTTCTTCAAAATCTGTAATAGTAAATCGAGCACTAGTTTTTCAATTGTCTGACTAAAATCTTTGCAAATAAATATTGCATGTTTTCAAAATTCTCCTCTTTGAGCTTGAATGAAATTTGTATGTTGTGATAATTTTTTGTGGTGGGTTTGGTGATGGGTGAAAAATTAGTGGTGGTATTACTTTTAATTTCGATAATGACAATGAAACTCATGATTTTGATGTGGACAGTGAATTTATGGTTATGATTGTGATGAATTTCAATGATAGTGATATGGTTCCAATGGTGAATTTAGTTAAATTTATGATGTTTGTTATCGATTTTATATGATGGTAATGGTTGTGGGAAGATTCCGGTGGTGAATTTGATTATGGGTGGTGAAAATCTATGGTGGTGGAGAAGTGAATTTGATGATAATAGCAACAATGGTAGTGATTTAATGGTGGGTTTGATGTTGTATAGGGAAGAAGAAGAAATTGAGTGACATGGGTTTTATTTATTTTTAAATCTGACGTAATTATTGATGTGGCAATGACATAGTGATGACGTGACACGAGTGTGAAATACTTTCTCATCATGTGACTGGTTGTATGTGCGTTAGGATTAAATTAAATTCACTTTTAAGTACTTCAGGTGTGTAATAGGTCGTCACAATAGTATAAGCATGTGACTGACTTTTGTGACAAGTTTAGGGGGGAATTTATACATAGGGTCAAGTACGATACAAGAGATTTGTGTTTTATGCTACTAGTTTTAAGTGTACGTGTGTTGTACGTGTGTAATACGTCTTCTCAAATGTGTAACGAGAGAACAAATATTGAAAAATAAAATTTAACATTAAATCAAATACAATATTTTGTTTAAATGATGAAAATAAATCAAATTATTACAACAACATAAGGTGTCTCCCAATTGTGTAGTATTGATTTTTTGTCCCTCATAAGAGAAGTCTTTAAAAAAAAGGGTCTTTCTTGCCTTTTTTAATGGAAAAAGGTCTTTGGGACAACATATTACCTTCAAAATGAGTCTTCCACACTACCCCCGATGACCTCAACATGAAGCCTTGACAAATCCCAACTCAATGCAACTAAAAACACCCAATTTGGAGCCTCATAGCTTGAGTTATCGAATTATCACTATTGGAATTAAGGTTGAATTCAAACCTGATCTTTATTTAAAAGACCAATAAATTGACTTTCGCAAATGCGGGCCCAAGGCTGCGATCGTAGAGGTCAACAAGGTCAGGTCAACCTTGGTCCTTCTTTGTGAATGTGGAAGGGACTTGGAGAATATGCGAAGACAAAAAAAATTGTTGCTTCCAAATGCACACACAAGTGTACATGGTCAAACAAGTAATATAGTGACTCTTAAGAACCAGATTATGAAACCTAAATGACTTGTGATTAACAAATACACAATTTCACTTGTAACTATAATCAAACGCAAGTGTGTAGAAAGGGTTTAATTGGTGTATAAGACTGAAAGTATAGTAATTAAAGTAACTAAATGAACTAGCACTAACTCAATTTTACTTGGGGTTTTATAAATGACTTGGAAATTCCAAGTTTGTAGCTTTAACAAGAATTAATGCGTAATATCCTTCACTTTAGAATCCAAATGGCTAGTGAGTTGTTGATTTACAAGGTTAATAATATAATCATGATCTTTCGACCTCTAATGACCTATCCCAATTGACAATTTAACTACATCGTTGAGCGGAGATAGATTGGATCAAGTAAAAGTTAAGGATAACACTAGCTAAGTCTAAAGGTGTTACAAAATTAAAACGCACTACTAAAAAATTGCCAAAAAACGACGGCCAAAAGTGATGGAATGCGTCGCTTTTTTGGTGAAAATCGACGGAAAAGCGACGTAGTCACTTTCGACGCTTTTCAAAAAGCAATGGACTACGTCATTTTTTGACTTTTTTTTTTAGAATTTTTTTTAACAAAAGCGACGGACTCCGTCACTATATTTTAATTTTCATTTTTTTTAATTTCCAAAATGCGACGCAATCCGTCGCTTTTGTGGAAATATTATTTTTGAAAATCCCAGAAAAGTGACGGACAAAAGGACCTTGTCCGTTGCTTTTCTGGAAATTATTTTGTTGGAAAATCCAAAAAAGCAACGGACAAAACCATGCTGTCCTTCGCTTTTTCTGCAATTTTTTTGACAACAGAAACTGGCAGTTTCTGTTGTCCACCTGCAAATTCAATTCAATTCAATTCAATTCTACACTATTCAACCCAATCAAAAACACACAATTATAAACAATCTACACAAAACATGAAACAACAAACTTAAAATAACATTCAAAAGTATCTAAATCAAAATTTAAAGACTTATAAAGTCTTTCAAAATTCGTTTCAAAATTTTTAAAAACTCATAAATGTCCAGAGATCTAAACTAGGGAGTGGGTTATACATAATCATCCTCATCATCACTGTCGTCGTCGGTGTCCTCGGGAGCTGAAGTAGTAGGTCGACGAGCGAGGTTCATCACTTTATTTGATTTGTTGAACGATCTCGTTCATGCTTCGTTGTTCATCTTCTCTTCTCCGCTCTGACGTTGTCAGTGTCGATGTAAGTTGTGTTATTTGAGCCGACATAGCAGCAATCTGAACACCATCAAGTGCCTCAGCTTGACTTGACGATCCAATACCTTCTAAGCCTAACTAGAGTCATCTTACATCATTTCAAGATCCTAGACCATAGCATTCTTTGATTTGTTGAACGATCTCGTTCATGCTTCGTTGTTCAGCTTCTCTTCTCCGCTCTGACGCTGTCAGTGTCGATGTAAGTTGTGCTATTTGAGCCGACACAGCAGCAATCTGAACACCGTCAAGTGCCTCGGCTTGACTTGATGATCCAATACCTTCTAAGCCTAACTGGAGTCATCTTACATCATTTCGAGATCCTAGACCATAGCATCTACCCTTGTGTGTCCCCCTACCACTTTTTCTTTCCAAATTTAGGTCGACAGTTCAAGTGTCAATTGGACCGAACTATCTAGATTCTCAACGAACGTTTGCTTAATCGTTTGCTTCAAACTGCCAATTTTTCTGCATGTATATATGTTTATATATAAAAGACTTGGTGAATATAACCATTGAGTCCATAGCCGCATTAGGAACATTCCAATGTAATTTAATATTCATTAATCTAACCGCAACTGACAAGGCAGGATGCGGACTCCCTTCACATAATGGACGACTAGGCTCTTCTAATTGATCATAAAAGTGTCTTGCTTCTTCATTAGGAGCTTCATCAAAATATTATTTCGGTTTCATCCCACCTTGAACCCCGAAAGCATCAGTGATCATTTCATGAACCCTATCATGTTCGACCCTATCCTGTTCAACAACTAATTTGACCATGTGGTGCAACCATACTATATTCATCCACAGACATCGAATTATAAAACATACCATCCAATCCATCTCTTTCTTCCTGAACAACCCATACAAAATATCTAGGCTTAAATCCATTACGGTACAAATGAACCATAGTTGTATCTGGTTTAAAAAATTTTAAGCACTTGCATTCACTACAAGGACACCAAACCAATCCATTTATTCTTGAAAATGTCAAGTGTCATTGTATGTTCAATAAAATTTCTAACACCGTCAATAAACTCAGGTTTCAAACCAGCACCACATCCACAAGCGACGATCCATCTACAAAAATATAGATATTCAATTATATTATAAGTTAAATTTAATTTTAACTTATTTAAACAAATTAACAACTTTAACTAGTTTAGTTTTGACTTAATACAACAACTAAATCCACCAACTAAACCACATTATTTATTTTAACTTATTTAAACAACTTAACAACTTTTAAATTTTAACTAGTTTAGTTTTGACTTAATTCCAACAACTAATTAATTCACCAACTAAACTACATTTTATTTTAACTTATTTAAACAACTTAATGACGTTTTAACTTTAACTAGTTTAATGTTGACTTAATTCCAACAACTAAATCCACCAACTAAACCACATTATTTATTTGAACTTATTTACACAACTTAATAACTTTAACTAGCTTAGTTTTGACTTAATTCCAACAACTAAATTCACCAACTAAACCACATTATTTATTTTAACTTATTTAAACAACTTTTTAACTTTAGCTAATTTAGTTTTGACTTAATTCCAACAGCTAATTAATTCACCAACTAAACCACATTATTTATTTTAACTTATTTAAACAACTTAATAACTTTTTAACTTTAACTAGTTTAGTATTGACTTAATTCCAACAACTAAATTAGATTATTTACTTTAACTTATTTAAACAACTTAACAACTTTTTAAGTTTAACTAGTTTAGTTTTGACTTAATTCCAACAACTAATTAATTCACCAACTAAACTACATTTTATTTTAACCTATTTAAACAACTTAATAACTATTTAACTTTAACTAGTTTAATGTTGACTTAATTCAAACAACTAAATCCACCAACTAAACCACATTATTTATTTGAACTTGTTTGCACAACTTAACAACTTTAACTAGTTTAGTTTGACTTAATTCCAACAACTAAATTCACCAACTAAACCACATTATTTATTTTAACTTATTTAAACAACTTAATAACTTTTTAACTTTAACTAGTTTAGTTTTGACTTAATTCCAACTTCACCAACTAAACCACATTATTTATTTTAACTTATTTAAACAACTTAATAACTTTTTAACTTTAACTAGTTTAGTGTTGACTTAATTCGAACAACTAAATCCACCAACTAAATCACATTATTTATTTTAACTTATTTAAAGAACTTAACAACTTTTTAACTTTAACAACTTAACAACTTTTTAAAGCTAAGTGTCAACAGTAGATGGACACAAATCGATTTTGCAAGAAAATTAATTTTGTCATCAATAGGATCAACAAGTGTTGGTACTTATGCTTAACAAATATATTATTTCTAAATTTAAAGCTAAGTGTCAACACTAGATGGACACAAATCAATCTTGCAAGAAAATCAATTTTGTCATCAATAGGATCAACTAGAGTTGGTACTTATGCTAAACAAATGCATTATTCCTAAATTAAAGCTTAATAACAACACTAGATGGACACAAATCGATTTTGCAAGAAAATCAATTTTGTATCAATAGGATCAACTAGTGTTGGTACTTATGCTAAACAAACACATTATTCCTAAATTAAAACTTAATATCAACACTAGATGGACACAAATCGATCTTGCAAGAAAATCAATTTTGTCATCAATAGGATCAACTAGTGTTGGTACTTATGCTTAACAAACAATCAATGGACACAACAAAATTATCACAAAATTAAAGCTAAGTATCAATACTAGATGGACACTAGCACATTATTGAAAACAATTGTACTTGAACTTTATAAATTTAGAAGCACCAACCTTATCTCCTACTTTGATGAAAGAAGCAATATAATGTAGTCTTGTATCAACTTTTTTAGATGTTGAGCTTCCTTAGTTGCCTAGCACGAAAAGTTCTAAAATTGGTTAAATATATATATATATATATATATATATATATATATATTCATGTTTTAATAAGTTCAAGTTTTCAATTCAAGTTCATATCTAATTTCTAAACTTAATTAGTTATATATTCAAGCTAATTAGTTCCAAGTTCAAGTTCTAATTTCAAGTTCAACTTCAAATTCTAAGTTCAAGTTCTAAGTTCAAGTTCAAGTTCTAAGTTCAAGTTCAAATTCTAAGTTCAATTTCTAATTTCAAGTTCAAGTCTAAGTTCAACTTCAAAATATGTTTTGTTTGGTCTAATTAAGTTTTCAAAATATGCTTTGTTTGGTCTAATTAAGTTCAATTAGTTCAAGATCTACAAAGTTAAAGCTTAATTAATTAATCAATACTAATTAATTAAGTTCAAGTTCTAGTTAATTAGTTGATCAAAATTAAGTTTATATTAATTCCTAATTAAGTTTTCAATTTATTATAAATTAATTAAGTTTAATATAGTTCTAATTAATTTATATATAGTTCTAATTAAATAAGGTCAATAAGATTTTCAAGTACTACAAAATTTTAATTAAGTTCAAATAAAATATATCTAAGTTCTAATAAGAATAAAAATTAAGTTCTAATATATTAAAGTCAACAACATTTGAAGCTCATATTCCTAATTAAGTTCAAGTTATAATTAATTATAAGTTCTAATTAAGTTGTAATTCAAATCCCTAAAATTTCAAATTCAAACTAGCTAGATAGTGTCCCAAATTCAAACTATTAGTCCTAAAATATCAAATATAATTCAAACTAGTCCTATATTCCAAATTCAAACTAGTCTTAAAATCACAAATTCAAAGTACTCCTAGAATTCAAAAATCAAACTAGTGCTAAAATCCCAAACTCAAACTATTAGTAGTCCTAAAATCTCAAGTATAATTCAAACTAGTCCTAAAATCTAACTAGTGTTAAAATCCTTAATTCAAACTAGCTAGCTATTCCTAATCCCAAATTCAAACTATTAGTCATAAAATCTCAATAATAATTCAAACTCTATTTAGTCCTAACATCCAAAAATCAAACAAACTCAAATAATACCCAAATTCAAACAACTCCTTAAATTATAGCCTAATTCAAACTAATCCTACAATCCCAAAATAAAACTAATTAACTCAAGAAATTCCCAAATTAAAGCAAATCCTAAGATACCTAATTTAAACTAACTCTAACATTAAAATTTTCAATTCACTCACTAACTAATAATCCTAATTCAAACTAACAATCAATAAACACAAATTCAATAAACTAATTACAAATAAATAGCTAACAAAATCAAAATATAGTTCAATTTGAAAAAAAAATTGATGCATTATTAAACCCTAACCTTAAAGGAGAACGAGAGTTTGAAGAGAGAGGAGAGGCAGGCGGCGGCAGTGTCTGGTCCGGCAACTCTGGAGAAGCAGGCGGCGGCAGCGGCGGCTAGCGAGCGGCGGGTCCGACGACAGCAGTGACGCAGTGGTGGTGGTGAGGAGTGGAGAGAAGGAGGAGATTTCACAAATGGGGAAATGGAGAAATGGGAAAAAATCGTGGATCTGTTTTTAGATATTTAATAAAAATTGACGTAAACATCTCTATGACCGTCACTTTTTTTTAAATGTTTGACCAATATTTTGACCAAAAAGCGATGGACTAAGAGACACTGTCCGTCGTTTTCTTAAAATATTTGACCATATATTTTGACCAAGAAGCAACGGACATAAAGATGTTGTCTATTGCTTATTTAAAAATAATTAAACAATTAAAATTAATAAAAAGCGAAGGGCGGCGTGGCTTTTTTTAATTTATAAATAATTATTTTTAATAAAAAGCGATGGACTGCGTCGCTATCTAATTAATTATTGATTATATATATATATATATATATATATATATATATATATATATATATATATATATATATATATATATATATATATATATTTGGCGTAAAAAAATGCAAAAAAAAAAGAAGCTACAGACTAAGGGATGTCGTCCGTTGCTTTTTTTAAAATAATTATTAAAAAGCGACGGATAGTGTGGATAATGACGTCACTTTTTGGAGCGACGCCATCCATCGTTTTTTAGCAGTTTTTTAGTAGTGATGGTTGACCCATGACTCGAACCGCGAGAAAGGCACCCCGAGGAACCAATATAGCCACAATGTCAAGACTCAAACCTGACTAATAAAAGTATGTCCAGACTCGAACCAAGGTTGATAAAGATATTTTGGACTCGAACCAAGGCTGATAGAGATGTGTCGAACTTAAATCGGACTAAAAGAGATATGCCAAGTAGGGCTGTGTATTGGTCGGTTCGGTTTGATTTTGGAATTTATCGATTTTACTTATCAATTATCAGTTTGTAATCATCCTAAATTGTTATAGAACCGTCAAGATACCAGTTTATCAGTTATTCATTTATTGGTTAGTGATCGTTATCGGTTCGATTATTGGGTTAACCGTTAACATTTCACACAATTTTCATTGAGAATTACTAATGGATTAATCACTAATTAACAGTATGCGGTAGCTAGTAGTCACTGATGTACTTTTCCCTGTTAGTCCATTACTACGTAAAACACTTAATAAAACTCCATATTAACTTGGATAGAGATGTCAATATTGCCAAATTGGCAAATTCAAAAGGAATCCTCATAACAACCAAGCCGATTTCGATATGAACTATAAAGAGAAACCATTGCAGCACTACTAATGAAAACCATTAATGATCATGAGACCATTACTAATAAAAACTTTTCCATCGCAGATTGTAGTATTGCAATACTGTAAGCGTATCTCACTAACTCAAGAAGATAAAAACAAAGACTTAAAGTAAGGGAACCAACCATTTGAACCTCACTTTAGTCACTTAGAGAATGATATTCAATATAACTTACCGATGTGGGAGCAGTGATAGTGAATCAATGAGTGATATCGCAACTTTGGAATGTTATTGTGAAATTTGAGCGTCAACTATAAAGTCAGTGTAAAGAGTCTGAAAACTGAAGTGTAAACCTTAAAGGCTAAAAGTGCCTAAGGCCTTAAGTGATATAAATGTAATTAATTAAACTTCTTATCGGGTTATCAGGGCACCCGATTAGAAATATGGCCAGACCAGGACCTGAACTGATAAGACGATAAGAAGTTTATAGTAAATCGAAACCCGAACCACTAAACCATAAACCCAAACCATTGACCCAATAACCAAATTATCGATTTGAACTATCGATTTCGGTTCAGTTTTGAACAACCCTAATGCCAAAACTCAAACTATGGATAAAAGAGATATGCCACGACACGAATCGTGGCTAAATGGTTATGAATGCTTTCAAATCATACATTTTTCTTCATGCAGAATCGTACCATAAAACGAAAACACTTTCATAGTCACAAGGGACCCGCCCTAGCTTAAACCCCAAGACCTGACCCAAAATAACCAACAAGGCCTGAAATTATAAAGGAAACACACTAGCGACAAAATATAAGGAAAGTTATGGATGAATAGTCACAAGATCTAAGTTTTTGCCTAGCTAAGGATTCATACTATTAGACTCAAGTATGTTATATCAATCTACGGGGAGCTCAATCGTCCGAAGTGACATTGAGAGATTTATAAGGCCTAACGAGTCCAAAAATTTAAGGCAATCGCTAGCCTACAACAAGGCTAAGGCCAAGAATGAACCACCAATAGCATGCAACCAAGCACATAGGTACTACACGACAAGATACAACAACGTAAACAAGATAGACATGCTCAAATTACACAAAAACTACTTGAAAGGAACCTAAGTCATGAATTCTACTTAATAAACATGATATAAACTAGAAACCCATCCCACAGCTAGCTTAAATTCTAACACAAGTCCATTCTATAATCAGTAATTCATAGGCTACCTCGAAAGCTAATCCTTTGTGCTCCAAATCAACGAATCTAGAGCTTTACCCTTTCGAACAACCTCCGATTACTACCACACTATTATATAAATGATCACAATGTAACTATAGATGTTTTGACACCCAAATCGCGATAATTGAAGAAGAACCCAAAAAATGAGTCAAAAATGACATTGTAGAACACGCTTGGGGAATCTCAAAATTAACTCGGTCAATTGGTCTCATTAAGCTCATAGAACTTATGCCCAAAAATGGGCACAATCAAATCTTCAAAATGAGCTAAAACAATTCATGGAATAAAATGAATCAAATTCACCATTAAGAGGTAGGAAACATTCCTTTGAGACAAGAATTTACCTCATAGACAAGCCTTAACCCTATCCTAAAGGTCCTAACACAAAGCCCAAGCAATTCCCAACAATTAGCAACAGAAATCAGCTTTAACAGAGCTCAAATGATCAGCTTAATGATTTTATAAAATTGGATTTTTTTTTATTTCGGGGATAGCCTTATTTAAACAACTAGTAAAATGACTTTCGTGAAAGTGGGCCCTAGGTCGTTATTACAGTAGTCAATTGGGACAGGTCAACGACAACCCTTCTATGTGAATGTAGCAACTCATCTGTGAATGGTCCTTTTTGTGAACGCGGAGCTGAGCCCGGGAATGCAGTGACCAATTCCTTTGGTCTCCATGAATGTGGCTCCAAGTCTGTGAATGTGAAGAACAAACACATGGTACAGCAGCAAAGGCTGCACCAACTCAAGTTGGATTCAACAAATATCCCCATGGGGGCTCAAGATTCATTTGGAATCCTGTGCAAGTACTTGATTTATGCTACCCCACAAAATTTGATATTCTAGAATCAACGAAGATGCCAAAATTTCCAACAGATCTAGAGGATATCTAGAAAAAAAATGGATCCTATACCCAAACTTCATTTAAAGCCAAAATTCAGACTATAGCTTGAAATAAGCCTAGAAGCCTTGAGGCACGTACCAAACGTTTTTCCAAACCAAACTCGCGTTCTTTAACCAATAGAACAATCAAAATTACATTCTAAAGCTGTCTACTTGAAGTTTTGACCCAAGCCAAACATTAAAGTATTAAAAGCTTCAAAACATGAAATTTGCACAAAAACCAAATGAATGACCATGTGACCTAATTGTCAGTTTCATTAAGTCATTAATGACTTGAGGTCGCTATAAGAAAGCTCTAAATGTTGAAATAACGCATTAAAGAGGAAATTACCTAGAGGGTCATTACATCGAATGAGGAGGATTTGCCAAGTGCTAAACTATGAACTACTACTCTCCATCCACAAGTATGAGAATCATCACTCATATCTATATTACTTGAAAAATGCAGTGCATAAGAGGTATGCGACCAGTACAGGGAAGATACTGAGTATGTAGGAACAAAACTAAATAACTCAATTTATATCTATATTATAAGTTGTGAGATAGACCATAATGAATCTTTCAATTATACGTAAATATCAACTAAAGAAGAATACAGTGAAAGATTATAAATAAATTAGTCTAAAAGAAAATGTACATCTGAGACCATGCTGTTCGAAATCATATTTGAAAGGATGAATATATGAAAATAATGCTATCTAACATCTTATCTATGACTATATACATCTAAAAATTATAATGTTTAAGTGAAGAGTTTCTTATAATCGACATACCCTGTGAGCTCATAATGCACCAACTTACCCAATTAGGAAGGGCTTCCCTATGCCTTGACGGGTTATAGAACTATCTATCTAATGTGGATCCACTAATTGAGCCTCAAAGGGCTGAAGGAGGTGACCATAAAAATGACATACTTAAAACTTACGGTGACACGTAGTTATGGGACTTGGGTTTTCTAAACATGTATCCTCTCGGGGCTAAATAATCCTCCCAAAATAATATGCTCATAAACTATCTATCTATCTCAATAAAGTGTGAGAAAAAGTTCAATCTTTCTTTCTAAAATCTCTTTTAAAATATATCTTTCAAATCATGAGAAAATTTCTAGAACATGCATATCTTGTGGTTTCTTAAATAACTTTCATAATAATATAAAGACTCTAAAATCATGCTTTAAAATATTATGTTTATGAATCATAAACAATAACATGTCAGAACTAATAAGGATAATAATGGAAAACCTTACTAAGTGTATAAAACAAGTGCAATATTCAAGAATCTATAATCATGAATAAGAAATTCAAGAAATCATGCGTTCAGGTCATAAATATGATGAATTCAAAAGTGGGTTTAATAACCCTAATTATGGAATCAAATTCATGAAAATTGAGAATTTTTTGACACGAGGATGAAAAGAATTCCCCATTGAAGTTCTACACACCGGAATCTTAGGAATTATTGGAGAAAAGCTTTGGGCTTGGAACCTTACAACTTGAACTTGAGAAATCCTTCTATGTATTTCTCGGAGATGAAGTTTGGGGAAGACTCCTAATTGAAAACCATAGGATTCTTGAAGAGAATCTTAAACGTGGAGCCTTTAGATCTTGCGAAATTGGAGAAATTTCTTTCTTGAAGTTCTTGATCTTTGGGAGAACAAAAGTTAGAAATTTTGAGAGTTGCTATACATATAAGGAAGTTAATTAAGTCTATAAGGACAATAATAACCCTCTAGGAAAGTAAGAAGACCAGAAAAATCGAAGAAAATGATATTTTAATGAATCTTGTTGGCCAAATTAGCGATTTAGAGGCACCATCACCAAAATATTTGGTGGATCGCCAAAGTGTGGCGCCAAAATTAATAGTTTCTGAAGGTTTTCAGGCTATTTGGGCGATGCAATTCGTGATATGCCAAAGTATTTGGTGATTCGCTGAATGGACATGTGTCATCACCGAATTTTTCATTCCAAACATGTTCTATTAAAACAATCATAACTTTCTACTTCAAACTTCGATTGATGCAAACTTCGTGGCATTGGAAACATGACTCATAGACCTAGACTACTAACTTTGTATATGCCAAGAGATTTGATCATTTGAAATTTACCCCTATATGAACTCATGTGAAAACTTAGCCGATAGAAATGCTTTGAACTTACACTACTAAAAAACTGCTAAAAAGAGACGGAAACAAGCGACGGACTGTGTCGCTTTTTTGGCCAAAAGCGATGGAAAAGCAACATAGACAATCTCGTCATTTTTTGGCTCAACGCTTTTCCAAAAGCGACGGACTGCGTCGCTTTTGTTTTTTTTTTAAATATTATTTTTTTGAAGAATGCAACGCCGTCCGTCACTTTTTTCATTTTTATTTTTTTATTTTAAAAAAGAGACGAAGTCCATCGCTTTAATTAATTTTTAATTTTTTTAGAATCTTGAAAAGCGACGGAGAGTGAGACACCGTCCGTCGCTTTTTTGGAAATAAAAATTTGAAAAATCTAGAAAAGCGACGAACTAAAGGACTCTGTCCATCGCTTTTCTGGGTTTTTAAAAAAATAAAATCAAAAAAAGCGACGGACTAAAAGATCATGTCCATCGCTTTTTTGGGTTTTTAAAAAAATAAAATCCAAAAAATCGACGGACAAAACCACCCTGTCCGTCGCTTTTTCTATAATTTTTTGGAGAGCAGAAACTGTCTTTCTACTTCCTACCTACAAAAGCAATTCAATTCAATTCATCCCCAATCAAACACAAAACATTATAAAGAAGCTACACAAAATATAAAACAACAAACTTAAATTAACATTCAAAAATATGTAAATCACAATTTAAAGACTTATAAAGTCTTTCAAAATTCGTTTCAAATTACAAATAGTTCATAAAGATTATATTTTATCAAGATTTCTAAAGTTCAACCTAATAATTAGTTCATAAATTGTATAAATCAAATCAAAATTTGTAAAGTTCACAAAGTTTAAAATCCTACAATAATTCAAGATTTCTAAAGTTCACAATTTAAAGTTCTAAAATCCCACAATAATTCAAGATTTCTAAAGTTCACAACCTAAAGTCCTAAAATACTAAAATAATTCAAGATTTCTAAAGTTTACAACCTAAAGTTCTAAAATCCTACAAAAATTCAAGTTCTCTAAAGTTCACAACTTAAAAGTTCTAAAATCCTACAAAAATTCAAGTTTTTCTAAAATTCATAACTTAACGTTCTAAAATTCTAAAATAATTCAAGATTTCTAACGTTTCACAACCTAAAGTTCTAAAATCCTACAAAAAATTCAAGTTCTCTAAAGTTCACAACTTAAAGTTCTAAAATCCTACAATAATTCAATATTTCTAACGTTCACAATCTTATAAAGTTCTAAAATCTTACAAAAATTCAAGTTCTCTAAAGTTCTTAACTTTAAGTTCTAAAATCTTACAATAATTCAAGATTTCTAAACTTCACAACCTAAAGTTCTAAAATCCTACAATAATTCAAAATTTTTAACGTTTACAATCTTATAAAGTTCTAAAATCCTACAATAATTCAAGATTTCTAAAGTTCACAACTTAAAGTTCTAAAATCCTACAATAATTCAAGATTTCTAACGTTCACAATCTTATAAAGTTCTAAAATCCTACAAAAATTCAAGTTCACTAAAGTTCTTAACTTTAAGTTCTAAATTCCTACAATAATTCAAGATTTCTAAACTTCACAACCTAAAGTTCTAAAATCCTACAATAATTCAAGATTTTTAACGTTTACAATCTTATAAAGTTCTAAAATCCTACAATAATTCAAGATTTCTAAAGTTCACAACCTAAAGTTTAAAATCCTACAATAATTCAAGATTTCTAAAGTTCACAACTTAAAGTTCTAAAATCCCACAATAATTCAAGATTTCTAAAGTTCACAACTTAAAGTTCTAAAATCCTACAATAATTCAAGATTTCTAAAGTTCACAACTTAAAGTTCTAACATCCCACAATAATTCAAGATTTCTAAAGTTCACAACCTAAAGTTCTAAAATCCTACAATAATTCAAGATTTCTAAAGTTCACAACCTAATTAAAGTTCTAAAATCCTAAAAAAATTCAAGTTCATATCTAATTTCTAGAATTTGTAAGTTCAAGAATTTCTAAGTTCAAGAATATAATTCAAGTAACCCAATTTTCAACAACAATATAATACATTAAGCAAAAATGCAATGACAAATTGAAAAAATCAACTAATCTCTAACTTCTAGCTTCTAATTATTTGTTAGTTCTAACTTCTAATACTTAATTTACAATCATATTTTAAAATTCCCAATTTTTCTAACTTCAACTTTCAAACTTACTAAATTCAAGAACTTCTAAGTTGGAAAATTTAACTAATCTAGTTTCAACTTTCATATACTATCCAATATTTTTCTAATTTCAAAGTAATCTAACTTTCATATACAATTCAATGTTTTTCTAACTTCAACCGTCAAACATACTAAATTCAAGAATTCAAAGTTGGAAAATGCAACTAATCTAACTTCTAACTTTATAACTTTCAACTTCTAATTATTTGTTAGATCTAACTTCTAATACTCAATTCACAATCATATTAAAAAAAAAAAAAAAAAAAAAAAAAAAAAAAAAAAAAAAAAAACCAATTTAGAAGAAAACCGTAAAATCAAAAATCTCCAATTCTCTCCCTAACTAACAATAATCAAATATACAAATTAACAATTGAATAACACAATTCATCAAACTAAAACAATATACTAATTTATAACAAATCAAATATTACTAGAATGAAAAAAACTAAAATTAGACCCTAACCTTAACAAGCTAAGGAAAAGAGGCAGTGGGGATGGCGGGTGGCAACGCCGATGGGGCAAGGCGGCGCGACGAGGTTAATGCTCAAGTAGAGAAGGGCGACGATGGCGTGGGTAGAAGTGGGGCGGCGGTGGCGCAACAATTTGATTTTCGAGAGAATGGAGAGAAGAGAGATGGGAAAATGGGGGGAAAACCCGCTTTTCGTTCAACATAATTTAAAAAAAGTGACGGACAACGGCTCTTTGTCCGTCGCTTTTTTAAAAATATTTGACCAAAATTTTGACTAAAAAGCGACGGACTAAGAGATGTTGTCCGTCGCTTTTTAAAAATGTTTGACTAGATATTTTGACCAAAAAGCGACGGACTAAGAGATGCCGTCCGTCGCATTTTAAAAAAATTAATTAATAAAATAAAACAAATTAAAAACGATGGACAGCATGGTTATTATTTAATTTATAAATAATTATTTTTATTAAAAAGCAATGGATGGCGTCTCTATATATATTAAATAAATAATTATATATATATATATATATATATATATATATATATATATATATATATATATATATATATATATATATATATATATATATATAGTGCAAAAATCCGTGAAAAAAAGTGACGGACTAAGAGATGTCGTCCGTCGCTTTTTGTAAAATAATTATTTTTATTAAAAAGCGACGGACGGTGTGGCCAATGGCGTCGCTTTTCTATCCGTCGTTTTTTAGCAGTTGTGTAATAGTATTAGTTTGGTGTTTGAGGTACCTTACGACCCTAAAACACATTTGACACACTTACTACACTTAGTAAATGACTTTCACTTATATGTACAACTTAGAAATAATTGGGTTCATACCTATACACCTGCGGAGGATGATTCTAAGCTTTTCTTAGAAGTTCAGGGGCGTTACATTGGTATATATGAAGGAATATGTTAATTCCCATAAAGCGTTTTCTTGAAAAATAAGTGATTTTGTTACTATATTTTTTGGTGTTTGATTAGTAAGAAAATATTGACTAAAAATATTAACATTGTGATAAGGATCTAGAACTATTGTGTTGTTCTTAGCTGATGACTTTCAATTTTCTCCATCGTAAGTTTCAGATTCTCATCTTCTACTTTACCAAAATGCTTTTTGTAATTGTTAATTTGTAACAAGTTATATTATTTTGTTCATAAATAAAAGAGTTTTTGTTTTTCCTTTACCTTATAATTTAAAGTATGTTTTCATGTATCAAAACAAATTTAATATCAGTATAATAAATTAATTACAATCACAATAATAATATATACAAAATGGATTATATTGGGAGGTCGATCACATGTAAAAACTAAACATATTATAAGTAACAAAATAATTTTAAACAAATAAATTTTGGTGTTGTGAGTATTAAATATTTTGAGGTTGTGCTAAATTGCTTACCGGTGTAAGGCTCTCCTAAATCTTAGGCATTTTTGTGTTTTTCTTATTTCCCATGTGTTCCTAGAGACTTGACATATCTAACTATATTTTTACCCTTTTTTTTCCTTCATATTTTATCTTTATTTTTTTTGTCTTTCCCCTAAGAAATTTTCTCCAAAGTAATATTCAGAGATCAAACAACACTGTCATTAGGTTGTTCTTCTTTAATTCTCTTTCTTTTTAGATCTATGCAATTTAAAGGATTTTTTTCTACTTTTTTTTATATGTCAAAACAAATTATTGGCTCAATCTTTTTATTCTATTTTAAAAATTGGCTCTAAGATTTGTTGATAAAACTTTAATAACTTTTCACATGTATATCCACAATAATAATTTGTTTTTAGTTGTTTTGCATTTATTTGTATTTAACATAAATATTTTTTATTGGTGTGAGTTAACAAGATTGGACATTCATATATATTTGTTTTTATGTTTGAGTTTTTTCATAATTAGTTTGTTCTTGTTGTGGTCCAGGGTGCCAAGATGGTGGCACAGGGATTCACAGTGGATTTAAACAAGCCACTCGTTTTCCAGGTCAGATATTACTATTCTCTTCGTCCCATTTTATGTGACATTCTTTCTGAAAGACGTTTTGAATGAATTAGGTGGGCCATCTTGGAGATTCATATGAGGAGTGGGTTCATCAGCCAATTATTAGCAAAGGAAGTCCAAGATTTTTTGAAAATGATATTTTAGAGCTTTTAACTCGAACGGTTTGGTGGGCAATTCCATCAGTGTGGTTACCAATAGTAGGTTGGTTGATTTGGACATCATTAAAAAGAGGTGGTGGTATTAGTGAACTATTTTTGACATTACTTGGTGGCATATTTTTATGGACATTTTTGGAGTACTCTTTACATCGTTTTGTATTTCACATGAAGCCTAGTGGATATTGGGCAAATACACTTCATTATCTTATTCATGGTTGTCACCATAAGCACCCTATGGATGGACTAAGACTTGTCTTCCCCCCTGCTGCAACTGCCATTCTCCTACTCCCAGTAAGTAACCTAAAACTACTTAATAACTAACAAAGAGTGCTAATTGATTCTAAGAAAATGTATTAGCGATAATTAAGTTATTGCAGTTCGCTGAAGATCATTTTTGATGTAGTGAGCTCATCCTATATATTATTTTTCGAGAGAACTACTGAAAACACCCTTAAACTTGACAGAGATTATTAGTTTTATCACTAAAATATTGACAGTCTTACAAACACGTCTCTACTTGACTAACTAAACTTAGATACACTCCTGATTTCCACATGACATAGCAACACGGTCTTAATCTCTAGTAGGAGCATGATACTCTTAATAAAAAGCCGAGAGAAGTGTTGAAAACAACCCTTAATTTGACGAGGATTTAAGGGTGTATTTCACTCATGTTGTAAGATGGAGGTGCATTTAAATTTAGTTAGGCAAATAAAAGAGTGTTTTAAAAGCTGTCAATAGTTTGAGGATGAAACTAATAATTTAACCCGAGTTTAGGGGTGTTTTCAATACTTCCCTCTTATTTTTTTTTATTAATAAATAAATAAATACTCATCATGCATGTCTTAATTATGCATGCAGCTATGGAGTGTAGTTAAATTGTTACTACCTTTCACATATGCCCCTGCCTTTCTTGGAGGAGGTTTGTTGAGTTACATCATCTATGATTGCACACATTACTACTTACATCATGGCAAACCATTCAAAGGAATTTCACATTCACTCAAGAGGTATCATATGGACCATCATTTCAAATTTCAAGATAAGGGATATGGAATCACTTCAAAATTTTGGGACATCATCTTTGGGACACTACCTCCTGAACCTGCCAACAAAATTAAGTAATATTTCTTCCTACTTCAAAAGGGAAAATTAAACAAATAATGTAAAAATATACATATGACAAGTATATATGTTTGGATCTCTATTTTCTTTTTTGTTCATTCCATCTATAGTTTCTCTTTAACTTTGGTTTATAAGTCCTTAGGAAATCTTAATTTCTGGCGATCAAAAATCCGATAGGGTGAGTGACACTTAATGTGGTTCACATTGTAAATTAGTATATCATCTTATTTTGAATGCTTTTTTTTTCTCAATTACATTGTTACTTCAATCATGCATACGAAAAATTCAAGTTTGTTTCCACAAGAATTAATAGGTTACCCACTAGTAGCTTAATTATATAGTTTCTTTCATGATGTTAAAAGGAGTTGTTCACTATAGTTGGGATTGGAACCAAAAGGACTTGACAATATTGAAATTTTGCCCACAAAAAGATTGGGCCTTGAAAAATGGATCTATCAAATTCTGAAACATGATTTGAACAAGAGTTTTTCCACAAATCTTAAAACATGTTGCCAAATTCAACTATCTATATCTATAGTACTTTAATGGTCCATAGTGATATGCTCAATTTATAACTCTCGATGAAGTATAAATTGAACGGTGTACAACTATAGAACCTAATGAGGTTGGGTCGAATTCCACAAAGAGTATGGCAAGAATATTATGTTAGCCCATATGTTTGGGCTTTTGTTATTGGACCTATTTTCTAGGTTAGCTTTATATTTCCTATTAGGTTAGGTTTAGTTAATGGATTCCTATTAGGTTAGGTTTAGTTAGTGGATGCTTATATATAGCCTTCCTATTCTTTTGTATTTAGACTAATTTTATTATATTGTAATCTTGTTCTTCAATTAAAGTAGTTCTATTAACATGGTATCAAGAGCTAAATCGATTCATGCTCCTTGTTCTCGATTGCTGTTGCTGCCTCTAGTATTGATTTGTCGTCTTTTCGTTTGAGTCCCTTGTCTTCTCAGTTTTATCTTTGGCATTCCCGTTTGGGACATGTGTTAGTGTCACGTTTACGTTTCTTAGCCTCTACTGGTGCTTTAGGTCATTTGAACACTTCTGATATTTCTGATTGTAACGGTTGTAAACTGGCAAAATTCTCAGCTTTACTGTTTAATAAAAGTGTGTCTTATTCTGTTTCTCCTTTTGATATTATTCATTCTGATGTGTGGGGTCCATCGCCAATATCTACTAAGGGTGGCTCGACCTATTATGTTTCGTTTATAGATGAATTTACTGGTTATACCTGGGTGTATCTTATGAAACGCAGATCTGATTTCTTTGGCATTTACAGTAACTTTAGAGCCCTTGTTAAAATGCAACATTCGGCTGTGACAAAATGCTTCAGGTGTGACTTAGGGGACGAATATACCTCTAATGATTTCACTCAGTTACTCGCATCTGATGGCACCATACACCAGTCATCTTGTACCGACACTCCTGAGCAGAATGGTGTTGCAGAAAGGAAACACCGCCATATTGTTGAGACATCACGCTCTTTACTCTTATCTGTAGAGGCTCCTAGTATTTTTTGGGGAGAAGCAGTCCTAATTGTTGTATATGTGATTAATCGTATTCCTACTGCATTGACTTCAGGGATGTCTCCGTTTGAGAAATTGTATGGTCACCCACCGGATTATTCTGCATTACGAGTCTTTGGATGTACTTGCTATGTTCTTCGTCCTCATGTTGAACGAAATAAGCTAGGGCCAAAATCAGCTATATGTGTACTTTTGGGGTATGGTGTTGGACAAAAAGGATATCGTTGCTATGATCCTGTAAGTCAGAAATTATATGTTTCACCGCATGTCAGCTTTTTGGAACTTATTCCTTTTTACTCGATTCTAGCTAAATCCCATGATGTAACGAAATTAGATCTTCAGCATATTGATCCTTTTGGCGTTCACATGGAGGTTCCAGTTTCGGATCATCCATGCCACCTGATGATAGTGCTTCAGCCCCACCTGTGCCTGCGTCTGCTCCTTTGACTGTTGAAATTGGAGACCCACCACCTCCGAGGAGGTCTACGTGTCTTTCTAAGTCCACCAAACTACCAGATTTCGCATACTCTACATACTCAGCCTCATTTGCTTCCTTTATTGCCAACATACATCATTTGTCTGAACCTAAGTCGTATCGAGAGGCCGTGACTGATCCTCTTTGGCAGAATGTTATGGCTGAGGAATTCACTACTCTTTATCAGACACATATATGGGATTTGGTTACCCTCCCAGTTGGTAAACATACGATTGGATGTCGATGGGTGTATAAGATAAAAACAAAGTCTGATAGGTCTGTTGAGCGATACAAGGCCAGACTTGTGGCAAAAGGGTATTCACAAAAATATGGTATGGACTATGAGGAGACTTTTGCCCCGATGGCAAAGATGACAACTGTTCGCACTATAATTGATGTTGCATCCATTGGATAGTGGAAGATATTTCAAATGGACGTCAAGAATGCATTTCTGAATGGTGATCTCCATGAGGAAGTTTATATGACTCCTCCCCCAGGTATTGACCACCAGCCAGGTGAAGTTTGTCAGCTTCGAAAAGCTTTATATGGTCTCAAGCAAGCCCCTCGTGCTTGGTTTGAAAAGTTCTCCACTGTGATTACTTCTCTTGGATTTGCCCCGAGTAATCATGATTCGGCATTGTTTGTTAGATGTACGAGTGCAAGGAAAATTCTTTTGTCCTTATATGTAGATGATATGGTTATTACTAGTGATGATTATGATGGTATTGAGTCATTGAAGCGTGATTTGGCTCATCGGTTTGCCATGAAGGACTTGGGCTTGTTGCGCTATTTTTTGGGTATTGAGGTGGCTCAGTCTAAGAAAGGGTATCTTCTTTCTCAGACTAAATATATATCAGAATTGTTTAAACGGGCGTGCCTTTCTGACAACAGGACTGTAGATACTCCCTTTGAAACCAATGCACGGTACTCTCCTAGTGATGGTGTTCCGTTATCAGATCTGAGTCTTTATCGGACTGTTGTAGGTAGTTTGGTTTATCTTACTGTTACTCACCGGGATTTAGCTCATGCAATTCATGTTGTTAGCCAGTTTGTTACTGCTTCTACTTCTGTTCACTGGGGAGCTGTACTTCGTATTCTGAAATATCTTCGTGGCATTCAGTTTCAGAATCTCTTGTTTCCCTCGACGTCATCTCTCGAGTTGCGAGCCTATAGTGATGCTGATTGGGATGGCGATCGCAATGATCGTAAATCCACCACTGGTGTTTTTGTGTTTCTTAGAGACTCTTTAATCTCATGGAAGAGCAAGAAACAAGATGTTGTCTCTAGATCTTCCATGGAGGCTGAGTATCGTGCTATGGCTGTGACTACATGTGAGATTGTTTGGTTACGTTGGCTTCTTGCAGATATGGGAGTTCACATTTCTTTGCCAACTCCTCTATATTATGATAACAAAAGTGCGATACAAATTGCAAAGAATTCTTTTTTTCATGAGCGGACGAAGCACATTGAGATTAATTATCACTTCACCTGTCATCATTTACAGCTCGGGACCATATCACTTCTGTTTGTTCCGTCGTCCTTGCAGATTGCTGATTTTTTTACGAAGGCGCAATCAACTTTTCGGTTTCAATTTTGTATGACAAACTCTCAATGCTTATTGTTGTTGCATTGTGAGTTTGAGGGGGGATGTTAGCCCATATGTTTGGCCTTTTGTTACTGGGCCTATTTTCTAGGTTAGCTTTATATTTCCTATTAGGTTAGGTTTAGTTAATGGATTCCTATTAGGTTAGGTTTAGTTAATGGATTCCTATTAGGTTAGGTTTAGTTAATGGATTCCTATTAGGTTAGGTTTAGATAGTGGATGCTTATATATAGCCTTCCTATTCTTTTGTATTTAGACTAATTCTTTTATATTGTAATCTTGTTCTTCAATTAAAGTAGTTCTATTAACATATTACTCATAGATGTAACAAGAACAAATGATTTTTATTTTGAAGTGTTTGCAGAAAGTAAAATTTAAAACACTTGATTGTGTTATAATTTAGTGACTAAAAACTCAGTTGTTAACAATAACAAGGCGAAACTAATCAAGGTTGTTGATTGCCATTTTAGGTCGTAACGTTGATCTAGTTATTTTTACAAAACTCTAGTTAAATAATCTTAGGTGTAAAATTGTCAACTTTCTTAAGTAAAACTTGTTATCAAAACAATTAATCAATTTATCTCAAAATGGATATACATTAATTTGCCTTAATGTTGTCTAACGTCTAGTTGTTACCATTTGTTAAATATGACCATTTTTTCTGCAATCAATTTCCACTTAAATTGGTATTCAATTCCTTTTGTGATTAGTGTGTTTAATGACATTGCAACCGTTGGCAACTTCTCCTCTATTATATATACTAGTATATATGGACATGTGCGTTGCACCTGCACTCCATAACGATGAATATGAACTATTAAAAATTCACATAATTTCTTTTAAAATAGTATTTGAGTTACAATAAAAATATGAAAAGTAAAATGATAAATGTTTGTAGTGTATGGTTAACTCATAGAAGAATTTTTTTTGCATTTAGTCCTCCCCTTATTATAATTTTGATATATAAATTTTATATTTGTTTTAAAAGACAAAATAAAGTAGCAAAAACAAACATAGAGGCACACTACCTTATGATTAACTTCCTTTAAATGTCTTTCTTGTCTCATAGAATAGAGTAAAAATATTAAAATTCTTCCTTAAAATGTATCTCTTGTCTCATAGAATAGAGTAAAAGTTGAAATTAAATTAATAGTTACAGAATACACATTTCAAGAAGATAAAATATTTGATATTAATTAGTAAAAGATGAAATTCTCTTTCCCATTAAGTAGAATGCAATTAAGTAATTCAAATTTATAAATAAGGAAACTTAATTAGAAGGAAATAACTAAACAATTAAAGTACAATGATTGGTATTTAAATTCTGCCATTATATAATTAAAATATTAATATTTAATTAAATAAATCAGATTTTAATTTAGTGGAGAGCCAAAATGACAATATTAATATTTTTACAATTAAAAGTTTGTTAAAATATATTTTACATTTTTTTGTTAAAAAATATAATATGAGCAATATTTGGTCAGAGTTTAAAAATCTTCTATCTTCTTAAGCATTTTGGTGTATCATTTTTTTGACTTTGGGATTTGAATCTCATGACAATTTCTATATAAATTGTCTAAAAAATATAGATTTTATCCAATTATTAATAATTTGAAATTAGAATATCTTGTAGGCATTAATTGTCTATTTTTACATGTTTTATACACTATTTTTATGTTTCTATTTGTTTTATTTTCTATAGCAAAAAATACACCGTTCAATCAAATGCATTCTTAAAACGAAATTACAAATACAAAGAAAAATATATCATATATAGGAGTAAGTTTGCAAAAGGCTACCAATGAAAATAGAAAAATTCTAAAACATTTTTTTCCTGCTTTTTATTGATAATGCAAACTGAAATAAAGTTATAGTAATAAACATTCAACCTTTGACCATAAAAAAGAGTTAAAATTTTTGGAAGACAAGTTAACGGAAGTGACATTCAACTACATAAATGGAGGGGTCTTATCATAGTTCTAATCTCGGCACATAAGAAAAAAACAAATACATCAAGCTCCTATATTCTAGTAATTGAAGTGTTATGCATCCCTATAATCACATAATGCCTTGTAATCTTGACACATATCCTCTTGTCTTGAAATTTTCTTTACTTGATTAAAGCTTCTGTAGTCTTCCACACACAAAAATTGTATCACATATAAATCTCTCTATGAAAATACTATTGAAAGATTTGTATTAATAGGAAAAAATATAGCTTTGGAATATGAAGATTCAATTACAAAGTTGAAAGTCAAGTATTACAAAAATTAAAGATAGATATTAATTAAGAACATAAATTAATTTGGAAGAAGAAACATTTACATGTATCTATTTAAGGGATAAGTCTAATTTTTGTTTTTTTTTTCAATTTAATTTACTCACATGTATAGCAACGAAAAATATTTTAGAAATTCTACTATTTACTATTTAATTAATTATATATTTTAATAATATTTGAATTTAGCATAAGGGCAAAATAATAATTCAACTTTTTTACCTTGAAATTTTCTTTACTTGATTAAAGCTTCTCTAGTCTTCCACACACAAAAATTGTATCACATTTAAATCTTTCTATGAAAATACTAATCGACAGATTTGTATGTATAGGAAAATAATATAGCTTTGGAATATGAAGATTCACTTACAAAGTTGAAAGGTCAAGTATTACAACAAATTAAAGATAAATATTAATTAAAAACATAAATTAATTTGGAAGATGAAACACATACATGTATCTATTTAAAGGGATAACTTTTATTTTTAATTATTTTCTATTTAATTTACTCACATGTATACCAACTAAAAATATTATAGAAATTCTACTATTTACTGTTTAATTAATTAAATATTTTAATAACATTTGGATTTAGAATAAGGGTAAAATGGTAATTCAACTTTTTTACTTTAGAGTTTCCCACTTATAGTAATATATGATTTAATTACATTTGGATTTAGCATAAGGGTAAAATAATAATTCAACTTTTTTACCTTGAAATTTTCTTTACTTGATTAAAGCTTCTCTAGTCTTCCACACACAAAAATTGTATCACATTTAAATCTTTCTATGAAAATACTGATTGAAAGATTTGTATGTATAGGAAAATAATATAGCTTTGGAATATGAAGATTCACTTACAAAGTTGAAAGGTCAAGTATTACAACAAATTAAAGACAAATATTAATTAAAAACATAAAATAATTTGGAAGATGAAACACATACATGTATCTATTTAAAGGGAAAACTTTTATTTATAATCATTTTCTATTTAATTTACTCACATGTATACCAACTAAAAATATTATAGAAATTCTACTATTTACTGTTTAATTAATTAAATATTTTAATAACATTTGAATTTAGCATAAGGATAAAATGGTAGTTCAACTTTTACTTGAAAGCTTCCCACTTATAATAATACTAGTTTCACGACACGTGCATTGCACATATGTATCATATATATAGTATACGAAGTTGTAAAATAGAATTAATATTACTAAATTAAAGTTTTTTAGTAAATAATTATAATTTAAAGAACATAGGACAAGTGATTTTAAATGATTAATACAAATTGTTATAGAGTTACTTGTATTTTCAGATAAAAATGACCAGATATTATTGAAACATTTCAAAATACATTCAAAGTTTAAATATGGGGAGAAAGTGACATTTCTTTAGTAGTAGTATTATTTACTTCACTCAATTTTGTAAACAAATCTAACCAACAAAATTTTAATAAAATATCAATACAAAAAATGTTAGCAATAGTCTTTCCTCTTGAGGTTATGAACATAAATGATTGAAACCATTTAAGTATAATTTTTTCCTTAAATATTCATACTTCAAATTTGGTATGTGCATGACACTGATAAAGATTACCATAAATATTTCAAAATTTTATCTTTATACGTAATCTATCTTTTACCAATTAATATTTGAGTAAGACTACCATAGAGAGGTAATTCTAAAAAAAAAAAAAGAGGGTATTTTATTGTTATAACGAATGATGGTTAAATTAAGTTTTGAGTGTATGTCAAATATTTAGCTTGACCAATTATTTGTTTTAGATATACATATATATTTCAATAGCATAATTTAATTTTAATATATGAACAACATCACCTTTGGTGAAAAATATTTCATTTCTTTAAGTTTCTACCTTATCTTTGTACAATTGTTGTCTTCTCCTTTTTCATGCCGCATACATATCATATAGTTGTTGTCTAATAAAAGTATCTAGTATCTTATAGAAGTTGTATCGTGATTTAAAATATTAAACTTTTTCAATAATAAAAATCAATAGATGAATAAAATTTAAAGTATTGTTTATAGAATATTTAATTTGATTTAAGATTATTTTATGATCAATCACTATGTTCTTATCTATTTTTATATAGCTAACAAGGAGTGTAACTTGTGACATAAATTTTTCTCAAATTAAAATGAACACAAAATAATAGGGAAAAAAATATATGGAACGATACATAGTCAATGATGAAGGAAGACGAAAATATATGTTCATTCTATATTCACTATAGAGTTCCATTTGATTAAAATCTCTTGTCGCCAACACTTTACTTTCTTTGTTCATTTTTACTTACATATATATAAAAAATAATTATTAGCATGTTTATATTATCATATTATAAGTAAAAGTGAAAATCTATTTTTGAAATAGCTGATTTAACATCAAAACTAATGATCCAATGGACTACGTTCATGCCCGTTCTTTTAGCAAAATCAGAAAGAAACTGCTTCATTTGAGTGTAAAAAATAAAAAATCAAAGAAGAAATCTCTTACCCAAATCATATGACTTTATTCATATTTGTTTATTATTATTGTCTTTCCCACAACATTTCGTCACTGTTAACTCATGGAAAGTGTGAATTTATGAATGATTTACTACAATTTGTTCACCAACTCTTTCTTATGTGGTACCTCAAATTTTATTGAATTTTGAATTTAATCAACTGTTGCAAATAACCCCGAGATTTTTTAAGAAGAAGAAAAGTAGAAAACATTAAAAATTGTAGTTTAAAAGTGAGAGGAAACCCTCTATTTATAGCTAACAAATAGTGTATTAATAGGTGCTAATTGTTCTTTATCAGAAAAGTTACAACCTTTCGAAAAAGTCACTACTCATCGGAAAAATAAAAGCCTTTTGCAAAGAGTCACAACTCATTGGAAAAGGAAGAACCCTTTGGAAAAGTCACAACCCTTTGAAAAAATCACAACCCTTCGAAAAAGTCACAACTCATCAACAATGTCAAAACCCATTAAAAAAGTCGCAACCCTTTGGAAAAGGCACATGTCTTTGAGAAAATCACAACCCTTTAATATGAAAGGGCATCTACATTTAATATAAACTAAATAATTTAATTAATAAATAAAATAAATTGAGTATTTTTAATTGGGGGTATTATAGTAATTCAACATTAAGTTTAGGAGTTCATGCTTTTAAGATAGTATATATAATTTAATAACATTTAGATTTAGTATAAGGGTAAAATGATAATTCAACTTTTTTACCTTGAAATTTTCTTCACTTGATTAAAGCTTCTCTAGTCTTCCACACACAAAAGTTGTATCACAATTAAATCTTTCTATGAAAATACTAATTGAAAGATTTGTATGTATAGGAAAAAAATATAGCTTTGAATATGAAGATTCACTTACAAAGTTGAAAGGTCAAGTATTACAACAGATTAAAGATAAATATTAATTAAAAACATAAATTAATTTGGAAGATGAAACACATACATGTATCTATTTAAAGGGATAACTTTTATTTTTAATTCTTTTCTATTTAATTTACTCACATGTATAACAACTAAAAATAATATAGAAATTCTACTATTCACTGTTTAATTAATTACATATTTTAATAACATTTGGATTTAGCTAAGGGTAAAATGGTAATTCAACTTTTTTACATTGGAGCTTCCCACTTATAATAATACATGATATGATATATGATGATATGATGATATTGATCATATAGTGACTTTATAGAATATACAAGAGGAAAACATTTCATCTCCTCTTCCTTCTATTGCTGGGTTCTATCATTCTAAATACTTTGTTGTTCCTACTCCTGTTTATACTAGAAGAGCTTGTTGAATCTTGGAGGATACACTTTACAGGTGAAATATCCTTAAGGACAGTGACTTTCACGCCTCAAGCTTTCGAGAAAATCCAGTTTCCGCAATTGTACAACAAGATTTACAACAATCTTAAGGATATTTTATATTGTTGTCATGAATCACGGAAAGAGTGCAATCTACAAGAGTAGTGATGTGGTTGGATGGGCATACACTGATTGTGTTGACTACAAATCTTGGTTATTCGGTAAATTTTTTGGTAATGGTGGTTTTATTTTTATTATAGTTTCAATTATAATTGTTTTCGCCAAATTACTCAACCTTTGGAACTATGCTGATAAGGTGTGTAATTCTTCGACCGTCTCTACTCTTTTTGATGAAAAGAAACTTGGTTACAAGTCGTAAGTTTTTTATAAAACCATTCTGAAAGGAATTGGGAAAATTGACAATCTTGATAAAGCAAAAATTAATTTGGAAAAAACAGAGGATATTTTTGTTGCAGTCGTTTCTCAAGTAAATATTGTGGCCTATGTGAGTGACTGGGTGATAGATTCTGGTGCAACTAGACATATTTGTGCTAATAAAATTAATTTTGTGTCTTACACTCAAGTCAATCAAGGAGAAGAACTTGTATATCTTGGTGATTCAAGAACCACTCAAGTTCTTGGAAAAGGTAAAGTTCCTCTTAAACTCACATCCGGAAAATCTTTAGTCATAACGGAGTGTTGCATGTTCCTAATATTTGAGCCAATTTGATTTCTATGGATTTATTAGGAAAGGCTGGAGTAAAGGTTTTAATTGAGACTAATAAAGTCATTTTAACAAAAAATAATATTTTTGTTGGCAAAGGATATTGTAACCGTGGTTTATTTGTACTAAATTTTACAAATGAAAATGCTAGTACTTTGTCTTATTTGATTGATTCTTTTGATTCATCGCATGCTAGACTTGGACATGTTAGTTTATCTTATATTAAGAAAATGCATTATGATGGCCTTATTGGTAACATTATTTTTTCAAGTTTTGATAAGTGTGAAATTTGTGCTGAAGCTAAACAATTTAAAAAGTCTCATGCCTCTACTATTAGAGAAACCAATTTATTGGATTTAGTGCATACTGATTTGGGAGATTTGACTAGAGGCGGTAAAAGATATTATGTCACACTTATCAATGATTTTTCTAGATATACAAGAGTATATTTGTTAAGAAATAAAGATGAAGCTTTTGAAATGTTTTTATTATATAAATCAGAAGTAGAAAATCAATTGAATAGGAAGATTAAAAGATAAGATCTGATATAGGTGGCAAATATATTTTGCTTAATGTTTTTTGTGAAAAACAAGGAATTATTCATGAAGTTACTCCTCCATACTCACCTGAATCAAATGGAGTAGCTGAAAGGAAAAATAGGACCTTAAAAGAAATGATGAATTGCATGCTTGTTAGTTCTTGTGCATCTGATAATCTTTAGGGAGAAGCTATTCTATCTACTTGTCATTTACAAAATAGAATTCCTTACAAGAAAATTGGAAAAACCCCTTATGAATTATGAAAAGGATATCTCCCTAATTTGAAATACTTTGAAAGTGTAGGGGTGCCTTGCCAAGGTTATGTTGCCTGACCTTAAGAAAAGGAAAATTGGATCCAAGACTTCTAATTGTATGTTCGTTGGTTATGCTAATAATAGTGTTGCATATAGATTTCTTGTTATCAACAGTGATGTTATTGAGGGCAATACTATAGTTGAAATAAAAATTGCCGAGTTTTTTTAAACATATCTTTCCTTTAAAACATGATAATATCTCTCATGAATCTACTTTTCTAAAGGAAAATAATTCTAGTGGTTCAATTTCTAAAGATGTTTCTGAAAGTGAGGAATTGAGGAGAAGTAAAAGGTCAAGGATAGAAAAATCTTTTGGTAATGATTTTTATACTTATATTGTTGATAATGATCCTTTAACCTTTTCTGAAGCAGTTTCTTCTCCTTATGCACCTCATTGGAAAGAAGCCATTAAATTAAAAAATCAACTCCATTTTATAGAAGTTAGTTGATTTACCCCTGGGAACTGAACTCATTGGTTGTAAATGGATTTTTAGAAGAAAATATTTTTCTGATGGTTGTATTGATAAGTTTAAAGCTAGACTTGTTGCTAAAGGATTTACTCAAAAACAAAATGTTGATTATTTTGATACTTATGCTCCTGTGACTAGAATCTCCTCTATTTGTGTTTTATTTGCTTTGGCATCTATTCATAAATTATTTATTTATCAAATGGATGTCAAAACTGCATTTTTAAATGGTGATGTAGAAAAGGAAATATATATGGACCAACTTGAAGGTTGTATAGTGACAAGTTAAGAAAATAAAGTTTGTAAATTAATCAAACCTTTATATGGTCTAAAACAAGCTCCTAAGCAATGGAATGAGAAAATTTGATCAAGTTTTGTTAAGTAATGACTTTACATCTGTTTAAGTAGATAAATATGTTTATACAAAGTTTGTTGATGGTCATTGTGTAATTATATGTCTTTATGTGGATGCCACGTTTATTTTTAGTTCTAGTTCTAGTCTAGATGTCATACTAAAGACCAAAACTTTTTTGTCTTCTAATTTTGACATGAAAGACATGCGAGAAGCAAGTGTTATTTTGGGTATGAAAATAATTAGAGATAATGATGATTTAATTTTATCTCAAGGGTATTATGTGGAAAAAATTCTTAAAAGGTTTGAAAACTTTGATGTGGTACATGTGACCACTCCTTTTGATGCTAATAATCAATTGAAAAAGAACATTGGAGAAGCTATTTCTCAAAATAAATATGCTCAAATAATTGGTAGTCTAATGCATTTGATGAATTTTATTAAACCTGATATAGCTTATGTTGTGTGTAGATTGAGTAGATATACTCATAATCTTAATAATGATCATTGGAATGCATTGATAAGACTTTTGAAATATTTGAGAGGTACCATGAATTATGGTATTAAATATAGTGGATCTCCCTCTGTATTGGAAGGATACAGTGATGCTAACTGGATATCTGATTCAGATGAGACAAAATTCACTAGTGGTTATATGTTTACCCTTAGTGGGTGTGCTATAACATGGAAATCAGCCAAACAGACCATAATTGCTAGATCAACTATGGAATCTGAATTTGTTGCATTAGAGTTGGCTATTAATGAGGCAGAATGGTTTAGAAACTTCTTAGCGAGTATTTCTATTGGAATAAAATCAACACCTTCTATATCAATACATTGTGATTGCCAAGCAGCAATAGCTATAGCAAAAAATAAATATTTCAATAGAAAGAATAGACATATACGTTTGAGACATAATGTGATAAAGCATATCCTAAAAGATGGAATAATTTCCATAGACTATGTGAAGTCAGAAATGAATTTGGCCGATCCTCTGACTAAACCTTTGCAAAGAAGAGTGATGTCTTAAACATTAAGGGGAATGAGACTTTTGTCAACTTGAGAAAATAAACAATGATGGTAATCCAACCTATGTGATTGGAGATCCCATGAATTAGGTTCATATGGGTAATAACAAGTTATTAGTTGATTAAAAGGTGCACTATAAAGTATGACCCTTTCTATGGTGTGTGATCATAGTGCAAGAGTACTGCAAGGCAAAGTGAGGTTGATTAAAATCTTAATCCAATTCATATCCTTTATAGGTGGTGTATTACTCTATAGAATACACTTGATGAATGGACCTATATGAGTGTGGAGTGGGGCCACTTCTATGAAATTGTGACAAATTTCTAGAGCATTCATGAATACCAAGCACGTATGTGGAGGCATGATATGATAGATAAGACACTGAACTTGTAAAATAATTTTTTATTCATAGAAGTTCTAAACTTCACCAATTGTTCTGTAAGTTTAATCTTATTTTATCTAGAACATGTTCATAGTCAAAGAGACACCAGATTTGACGCATTATTCTCATTGAGAAAACCCAACAAAAGTCTAATATTCATTTTGAGATATGTGGGGGATTGTTATCAAAATAATTAATCAATTTATCTCAAAATGGATAGACATTAATTTGCCTTAATGTTGCCTAACGTCTAGTTGTTACCATTTGTCAAATATGACTGTTTCTTGTGCAATCAATTTCTACTTAAATTGGTATTCAATTCCTTTTATGATTAATGTCTTTAATGACATTGCAACCGTTGGCACCTTCTTCTCTATTATATATATATATATATATATATATATATATATATATATATATATATATATATATATATATTGGTCATATAGTGACTTTATAGAATATACAAGAGAAAAACATTTCTTCATCTCCTCTTCCTTCTATTGCTAGGTTTTATCATTCTAAATATTTTGTTGTTCCTGCTCCTAGTTTATACTTAAAAGAGTTTGTTGAATCCTGGGGGATATACCTTACAGGTGAAATATCCTTAAAGACAGTGACTTACACGCCTCAAGCTTTCGAGAATATCATAGTGTTTCCGCGATTGTACAACAAGATTTACAACAAAACTAGAGTCCTTCCGATCCATCTAGAAGATATCACTCTTAGTTCTCGCGGCACTAGATATTACTTTAACACCTTTTAACTTAGGTCTCAAGTAGATCATGTCTCAAATCCTTAGATGGAACATGAGTCTCAAACTCCTATTTTTTTCCTAGTCATAACTTATTTTCAAAAGAAGAAAAAAAATCCTCTATTCTTTTTCCTAATCTTAACTTCTTTTCAAAGCAAGTAAAGAATCCATTATTCTTTTTCCTAATCTTAACTCTTTTTTTTAAAAAAAGTAAAAAATACAAGCAAGTTCTAATACATACCTTCTTTAAAATACATACAAAATGAAAGAACTAATCACAACAAAAATTACTATCTAGAATTTTTATCTATGTAAATGTATCTCATTGTTACTTCCTTTTTATGGCTCCACAACCACCCATGGAAAGTGTAGAAGCTGAATTATAAATTAAAAAAAAACATGCATACAATGACCAAAAGGAAGAATCACGAACCAAAAGATTAACTTCAATAATCAACAATGGTCGAATCCTAAAACATGTTATTCTTGCACAAAACACTCCAAGACTCGAGCAAAACCAAAAAATTGAATATTCACACAATCATGTTAAAATTCTAAAACTAGTATTTATAGTTTATAAAAATAGCAAAAAAATTTTTTGAATAAATTAGACTTCATGTACGCACTGAGCGATGCATCTTTGTTATGGTCACTACAACTTGACTGCATCAGGTATCACGATGATTCTATCGCGAACTTGCGTCGAGTGATAGGTGACATGAGGCCTCACATTTGGAGTTGCGACTGCATTGTTCCGTCACAAAACGGGCTTTTTCAGCAACCGTTTTGTCTTGAGTTATGGTTCGTGAACTGGTGATATGGCGTTGCATGTTGGCATGTAACTGCATCGCATCAACGTTAGTTCTTAGCAACAAACTGTGTGCTTATCTCCAGTTTCTTTTTGCACCTTTTTACTTTGTTTCACCCCAGATGTATGTAAATCATGAAAACTTATTTTTTATTTGGGGGGGGGGGGGGGGGTGGGGCTAAAATGCCATAACTACCACCTTTTCCTATTTAAAAAATGTATAATAAGGTAAGCTCAAGGACCATATAAGTAGGTAAATTGCCCACTTATGAAATATCCCAAACTGAAACTGTTGCTAGTCCTTAGACAATACAAAACTTCAACAACACATGACTCTTTAGCTTAGAGAATCGCTTGATTTGTTTTTTTGTACTCGTGTTTTAGTGTATCCAAAGCCATTCACCTTATGCTTTTGCAAAAAAGAGTATCACCTTTTTTTGCTTTTTGGGCTGATTAAAGCCCTTTACATTCTAGGTTGATATGATCATGAGGGTTTTTGGGTCATGATAGGGTCACCATTATGTCTATCCGCAATCATTGACTATCTATAAGCATTTAAAATGGTTACTAGTGTGAACATCACTACTCACCCTATCTCAATTCCTACTCTTCACATGCACCGTATTTCTGCAAAGACTCTGACTCTTTCATTTTCCCTTTAATTCCCCTACTATATCGATCATGTAGTTAATTTCCTCCATGGCATTAATTTGAGCCACCCATTTATATTTTTATCCCCTGTTTTGAATTCTTCTACCTCTATTGCATCATCATTTTCTAAGGGCTTCCTTGAATGAAGGCTCATTTTTCATTAGTTTATTTTATCCCAACAACTTTCCTCTATATGGCCAAATTTCATACAATGATGACAAAATATGGGTTTCCATTCATAGTCTATATTTTGGTGGAAACATCCTGATGGGGATTCAATTTCAATATTATCCATTAGGGGTTGGTAAACATTAACCTTAACCAAAACACTAGCATAAGAAATATGTTCCACGGTTGTTGTGACCCTATCCGTGTATTTTGTATTTCATAGTGCACTTGCAATTTTACTTAGATCATTCTTTTACTAGAATCTGATTGGTAAGCCTGGTAGAGTAATCCACAAAGGGATAGTTGTGATATAGTCTGGGTTGAAATCAAAATGAACCTCCTATACTTGTAAACACGAGTGGCTTATTATGATAGGTATAAGGTCCACCCATTGTAACACCTCAATTCGAAAAGATAGAAAAAAATGCAGCTTTTCAGGACCTGGTGCCAGAACCACAAAAGTCATCAATGGTCCGTGGTCTGACATACGGTCCATAGGTGGGGTCTAAGATTTAGGGATCTCCTATCCCACCCACGGTCAACTAGTATGGACCGTAGGTTTGGCTGTAGGTGAGGGTCAACAACTATTTAGAGGAAAATGAATTTTGGATCAATTTCAAACGTTCATATCATTTAGCACCAAATGAATTAGGTGGTTCATTACCTATCAAATTAAAGATAATTGAATTCTCTCTCCAACGACACCGAGTTTACTAAAATCAAAGCTCATAGTAAAAAATTATGCTCATTTTAGTGAAACCCTGTCGGGCAGAGCATGAACCACGACCCAATCGACGGTTGGTAGTTCAAACGACGGCCCGTCAGTCTTGTAGTAGATGGCACTCATCACTTTTAAGTCAAGGTCATTTCGGTCCTTTTTCCTATGCATTAGGCACTTAAACTACATTGTTTTACTCAGTCTAAGCCTAATAATCTAGTCAGAACTTACCCAGAACCCTCATTCTCCAAAAATCACCCAACTTAGAGCGAAAGAAGAGAATAGTCGACAGTTTCTTCCCAAGAACAAGCAGAGGTGTTATTCAAGGTTCAACCCTAAAATCCAAAGAATTTCTCTGTAGATTTCATCACCATGTATATAGGATTTCACTAGTGGGTTTCTTTTATCCACTAGATCCCTAGAATTCAGTCAGTTTCTTGATTTTACATAGCTTGTTTAGACCTAGGGTTTGTAAAATCTTGGAAATTTGTTATGATTTCAGCTGCTATCGAATCCGTAGTCAAAATAGTATGTTTTCTTTGAGACTATGCATACTTCCTTGTATAGAACTCAGAACCCTAGTTTGTATAAATTATCGTAGTTTATGAATTATACTTGATAGGTCAGTTAAACAAAAAATCATGCTCCAGATTTCGAAAGTCACATTCTCAGTATATAAAAATGTTGCATTCTCAGTTAGCACGACAGTATTTTAAGCTATTTAGTATTTAGTGCATTTTAGCTTCATATGTATTCAGTTGGGAGTAGACTTAGCACCGAGTTGGACTAGGGTTTAGCATACCTCAAAGTCCCAGAACTACGTGCCCGCAGAGGATTATAAGTCCCTTATGTTGGACATTAGTTTAGTGATCATGCCACAATCATGCTTTTATACCCCTGGCAAGGTATATTGGGTCCTCTCAATGAGGCATATACATCGGACTCCACATTTAGCTCACGTGGTTTATGTCGGTTAATAGTAGCTCCCACAGTCATACTCTTAGTGCATTTGACCAAGTATTCAGCATATTCTTCAGCATTCAGTTCATCATGTTACTTTCATGATTAGTACTTGGTCATGGCATTCAGTTCAGTTCTTTTCAATTATACTTCAGTACATATCTATATCTTGTTTTAGATTATATTATTGCTCAACTATGCATTGTTCAGCCTATTATGTTATTCAGCGTAGTATCTATATCCTACATGCTCAGTACGTTCCAAGTACTGACGCGTACTTTATTTTCAGTTTTTAGTTCTGTTATAGTTAGTTGGGAAATGTTCTAGTAGCTCAACTCAGTTAGAGGTTTTTCAGATATAGTAGTAGATTCAGCTTGAGAGTTGTTAAGTGTTGTTTCAGTCTTCACTAATACTCGTACATTGTGCTATATTTACATTCAGACTAGTTGGGATTTTTCCTCTTTAGATTTCGCATAGTTCATGTTTTACATAGTTATTTTTAGTATGCTTATGATATGCCAGACTCAGGGTTAGCTTGGGGTCGCTCATGATCCTAGGTCTCGGGTTATGTCTAGGGCGATGCCTCGGGGCGTGACAAACTTGGTATCAGAGCATTAGGTTCAACAGTTCTAGGGTGTCTTAAATACGTACTAAGTAGAGTCCCTTTCATGAGTGTGAAGCGCGCCACACTTATGAGAGAAAGGCTACGAAGTGTTTTAAGAAAACTTCACCTTTTTTCCTATTCTTACCGTGTGTGAGGTATGATTGAACTTCTCCTTTCTAATCTGTTATTATGTGTTTCAGAGAGCTAATGCACAGAAAGCTAATGCACGCAATGCTAACACAGATCCTCAAGTCCCGAACCATGAGGTTACAAATGCCAAATTTTGAAATACGATTTAGCTTTTGGCTTAGAGTGTAGCCAATCAAAACAATCAGCAAGCCATAGTTCCTTCAAACACTAATGGTGGATCAGCTGCAGCTAGGGTTCGAGACTTTGTTCAGATGAATCCACCTGAGTTTCTAGGGTCACGGGTTGGTGAGGATCCACAAAACTTCATTGATGAAGTCAAAAAGATCCTATAGGTGATACAAGTAACTAGAAATGACAGGGTGGAGCTGGAATCCTACCTATTTAAGGATGTGGCTCATATCTGGTTCACTTAGTGGAAATACAACAGCGGTGTGGATGCAGCTCCTGTGACTTGGATTGTTTTACTCGAGCTTTTCTGGATAGGTTCTTCCCAAGGGAGTTGAAAGAAGCTAAGGCACAAGAGTTTATAAACTTGAAGCAGGGTTCAATGTCGGTCCAAGAGTATGGGCTGAAGTTCACCCAACTCTGCAGGTATGCTCCACACATGGTTGGTGATCCAAGAGCACAGATGAGTAATTTTTTGTTTGGGGTATCTGATCTGGTGAAGACCGAGTCTAGGAATGCTATGCTTCTAGAGGATATGGATATATCTATACTAATGACTCATGCTCAGCAGGTTGAGGGAGATAAGCTTAGGGAAATAGCTAAGGATAACAAAAAGGCAAGAACAAGAAATTATAAATACTCACAACAAAAGTCAAGCGGTGAAAATTGCTCACAGTTTCAGAAAAGGTCTACAGCCCCAGCACCTTCATCAGCTAGTGCTCAACCCATCAGGTTTTGACTGGATCAGAAGGTAGGGAATCAAGTTCTAAGTTGACTTTCCCAACATTTCCAAAGTATGGTAAGAACCATCCAAGCGAGTGTCTTGCAGGAAAGGAAGGGTGTTTTGGGTGTGGGCAGTCTAGCCATAGGTTGAAGGATTGCCCTTTTGCCAAGAAAGGACAAGGAGGCAACAAGACTTGGTCTACTACTTTAACAATGCCAGTAGGCCACCCCACTCAACAGGGTGCCTCTTCTGGTACATGTGGTGGTCAGCGAAACAAGTTGTATGCTCTTCAGGCTCGCCAGGACCAAGAAGGTTCTCCTGATGTGGGCACTAGTATGCTATGAGTCTTCCATTTAGATATTTATGCATTGTTAAATTTAGGGGCTACTCTGTCTTTTGTAACTCCGTATATAGCAGTAAACTTTAGTGTCAGTCCAAAAACTCTCTCAGAACCTTTATTAGTCTCTACTCTAGTTGGTGACCCAGTTATAGCTAGACGGGTATATAGAAAGTGCCCTGTCACAGTCTCTCAGAAAGTCACCTCAACAGATCTTGTAGAGTTAGAGATGGTAGATTTTGATATCATTCTAGGCATGGATTGGTTGCATTCTTGTTATGCCTCAGTAGATAGTAGAACTAGGATCGTTCAGTTTCAGTTTCAAAGTGAGCCAGTCTTAGTGTAACACCTCAGATTTGAGAAAGAACACAATAGCATGTTTAGAACGTCAAGGTGCCATCCAAGGAATGCTGACCACGGCCCATGGATGGGACCATGGACCGTAGGTGGGTCCGTGGGTTGGCCACCAAGAAGTTGTCAAGGGCAGGGACCACAGCCGGACTCACGGACCATCGATGGGTCCACGACTTGTGGTCAAAGGAACCGTAGGTTAGGCTTAAAGTCTCAGTATCTACTGACGATTGTGCAGGAAGGACAATTGGTCAGTCCACGGTCTGTCAGTCATGAGTCTTGGGTGAAAGTCAACAGTTAATATTACAGGTAGTTGGGTATTTTCCTAATTATTTTATATCTATACAACGTCATTTTGCCTATGTCTAAGACCCTATATAAGTGATATTAACCCCAAAACTTACCCATTCAAGTCATTATCCTAAATTTCTAAAAGTAGACCAAAACTCTTCATCTCTAAAATACTTCTCTCTCTAGAACTTGAAGAAGGATTGAAGCTAGGGCTCAAGGTCAAATCTCTATTCTTCAATCATTTTTGTCTTTGATAGTAAGGTCTGATAAATTTTCATCCATGGAGCCCCTAAGTTCTCCCAATTGAAAAGTAGAATTCCCCAATTTGAGTTAGGGTTTTCTCCTAAGTTGTGGGTCTTTTTAAATATTAATTCAATTTGTTATTCATGATTGATTATGCATGAATTGAGAGGATTATATGTTTTATGATGAAATTTCATGTACCTATGCCTAACCCATGTATCTTAGTAGAAATTGATGAAAAGGGGGGGTTTATTCTATGAAAGGAGAAATTATGGATTTAGATGTATTCTTATAGGATTTATAAGGTACATTATGAATTACTTTGAGATTGACGCATATATGATGAATTCTGATAAGAATGACTTTGAGAGTGAAGCTTATGTATTAGTCATTGATTATTGATGTGATTGTTGTGGAAGGGATTCTTCCCATATGATTTCCTTTATGTATGTATGAATATGAAAGGTTTTTCTCACATTGAATGATTCTAGGTTGAAAGGATTTCTCACCTAAAAGGAATTTAAGTAAAAAGGCTATGAAAGTGATGAGGCTAGAGGCGATTACCCATTTCCTCTAAATGAGAATAGAATATGAGGCGATTACCCATATTCCTTAGCTTAGAATAAGAGGTGATTACCTTTATTCTATGGGGTTTAACAAGAGGCGACTACCCACATTCCTATTATGTAAGTTAGACAAGAGGCGACTACCTATGATCCTAAGTATAAATTGGGCAAGAGGTAGTAAGAAGGATAAGAGGCGAGTACCCATGATCCTTTATAGTTAGGTAAGTGGTGATTCCCCGTGTCTTTAAAACTAAGCTATAAGATGTAACATGTTATGATCAATGATTAGCTTGGATTGTTGATTGTGTTACCTTTCATGATGAGTTAGACTAGAGGCAGTTACCCAAGTCTTGACTAAGGACGAATTGAGGCTACTTCAAGAAGTGCTCCTCATATGTTATAATGATCTATTATGTGCACTGATTATGCTTTATTACTTGTATTGTCTAACACTTATGTTTTCTGTAATGTTTATGCAAGCTATCATATTTAGTGCATCTTTGTACTAACGCATACTCTTTCCTACAGTTCTTATCCAAATGTAGGGTCCGGCGATCTCAACTCTTATCCCCATTGCTAGGATCTATAATAGAGGCAAGACTTAAAGATTGGTGAGTCCTCATAGCATTCAAGGATTTGGCCACTACTTTCCTCATGTTTTTTAATTTTAGTTTTGAACATTGTTGTATCGAATGTGTCCCAATAATTTGTTGTATTAGATGGTTTTTGAGACAAGTGTATTAGACTTCCGCTTTTGAAATGAAAACTTTGATTGTGCTGAAATGTTTTAAATTCTCCTGAATTTCTATTATCTTGATTGTGAAAGCTAAGTGGCTTATATGAGGCCTCTCGGGGTCTTGTATGCTATGTTACATATAGGGGGTACCCTTGGGTCATGACAAACTTGCTAAATAGAGCACAAGGTTTAGAAAGGTTCTAGGATGTCTCAAAACTACGTCAAGTAGACTCTTGTTCATGAGTGTGAAGCAAGCCACATTTGTGAATAAGAGGCTACAAGATCTTTATGAAACTTCACTTCTTCATGTACTGTAAGTCGTGCGATAGAGTTTAACTCTTTATTATCTCTCTCCCAATCCTTTCCTGATGGGTTGCAGGATACGACTACTCGAAGGGCTTAAGCTAGAAGTAATGTGGGAGAAGATATTGATCAAGGAGCTCCTCCTCAAGCTCCGGTTGAACCTTTGGTCGAGAAAGTGACTAATGCGGATTTTAAGACTGTTTTTCAAGTGTTGGCTCAAGCCGTGAGGTCCCAAGCCAATAGGGAGGTTGTGCTCCCCTTGAACCCAAATATGGGTACAATGGCATCTATAGTGAGGGACTTCACTAGGATGAATCCCCCAGAATTCTATGGTTCTAAGGTTAAGGAAGGTCCTCAAGAGTTCATTGATAGGGTGTACAAGGTGCTGACTATTATGGGAGTGAGTCTGGTGCAAAAGGAGGAATTGGCCATTTATCAACTTAAGGGTGTTATTCAAATTTGGCTCAACCAATGGAACGAAGCAAGATCGAAAGATGCGGGTCCTCTAGAATACGAAAGGTTCAAGTATGCTTTCCTTGATAGGTTCTTTCCTCTTGAGATGAGGGAGGCTAAGATGCTTGAGTTTATCAATCTCCGACAAGGGAACTTGAGTGTGAAAGAATATGCTTTGAGATTCACACAGTTGTCGAAGTATGCTCCTTCTAGAGTGGCAGACCTTAGGGAAAGAATGAGCAAGTTCGTTTCGAAAATGTATGATTTTGTTGTGAAAGAACGTCATACCACTATGCTTGTCCATGACATGGATATTTCTCGACTTATTGTTCATGCTCGACAGATTGATGAGGAAAAACTTAAGGAGAAGTCTAGGTAACTAAAGAGGGCAAGTATTGATGATGGTAGCTCTTCATACTCTAGGTCCGATGGGCATGGTCATTCAAGGTTTCGACAAAGGTTTTCCAAGCATAGTTCTTCTAATGATCCTCCAAGATTCAACAATGAGAGGGTGTCTAACCCTACGCCTCAAGGAGGAAATGAGGTCTCTATTGCCTACTTGTACTAAGTGTGGAAAAAAGTATGAGGGAAAATGTCTAGCGGGTTCTAATGCTTGCTTTAGCTGTGGTAAGATGGACCATAAGATAAGAGATTGTCCTTATATTGCTATGAATGAAAGATATAGTCGTAGAACTCAACCCTATCCTTCATCTGATCCAAGTGGTTCAGGTTCAAATGCTCCTAAGAAAAACCGATTTTATGCACTTCAGACTCGTGGTGAACAAGAGGGTTCTCCTGATGTTGTTACCGGTATGTTGAAAGTTTTCCAACTTGATGTTTATGCTTTACTTAATCTCGATGCTACCTTGTCTTTTGCAACGCCATATGTGGCTATGAGATTTAATGTTCTTCTGGATGAGTTGTTAGATAATTTTTCTGTCTCTACTACTGTTGGTGATTCTATTTTGGCTAAGAAGGTCTATAGAAGATGTCCCGTCTCCTTATCCTATAGAGTTACTCTTGTTGATTTGGTAGAGCTTGATATGCTAGATTTTGATGTTATCCGTGGTATGTATTGACTACACGCTTCTTATTCTTCTATTGATTGTAGTACACGTGTACTCGAGTTTCAGTTTGAATTAGCCTATCCTAGAATAAGGGGGAAATTTTATTTCTAAGGGTCAGTTTGTTTCCTTTCTAAAAGAAAGGAAGATGATTGCTAAAGGTTGATTTTACCATTTAGCTAGGTTGAGGGATGTAGATTCCAAAACCCCTATTCTTGAGTCGATTCCCATTGTGAATGAGTTTTCAAAAGTGTTTCCAGATGATATACTCGATATTTTTCCTGAAAGGGAAATACACTTTGGTATTGACCTTCTCCCAGACACAACTTATTTCCATCCCTTCTTATAGAATGTCTCTGACAGAACTTAGAGAATTGAAGGAGCAATTGAAAGGCTTGTTGGATAAAGATTTCATCTGACCAAGTGTATCCCTATGAGGTGCTCCTATTTTGTTTGTTAGAAAGAAGGATGGTTCTCTCCGAATATGTATTGACTACTAAAAATTAAATATGGTTACAGTGAAGAATAAGTATCCTCTTCCAAGGATAGATGATTTGTTTGACCAACTTCAGAGAGCAAGTTACTTTTTTAAGATTGACCTCCGATCAGGTTTTCACCAATTGAGGGTGAAGGAAGAAGATATTCTGAAAATAGCTTTTAGGACCCGATACGAACATTTTGAGTTTTTGGTGATGTATTTTGGTTTGACCAATGCTCCAGCAACATTTATGGATTGATGAATAGGGTGTTAAGACAATACCTTGATATGTTTGTAATTATGTTCATTGATGACATATTGATTTATTCGAGAAGTGAGGATGATCAAATCAATCACTTGAGGATAATGTTGCAAATCCTTAACGAACCACAACTCTTTGCAAAGTTTAGCAAATGTGAGTTTTAGCTAAGGATCGTGGCTTTTCTAGGTCACATTGTTTCAAGTAAGGGTATTGAGGTAGATCCTATTAAGATGAATGTGATCAAGAGTTGGCCTAGAGCTTTATCCCCTTCGGATATTAGAAGTTTCTTGGGCTTGGCTGGTTACTACAGAAGATTTGTTGAGGGGTTTTCTTCGATTGCCTCTCCTTGGACGGCTTTGACTAAAAAGAAAGTTAAGTTCATATGGCCCGAAGCTTGTGAGAAGAGTTTTTAAGAACTAAAGGATAGACTTACTTCTGCTCCGGTGTTGAACTTACCGGAAGGGACGTATGGTTTTGTGGTTTATTGTAATGCCTCAAGAATTGGGCTACGATGTGTGCTTATGCAAAATGTGAAAGTTATTGCCTATGCTTCTAGACAACTTAAAGTACATGAGAAGAATTATCCTACCCATGACCTTGACATAGCGACGGTTGTTTCTGCCTTAAAGATTTGGAGGAATTATTTGTATGGTGTTCATGTTGATGTTTTCACCGACCATCAGAGTTTGCAATATTGCTTAACCAAAAGGATCTAAATCTTCACCATAGAAGGTGGCTAGAGTTATTGAAAGATTATAATACGAATGTTCTCCATTACCTCGATAAAGAAAATATGGTGGCGGATGCTCTTAGTCGGTTATCTATGGGTAGTGTTGTTCATGTTGAGGATGATAGAAAAAAGTTGGTTTGAGATGTTCATAGATTGGCCCGGTTGAGAGTTTAGTTAGTAGACTTTACCCAGGGTGGCGTTATGGTTCAAAATGGTTCAGAATCATCTTTTGTGACGGATGTGAAAGCTAAGAAATGTCTTGATCCAACCTTAGTTAAATTGAAAGAAGCAGTGCTTAGGAAGTCCGTAGAGGCTTTCGCCCAAGGAGGAGATGGTGTACTCAAATATCAAGGTCGTTTGTGTGTTCCTAATGTTGATGACTTGAGGGAACATATCTTGTCAGAACTATTCACCCGAGAGCCACCAGGATGTATCGTGATCTTTGGGAGATCTATTGGTAGAATAGGACGAAGAAAGATATTGCGGAGTTTGTGGCAAAGTGTCCTAATTGCCAACAAGTGAAAGTTGAGCATCAGAAATCGGTTTGTCCCAAGATATTAGTATTCCTAATTGGAAGTAGGATTATTTGAATATAGACTTCATAGTAGGGTTGCCACGTACTCGGCGGCAATATGATTCAATATAGGTTATAGTCGACTGAAGCCCATTTCATTCCCATCAGGATTTCTTATATGACGGAATACTATGCCAAGTTATATTTGAGGGAAATGGTAAGGTTGCATAGAGGTCCCTTGTCCATTATCTCTGATAGAGGTACCAAATTCACTTCTCAGTTTTGGAAATCTTTCCAAAAGGGTCTTGGTACTCGTGTTAAGCTTAGCATGACCTTTTATCCCCAAACGGATAGGCAAGCAAAGCGTACTATCTAAAATTTGGAAGATATGTTAAGGTCTTGAGTGATTGACTTCAAGGGTAACTGGGATGATCATTTGCCTTTGATTGAATTTGCCTACAATAATAGCTATCACTCAAGTATTGGTATGGCTCCATTTGAGGCATTGTATAGTAGGAGGTTTAGATCTCCTATAGTTTGGTTTGAGGTTGGTGAAATTGCCCTAATAGGTGTTGAATTGGTACATGAGGTTGTAGAGAAGGTTCGACTTATTATAGAAAGGTTGAGAACAACACAAAGTCAACAAAAGTCATATGCTGATGTTAGAAGAAAAGATCTTGAATTTGATGTACGTGATTGGGTTTACTTGAAAATCTCACCCATGAAGGGTGTAATGAGGTTTGGTAAGAAAGAGAAGCTTAGTCCCTGATATGTAGGCCCATATCAGATTTTGAGACGAGTTGGTAAGGTTGCATATGAAATTGATTTGCCTAGAGAGTTGGCATCAGTGCATCCGGTTTTCCATGTCTCTATGTTCAAGAAATGTGTTGGAGATCCGACATCCGTAGTCACCTTAGAAGGTTTGGGAGTTAAAGAGAATCTTTCTTATAAAGAAATACCGATGGAGATTTAAGACCGACAAGTCAAGAAATTGAGGAACAAAGAAATTGCTTCCGTGAAAGCGTTATGGAGGAATCATTTAGTTGAGGGTGCTACTTGGGAGGCAGAGGCCGATATGATGTCCTGATATCCTCATTTTTTCACTTCCACTCCTACTCTAGATTGAGGTATTGAGTTCCTCATGGTTTATGCTTTTGGTATCATGTGTTTTAGATATTTCCATGATTTCCTTATGATGCATGTTCATGAAAAGCTTAAGTTTTGAGAAAATGAGTCAACTTGATTGATTTTTACATGTTTATGTGCATAAGAGTTATGACTTACATATAGACTATATGATATGATATTTTGAACATACTTTAGCTTGGAGTTGATGTTTCCTCCTCATATACATGCATTTGAGTATGAGTTGCATATGAATTTCATGATATGAATATATGAGTATGTTTAGCTTGGAGTTGAAGTTTCCTCCTTGGATATGTGCATTTATGTGATTGCATATGTGTTGGGTTGTTAGGTTAGGTTCCTACCTTCCTTATGAAGTCTTCAATCTCATTCGAGGATGAAAGTTACCAAGGAGGAGATAATGTAACACCTCAGATTTGAGAGAGGGCACAATAGCATGTTTATAACTTCAAGGTTCCATCCAACGAAGGCCAACCACGGCCCATGGATGGGACCACGTACCATAGGTGGGTCTGTGGATAGGCCACCAAGAAGTTGTCAAGGGCAGGGACCATAATCGAACCCACGAACCATTTATGGGTCCACGACTCATGGTCAAAGGAACCATAGGTCAGGCCCAAAGTCTGAGTATCTACTAACGACTGAGTAGGACTGACTATTGGTCAGTCCACAGTCCGTCAGTCGTCAGTCGTCAGACGTGGGTGGCAATTGCCCATTAATGTTAGGGGTAGTTGGGTCTTTTCCTAATTATTTTATCTCTATACTATGTCATTTTACCTATGTCTAAGAGCCTTATATAAGTTATTTTAACCCCAAAACTTGCCCATTCAAGTCATTCTCCTAAATTTCTAAAAGAAGACCAAAGTTCCTCTCCAAAATAGTTCTCTCTCTTGAACTTGAATAAGAAGAAGGATTAAAGCTACGGTTCAAAGTAAAGTCTCCATTCTCCAATCATTTGTGGGCTATGATAGCAAGGTATGATAACTTTTCATCTATGGAATTCTTGTATCCATGGAGCCCCCAAGTTCTCCCAATTGAAAAGTAGAATTCCCTAATTTGAGTCAGGGTTTTCTCCTAAGTTATGGGTCTTTGTGAATATTGATTCAATTAAGTGAATCATGATTGACTTTGCATGATTGGGAGGAATTCTATGCTTTTATGATGAATTTTCATGTAGCCATGCCTAACCATGTATATAAGTAAAAATTGATGAAAAAAGAATTTTATGCTATGAAAGGAGAAATTATGGATTTAGATTTAATCTGATAGGATTGATAAGGTACATTATGAATTGCTTTGAGATTGAAGCATATGTGATGAATTATGTAAGAATGGCTTTGAGAGTGAAGCTTATTTATTAGTCATAAATTGTTGATGTGATTGTTGTGGAAGGGATTCTTCCCACATGATTTCCTTTATGTATCTATAAATGTGAAAGGCTTTCTCACATTGAATGATTCTAGGTTGAAATGATTTCTCACCTAAAAGGAATCTAAGTTAAAAGACTATGAAATTGATAAGGCTAGAGGCAATAACCCATGACCTCTAAATGAGAATAGAATATAAGGTGATTACCCATATTCCTTAGCTTAGAATAAGAGGTGATTACCGCTATTCTATGGAGTTGAACACAAGGCGACTACCCACGTTCCTATTATGTATGTTAGACAATAGGTGACTACCCATGATCCTGAGTATGAAGTGGGCAAGAGCCAGTAAGAAGGATAAGAGGTGAGTACCCATGATCCTTTATAGTTAGGCAAGTGGCGATTCAACCAACTTCAAAGTACTAGTTGTATTACTATGATAGACCTCAGATCTGACTATCATTAGCTCAGAGTCAGAGATAGTGACATACCAAAAATAGCCTTCAGAACTTGGTATGGTCATTATGAATTTGTATGTATGTCTTTTGGACTAACAAATTCTCCTGCAGCTTTCATGGAGTTAATGAACAAGGTTTTCAAACAGTATTTGGACTTGTTTGTTATTGTCTTTATTGATGATATCCTCATTTATTCTCGAAGTGAGGAGGAGCATGTGACTCCTATGAGAGTTGTTTTGCAAACTCTCAAAGATTGCCAGTTATTCGCTAAGTTTTGCAAATGTGAATTCTGGTTACAGTCAGTCACTTTCCTTGGTCACGTGGTATCCAGTGAAGGGATGTGAGTGGATTCTCAGAAAATTGAGGCAGTGCTGCAATGGCCCAGGCCAACCTCTCTGACTGATATCAGAAGTTTATTAGGTTTGGCCAGTTACTATAGAAGGTTTGTGAAAGGATTTTCATCTATAGCTTCCCTATTGACCAAGTTGACTCAGAAAAAGGTGTAGTTTCAATGGTTAGATGAGAGTGAGAAATGCTTCTCAGAACTGAAGAATAGGTTGACTACAACTCCTATCTTGAGTCTACCAGATGATTCAAATGGCTATGCGATTTACTGTGATGCATCCAGGGTCGGCCTAGGTTGTGTGTTGATGCAATGAGTTAAGGTCATAACTTATGCTTCTAGACAGCCTAAGGTCCACGAGAAGAATTACCCAACTTATGACCTCAAACTTTCAGCCATAGTATTTTCCCTAAAGATTTGGAAACATTACTTGTATGGTGTTCATGTTGATGTGTTCACAGATCATAAGAGCCCCTATTATGTGTTCACCCAGAAAGAGTTGAATCTTTGTTAGAGGAGATGGCTTGAATTCCTCAAAGAATATGACATTAATAAACTTTACCATCTGGGTAAGGCCAATGTAGTGGTTGATGGTCTCATCAAACTATCTATGGGTAGTGTAGCACATGTTGAGGAAGAAAAGAAAGATTTAGCCAAAGATGTTTACCGGCTTACTCACTTAGGAGTTTGCCTTAGAGGCATATCAAATGGTGGTGTGATAGTTCAGAATGGATTAGAATCTTCATTGGTAGTGGAGGTTAAGGAAAAATAGTATAGTGATCCTATATTACTTCAGTTAAAAGGTGCAGTTCATCAGCAGAAAGTTGAGGTTTTCTCCCAAAGGGGATATGGTGTGTTTCGTTACCAGGGTTGCTTATGTGTTCCTAATGTGAGTGAGTTGAGGCAGCATATCCTTACAGAAGCTCATAACTCCAGGTATTCCATTCATCTAGGTGCCACTAAGATGTACCATGATCTACGGGAAGTCTTTTGGTGAAACGACATGAAGAGGGACATAACAGACTTTGTGGATAAGTGTCCTAACTATTAACATGTTAAAGTAGAACATCTGAAACTAGGAGGTATGACTAAGAGATTAACATTCCTACATGGAAGTGGGAAGTGATAAACATGTACTTCATTACGGGTCTACCTCATACTCATAGATAGCATGACTCCATTTGGGTGATAGTGGACAGAGTCACAAAGTCTGCTCACTTCTCGGTTGTCAACACTACAGATTCAGTGGAGGAGTATGCCAAACTCTACATCAATGAGATAGTCAGGTTACATAGAGTTCCCTTTTCTATTATCTCAGATAGAGATCCTCAGTTTACCTCTCATTTTTGGAAAATAGTTTCAGAAAGGTCTTGGTACTCAGGTAAATCACAGTACAACATTTCATCCACAGACATATAGTCAGGCAGAGTGTACCATTTGGACCTTAGAGGACATGTTGGAAGCTTGCGTGATTGATTTCAAGGGTAGTTTGGATGATCGCCTACCTCTCATAAAGTTCTCCTATAATAATAGCTTTCATTCTAGTATTCACATCTTGCTGTATGAGGCACTCTATAGGCGTAGATGCAGGTCCCCAATTGGTTGGTTTGAAATAGGTGAAGCAGCTTTGATTGGGCCAGATTTGGTTCATGAGACTATGGAAAAAGTTTGGCTCATCAAAGATAGACTAAAGATAGCTCAGAGTCGTCAGAAGTCTTATGCAGATGTGAGGAGAATGGATTTGGAGTTTGAAACCAATAATTGGGTTTTCCTAAAGGTGTCACTTATGAAGAGGGTAATGAGATTTGGCAAAAAAGAGAAGCTCAGTCCTAGATATGTAGGTCCTTACAATATCTTGAAAAGGGTTGGTAAAGTGGCGTATGAGTTAGAGTTGCTAGCAGAACTAGCAGTGGTTCATCCAGTCTTTCACATTTCCTTGTTGAAGAAGTTTGTGGGTGATCTGGCATTGATAGTACCATTAGAGAGTGTGGTTGTGAAGGATAATCTCACTTATAAAGAGGTGCCAGTTGATATTCTTGATCGTCAGGTTCATAGCTTAAGAAATAAGGAAGTCGCTTCAGTAAAGGTTTTGTGGAGGAGTTTATCCGTAGAGGGATCTACTTGGGAAGCAGAAGCAGCCACAACGACTAAGAATCCTCACCTCTTTCCTTTCGATTTCATCTCATCTTGAGGTACAAATTCCTCTCCAGTATCTCAGTTTACTCTTGAGTAATTCAGTCTTAGTATCTTGTTCCCTCAATTATTCTTTCATTTCAGCATATTTGCATGTTCATTGTCATGACCCGAGCCTACACCCCGGAAGCGACACGGCAAATAAGACTCCGAAAAGTCTCATACAAGCCTCATAGCATTCATAAACATAAGAGCAAAGGAAAATAATCTAGAATTACAATCGAAGTCATTTTTCATAAAAGCAAGCGGAATACTTTCTATACTTTGTCTCAAACCATCTACAACACTTTGAATAAACTTTGGGACTTATCCCATACAAAAGCTCTAAACATAAAGTAAAAGACTTAAAAGGAAATAGTGGGTTCATCCTCGAAACTATGAGGACTCACCAATTCTTCAACTCCATGCTTCTAAGAAACCTATCTTCCAAGTATTGGACATCAAATCTCCAAACCCTACACTTTTGTAGAAAATAAAGAAGTATGGGTTAGCACAATTAATGTACCAAGTATGATATCCAAGCAAAAACCATGCTTAAAATGGACATTTTGGTTGAAAACCATGCATATGTCAATTTTGAGAAAACTTCATGAACATAAGTATAAGAGGCATAAGATACAACATAACCAACATACAAGTCATTTCATCATATTAGAACATAATCAACATATAAGCTATTTCATCACATTAAAACATTATCAACATATAAGTCATTTCATCACATTAAAACATTATCAACATATAAGTCATTTTATCACATTAAGCTTTCACCTCAAGTAACCCCAAGCTATACTTTGTGCAATGTATGAATAGCGTCTCATATCACCATCCACACTAAGTACCACATTAAGGTCACCAAAAGTGAACTTACCATTCTTCCTTTTCACCTTTAGCATTCCTCTTTTTCATCTTTAAATCAATACTCATACATAAGGAACATAACAATTTCATAAGACATGACAAGGAAGTAACTCATAATACAATTCATGTAAAGCATACATCATCTCATTAAGCATTAAGTCAACATTCTTCATTAGCTTCATTAAGGGCACATTCATTTCGCATTATAACATAAAGGAACACACCATGACTACTCTCAAAGCCTACTTGTGCAATGCATGGATGGCATCCCATACTACTAGCCACACTAAGTAGTGCATTCTCGAGAAGCCATAGTTCATTATCATTCTTTGTGGGGGTAAGCCATAACCGACATAGACCATGTGAGAAATTCATGGAATCCCGGTGTCACCCTCACCGGATAAGGGATTCCTACTTGCGTAAGATAGGACCATTACTTTTTAGCTTAGGTGGATCTACTAGCTATAGACCTATGTGGGCACATAGGATAGGGAGATTGCCACTAGATACCCCGCCTCAACTCACGGTTGAGCATCCATCTCAAGAGATTGTTACTAGATACTCCGCCTCAACTTACGGTTAAGCATCCATCTCTATCCATATCCACTCAGTACTTAGCATTATTCCCCATAGACTACTTGAAATTCATTACATTTGTTCATTATTATGGGATAAGAGATTGCTACTAGATACCCCGCCTCAACTTACGGTTGAGCATCCATCTCAAACCCAACATTCATTCATTAGATAGCTCATAGTTTCAAAGATGAGAATGGCCTTTCAACTAAGAATTCCCATATTGTGAGAAAGCCCTTTCACAACATGTCATTATCAATCATTAGTGTACAATCAACACAATTGCATTATAACATAATCATAACATTTTCATAAAGATCACACACATATACTTCACTTCATAATCATATATAATCCTTCATAAATTGCCTTTCAATGCTATTAATCAATCTCAAATCTAGAATAATACATTAGATAAGGGAATTAACAAGATTCAATAACTAATTCAATATAAACATAAAAAATTCAACATACTTTCATGATCAATCAACCCAAATCACATACTTCCAATTTAGGATTTTGGGGAAACATGGCTTCATAGGAGAAATCATCATAATTCACCATTAATTCAATAATTCCATCATAAATCATCATATATGAACCTTTGAAAATGTTTTGGAATTGAACCCATGCATAGATTGAAAACCCTAGGTTTTTGGGGGATTTTGAAAACTTGAAATCATCTTTGAAGGGGCTCCTTGAATGAAACTTAATCAAGGATGAAGACTACCATACCTTTAGGGAAGAACTCCATGAAATTTGAGTTAGAATGGTGAGATCTTGAGCTTGAAAGCTTGACTCCTTCTTCTATAATGGTGGTTTCTAGAGAGAGAATATTTGGAGAGGTGGGTTTCTATTCTTTGAGTGTTTGGAAATAATGAGTTGAGAAAGGGATTTTAATACCTTTAAAAGCCTCAAAATACTTTAATAAGTCAATAATAACCGTCCATTAACTCAACTAACTTAAAAAGGAATTTACCAAAACACCCTTCTATTGGCATATTCTAGATAACTTTCTACAGTGGTGACTCACGAACCCCACCCACGGACCATGGTTGGGTCCACGGGTAATACTGGCAAGTCGTGGTCCATGGCTGTGACTTAAATTTTGGGACCTTGACCCACAGAGGCCATCCACGGGGAGTGGATGGACCTACGGGGCATAGGTCCCATCAGTAGTTCACCACCTTTTTAGAAGTTTTTGGTTTCTTGGGGTCTTGGGGATTAGGATTTAGGGTCCACCTCAAGGACCCCTTGGGTGATCCTTAGGGAGTCATACCTTGACGTTTAAACCCTCAACCTAAGCTCGGGACATCATTTAACAACTCAAAACCCTATGTCAAACTCAAAACAAAACTCATTAGGCTCTAGTTTCACTTACTAGTTTTACGGGTCGTTACATTCATGGAACTCAATTCAGATATCAGTTTCTAGTACTTAGTGGTAGGGATTGCAGCTCCTTCCCTCCATACTCAGCTTGTTTAGACTTCATTCGAGGACAAATGCTCCCAAGGGGGAGATATTGTAATCCCTCAGATTCAAAAAGATAGAATAAATTCAGTTTTCCAGGACCTGGTGCCAGAACCACGGAAGCCACCACTGGTCCGTGGTCTGAAACATGGTCTGTAGATGGGATTCGTCGTTGGGGTCTAGGATTTAAGAACTCTGATCCCACCCACGGTCAACCAATACGATCCGTGGTTGGACTTACGGACCATAGGTCTGGCCGTAGGTGAGGATTTGCATCCATTTAGAGGAAAATGGATTTTGGGTCAAATTCAAACGGTCATATCTTTTAGCACAAAATTAATTAGGTGGCTTATGACCTATCAAATTAGAGATAATTGAATCCCCTTTCCAACGCCATCGAGTTTACCAAAATCCAAGCTTGGAGAAAAAGTTATGCTTGTTTTAGTGAAGCCTTGTCAAGCAGAGCATGAACCACGACTCAGATGACGGTTGGTAGTTCAAACGACGGCCCGTTAGTCCTGTAGTAGATGGCACTCCTCAGTTTTAAGTCAGGGTCATTTTGGTCCTTTTCCATATGCATTAGGAACTTAAACTACGTTGTTTCATGCCTAAACCATATCATTTTACACAGTCTAAGCCTAATAATCTAGTTAGAGCCTACCTAGAACCCTCATTCCCCAAAAATCACCCAACTTAGAGCAAAATCTAAAAAATTTCTCCGTAGATTACATCACCAGGTATGTGGGATTTCACTAGTGGGTTCCTTTAATCAACTAGGTCCATAGAATTCAGTCAGTTCCTTGATTCTACATAGCTTGTTTAGACCTAGGGTTTGTAAAATCTTGGGATTTTGTTGTGATTTTAGCTGCAATCGAATCCATAGTCGAAATAGTATGTTTTTTTTTTTTTTTGGAGACTTTGCATAATTCCTTGTATAAAACTCAGAACCCTAATTTGTATAAATTCTCCTAATTCATGATTTATACTTAGTAGGTCAATTAAACAAAATATCATGCTCCAGATTTTGAATGTCACATTCTCAGTATATAAACGATGCATTCTCAGTTAGTATGTCAGTATTTAGAGCTATTATGTATTTAGTGCATTTTAGCTTCATATGTATTCAGTTGGGAGTAGACTTAGAACCAAGTTGGACTAGTGTTCAATGTACCTTCAAAGTCTTAAAACTACGTTCCGCGTAGGATTATAATTCCCCTTTGTTGGGCATTAGTATTAGTGATCATGCCACAATCATGCCTTTATATCCTTAGCAAGGTATATTGGGTCCTCCCGATAGGGCATATACATCGAACTCCACGTTAGAACATTTGGTTTATGTCGGTCAATAGTAGATCTCACAGTCAAACTCTTAGTGCACTTAACCAGGTATTTAGCACATACTTCAGCATTCAGTTCAACATGTTACATTCATGATTAATAATTGGTCATTGCATTCAATTTAGTTCTTTTAAGTTATACTTCAATACATATCTATATCTTGTTTCATATTATTTCATTACTCAGTTATGTACTGTTCAACATATATACTTTATTCAGCGTAATATCTATATCTTGCATGCTCAGTACATTCCAAGTACTGACGCAAAGTCTACATCGTTACATGATGTAGGTTGAGGTACTCGGCACCGATATCACGCATAGATAGATTTTCGGTCCCCATTCATCAGCTTTAGTGGTGATTCCTCAGATTTCGAGGACAATAGACATGCATTTTATTTTAGTCTTTATTTCGAGTTTTCAATTTTATTAGAGTTAGCTGGTGGCATGTCCCAGCAACTCAACTCAGTTAGAGGCTTTTTAGACATAGTAGTAGATTCAGCTTGAGAATTGATAAGGATTGTTTTAGTCTTCACTAAAACTTGTATTGTGCTATATTTACATTTAGACTAGTTGGGCTTGCTCCTCTTCAGATATCTATTGATTTAGCTTCCACATAGTTCATGTTTTACATAGTTATTTTCAATCTGCTTATGATATGCCAGACTCAGGGTTAGCTTGGGGTCACTTGTGTTCCTAGGTCCCGTGTTATGTCAAGTGGGTAACCTCGGGGCATGACACCCACCAAAACCCTATCACATTCTTCTTGGGAATAAAATTTATTCATGGGCTAAGATTTGGGGTCTTGTAGAGAACCTAGAGGCATTTGCAATACAGAGTTCCATACTTTTCATGTATGGCGTCTCCCCCCTAACAAAACCAAGAAGTGCAGTTTTCCAATAATTTTCTTGAGGTTTCAAGTTTGCTACCTCTATGGTGATAGCTCTCTTACCCTGCATTGTGCTTGGTGTTATATATGAAAAGGCTATTCCCGTCTGAGCTTGATGATTGTCACCATCGTATGCTTTCTTTATTCGGGGTGTTTTGTGTTGACGCGTTTGCCTATGTGAATTGGAGATGTCGTGTAGCTGGGATAGTTCTAGAGTCCACAAAATCCTTTTATATAATCGAGTTTGTTGAGTTTGTGTCGTGAAATCACACACCCCCCCCCCCCCCAATTTGGAATAGAGCAGAATTGTGGGGGAAGGTAACTCCCAAAAGTGATTGGGAGAGTTTATTACCTATGCAGTCTACTGTAGTATCCCACTTGGCCAGAAAACTATGTTAATGATGGGGTATCTTTTCAAATAAGACAGACGTTAGAAAGCCTCACTAAACATGTGCCGAGAGAAAACATTCAGAGGGATGGTTATGTATTAAATATTTATCCTTTCTTTTACCATAATTCACCATGTTATTGTTAATCTGTTACAAGTATTTGTGTTATATTATTTTTCTCATTTATAACTTTTTTTTATTGCCTAGAGTGTGTTTTCAGGTACCAATACCAACATAAAATTTTAGCTTTGATATCAATGGCGAAATTTCATTCACTACATTTTAGTTTTGCTTCTTAATTGTTGTCTGAAGGTGAATTATCATGTTTATTTTAAGAAGAAACTACCTAATTGCTTCTCAATTGTTATTTGATGGTGTGATTATCATGTATCTGGATACCAGATATAAAGGAGGGTGAGGAGTGAAATTTGTCTATGTATCCCACAAACATGCGAATCCACTTGCATATAATATATCTAGAACAAATTACACCTAATGTTGAGCCTATGTATCTCGAGATACATATATCTGAATGCACCAAAATCTGGTAAGATTCACAATATTGCAAACTAGAGTGTATCTAAGTAATCAACTCCTAAACTAGTGATATTTATGTGAGTTTCCCTTATTTTAGTCACACTTATTTTATTTTAAAAAATTTACTATTATTTTTTAAAAAGTGTGTACACATGCACGTGCACACACATATGCATGCACGCGCACACAAACATATATATATATATATATTAATTTTATTCATCACAAAAAGAAAACACTTTGATCAGGAAAGACTGGACCAGCCCTAGCTCTCTAAAACTTCAGATAGATAGACATGCATTTATGTGATAAGGGAGAGCCTAGGAACACCCCGACTATACACAAAGATAGTTCCTCAAAAATTTATGACATGCATATACGTGATGGACTTTTTTTTTATGGTGGATCAAATGATAGTTCATTATTTCTCTTCATGGAGGTGCGAAAGGCTGCTAGTTCCCATTTGTCCACATTGATGAGCCCTCTGATTCGTACAGAGAGGTCCTTAATCTCATGAAATAATTGAGATTTGTTCATAGCGTGGCTCATGTAGGCCAATCTATCAATTACCTTGTTGGATTCTCAGTGAACTACTGAAGAATTTGAAATATATATTCATTCTCGTATCTCTTTGACTTCATTGATAATCTTCTAGGGAATAGTGTTGTTGGCATTCACACAATCGACTATCATTTCGGAATTGCTTTCAACCATGATGTTGGTGAAACCATTTTCAACACACCATTTGATGCAAAAGGAAAGGTTAAGGCCTCTGCCCATATGTCTGTACCTTCGCCTAATGGTTTAGTGAATGGGCATATTAAGTCTCCATTAGGTCTCTGATGATTCCTCCAGCCCCGTAATAATTTTTTCTGCAATTGTCGTCTGTTTTGAGTTTCACAAATATTGGTGGTGGTTTCCTCCATTTAACGATAGTGATATTTTCGTGGGTGATGGACTTGTTAAGAGATAAGTAAAGGTTAGTCCAATTGGCCTCTAGGTTGACGTTATGAAATTGATTATTAACAGTATGCGCAAGTTTGAAGCAGCTTAGGCGTAACACCCCAAAAATTTCTAATTTAAGACTCAAACAATTCTTCATTTACGTATAAGATCATGTTGGGTGATTCTTAAATTGCTCATATGTATAAGGGTCAATTCTTTAGTATAGAATGGATTTGGATATGTATTAAGGTCACAAGAACCCCTTAGCGCAAAGTTGAGTTGAACACTTCCTTACCGATTAAGTTTTGACATAAGATTCTACTTAGATCAACTTCAAACTACCATATCTCTCATATCATAATGAATTAGGTGGTCCATGACCTATCAAATTAAATTTCTTTGAGCTCTCTTTCCAATTTCACCAAATTTTCCTCATTTTGAATTTGGAGTAAAATATTATGCCCATTTTAATAAGGCCCTGTCAGATAGATGAATGTTAACAGACGGCTATACGGCACGTGAAGTGTTTCACGCATCGTGGAGACTTAAACGGTCATGAAACCTTCCTTTTAAGGCACTCCATCAATTTTTAAGATGGGATCATTTTGGTCTTTCCCCTTTGGACTTTTTAACCCTATTCTAAGTTTTTTTTAGTGTTTTAACCGACTATATCATTCAAATAACTAGTTTCATCAAGCTAAACATTAAGTATTTAGAAATTCTCTTAAAACTCACCTAGGGTTCCTCTTTTCCAACAAGAACTCTAAAACCTTCAACTCTAAAATCTAAGATACAAAGAAAATCCTTCCACTCAAGGTTTTCGCACGTTCTCCCACTCTAAGAACTTCATAAAAGAGTAAATTTATCAAGAGCAATACCAAGATTCCAAGATCAAAAAGTTTCCTCCAAAAATATAAAGTTATTCCTTAAGCTCAAGATAAAATCAAGTCTCCACAAAAATTTTCAGTCTAATAGCTTCATAACCAGATATGTAAGACTATTCATAGTGTTGGACTAATTCGTCCCCACGCCCTACATCTCATAATAAGATTCATATATTATGAGATTGTGATACTTTATGCATTGAAATTTTTGAATTGTTGTTCATGCTTGTAGTTCCACATGAACCCTATATATATATATATATTGAGTTTTACTAAAAGTATTTTGAGCCAGTAATTTCCTTACTTTAATCTTAGAAACTAAAGTGAGTTTAAGAGAAAACTTTAAAAGAATTATTTTGAAAAAGATCTTAAGGGAACTTAAAGAGTTACGAATGTATCATTATATATTGAAAAAGAGAGCACTATTTTCTGAAAAGTATAAGAGTTTTCAGTTATTATATATCAATCTTGAACTTGAATGATAAGTCCATAAGTATACGTTTAAATGCAAGTTTTGAACAAAGTCTTTTAAGAAAGAATCAAATGGTTTCATATGTAACGATTTCCCAGTTGAGAAAAAGAAAGAGTATGATTGATGATTTTGAAAAGTACTTCAATAAAGTAATAGTCCATTTCATTGTAAAGGGTGATTGAGCATAAAGGATATTGAATATTTGGGAGTAGTATCGAGCACCGAATTGGGTAAGAGTCTACTTAACTCAAGTTCCATAAAACTATATAGCCAACGTAGGATAGGATATCACCAATTTATCATGTGACTCCTCACTACCTCTGAGAAGGCCTATTAGATGGATCCATAGTTACAGTAGTGTCATATACCCCAGACAAGGTATAGGTGACCCTTGCAACATGGATGAAACATTGTATCATTCCTAGGCTCATAGTAATGGTTATCGGTTATAGAAACTCCCCACAAAGTAAACGATATTATTTTCATATTGCTTTTATTGCACATCTTATTGTAAAACTTAAATGGTTTTCACTTCATGTTCATGTATTGATTCAATTGAGTTGCTTTCACTCCTTCAGTTCATTTATTTGTTTATTCAACCATATTACATACTCGTACATTCAATGTATTGATCTCATTCGAGCTGCATCTTTTCCTATGATGCAGATACATGTGTTTGCGATAATCAATAGTTTCTCCGTTGAGATCACTTCACACTTTTTGATAGCTTTTGGTGAGACCTCCTTGCTTTCGAAGGACTCCACTTTTATATTTTGTTTAGCAGTATTGAGGTACCATGGGTATTGTCCCGACATCCTTCCTTAACAATAGAGGCTTCATAGATAGCCAGAGTTAGATGTTTTCTCCCAATGAATTTATTGGAACTCATTCATGTTAATTATTCCAAGACAGTGTTTCAAAGATTTAATTTAAATGATTTAAATGATTTAAATGATCATTTATTTAAGGCTTCCGCGTATCATATTGAGTCTCATGTCTATAGTTAGTCAAACCAAGGGTTCGCTTGGGGGCCAACAATGGTTATCGAGTGCCTACCACGTCTATGGTGTAGGCTCGGATCGTGACATTAAGGAGAGGTATCACCTTAGATTGTTGCTTTTTTTTACCATATTTGACACTGTATCTACTCCTCCAGATCTCCCACAAGGTCAGCACTAGAATATATTTGAACATAAGTGCTTGTACAGGGTTGTGGGTTTTCTAGGTCGACCATTTGATAATTAACATTCAATAAGGCATGTTAGAGACGGTGATCCCTATAGGGTTCGACACAACTTTCCAAAGGCCTTGCATGAAGTCACCAAGTATAAACATGTGCTCAATGTCTTCCACACCTTGGGCTGCACAATAACTACAATTGGCCTGAAGTGGAATACTGAATCTAGAAATTCTTTGGTCAGTCGAGATTTTATCTCTAAGAGCTCTCTAAAGTATAAAATTCATCTTAAAATGTATGTTTTCTTTTTTGCCAAGTCATTTTGTTGATCCAAGATTTGTCTCTTTTTATCCTAAAAAATTCCCAAGCAAAAGATATGGAAAATTCACCCTCACTGTCTAATGTCCAGATTGCTCTGTTAGGTACCTCAGGATAGCGCTTGTCATTCATATAGTATATCTCCAATAGTACATGATCAGGGATAAAGAAATCTCATCCATCCCAAATCAATTAATTATCATATAACACCTCAGCTAGAAGGATTTTGCTAGGTTTGACATCATACAAAAGATATTTATACAATGGTCCCGAACAACTCCATTTGTCAAACCACAAGGAAACCTCGCCCTTGCCAATCTTCCATAGGATAAGATGATCAGCTCTCTCTCTGATCTACACATAGTTTGCCATGAGTGGGAATTTCTTGAGTACCATTTCTTAGAAACTAGGTGGGATATTTGACAATATTTACACAGAAGTTCCTCCAGAGAACTTGTTCTTAAGTTCCACCATTGTTTTGCTTAGAACGCACACATATATCTTCAATTTTCCTGAATCCTTCTTCTCTTTCCTTATATGGATGCACAAGGTTTGCCCAAGAGGACTAGTGATGAGATGTTTTTCAATATTGCCAATTTGTTGACTCATCTTTCAATCTGATGAATACTTCATGAATTGGGAGAGCTAGCACAACATGTTTGATCAAACTGGCACTACCTCTTTTGGATAGAAGTTTGGAGTGTCATCCTGATATTTTACTGAGAATGTTTCTTATCATATCAACAAATAAAACATTCAGTTTCTTCCCCATATAAATGGGGCATCCGAGGTATTTGGCAGGGAGGTCTTTGTACTCCATTCCATTAATGTTTTCTATTCTAGTGACCTCTTATGGAGTAAAGTTCAACACCATCATGATGCACGACTTCTTTTTGTTAACAAACGGGCCCGAAATAGATTTATGTTCAGCTAAAGTTTTCAAAATCAAGTTGATCAAATTCCTGCAACCACTAGAAAACAAAATTGTATCGTCCACAAAAGCTAAATGGTTAATTTGTAGGCCTTTTTATTTCATACAAAAAGGAGTGAACACATTGTTATTAGACACTTTAAGCAATTTTTGAAAGAGGAATTCAGCACTTCAAACAAAAAGAGAGGTTGATAAGGGGTCTCCCTGTCTTAAGCTTCTTTCCGATCAGAAGAAGTCTTGTATAGTGCCATTGACCAATGATAGAATGTATGCATCCACTAATGGTCGATGGATCAGGTCCCTCTACAGAATTACAATACATAAAGTAAACAGCAGAAGTAAAGCACACACAATATTTTTACGTGGAAACCCCCTTGCTCAAGGGTGGAGAAAGCCACGACATGTCTCACATGATTTCAACCCAAACTCCATTAACTATAAAAGAGCAAAGTTTCTTTTTACAAATCTCTAGTAATCTAGGAATTAAACTCTTAATCCCTTCCCCCTTACTATAGCTACTCTATTACAAGCAGAAAACTAAGTAATAACTCTATTGCCCACTAAAGCAATTAACTCTAATCGATTTAGATTTCAACAAAACACCAAGGCTAGCTCTAGCCACCAACTACAGATCTCAAAGATATGAGAGGAGACAAGCAACAGCTCTACTGCATCCACACATCAACTAAATCTAGTTGACACTCCTAGGAAACTCTACCCAAGAAAACATCAAACCAATGATGAAAACAGGCTTGACTAAAACATAAATGATTCGACTAACTAACTCTGGTTAACGCAACTCAAACAAAAAGCCTTAGACAAGCAACCGATATAGTTTTGCTATAACTCAGGAATAGATCTATAAAAGATAAGCACAGAAACAATAAGCCTAGATGACAGCTAAGAATGAAGATAACTCTATGATGTCCCTTGTTGTTTTACAGAAATGTTTCTTCAGAGAAATGGCCTTTTACCTTGTGAGCTTGTGAATTTTTAGAATTCAAAAAACCATTTTTTGTTGTAAAAGAAAAGAACAATATAAGATGAACACAAACCTAGCACTACCATTGGATGAAAGTATGTTCTGCCAAAAGATGTGCATAAACTACAAGAAGCTGCAACTTTTGGATAACTCTCTTTTTATAAGTCCAAAGTTTGTTAAATCATCAAAACTTTAGAGACAAGTTATTGCATAGAAAAACAACAACCAAGATGAAGTACCAGTTGCTGGAAATATGTCTATGAATTAAATCAGTACAGACTTCACAAAATCCTATTTCCCTCATCATGATACATAAGTATGACCAAGAGACTCTATCATAGTTTTTTACCACATCCAATTTCATGATAATTTTTCCTTTAGTGTTTGACTTATTAATGTCAATCACAATCTCTTGGGCCAATATAATGTTCTCAGTGATTGATCTTCCTTTAATAAATCCACTTTGGTTGTTGCTAATAAGTAGTAATTTGGAAAATCTGAAGTTGAGGACTTTAGCAAAAGTCTGATAGGCCTTATGTCATTAAAATGTTTAGGATATGGAACTTTGGGGAGGAGAACAAGACAAGTGTGAGTAAGCCATTTAGGAAGTTTGTCACCACAAAAGAAAGCTCTGAGGGCAAAGACAAGATCAGTACTGATCATGTCCCAACAGGTTTGATAAAATTTAACCGAGAAGTCATCCGGTCCATCGAGAAGACCACATCTCTAATTATTTCCTTCTCGGGTAGTACAGTCAATGAAGAGTTTAAGTCCTCTTTGATGATGGCAGCAATAATGTCCAACTCAGAGTAGTCGACATAAAGTACTGGATCTTGGCTAAATATACCTTTGAAGTAAGATCGAACAACTTATGACACTTCACTAGTGCCCTCCACCCATTGATTGTATTCATTTTAGAATTTGTAAATGCTCAATTTCCTTTTCTTGTCCTTGATGACACTGTGGAAGTATTTTGTGTTGGAATCTCCATCCGTGAGTAGAGGCGTATCCGAGGGGGTCGCCGAGTTCACGTGAACTCATGCTTCCATCCCGAAATCATATATAGTAGTGTTATATTTTAAAAAAATATATTGGAATATAGTTATGTGAACCAACACTCGGAGTATCACATAATGTGATAACGATTGGGTGCATCTCTCTACGTGAGGTTAGAGATTTGAATTTTATATTTATCTTGTTTTATTTTTCTTTTTAAAATTAGATAACACTTCTCTAAGTGGTAATTGGTAGCATTTTTGGCATTTCAATTAAAATTTTAACGGTTTTCAGTAGTAAAAAACCTAAATGTCAAACCGATCAAATTTGTATATTAGATCAACCTTTCAAATAGTGCACCCATCCTAGATATGCCTCTATCCGTGAGCCATTTGACCCTGGCGTTTTGTCTGAAAATGGAGTCTTGGATCTTTAGGTACCTCATAAACTCCACCTTGATGATATTGAGATTAATTTTGTTATCATCATTGTTGTTAGAGATCATCTTCATGTCCAGCTTAGAAATTTCTTCCTCAAGCCTTTTAAATTAAATATGCAGATTACCAAAGGTGTCTTTATACACATGTGCAAACCTTCACTAGTTTTCTCATAGAGAGGAGTAATATTTTATTTAAAAATCAAACCACGCCAATCATATTATAAAAAGAATTGAGGAGATCCATAATTATCTCAACCGTGATGCCCCATTTCCTTTCAAAAAGATAGACTACTATTTTATTCAAACATTGTGACGTCCTAAATTAGATTTTTATAATACTCATTCATAAATTAACAACAGAAAATTAAGGATATGTCCCTCAAATTATATTGTTTTTTATCTAATCTCTTTTGCTTTTTGTTTATCCTTTTTCTATTATAATAAAATGAGTCACCTCTCACAAATTTATTTATTTTAGATAGAAAATATAGAAGTGATTGGCAAAAGTAGGTAATGGTGTGCCAAAAACGAACCGATCGATAAATCGAATTGAAAAAATATTATTAATTTATTGTTATTGGATTATAGGGTTAACAGTTATTTAATGGTTTTATAAAAAAATTATTGGGTTAACGATTCGATATTGATTTTTTAATTTTGGGTTATGGAGTTAACCGATAATCCATTAAGAATATAATAATTTATTATTTTAATTTTTAGTCATACATAAATATCAAACAAAAAGCATTAATATAATCACTTTATTTGACTATAACTATAAGGACCCTACACAATTAACATTACTTAATTAATTCTGCTCACTGCATTTACCTTTAGGTTCACAATGTCAAAAACCTAAAGAACTAAGAACGACAACGACTAGGGTTTGTAACGATGACATCAAGGATTAGACAACGACTAGGGCTGTGAATTGTGAGTATTTGCTATACTTTTACTATACTAAGCAATATTTTTGCACTGAATGAGTAATTAGATTTCTCTTTTTTATTATTTCGCGTTAAATTGTTGGACAAGTCATATAATTGTTTGAAAGCATTTTCTCATTGTTTAAATCGAAAATCGAATCGTTAAAGATCAAAACCGATAAACCAAAAATCAATAACAAATATTTTATTATTTTGATTATCGATTTAGCATATTTAAAAAATAAAAACCGATAAACTAAATCGATAATACTTAAAATCAAATCAAATCGAACGATGCACATCCTAAAGCATGTATGATTTGCCGGCAAAAATGATGGAGTGGTGGTCAAGCAATGAAGAAACCAAATTATTAAGGTCAAAAAAGCTCACACCAGTGTTGACTATCCAGACACAAACACTGTTATGAACCATAGTGATGAGGTGGAGGAAAGTAGGGCTAAATCGGAAGATAATTTTATTCAGCCTAGAAGGAGTAATCCTGTGAAAATACCATCTAAAAGATTTGTTGACTTTGCCTAACAGAACGTGGGGGCAAAATGAGCGCTAAATATGTGTCAAGTGGAGTGCGAAGTATTTGATATAAATCTATTATCTCTAGGCGTAGTTAGGATAGGCTATTGTTGTTACGTCGTATCTCTATTTCTCATCTCTATTTTCTTCTATAGTTCTCTTCTCATATGTTCTCTGTTTCTTCTTATTTCCTTGCAGTCTTTATGTAATCAGTAGTTGTTGCAATCTGGTTCAGTAACTAATATAGTGATTAGTTGGTCATTATTGCGTTTGTTATATTGGTGCTTTCATCCAGAGGTCTTTTAATGGAGGACCAACAACGACTCAAGGCTCTTGTTGATGGATCTGTTAGGGAATCAACCACTCCCTTTGAGAAGGAATTAGCGGAAATTCGTGCAATGTTACTAGAGGTAGTGAGTAAAAAAAATCATGAACCACCAATGGCAATAGCACGACAGGATAACCCTCTAGCGGCACCAACTCTACGGCATAGGCCAGCGGTTGTGGAAGTTGGACTATTTCGTGGAGAGCATCCAGATGCTTGGGTTTTTCAAGCAGAGCTCTACTTTGATTTTTATGGAGTTGAAGATTCACAAAAACTCATAATGACATCATTCTATCTTGATGGAGATGTGCTTGAGTGGTATCTATGTTATTTCGAAACAAACAATTGATCAGAGCATTTTGCAGAGAAAGCAAGGGTTCGTTTCAAGCCAAAAAGTCTTGAATCTGCTGAAGGCCGTTTGGCGAAACTTAGGTTAGTAACCACAGTATCGGAGTTACAAGGTCGCTAATGAGACAGATGATATTTCAGATGGGTTGGTGGTAAGGTTTTGTTTCTGGGCTTAGAGAAGACATTAAAAACTCAGTTCTCAGTCACGAGCCTAAAACTTATGATGACACACTTAAATGGGCACATATACATGAGCGTCGCATTCAGGCAGAGAAAGGCATAAATCGACCAGCTTTTGCTAACAGAAGGGCACCACTTTTGCTTAGCCCTAAACAGCATTCCTCAACCTCGTTCATTCCATCTCCAACAAGGACGATGACTTCTGCTTTGAATCGCCCACCACTCAAACGCCTTACCCATTTCGAGATTCAGAGTCGGCGTTAGCGTGGATTATGTTACTATTGTGAGGAAAAATACGTTGCAGGCCACAAATGCAAGACTCCGCCTCAGTTACTTCTTCTAATAGAGGGCTCGGATGTTCAACCCGCCTTACCAGAACTATTTATCCTTGATGACCTATTAGCCGAAGAGCTACAAGTTCTAGAGGTCCAAGAGTAGTCTGCTATTTCATATCATGCCTTGGCAGGTGGACATTCATCATCCACATTACGATTTCTCAGGCACATAAATGGATCTCCTGTTCAAGTATTGTTGGATGGAGGAAGTGACCATAATTTTGTCCAGGCACGGGTAGCCATTTTTTTGCAGCTTCCAGTGGACTCCGCTCCTAATTTCTCTATGATGGTTGGTAGCGGTCAACGACTCTGTTGTGAAGATGTTGTACGGCAGGTTAGTCTAACGGTGCAGGGATATTCTATCTCACTTGATTTATATTTGCTTCCTATGCATGGTGAGGACATTATTCTTGGGGCTGCGTAGCTCTCTACACTCGGAAGGGTGGTGCAAGATTATGCTGAGCATTTCTTTGAATTCACTTCAGAAGGGAAAACTATATGTTGGAAAGGGGATATTCCAAACACTCCAATGCCAGTTCAATTGCATAGCCTTGGAAGGTACATCACTACTGATGCAATCTCTTCATATTACTGCCTACAAGTAGTGCAAAATGAAGTCCCAAATGAGGAAGTCACTAATCCAGACTTGGTCCCTATTTTAGATGAGTTTTCTGATGTTTTCCTTAAACCAAAAGGATTGCCACCATCACGGTCACAAGATCATGAGATTCACTTAAATCCTGGGGTTGAACTAGTTAATGTTAAGTTGTATCGCTATCCTTACTTCTAAACACAAGTAATGGAACAATTGGTTGCTGACATGCTTAGGGATGGGGTTATCAGGCCTAGCAGGAGTCCATTCTCCTCTCCAGTATTGTTAGTTCAAAAAAAAATGGTACTTATCTAGAAGCAATTAGAAGGTCAACCTGCCACCTATTTGGGCTATGTTTTTCGTGATAGCCTCCTATTTTTTAGGGGACGATTAATTATTCCCTCTAATTCCCCAATTCGTAATCACTTGTTACATGAGTTTCATGACACTGCTATTTGTGGGCATGCTGGGATGGCTCGTACATATCATAGATTAGCTTCAAATTTTTACTGGAAACAAATGAGGCGTGATATCCATAATTTTGTTGTTTCCTATCAAACTTGTCAACAAATGAAAGATGTTCATCACCATCCGTCTGGATTGTTGCAACCCTTGCCAATCCCTGATTTGGAGTTCGAAGACATATCAATGGATTTTATCACTTGCTTACCTAGCTCAAAGGGAAAATCTACTGTCATGACGGTGGTTGATCATTTAACAAAGTATCGTCACTTCATTCCCTTATCGTCCACTTTTTCCACCAAAATTGTTGCTGAAACCTTTGTGGTGGGAATTATTCGTATTCATGGACCCCCAAGAACCATAGTCACTGATCGTGATCCTCGGTTGTTGCACAGCTTCTGGCAGGAAATCAATCGATTGCAGGGCACTTCTTTGGCAATGAGTAGTGCCTACCATCCACAAACTGATAGGCAGTCTGAGGCACTTAATAAATGTGCAGAACAATATCTTCGTTGTTATGTTACTGATTCGCCACACCATTGGGTTTCCATGTTTCCATGGGCAGAGTATTTGTACAATACCTCGCTCCAAACTTAGACAAGTATGACTCCTTTTCAGGCACTTTATGGTAGAGAACCTCCTACTATAACTCGCTACATCAGGGGTAGCAGTTCTAGTGATCTGGTGGAAAAATCTTTCCTCGATAGGGATGAATTTTGGTTCTGTTAAAGCTTAATTTGATTAAGGCACAGGCTCGCATGAAGAAGTTGGCAGACAAACATCGTTTTGAGCTTGAGTTTTCTGTGGGGGACTAGGTGTTTGTCAAGCTTAAGCCATACCGTCAAAACACTGTACGCCTACAACAACATCCTAAGCTATGCAGGAGTTATTTTGGACTATTTCAAGTCCTTAAGCACATTGATCAAGTGGTTTACAAGTTGGATTTGCCAGTCACTGCCCGCATTCACCCTGTTTTTCATGTTTCAATATTAAAGGAATGCGCTGGAGAGCCTAAGCAACAAATTACTCCATTAAGTTTAATTGATTTCGCTGAGCATGGGGTTGAGCCTTCCCAGAACCTTAAGGACAAGGTTCTTTCGCAGGAGGGAAGTATTGTTATGAAACATAGTGATGATGTGGAGGATAGCAGGGCTAAATCGGAAGATAATTTTATTCAACCTAGAAGGAGTAACCATGTGAAAATAACATTTAAAAGATTTGTTGACTTTGTCTAACAGAACGTGGGGGCAAAGTGCGCGCTAAATATGCGGCAAGTGGAGTAGGAAGTATCTGATATAAATCTATTATCTCTAGGCGTAGTTAGGATAGGCTATTGTTGTTACGTCGTATCTCTATTTCTCATCTCTATTTTCTTCTATAATTCTCTTCTTATCTATTCTCTGTTTCTTCTTATTTCCTTGCAGTTTTTATGTAATCAGTAGTTGTTGTAATCTGGTTCAGTAACTAATATAGTGATCAGTTAGTCGTTGTTGCATTTGTTATAAACACTCCCAAAAATATCAACTTTTTTGTATTATGTAAAAAGTTTAAAAAAAAAAAAAACAAACAAAAAGCACGTAATCAGTGAAGTTTTGTTTTAAAATATGATAAGACTTTGTTTGAAAAATGATAATTGAAATTGGCATAATTATAAGAATATATATATATATATATATATATATATATATTGTTGATGTTATATGTTTTTCTCTTCTATTTGTCATTTTTAATATATTAAAAAAGATCAATTTTTATCTATTTTATTTTTAACATTGATTTATCAATCGTCAAATCATTTTTACGATAAAAAAAATACACATCAATGAATATTATTATTATGGAATATATTTATATTAATTTTTATTTTTTAAGTGACAAAATCCAACATAGACAATAATAAAACTAGTAAAAGTGAATAAATAGTGTAATTTGATTCTTTTAATATAAAAAAATAATAAAATATTTTAGAAAGTGAATCTTAACCTACTAATTAGAACGTATTTATTTTTCCTATAAAATGAAATATGTAATTAATTTACCGAACAAGATTTTGGTTTGGCATTAATGTCGGAAAAAAAAAAAGATGAAGAAAGTGATACTCCCTTTTATTCCTATTTATTTATCTATTTTTTATTTAACACACTTATTAAAAAAAAATTGACATAGTAAATTTATTATTTTATCCCTATTAATTGATAGAATTTCAAAATTAATTTCTTTATTAAAGAGGTTTTATCTTTTTAAAATATATTAACTTTCTAAATAAATTGAGGATATGATAAATTAAAAATATATTATAATAACTAGTAAAAAGAAACAAGTAACTAATTAAAATTAGACAAATAAAAAAAATAGAGAGAGTAACAATTACAGAGATTCCCATCAATAAGGTTAATGTTAGGGTAAAGTGGTAAGTACAACTCTCCTCTTCCTAATTATTTATCCACTTTTAAATTAACATATTCCTTTCAATTAAAAAAGAATGACTTTCTTTTCTTTTTAGTCTGTTTCAAAAAGAATGACCTCTTTCTTTTTTTGGTAACATTTTAATTTCAGCTTTCACGTACATGTTTAAGGCCACAAGATTAAAGAGTAATTTTGTACATTTGACATAATTTTAATTTAGGACTACAAGCTTCAAAAGTCTTATTTATTTTCTTAAACTCCGTGTCAAGTCAAACCAGGTCATTCTTTTTGTAACGGAGGGAGCACTTATGAAGAAAATAATGATTGACATAGTAAATTTACGATTTTGCCTTTATTAATTATGAAGTGAATGAATTTAAAAAATTAAAAAATTTCAAAAATCTGTATATTTTTCAAAATAATTAATTGAGAATATAATATGTTCTTTCTTAATTTATCAAAATAAATAAGTAATTAAGTTTAATTAAAAAAAAAAAAAAGTGAACAAATACTTAAGGACATTGAGAGTATTTGATAAGTATTTTGCCCTAAAATATAAAATCGCCTTTGTCAGTGCCTCAGTGGAGTGTGACTTCAAATTTAGTTGGGTTCCAAAAATAGGTAACGCCATTGAGAAATACAAAAAACAACGCCTCTCAAGTTCCATTGATTATCCCTTCAGTTTTTCTTCTTCCCTAAAAATTAAATTTCTCTTTGTGTTTGTGTCAAGATCATGCCATGTCTGTACACTCATAACCTTCATCCAGATTTTCTTCTTTCACAATTTTCTGGGTTTTTAGCAGTGTGGCACATTGAATTTGATTCAAAGCTCCTTATTCGATCGATCGGTTATATAATTAAGGATGCCTTTTCCATGGAAGAAGGTAAAGAAAACAAGCATTTCACAATTGGTTAAGGACCATGTAAATTCTCAAAGTGGATCTCCTCTTATGGTGGAAACCGGTTTTCCAACTTCTCTTGTCGATCTTGTTGTCAAGAATCGCCGGAGATTCAAGAAATCCTCCAAGAAAAAAATGGTTGACGACCCTTTGTTCCTTCCATCTTCTTCCCCTTCCCATCCCCCTTCGTCTGTAACTTTACCTTCCACTTCTCAATTCATGATTGATGATAATGAAGTTCCTCCTCTGATCCGTGTAGCTGAAGTGGAAGGTGACAAACCTGAATCTTGCAAGATGAACAACGAGAAAGAGTGGGGTAATGGTTGTATCAGTATGAATCAGGGGTTGGTGGCCGTTTTGAAGATGTTTCTCGTGGCGGTTTTGGTTTTAGGGATGAATAATCTTGTCGTGGGGGTAACCATGTCAGCCTTCTTGTTGTTTTTATTGGAATATTTAGGAGAACGTTTGTATGGCTTCTTTTCTGGACTGCAGAGGAGGGTTAGGTTGACGATACAGGGGATAAGGGACATCTTTAGAGCCAAAGTGGTTGAAGTAGACGAAGACGGTTATGTTTTTAAGGCACCTTTGGAGCTGTCAAAGGATGGTTGCTTTGACTTTGGATGTCAAATTCTAGAAATTGAGGTTGCACAGGTTGAGGATAGTCAATGTATTTGGGATGGAAAAGCTAAATGTGCAGGGGTAGATGTAATGGAGAAAGGAGAGGAATCTAGATATGATTTATGTGAATCCAAAGAAAAGAAATCTCATCGGGCAAAGATGAAATCGAAGATGAAGAAACTTGTTCCAAAGAAGTTCAGAAAGAAAAAAGGTTCAGCATTGGAGCGTCCTATGCTCCTGGATGAGATAGATTATGCTATTGAAGGAAAGACGGAAACTGAAGGTTCCAGTGAACAAAAAATGCAATCCAATGGTATAGTGTCATCAGTGGCAAGTAGCATAGATGATAAGAGAGATATTGTTGAGGTTGTTGGTAGTGCTGGAGAATCATCTGAAGTATTTACTGATGTTAGTGTTGAAGAATCATTTAAGGGTACTGATGACAAGGCAACCATTGTTGGGGAAGAAGAATTGACTGGAAGAGAGCATAGTTCTATGTATATTGCTCTCCTTTTGGTTGTTCTAGTCGGCCTTATTGGAGGTCGGGTTCTTGCACTTGTTTTTACTTTAACATGTTGCTTGGTGTTGAAGCGAGGTGAGGGAATAAGAAGATTCACAAAATTGCCTATGATCAGGTGTTTCACAAAAAGTTCAGTTAGAATTTATTAATTCATTCATAGAAGCCCTTGAAAGTATGTTCATAGTGTTGTGTGAAGTGCTGTTTAAGCCTTCCTTGATCTTTAGAGCTTACTTTGATGGAGAGTTCAACCTTTGGCTGGCCACTCGATCATTGGTCTTGTTTTATGTCCTGTAAAGTTTCTCAAATAAGATTAACTTTATGATACTCTTGTGTCTGAAGCATTGTTTTGCATAAATAGTTGACCCCATTTTGTCTTCTGAAGTTTTTTTTTGTTAATTTGTCAGTCTTTTTGCCTTTCAGGCCCGGGGATAGGTTGCATCGAGTAAATCAGAACATGGCTAGTCTTAAGCTTATTCCCTTTAGAACCATGTGTTCTGGTGTTTCAGTTTTTGCTAAGATATTAAGTGTTTGATGTCACACAAACATTTATATTGCCCACAAAAAGCAAGTGAGGTTAGGGGATCTAGAAAGATCAGTAGGGATTTCACTGGGTATGTTGGTGTTGAATGATACTTATTTGGTATTTTTCTTTGGATTGAGGTGTAATTGTTGTTGGATGATATTAATTTTTGCAGATATGACCTAACAGAAAAATACTAAGGGAATGTTTAACCCTTGTTTTTCGTGATAATGAATATTTCATTTTTTGATCTTTCTGTTATTGGTACACATTGTTTCAGTTCATTGGTTTGTTAGGCTTTTATGCTTGGAGTTCAGCAGGATTAGCGTCAGTTTAGTTTGCGTTCTTCAATGTTTTAGCTTCTTATTCTTGAATGTTACATGTATATATGCAGTGTGCCAGTTTCTGCCTAAAATTCTATTTTACACAATGGTGGTATCTCTTTCACTTCGTTCTTGAATGCAAATTTTGCTCTTTTTTGTTGCTGGTGTTAGGAAACTTTGGTTCATTGCTTTGTTCAGACACAGTTAGGTCAAATATTTGCTACAACAAATAGAGTCTTGACATTGACACTTAGTAGCCCGAATTAATTATGCTGCCTTCCTTTGCTTTGTGCCTCTGATCCATTGGCCTTGTGCTTTATTTTGATATGTCTGATTTGTACTTGATAGGTTTGTTTAGACTAAAGGAAATTATCTTCATCTGCTATTTAGCCCACAAGGTATGGTTTAAGGAAAAAGTAATATGCAAATACCTCATCCTAGATAAAACCTTGCTCCTGCATGTGTTGACAGACATGACAAATATATAAGTGGAAAGTTGTTGATACTTAGATATTTTCAAGTATTAGCTATGTTTTAGTTATGTTGGAAGGACTTCTGTTTCGCTTGATTACACTTGCACCCTGTATATATAGGAAGATACACATCGTATTGGTCAATTGATTCAGTTACAAAGATGATACAATACAATTCCTTTCTTTCTCTCCTCAATCCAGAGTTACAAAGATGAAACAATACAACTCCTTTCTTTCTCTCCTCAATCCAGGGCTACTGGATTCTGCTTTCACTGTTTAGATTCTGCATTGTGACATGGTATCAGATCTTGGACTGGTATAGCTCTTCTTCTCTCCATATCGATTTACCCTCGCCAGGAAGTTAATTGCATTGACGACTGTGAGTCACAAAATTAGGCTTCTCAGCTCAGACGAGAAATTGATTTTCTGCCCAAGTTTTCTGGATGCTCATCCAATTTAATAGAGTTCCTTCTTTGGTTGAGCCAGAGTAAGAAGGTATTGTTCTTCCCTGTCTACGGTTTTTGGCTTGCTGCCCTAATTTTGCCTGATTAGGATTGATACATATGGTATTTTCCCCTCTTCCTGATTGTTGAATGAGGAAATGGCTCCTCCAGAGGTAAATATGACTACTGCTACGAACACATCTAATGTGGATTTTGCTTCTGTTACTATCCAATCTTCACATCCATACTACTTGCATCCTCTTGATAGTCCAGAGAAGGTGTTAGTTACTTCTAAGCTCAATGGAACTGGATATGGGGAGTGGAGGAGGAGCAATAGATTGTCTTGCAATAACAAATTAGTGCTGTTAATGGAGCCCAAGTACGCCAACCCAAAATTATCCCTAGTTTGAAGCATGGTGTAGAGCAAATGACACGGTGCTTACCTGGATATTAAATAGTCTAGAACTTAAGATCAGGGATAGTGTAATGTACACAGGAAGTGCAGAAAAACTACGGAAAAACACCAAGAAGTGATATGGACAGGCAAATGGAACTAACGTACACCAAATAAGAAAAGAATTGCTTCTATTTTCCATGGATCTTCAAACAATTGCTTCATATTTTCCAAATTGAATAAGTTGCAGGTCTAACTTGCATATTCAATTACCTACCCTGCTTGTACATGTGGTTGCAAAGAGGCTTTTCAGAAAATGGAAGCGGAACAGGGACCAAATCAGTTCTGATGGGAAGAAGGAATCAGAATGCGTTTACACAGAGGGTAACTTTTGACAACAAAAGGATTAACATGTTCTGCAGATATTGTAAGAAACCTGGTCGTGTCATTGGCAACTGTAGAAAACTTGCTCATCAGAATAGTCAAAACAGTTCCCAAACAATTTCAATTGTGCAAATAACTCTTCAAATCAGTACAAGAGGGCTGCTGCTTGTGTGTAGGGGACTGATCCTCAAGATCAAGTTGATATGAGATCATAGATTTCAGGGACGTCTGGCGAACCTAAAAGTAAGGGAGCGTAGTTTTCAGACATAATATATAAATGTCTTTTAACTCGGCTTCAACTAACAGTTATGCCCTCCAAAATAGGTGTTACATGTGTCAGTCAACTTCACAAAGCATCAACCACCTTATGCTTCACTACCCTTTTGAAACACACTTTTGGAACATGTTCCTAGCGCTTTTTGGTGTAAGTTGGTCCATGCCCTTCAATATCAGAGATGCCTACACTAGTTGGAGCTCTATGGAAGTTGGAAAATCCATCAGGAAAATTTGGATCATGACCCCAACTTGTATTTTTTGGTTATTTGGAATGAAAGAAACAAGAGATATTTTGGCGGAGTTTTAACTCCAATTTCTAAGCTTAAGGCTAGTTATTTGGTCAACCTTTTTAGTTGGGCCAACTTTTCCCCTGTGAATAACTTAGATCACTACCTGGAGTTTGTCAGCTCCTTAGCTTCATAAGTTTTTTCTTCTTACTGAGCTGACAGATCCCTCCTTTTGTATCTTTGCATCTACTGGATGCCTTGGTAAAATCTCACTTCATCAAAAATAAAATAAAATTTGAGCATGTAGACATGCGTCCTGCGTAACATATTACACGTTGGACACCAAATTGTCATGTAAGACGAATATGTCTATTTGTTCAATTTTATACAAGTTTAAGTGTCTATTTTTGCATACCTAAAGTTGGAGGACATAAATGTTAGTTGAAGTCAAATTAAATGATACATTTATATATTATGCCTAGTTTTCACCAGAGCAGTTGACTCAAATGATGCATGTGCTGCAACAAATGATGAGTGTACATATTCTGACCATGGCTCCCCTAATTCTACTTCTGCCATTTATGCATGTTTGGTAAACACATCTGATTTTTGTTTCTTTGCTTGTAATATGTTTAGTGTAGTTGATAATCCTTGGATCATAGACTCAAGTGCTAATCATAATGATGTAACTCCAGTAAAATCTTGTCCCACAAACATCACTCTTCTTTCAGTTCCTTACCGTATCACCTTGCCAAATGGCTACATCACTTGAATGGAACACTAATGATGATCAGAGACGGATCTAGGATTTGGAGGTTGTGGGTGCGACATCGTTCAAGTAAAATAAAATGATCGGTTGCTTTAATTTTGGGTTACAATTCGGGTTATTAATTTTTTTCCATTTTTATAAACAAATCAATCAAACATGCATGTTAGTAACATTTTAAACAATTCAATTTTTATTTCCTTTTAAGAATTAGAGGTCTTACTCGCTGAAACTGAGGAAAAAAAAGATTTTTCACATAAAAGTTTGAGCTTGAGTAAACCATCCAATAGTATTAACTTAATATTCATATTCCATTGACTTAATATGTTGTTGCAAATATGTAGCAGGGAAAGAATAAAATTGTAGTTTCAACCTAGTCATCTTACTTAGCAAGAACGTCGGCGAAGATCGAAACAACCTTTAAAATTAAAAAAACTCTAATAATAATATTCATCATTTTAAAAAGTTATATTTTTTAAAAACTACTGTTCAAATATATTCTTAATAATATTTATGTCACGTTCATAATTCAATATTCATTAATTGATAAAGAATAAACACGTAAGACTTATATCAAGAGATTAATAATTAGTGAAAGAGAAAGCTTTTACTAAAAAATAATTATGAAAAGGGGTCAATTTGAATTAGAATAGTAAATAAATAAAAATGAATGGAAGAAAAAAAAGTTAATGCCCTTCACACATTAATGAAAAAGACATAAAAGAAAAGAAAAGAAAAAGAAAGAAAGAAAAAGTGTCACCTGTGAGCAAGGCAAAAACTAGGGCTGCTAGCGAGGTTCAAACCTACGTTAGAACTGTGGCAGGCTAACTCCTGCGTCAATTGAGCCGTTCACCATTTCATGTTGTGGGTGGCAAAGTAAATATTTATTAAATTGTTATACATATATACATATATATATATACAAAGTTTTTTCCGATATCACTGGGTGTCGTGGCACCCCCACCCGTCCACATAGATCCGCCACTGATGTTGACACTCTACTTTGACCTTGGTCAAACTTAAACATTAGATATATGTATCATGGGATACAAGTTCACTAGCTTCTGCAAACCTAGTCTGGAGTCTGCGAACGCGAAGGGCAATTTTGCCTGCACCAGCTGATGCACATCAACTGTTTTGGCCCAACTTTAAAATTTTCAACAAGGTGCTCAGGATTCACTCAGAACCCTATATACGCAAACGTAATATGTTACCCCAACAAACTCGACAGTCCGAACTCAACATAGATGTTGAAACTTCTAACCAAGGTCATCTTGATAAAAAGTGAGTCACATACCCAAGCTTCATTTTAAGTCAAATTCTATAAGAGGGCTCAAAATGAAATAGAAGTCTCGGGATCCGCACAAAAGGTCCTTCAAGATTAAAATCGATGTTTCGAAGCTAAAAAAATCATCAGATTTACATTCTGAGGCCGTATTCTTGAACTTTTGACCGAAGTCAACCGTTCAAATTTTAAATGCTCCAAAACACGAAAACTTGCACAAAACACAAATGAACGGTCAAGCGATTGAACTGTTAATCCCAACAAGTCATAAATGACTTGGAGCCTCTACATAAAAATTTTAAACATTGAACAGATCATAAAATAACATAAATGATCTGGAGGGTCATTACACCATTCCTCAAGATGATGGAGTAGGAACACTTTCATAGATATATTTGTCACTTTCTTGATATGACCATAAGAGAAGACAAAAGTGTGAATATATAGGGTTAGAGAGGGGATCTAGTTGTAATTAGTGAAACCCAATGGGATGCGAATCTTATTGGGTTAAGCCCACAATGCCACCTCACAGGATCCACCAAGAACATACAGTACACAAATTAATATCAATTATCACAATATAATTAGACTCGCGTTTATGGACTACCATAGAGTTAAAATATAAATTAAATATTAAAATAATTTAAAGTCATTTTTAAAAAAAATACATATTCGACAACTTAAAACACCTAAATATAAATTTAAAATGATTCAAACAACAACTCTAGAATAAAAATACATCAAGATTTCATCAAATTCCATCGAAACTTCAAAATTTAAAAAGAATATTAAGTGGATTTATTCTTATGGATCCTAAATTTTTGAAAATATGATAATTTTCTCAATTTTAATAGTTAGAAAATGAGCGACTTATCAAATCAAAGCACTCAACAAGAGGAAAAATGTTTTAAGGTTGCAACCTTATTTTGTAAAAATTTCAACTACCAAATTTGGAATTATAAAATCATAATTTCTAGTAATAAAAGTTAGATATTAAATGATGTCTTTTAAGCTCTGATATCACATGTTATATTCTTAATATAATAAATTTTTAAATCAAACGTGATAATATGAGATAAAATAGGTAAAATAAATTGAATCATGCGATATAATTATTTAGTCCTAATGAATTATAGGACGAACTCGATTTTCCTCTTACCCTATAAGACAACTACCACACACTTACACACACCACCTCACTAGACTTGTCAAGCACATAAAGTGCTTGACTCAAAATAAAATATCACATTGTCTCATATAAAGAAAAAAAACATGTTGTAAAACTATGTGGATGACCATGTGACCATTCATTGTATCTAACTATTATGCTCAAGTAATGAGGCCAACACACAATAACATGTTTGTATGCCCAAGTAACTTAAATTCATGAGGCTTATATATAGTCTATTAGTTACTCATCTTAACTACGATAAAAACATAAAAGTGAAAACAAAGTTACTTGCTACTACTCTCTCTTCTTTTCTTCTTGTCATTTTATTTTTTCACATATTCTTTGTTTTATAACACGTTATCAATATGAATTTGTTCATTCTTGATCAAGAATCAGTGGCATGCTTTTGTTGCCCAAATAAGTCTATATTAATTTTTCTTCACATATAGTGATAAATATATTATGTTGGTTGATCTAAGACTGGGCACCGGATCGGGATGTACTGGTATCGATCCGGTACCGGTCCAATACCATTCTGATCCATTTTGATCCGATAGTGTATGAGATGGAACGGGACACCGTGAATCGGTACTCGGGACGGGACAGAACTGAATATTGATCCCGGTAATCGCAATAAATTTTGGTTCCTATCCGATTCCGGTCCGGTAATCCGATTAATTATTTTTTATTAATTAATTAATATTTTATAATTTATATACAAAAAAAAAATAAGGCTAAAAAGCCTTTAAGGCTTTGACCTTTCGTCCTTTGAGTCTTTGACTCCTTTCCCATTGCCCCAAGTCCCTTTTTCTAAGAAGTTGTCTGCCTCCTGACGCCTGCCCCCTTCCCACTGCCCCAAGTCCCTCGTCCCAACTCCCAAGACTCCCAATAGCAATTTTTCCAATGTCTCCAACTCTCCATTTCAATGATAATATTTCCAAACACATAATTACAAATTTTTAAAAACTATATATACTCCCTCTCTTTATTTTTTTAATTACAATTTACGTATTTACAGTAACAACTAACAATTATTAATTTCTCTCAATTCTTAATCTTTCTCAAAGTTTGGAGGAGGAATCATCTTCAAACTTCAAGTTTCGATATTAATTTTTCAATTTTCGGTTATAATCATTTGCTCTTTACACAAACATCTGGTAACTTTGTTCCACTCTCTAATCTTATGTTTATTTTTTTTATTTATTATTTGTAAGTTTTTCTTATTATATTTTATTTGTTCTTGTTAAATTTCGTATTTTATAATTTATAATTTTATATCATAGAGTCTTCTAAAAAAAGTTGTACAGATAAAATAGGTGTTGCAGAAGGAGTAAAAAATATGTTTATAAGAACTAATAAAGGTTCTAGTTCTTCTAAATCTAAAGTTCCTCTTGTTATAATAAATACAGATGAATTTACGCATGTGAATGAAACTAGTTTTTCTCGTCCTGATCCTATAGAATTTAATTCAGATAGTCCTATAATTCCCCATGAGCTTTATGAAAGACATTATAGTAATTATCAAGAAAATGAAGAAGTAGCAATTGATGAAGATGAAGAAGTAGATTTAGATGATACACCGACTAGTCCCGACCTCAATACTATTGAAGTTCCACCTCAGGAGGACAATCCTCCGGTTGGAACTAGTCGTCCTCCTATTATTCAAACTAGGTGTAAGACCAAGGTAGAATGTACTAAAAAAATCACATGTGTGGAAATTTTGTTATTTGAATGATGAAAAAACTTTTAGTATATGTAATATTTGTAAAAACCAATTTAAATATACATCTGGTGGGAGTGGAGGTTCAACGGGGGAATTAAAAAAACATTTGATCCTAAAACATAAGAAAGAGTGGTTTGCATATTTATCTTTTCTTGGTGTTAATGAAGATTCTAATGTTGAAGCATCAGTTAGAGGGTCAAATATGGTTCAAGATGAATTAAATACCTCGAACCCAAGTGGTCCTCTTACACATCAAACCTATAATAAGGATTGTGATCGTGAAAATTTTGCTAAAATGATTGTTGTTTGTGGTTTACCTTTTAGTTTTGGAGAACATCTGGGTTTTATTGCATATATTTATAAGACAAATAATCATAGTTTTATTGGTTTATCAAGAGGCATGGTAAAAAGAGATATTTTTAAATTTCAAGAAAAATATTGTCAATATTTGCATGCCTATTTTGAAATAATGGATTGTAAAATTGTTGTTACCACTGATATGGGTCGTAGTCCTAATGATTTTGATTAATTAACTGTTACTGCACATTGGATTGATTATAATTGAAATAATGGATTGTAAAGTTGTTGTTACCACTAATATGGGTCGTAGTCCTAATCGGTTATAAAATTTGTCAACAGGAAAAAATTGGGATGTATATTGCTACTACCGTGTTGGATATTTTAGATTTTTTTGATCTTTGTGATAGAGTCATTAGTATTACTTTAGATAATGCTTCTACTAATTTAAATGCTATTAATATGCTAAAACCTAGACTTTGTCCTATTAGTAAATATGCTTTTCATGTTAGATGTGCTGCACATATATTAAATTTGGTTGTTAGTGATGGTGTGAAATTATTTTAAAATAGTTGTGAAAAAATTGATAATGCTTGTTTTTTTATTTTTAATATGCATAGTAGTAGTAGAATTAATCTATTTAAAGAGCTTTGTAATGCATGTCAACTTCCATTTAGAAAAGTTCCAAAGCATGTAAAAAATATATGAAATTCCTTTTATGATATGCTTAAAGTTGCTTATGCATATAGAGAACCTGTTACGATGCAATTTAATTCTCATAATGCATATTCTAATTCAATACTTAATGATAGTGATTGGTAAGAAGTAAATGAACTTAGAATATTTTTGAAATCATTTTATGATGCTACTAAATTTTTTTCTGGAATGTATTATTCTACTATTTCTGAAATTTTGATACATGTATGTGAGATTTCATCTCTCTTTGTTGAATATAAAACAAATGAACTATTTGCAAATGCTATTGAAGCAATGATTTCAAAATTTAAGAAATATTTTTTTCCTATGCCTCAAATTTATTTAACTGCAATTCTTTTCAACCATGAACATAAAGAATATGGTGCAAAAGCTTTAGTTGAATTCATTTATCAAAATTTAGATATTCAACCAGATGAAGAACATGATTTGGTAACATGTCAAAATAGTATAAATTTACTTGCTAAAGAAATGTAAGATAAATATTGTTCCTTAGACAATGTTGAAAATCCTCAAATGTCTATGCCTCAAGTAGGTGCCCATGGTAGAATGAAACATAAACTTAGTCTTGATTCTTCTAATAAATATGAGTTTGTTAAATATCTTGAACAGAGTTCAAATAATATTACAAACGAGGAAGGTATACCACAACTTCTAAACTGGTGGAGGGTTCGTGGAACTCAATTTCGAAAACTTAGTAGGATGGTGAATGACGTGCTTGCAATTCAAGGATCATCAGTAGCTTCGGAGGTAGCTTTCAGCGCGACAAGATTTCAAATTGGAGACCACAAATATTCATTAGCAGAAGATAGTTTGGAGATATCGATGTTGTTTATAGATTGGATAAATGTTGAGTGGAGAAATCAATGACTTCCAAAGTTAAGTAGTCAATATGAACTTTTCAAAGATTCAATTGGATATGGTAGTGACGACGGCATGGAACTTCAAGATTGTCAGCGAGCTTTACCAAGATCAGTAATTGATAACGGTCAATCTATAGCTGAATTAGAGAAAGGCTTTGTAGGACGATACAACTATTAGTATTACATTCGAGGCTTAGTTGAAACAAAACCCTTCCTAGAAGGTGGCTTCGTAAATTAGGCACTCTACTAATAGTTGTAAATTGTAATACAAATTTGAATAAATTGGATTGATATCTTTTTTAATTTGTGTCAATGTTATATACTTTAATTTTTATTTAATTTTTTAAAGTACAAACTTAAGTTATTTAAATCACAAGTTATAAAGTATAACTTATAACATATTAATAAGTAATAACATATAAACGATTCAAATTCAAATCTTGAAAACTTAAGCTCAATTTTTTAAAAAAAAACAAACTTTATGAAACTAACTTACAGACTTAATAAGTAAAAGTTATAAAAATATTTTTTTAAAATAAACTTTAGTAAAATTACATTACAAATTTCAAAACTATTAAAATTTAAACTTAGAAAAATAAAAATGCATTCATATTTTCGTGATTCAAAATAACTAAAAAAAAATACTATTTTTTGAAATATGTGTCGTCCCGTTCCGGTCCGGACCGATCCGATACCTTCCCGGTATATAGTGGGACGAGACGGAACCAAATATTCATCCCTGTAATCCCGATCCGCTTCATCCTGATACCGGTCAACAAACCAATCAACTTGTCCCATTTCGGTCCGGTACCAGTTCGTTCCAGTGGTGCCGATCCGGTCCGATTTCCAGCCTTAGGTAACATCTACATGTTTAGTCTACTTCTTCATATGTTTCTATTTGAAGCAAATGTTTCAGTAAATAATTTTTACCTAATACTAGTTTTGAGACACGTGAGTTGCACTTGAATATCAAATCATGTACTACACTATTTTTAAAAAATAATGTCAATATTATTAAATTAATACTTTAAGTAAACAATTATAAATGAAATTATAAAGCATAAGTTCCTATAAATAGTGGATGTGAACTTTCTTATGATTACTACTGAAATTGTCAAATCAAAAAAGTTATGTGACACCACTCTATGACCTCCAATTAGATTTATCTTTTCCTTCTTTTGTGTGCTTTTAAAATAAAATAATAGAAATAAATTATAGAAAGATATACCAAATTGAGTGTTTGAAGAAGAAGAACAATAGAAAACTTAAAAAGTTTGTAGTTTAAAAATGTGAGGAAACCTCTCTTTTTATAACCATTATTGTGTCTTGTCAAAAAAGTTACAAACCTTTAAAAAAATCAGAACCCTTTAGAAAAGTCACAACACTTAGAAAAGGTCATAACTCGTTAGAAAAGTCATAACTCTTTGAAAAAGTCACAATCCTTTGGAAAAGTCACATCCCTTTAGAAAAGTCACAACCCTTTGAAAAGTTTATAACTCATCTAAAAAGTCATAACTCTTTAAAAAGTCATGACCCTTCAATGTGAAAAGATGTTTGCTTTTAATATGATATTATATATATATATATATATATATATATATATATATATATATATATATATATATATATATATATATATATAGAAGACATACTAAATTTTGTGTTTTAATTCAGGAGTATTATAATAAGTTAACATTTAAGATAGTAGTTCATACTTTTAAGGTAGTATAGATAGACAGAAATTAAAGATATATACAGATTTATCTAATTTTAATTTGATATGAAATTTTAAAAAATAAGGAAGACTTTTATTTTAAGGATATGTAGACTATACAAAAATGTCTTTTAACTTTGTGATCTTAAACATGTAACATAAAATGTTGGAATTGAAGAATTCCCTCCCCCTCTCCCCCCCCCCCCCCCCCAAAAAAAAAAAAAAACACACACACACACACACAAAAAAAAAAGAACATTCTTATTATAAACAGAATAAAAATACAACAAATAAATTGGAAAAAGAGGAATACTTAAAGGACCATTTTTAGAAATCATAATTTTTTTATTTTATAATTATCACAATGATCACTATTATAATTTTGTCCTTCACATCCATATTTATATGTTCAATCATAAACAATGTGGATAATCATGTGACCCTTCATTGTACCTAACTATTATGCTCAAGTAATGAGGTCAACACACTGTAGCATTTTTGTATGCTAACTTGAATGCATGAGGCTTATACATAGCCTATTAGTTACTCATCTTAAGTATGAGAAAAACACAAAAGTGAAAAGAAAGTGTTACTTACTACTACTCTTTCTAGTCTTTTCTTCTCGTCATTTTATTTTATTACATATTCTTTATTTTATAACAAAACCTATTTTTAAAAAAATGAATAGTCTTATATTTTTCATCGATGGAATGTTGATGCTGGAATTTATGAAAAATGCAGGTTTTTATTTTTTTGAAGCTCATATTTTACTGAATCAAATGAACCTAGTAATTGTGATTTCAACTGGACACAATTCATGTGATTACGTATTCAATTTGTCTAATTTATCAATGCAAAGGATTGAGTACTTGTTGGATAAACTAAATAATTTTGTGAATGGAGAGATGATTCTTGAGTTGACCCTAATGGAAAGAAAAAAGAAGAGGAAAATGGTGTATATGTAGAAAACACACAACTAGAGAGAAGGGAGGATATTATTTATTGATGATAATTGTGTACAATACATATTCTACTCATACAATTACATACGGCTACAAGTAGAATCCTAATACAACTACAAATCTAAGGAGATATGTTATAATAGGATTAGAGTCAGGATACTAGGTATACTACTTCTATTCTAACTCTATTTCGCAACACTTCCCCTCAAGCTAGTGAGAGGTGGAACACTCACTCCTGGCTTGCTTCGAGAGTTTGTGAACTCCTGTTTTTTCAATGCCGTGGTGTGAATGTCAGCTACTAGTCTTTTGATCGAACAAAGCGTATGACAAGATGTCCTCTGGCTAAGTTCTCCCTAACAAAGTGATAATCCATTTCTACGTGTTTAGGTCTAACATGTAAGACTGGATTTACAATCATGTATAAATGTTGATGTTGTCGTAGAACAATATAGTATTTGTCTTTAAGTAAACTGTCTCTTAGGATATAGGTGATCCATGTGATTTCTGCAATAGAGGCAAGTGGCCTCTATTATGCCTCAGCACTAGACCTTATTGCTTCTTGGAGGCCCAAGATATGTAGTTTGCACCTAAGTAAATTGTGTATCCTGTAGTTGAACTTCATGTTGTTACACAATCTCCCCAGTCTGCATCTGAAAACCCATATAATATGAGAGGTGATTGTGCAACAACTCTTAGACCATATTGTGAAGTACCCTTCACATATCTAAGAATTCTTTTCATTGCCTGAAGATGCTCACTGTTTGGAGTTTGCATAAACTGACTAACCAAGTTGATGATATGCCAAGTTTGGTTAGAGTGAGTCATTAGAGACTTCCTAGAATGCTCCTGTACGTAGAGACATCAATCGAATTGTTTGTGACCTGTTGTAAACCATGTTTTATGCCAATGGTGTACTGACTGCTTTGGAAAGAGCCATATCAGTCTTTCTAAGTAGCTCAACAACATATTTTCCTTGATTCAAATTAATACCATCCTTGAAGTATCTTACCTCAACTCCTAGGAAGAAATGTAATGGTCCAAGATCCTTCATGGAAAACTCCCTTCCAAGCCCTGTTATTATATTTGCAATGAGCTCAGAAGAGCTACCAGTGATTGTTATATCATCCACATACAACAGAAGCAGAATCATCTCTCTATCACACTGAAGTATGAACAATGAGGAATCTGTCTTAGTACACTTAAACCCAATGTGAAGTACATGGATACTGAACCTATCAAACCAGGCCCTAGGTGCGTGTTTAAGACCATACAATGCTTTCTTGAGTAGGCAAACATGTTTTGGATACTGTTCATCAACAAAGCCGGGAGGTTGGCTCATGAACACTTTCTTCTGGAGATGTCCATGCAAGAAAGCATTTTTGACATCTAATTTTCTGATAGGCCATTGTAGACTAAATGTAACTGATAGTACTACTAAGGTATCTTCAAAGTCAATGCCTTCAAGTTGTGAATATCCCTTTGCCACTAACCTGACTTTGTACCTATCTATAGCACCATCTAACTTTAATTTGGTCTTAAACACACATTTGGAGCCCACTACATTCATGCCTACAGTTCTTGGTATCAAGATCCAAGTCTGGTTTTTGTGCAAAGCGTCAACTTCTTCGTGTATTACTTTATACCAATGTGGACTTGCTAGTGCTTGTTTCACAGTAGTAGGTTCCATGCTCAATTTTTCTGTCGCTTGTGAGGTGTGAGTTATGTACATTTGCTTAGCTTTATGCCTTGTGACCATGTGGTGTCCCTCTGCATTATCTTCTACACCTTCATTTTCATTTATAGAAGTTTCCATAGGATTAGTATGCTTAGTGTTAAGACAATTTGAGAAGTCAACTTCCAGTTGTACATTGGGCACTTGCACTTCATTGGTGCCATTACACTTGTATTTGTAGGAGTCCAATTTGTTGAGTTATCAATACCTTGATCATCTCCTAACAGAACTTCCACATCTTGACCATCGTTGTTGTCACTATGGTTGTCTTCACTATCATACTCTGAACTAGAGGTGGTCAGAACTTGTCCAGAATGTTAAGGTGACCCTGGGTGTCTACCACTGTTATAGTTGTTGGTGCAATTGTTTCATTCAAGTTGTCCAACACTTCCTTTGAAGAGATAGTGTCACTTGAACTGGTATCTAGATCCTGCATAGTGGAGAAAAATTCAAGGAAAATGGCAAGATGAGGTGAGGCATTAATATTACGCTTATCACTCTGCGCTTAGGGCAATACGAGCTTATCAAATATGACATACCTAGACACATACACCCTCCTGGTATGTGGGTGGTAGCACCTATATCCTTTGTGTAGGCTACTATAGCCAATAAATATACAAGAATATGTCTTTGGTGAGAACTTAGTCTTTACCTTTAGGGTAAGGATAACATCTGCAATAAAAGACTTTCAGGCTATTATAATCGGGAGAGGCACCAAAAAGTTTCACAAACGGGATCCCATTCTTTAGAAGTGAGGAAGGCATTCTATTTATTAGAAACACATTAGTTAGAAAAGTTCAACCCATAAAAATTAAGGCAACTTAGCATGAAACAACACAATCAGGCCAATTTCCACTATGTGTCTATGTTTTCTCTAAGAAACTCAATTTTGCTCAGGAGTGTGAGGACAAGATATTTTCCTAATGATGCCACAGGTATCCAAATGCTTGACAAACTCAATTTGGATAAATTCACCACCTCCATCACACTGGAAAATTTTTATAGTTTTTGAAAATTGTCTTTCTACCATTTGTTGAAACTTGAGAAAGACTTCAAAGAATTTAGATTTCTTCTTCAAAGGATAGAGCCAAGTATATCTAGTATTATCATCCACAAAGAGATAAAGCCAAGTCTCTCTAGTACTATCATTCACAAAGATCACATAGTATTTCATATGTTGGGAAGACTCAACAGGTGTTGGTCCCCAAAGATCACAATGTATTTTGTGTAAAGGAATCTGCTCAATTTTATTTCTCAACTCAAAAGAAAGTTTACAACTTTTCTCTAATTTACATCTAGTACAGATACTGGTCACCTTATTCCAACTCCTAACATCGATACATTTATTGCTACTCAAAAATTTTAAAGACTTCAGACTAAGATGTCCTAATCTAGAGTGACAAATACTCTCTGAATTCTTCCAATCTTGTGTTGTTATTAAGGTAAAGAGATTGTTGTCTTCCAGTTGATAGAGTCCTCTTGCATTAGAGCCCTTGGCCAGTGGTGTTCCTGACTTCTTGTCCTTAATAAGATAACCAAATTCATCAAACTCAAGAGTTGCAGAATTGTCTTTTACAATTTTACTAACCGAAAGAAGATTTTTTGTGATTTTAGGGACTACCAATATATCTTTAACTTTTAAACCTGAATTGTTGAGATTTCCAACATGTGTCATTTCTAATTGTGAACCATTCCCAAAAATTATTTTCTCTATCCCATTATAGATTTAAAGATTAGATAGATTACCTAATATGTTTGTCATATGAGTTGTTGCACCAGAAGCCACATACATGGCAACATCTTCACCTGTGGTAACCTGCATGTTCATAGAAGATAGGACCTACGAAAGATCATCTTAAGTTTGATAAGAGTAATCCCACCTATAGAAGCACTTCAAAGCAGAGTGATTATTTCTACCATATATTTGACATAGAGTAGGCGTGGATTTTACTTTCTCACTGTTTGTAGTCTGCATATTCTGACTGTTTTGATTATTATTTGACTGTCCAGCAACCCTGAATCCTCTCCCACTTGAGTTAAAACTAAAGTTACCTCCTGTGATTGTAACTCCCTCGACCCTTACCTCTATGTGACGTAAAGGCCATGTTATAGTCTTGTTGGGACACCTATTCCTCTTCTTCTTTCATGTCAAAACCTCTAAGAGCATTGACAAATTGATTGAAGGAATTTCCCAACATAACAGTCCTAAATGTCCTGTAGTTTGGACCTAGTCCTCGGGCAAAGTTAATGACTTTGTTGTCTTCATCAACTGGCTTGTGTATGGCAGCAAGTCCATCACATATGCCTTTGAATTCTTTGAAGTAATCATCAAGTTTCTTGGTTCCTAACTTAATGTTCTACCGTTGTTGCTTAAGTTGGAACTCTTTATCCTTTGTTGCTGGAAGGTAGGCTTCCTTAAAGCATTCCCACATCTCATTGGTTGTTGAGCAACCCACAATGAGATACATGCTCTACTCAGTCATAGTTCTTGAGATCCAGGTTCTTAGCAGAAAATCTTGCTCATTTCAATTATTGTCGGAAGCTTTCTCCTATCCATTAACTGCCTTTCCATTGTTAACTTTGGCGGGAGTTTCAACTTCATCAGGTTTGTTTTCTTGGACCAACTTAGTCACCTTCATTACTTGCATCAGATATTAAAATTTGTCTTCTCCATATAAGGTAATTGGTAGGCTTAAGTTTGATAGGACACACAACCATAAGATGGTGCAATGAAGAAGTTGAGAAGGACAAAGAGGCTGATAGTGAAGAGGAAGTCATTGGTTCTTGAACAAGTTTGATGCAGCGTAGGTTTATGTGTGTTAATGTTATGATACCATGTAGAAAACACACAACCAGAGAGAAGGAGAATATTATTTCTTGATGATAATTGCATACAATACATATGCTACTTATACAATTACATACGGCCACAAGTAGAATTCTAGTACAACTACAAATCTAAGGAGATACATTAGAGTTAGAATAGGATTAGAGTTAGGATACAAGGTATACTACTTATATTCTCTTTCGCAACAGTATATATTTTACTATTATTTAATTACTATGAATGGAGAATAAGCAACCTCCTCTTCGTCAACACGTATGTTATTTGGAATTGATATTCAATTTGAGGCTATTTTGGTCAATTCATTCTTTTTCAAAGCTGCTTCTTTGCTTTTCTGAGACAACCACTTCTAAGTTCTTTGCTTGGACAATTGTAACCTATGTTTTGTGGTAGCTAACATATTGCCAATCATGTTTATATGTCATAATCGGACCCACTCTCTTGCTTTATCATGGAGCAACCTTATTGCTTTCTTTAGACATTTAATTATCGTGGTCATTTTTTTTTTCATTCTAATTTGTTTGTTTATTTTAGTTTAGTTTAGTTTGTTATATATTTGAGAACCACATAAACAATGTTATAGATTACAATAATTAATAATTTAAAAGATATAAAAATTTAGTTGACTCTCAAAATTAGACTGTGCCTGATAAAATGGGACTAAGAGAGTAACATATATACTGTTTGAGAATGACCTAAAAATTACTATAAATCACAATAATTAACAACTTAAAATATTGAAAAGACATATAAAAAAAAATTGGTTAACTCTCAAAAATTTATAGTGGCACTTAAATTGGCACATAGAAAGTAACATATGTTATTTAAAAATTACATAAAAAGTACTATAAATTACAATAATTAACAACTTAAAATATCTACAAGACAACAAAAAAAAAGGCTAATTTTGTATTGCTTGTGTCCTAATTTGGGATTGAGATGGTTTTAAAAAATTTAATTTTGATTATACATCATAAAATAGCCGAAAAATTGAGATGGTGTGATTTTTTTAAAATAACCGATCAAACCGTCCCATTTGACAACCCTACTTCTACTCTATTTACTTTTACGTAAATTTAGAAAGATATGTTTCATTTCTACCTTCATTCTCATTGCTACATTTATTTGCTAATTGAAATTGAAATTAAAAAAACAAATGACAAATAAGTTTCTATATTAGCTTACTTATGAGCAAAACATATTATAACAATATTTACTAATTTTTTAATAGTACATAATGTATAACAGTTAGGGGTGTACAAAATTGAATCGAAAATCGAATCAAACCGCAAATTGAGTCAAACCAAAAAAAAACCCCCAGACTAGTGATTTGGTTTGACTTGGTTTGTTATTGAAAAAAAAAACTGACTATATTTGGGTTGTATTGGCTTTAACTAAAAAAACAACCTGAGACCAAACTAACCCGACATTATATATATAATTTTAAAATTTATTTTATACATAAAAATATTTACTTTGATATAATTTTTAAATATTTCTTATACTTTTTCATAGTTTTTATCTTTTAATATATTATTTCAAGTTTGAAACTTAGAAATCTGAATGGTCCAATAAAAATTATAGTCCACCGATGTTGGTAATTATAATAAAGCTTAAATCAAAATCAAATTAATACTGATGCAAAAAGAAAATCAATTTAACACTAAGAATGACAATAATATTGAACATTTGTTCTTTAGTCTTACATTGGTTTAGACAATTAAAATACATAATCTAATTTTAATTTCCTTTAATATTTAGTCATGTAACTAATACTTATTAAACTTATTTTAGCATGATTTATTACTTTTAGATTATGATCATTTTCATTATGACTTGTTAATTTGCAATATTTGTTTTATGCGATTTCATTATTATTATTTTTGTTGGATATTTTAGTGTCATTAATCATATCATATTTTGTGTTATTTTTTAAAGAAACACCTTTGATAGTTGGATTTTGGTAGGACTAAAGAAATTTTTGAAGTACAAGTAAATTATATGTTTGTATGAATACTTTACCGGAAAAACCCGAAACAACCCTAAAATCCGAAAAATCCGAAAAAATTTGAAAAAAACCCGAGTTTTATTGATTTGGTTTGGTTTATAAATTTAAAAATTCGACACAAATAATTTGATTTGATATTTGAAAAATCCAAACCAACTCGACCATGTACACTCCTAATAACAATAATATAACTTTATCCCAGTTGTATAACTAAAAATCTTTCCTAATAGATGAAAGAGAAGGAGCAATTTTTTATCCTTTTTTTGTAATATATAAATAAAATATTTTAACTAATGTAAACCTACGTCCCAGCAAATACATATTGGACAACCTAAAATATCTAAACAAAATTTAAATTTGGGAAAAGCCATAAATTTTCCCGTGAACTTGTGATGAAAAGTCAGTTACATGATTAAACTATTGTAATGACCTATTACACACCTGAATTATTTAAAAGTGAATTTATTTCAACCCTGACAAACATACAACCAGTCAGATGATGAGAAAGTGTTTCACACTTCCGTCACGTCATTAGCATATCACTGCCACATCAATACTTACGTCAGATTTCAAAAAAGAAAATTCATGTCACCCAATTGCTTCTTCTTCCCTATACACCATCAACTCCACCATTAAACCACTACCATTGCTGTTACTATCACAAAATTCACTTCTCCATCACCATAGATTTCACCACCCACAACCAAATTCACCACCGGAATCTTCCACAATCACTGCCATCATCAAAAATTGATAGCAACCATAATAAATTTAACTGCATTCATCATTGAAACCGTATAGCTGCCATTGAAATTCATCACAATCATACCATAAATTTCAGCATCCACATCAAAATCATGAGTTTCATTGTCATTATCGAAATTAAAAGTCATATCACCACTAATTTTATAATTCATCACTAAACCCACCACAAAAGATTATCACAATCACAAATTTAATTCAAGCTCAAAGAGGAGAATGACAAAAACTTGCAATATTTATTTGCAAAGATCTTTGTTAGACAATTGAAAAATTAGTGCTCAATTTATTATTACTGATTTTGAAGAAAATCTAGAGAGAATTTTCTGAGAGAGAAGAAAGATCTATGAACATACATTAAAATAATGAATTTTGTGCAAAACCCAGAAACTTTTTACACAGAAAAAGAAAGATCTAAAAAAAAATCTTATTTCAAATGCTCACAATCAACAAAAAAGACAAATAAATTGAATAATCAGTGCTTGACTTGAGGAATTTGATGTGGAATTAGTACGAATTGACCAATTTTAGATATCTTGCTGGAAAAAATTTCGAACTGTAAACCTAATTAATTGAACAACTTCACAGATCATTGCAATGAATTTCTATCCCACAATGTTTTTTTCTATTTTTCTCTTGAAAATTAATCATGAAAAAAAATTATCTTTCTCATTAGCCATAGCAAAAAGAGTGTTTGTGATAAAGAAAAAATGGAGGAGAAGAAAGATAGGTAACGCTATGAAGAAGAAGAAGGGTGGGGTGGCGGAAAATTGCCTTTTTTTAACTCCAATGTGCCTTATTTAATTTTATTTTCATGTTAGCTTCCAGGGTGGTATTAATTCACATTTGAATAGTATAGGTGTATAATAGGTCGCTCCAATAGTTTAATCATGTAACTGAATTTTCGGGACAACTTTAGGAGTGTATTTAAGCCTTTTCCCATTTAAATTTAAATATCTAGCACCATTAGTGGAAACTTCATTAATAACATCACAAATAGAACCCGAAATTGGAGTTAAATAAAAAAAAAATCAGTCCATTAACTTCACTGTTCATCATTTATACACAATTCCAACCAAGTGAATTGTTGAAATGAAAGAAGAAAAGGATTAAGAACATCAACTATACAAATTTTTATTTTTTCTGCAGGTCACCAAGCAAGTAATCTTGGATCAAGCTTTTCAGATTCCGAATAGTGGAACCAGTAACTCTAGCCAACACATCTACCTTAGCTGAGGGGGTTACTGCTCATCCTTTCCAGAGTAATAGTACTGAAATACACCAGAGAAATCCTTTGCCTCATGTCCGTTATTGCAGAGCTCTGTGAAGCTGGATACAGATATGGATTTCAGATACTTAGATAACATTAACTCCAACAGATAATGCTAATAACCAGAAATGATATAATAACATGCTGTTATGAGAGAGTGTTGCGATATTAGTTCCTTGAAACGGTGTCACCCAACTGTTTAAATGTTAGCAAACCTTCTCCCTACTATATGTTATGTACCACTTTGCTCCATTTTGTATCGAATGAAGATTTTTCATATGGCATCCACATGGTCCATCGTGCACCAAGTTGTGAATTGCCCAACGCTTATTTAAGTCCTTTTTGAGGCTCAAGAACTGAAGATAGTGGTGAAGTGTTCAGAACTTCATGGTCAACAGAGAATTTACAATGCTAAACGAGTCACAACAAAATTGAGGACATAATCAACGACTAAAATTGGATAATCACATTGATCGAGTTCACAACCAAGATGTCTAACTGGAGAAAAGCACCCCACAGCAACAAGGTTTATTGACCAAATCTTATTGCGGAAAACAATTTTCAAACTACAGAGAATGCAGCACACTGAAAGCAAATAATAACAGATAAAACATAGAGCACTTTCTGATATTAAAATAATAACAGATAAAACATAAGCACTTTCTGATATTATTCCAGCACTAAGTATTTGCTCAGATAAATTATGAAATCTCTCTGACATGCATTATCATGATACACAGTACATTAGAAAGTCTACTCTGTTATAACTGTAAATTCATGTATTATCATTTACCAAGTGCATTATTTAATGAGTTCAAATAGCAAATATTTCAAGAAAATGTTGTCAATGCCTAGTAAGTTAGCATAGAATGTTGCAACTGTAATTGAATAGTATACTTCCAATTTCATGTATATGAAAGGAGATGCAGCTGAGAACATTACGGATGGCAAAATTCCTAAACCCCAGGTTAATGCATTGAGTGGACAGATAATAATGTACCGCCGGCAGATCCTTATTCTTTTAAGTATTAGTAAGACAAGTAGGTCCTATAATTGAAGTAACCACATAGCTTCTATTTCTAACTTCACATGCATACAATTGTCTGCAGTCTACACAACATTAATCATCTTATGTACTCGTTGCTGAAGTAGGTAGAACTTACATCTTCTCTGCTTGTAATGTCAAGGGACACTTGAATCCAATATCTTTTGCTGATGCTGCAGCAAGGTTCAGATCTTTAGCCTGAACAGAGGAGGACAAGAACATCCGTAACTGATGATAGCGTAAACCCCAAAAAGTATAATACAAACTAAACTATTGTTGACTTCCTATATATTGTGATTTCAAGTGATTAAACAGCAAAGAGTGAAAATGAAAATGAGTATAAAAGAAAAAGGAGAATACTTCATAACAAATTGAAACGGATCTTTGTTTAACTGATGTTACCCTGTACACCTAATGAACTCAGATCTCTCTCTTTAGTGAACACATAGGTGTTCAGATGCATCAAACACAGACACAAAAAGAAGAGCAGATCAATTGCATACTCATAATTACCACAATGGATGAGCAAAAATATTGCCGGAAAGCCCACCAGAGAACACAGTTAAAAGAAATGCATATTAATGGTTCACTTTAAAGTGAACCTTAACATGCATTTATAAATGTAGAACTGAACCTTCATATTCTCAGAAATCTTAGCAAGTACGTAAGTACTATATCAAGATAGGATTGAACGTGTACCATCAACTTAGACGCAAAACCTCCAATGTAATTCCTTGAAGAAGGTACTCCATCCATCACCCCAGGCACTGGATTATATGTGTCACTGTCATTGCATAGACACAAGCATTAGGTTAAGTTAGTAATAAGCTACACTTTGATTTTGTATATGTGAGCAGGGGACAGATTTAGACGGTACAGACAAGATTTAACTAGCATAATTTTGATTTCATGGGGGCATTTATCATTTTGATAACAAGCCCTTCATTGTGGAGGCTTGGACCCTGGATATGGAATTCACTAGGGATGAGTTATACAGAGTCCCTATTTAGATTAAGCTACTGGGACTTGAATTCAAGTGTTGGAGCCCTAAAGGATTTAGTAAAATTGGGAGTCTTATTGGAAAACCTATCATGGTGGACCATAACACTGAGAAGAAGGTGAGACTCAACTATGCTAGGCTATTTGTGGAAGTTAATATGAATGCTAAATTTCCAGAGGAAATCACTTTTTGTGAATGAAAGAGGTGATCTAGTTGAGCAGAAAGTCACATATGATTGGAGGCCAACCTTATGCAATCACTGTCATAAGTATGGGCCCTAAGAGGAAATATGCAGGAAGAAGAAGGCTCCAGCAGTGAGGAAGCCAATTGTGGAGGCAGTAGAACCTATTAGACAATCACAGGTTGAGATTCAAGTCCCTCAGCAGATTAGGAACAAGTCTGTTTGCCAGCAACAAAGTCTTGCAACTTCAAGCACTCTATTGCAGGAAAACCATCCATAGAGATACAATAAGATAGCAAAGAATCTCCAGTTAGAAGAATAAGCATCAGGGTACCCCACCAAAGGGAAATAAAGCTCAGAATGCTCAGAATCAGGCAGCTTGGGTATCACCAACAAAGATTGGGAGGACAATAGTGCAGCAGACCCAGCAGACTGTAACACCAAACTCTTTCCAGTTATCAAATGAGGCAGGGTTGAATGAAGGAACAGTTGGAAATGTGGGATCTTAGGCCATTCTTCTCACAGGGAATGGTTAATATCTAGGATGGAATGTTAGGGGGCTTAATGGCTCCAACAAGCAAGAGGAGGTGAAGCTCCTTTGCAATGAAGAGCAGGTTGGGTTGATTGGCCAATTAGAAACTAAAATAAAGAGTAATAAGATTGAACAACTAGTTGAAAAATTGTTTGAAGTATGGCAGTATGTCACTAATTTGGCTCAGCATTATAATGGGAGGATATGGATTACATGGAGGCAGGATTATTATCATGTTGTACCTACCACAATGACTGCTCAAACTATTACTTATGAGGTATTGTATACCCTTACAACTATCATTTGATCTATTATTTGTATATGGATACAAAGGAGGAAAGGAGGGACTTGTGGGAAAGTCTGGTGAGGAATCATAGAACATGTCAGAAACCATGGATGATTCTGGGAGACTTCAACTCTATAGCCTGAGGATAAGATTTGTGGTAATCCAGTATCATGGTCAGAGGTTGTGGATTTTCATAATTGTGTTAAGGAGTGTGAACTGATTCAGCTACCACACATAGGCACTAAGTACACATGGAATGACAAGAATGGGGAGCAGAGGACCTCAAAAATTGACTGGATTTTTATCAATAATGAATGGCTGGATACGATGCCTTCTTGTAAAGCAATATACTTGCCTGAAGGTATTAGTGACCAGTGTCCAGCAAGGATGACACTGTAGGAAGGGACGCCTAGATCTAGGAAGCAATTCCGGTTTTGAAATGTGTCAGGAGTTCCAAAACTTGGTCAGAGCTGGTTGGTGGGCTCAAGTAATTCGTTGTAAAATGCTCCAAATTGTGAAGAAGCTCAAGTTCTTGAAGAAGAGCTTGAGGAAATTGAATGCTAAACACTTAAGAAACATTGTTACTGAGGCTGATGAGGATAGGAATGGCCTTAAAGAGGTTCAATTGAGGTTGCAAGCTGATCCTGGGAACATGGAGTTGCAACAAGAGGAGCATTTAAAATACCAAGCCTACAGAGAGTCTTCTTATTTAGCTGAAGTATACTTACAGCAAAAGAGTAAAGTAACTTGGCTGAGGTTAGGAGATGATAATTCCAAGTACTTCCATTCTGTGATTAAACATAGGAGATCCCATCAATCCACAACACAACTTAGGGATGATAAAGGTGACTGGAAGAATGATCTTGATCTAATTGCCCAAGTGTTTGTGGATTACTACAATGATTTGCTAGGGAGCTCCAACAAGGGTTAAAGTCTTCCAAAGTCTTATTCAGAATGGAGCTCTGTTAACTATTGATCAGCAGGTTAATTTAGTTATGCCGTTTACAAGACTGGAGGTGAAGTCTGCTGTCTTTAAAATTGATAGCAACAGGAGCCCTGGGCTTGATGGTTATGGCAGTGGTTTTTTCAAAGCAACACGGGATATTGTTGGTGAGGACATCACTGAGGCAGTCATGGATTACTTTCAGAACAGAAAACTGTTAAAGCAGTTGATCTCCACCATCATTGCACTTATCCCTAAAGTGGAAAATCCAGAGTATGCTAGCCAATATAGACCAATCTCCTGCTGTAATGTCTTGTATAAATGCATCTCTAGACTCTAATACTGTGGAAGCAAAATTCCATACTCTACATCCCTTAATGTGTTGCCCTCCTAACTTCTTTGGAAATACAAGTGGGTCAAGTGGGTTCATGAGGTATATATGAAAGCAACTGAAAGCATATGGGAGGCTCCTCCTCATAGTAGTTGGTATTGGAGGAAGATAAACTCTTTAAAGGAAAGAATGAAAAGTTGGCATGTACAGGGGAAGTATGGTCCGACTCCTACAGGTGAGTATTCTATTACTTGTAGCAATTTGGATTTAATAGTCTACCAACCTCGACTTGCTACTGTTGAGATTAAATGGACTGCAGTGGCCCAACCAAAGCACAGAATTATTATGTGGTTAGCAGCTCGAAACAGATTGCTTACAAAAGACATGTTGATGTTGAATAAACCAGTGGAGGAGAATGAGTGTTGCCTATGTGCCCATCAGGTTCCTGAGAACCCAAAGCACTTGTTTGTGGAGTGTAACTGGATCAATGCAGTTAGGACTGGGATGCTAGGGTGGACCAGAGTTGCACTTGTAACAGCAATGGAAGCGGTTCAAAAAGGAAATACTTGCAGCTGTGTGGGGAATGATCTACCATATATGGGGGGCTAGGAATTGGAAGATGTTCCAAGGGAAATACAGCAGGATGAAGTAATTGCGCACAGATAAAGAAAGACATTATAGGCAGGATAGATATACATAGTGGTTCCAAGAAAGTCAGTAGATGTAGAGAATTTATACACAGATTGAAAATTTAATAAGTTGTTTTTTGTCTGCCTGAGACCTACTTTTTTACTTCACCCTTCCTAGAAGGTGTTTGTTGAACAAGGTGCCCTTTAGGTTGTGATTTGTGGTTATTTGTTAATGGTTTCAGTTCACATTGTTTCCCAAAAAATAAAAATTGTGCAGAAGGCAAATATTTACTAAAGCAGACTATTTTTCATGCAAATAGGCTTTTTCATAAAGACATTTGTCTTATTATGGATTATAATAGTTCTTTAGTACCAGGTTGCAGTGAGTACCTACTCCAACAGCGAGCACTTGAAGAATTGAATATTTTTGTTAGAGTGCTAGCTTCAATTCCCAAAGACTGACCAAGAGCAAAGGCTTCAGACACCCCCAGCATACTAATAGCCATTGCCAAATTGTTGCAGATCTTTGCAGTCTGAGAAAGAAAAAGAATTAACGCATTTTTCTTGGCAGAAATGGATTTATCATGACAAAAGTTTCTCCAAATTTTGTTAGTTAGCATTAAGGCAGTTCTTTTAAAAAAGATTTTTGAAAACCTTCCATAGAAAATCATTTGGCAAATTCTTTTTTTTGAATCTTTCCTTTCTTTTTTCTCCTTTTATTTTTTGGGTCAAATTATTGCAAAACTTTTGCAAAATCACATTTCTCTAAGAAAAAAAGTTCCATAAAAATGAGAAAAATGACTTCCCTAGTGGAAGTAGGGAAAACAAGTTTAACAAGTGTCACTCCATATTGATTGTGCCATCCTCACCCTCCAACACACCTCATCTTTACCCCCCATAGCCACCATCTCTACCTTCCGTAGTATTTGTCTAGATTATATACAAATACTTCTAGGATGATATTTTTTGCTTACGTACCGAACACAAGAAAATAAGTAAGAAACCTACTTATTTTCCTGGAAAACATTTTCCTTCATACCAAACACACCCTATATCTCACCAGCCTTAAATTTCCTGAATTCGGGCTATAGGGACATCATCACAAGATACAATTTCGTATTTAGTTCTCAAACTACAGAAAATACAAACTATTGCCCTGTAGAAGACTGCAAAATTAAGCTAGGTTATGCAGACAATTAATTCTATCTGGCATGAAGAAGCCCCCCTGGTGGTGAATGATGATCATACACTTCTATCTGGCATGTGCTATCTGGATATAATTATATAAACATGTATGAGTGTAAGTAGTGGCAAAGGTGTTATGCGACACCACTTGCAAAAAACTTCCATTTCATGTATAAATTGAAATTTTTAAATAGATATACACCCACATGAACAAGACACTGCTTGAAAACAATACAAGTTAATATTAATTTGGGCTATGAAGTGAAGTCCTAAACTACCAGAGTCCCAAACCCAAACCACTTAGAAGCTGAAGTCTGATAATATGTCAATACTACTTGCACAAATCCTCCAAACGATACTGATTTGAAGTCATAGAAGGAACTGCCTGCTACCTATTCTGATCGAGAAAGCTGGACATATTACGCTGGTTTATATTGATTCACTTTGTATACTTTTATCGGATCCACTTACCTCAGTGTTTAATAAAGTCAAAGCTGGGAAAACAAAATATAACATAAGAACCAAAGAAAGGATTTATCGTTCAAAGTCTTTATCAGCACTCAGCAGACATGTAAAACTCAAAGTGCAAAAGTTTAAAAAATAGGTCCTGGACATACTGCACCATTCCCCGATCCACCACAGTAGATAGTGTTTTTGCCCATCGAGAGAAACAAGGGTTTGGCAGCTAAGTAAGCCTCCTCTGGGCCACCAACCTACATGCAGATGTTGCTTATTAGCTCAAACCAACAGGAATCTGACTTTAGAAGCCAGAAAGTACAAGAGAGAATTTTCTGTCTGGAATTGCATTAATAATATCCTTGCTTTTTATCCACAAACACGTGTGCCATCCAGTCAGGTAATTCTGATAAGGATAAGCAGATCCCCCCTACCCCAATCACACCAACCAAAACAAAAAGAAATCCTGTATTTCATTAATCCAGCTTTTTAGTGGAATGCCATATGTATGTAACCAAGACAATGTTTGAGGTAATTTAAATTTTCCACATCAAATATCTATGAATAATTCAATGTCCAAACTACATATTAGTGTCAGAAAGGAAAAAAGTTCACATATTCTCAATTGTATGTCATGAAATGTAAAACTACTATAAAAGTTATAAATATCCCAGCAGTTGAAATTAAGAACAAGTTTTGGAGTTGATTCATATTGTTCTCTAATGCAGTGGAGTTGGACAAATATTTAAGAAATGGATAGCTTAGAAAAAAAAGTAAGGTCTTACATTTAATGTTTTACTCCTTCCCCACAAGGCCATAACTAACAACAACTACTACAATTACTACTAATGCGCGAATCTTAAGAGACCATTGCTTGTGAGCTTCGAAATCTGTTGAAGGCATAGAGACTTAACAGGAAACAGAAGAACATTTCAATTAGAGAATGATTTTCTTACAGCCAGTCACCTAAGGAGCATGTGGGTGTGAAATTATAACAAAAACAGTCACTTAAGAACCACTTAGATTGTAGAAATACCATGAAAGTAAGAGTCCCATTCTCTGCAGCAAGAACACCGCCAGATACAGGAGCATCCAACACAGCAGGAGCCTTCCAGCCATCTGCAAAGACAGTGGTGAATTTGCTAAAAAACCGCAACATTATTTGGCTATGATTTTTAACTAAGACAGGAAAAACAATAATCATTTCACATGATGCAAGAAAGCCTTGTTTTTATGCGAAAATGGTTACAGCATAACATATTCTTAACCCAAGACAGGGAAAACAATAATCATTTCACATGATGCAACAAAGCCTTGCTTTTATGCGAAAATGGTTACAGCATAACATAGGCGGTGATTCTCTGAAAATCTCCCTCAAGTTAGATTGTGTAGATCTCATGTTCCATGCGAAGCTGAAAATTCATGTCACTGTGAAAACCCCAATCTTTTGGTTGACAAGTTAGCAACTTGATCAATAGACTTCGTATTAAGATTGCATTAAATTATCTCCATAGAAGAAACTACACATGCCGAAGCAACGTTATACCCATATAATATTAACTAGGCTCAAACGTCTTCGCATTTCAAATCAGCATTAGTTATGTAACAAGTTTAACACAATATATTTTATTTAATTTTTTGAAAACTGGTAATTTGTATTCCTCTGTCCTCAGCATCAAGGATATGCTGGAGACCTCCAAAAAGTTATCAACAAAGAGTTATAACCAAGGCTAATTACAAAGAGCCTAAAAAATCTACCAATTGAACTTCATCCCCTACATTTGCTAGTTTACATCAAAAATGAAAGCTTACAATACAATTTTATTTAATCTTCTGCATAGCATTAGTCTATTAGACCTGCCCTAAAACACCTCTCATTTCTTTCCTTCCAATTGTCCACCAAATACATGAAGGAACTGCTCTCCACCATCTCTTCTGGGACTTGCTGCCCCCCTCTCCTGATCCAACAACTTAGAAGATCTGATGCAGTTGTTACTTGTGAGGCCGAAGAAAAGTGACCATAATTGGGCTGTCACTTTGCAATGCAGAAACAACTGACTATTTGTCTCAGCCATCTCATTGCAAAGGAAACATCTGAACACTAATTGAAAGCCTTTCTTCTGTAGGACTTCATGAGTAAGACAAGCTCTTTTGGCCACTAACCAAGTGAAACATTTAATTTTGGATGGGAACAAACTTTTCCACACCTTTAACCATGGCCCTGAACTGCCTCCTGGCTGCCCCAAAGCTTCAGTTTTGTATATTCTATTGACAGAGAATTTCCCATTGCTGCTATGCTTCCAGTTAATAACATCTGGTACAGCAGAGGTACCTTTAAATTTGTCAACTTCCTTCAGAAGACCAACCACCCTATCAATCTCCCAGTCATTTAAGTTCCTTCTGAAACAGATATGTGTCTGCCACGGTGGCTTCATGATTGCTGCATATAGAAAATAAGTCTGGAAAAGCAGACATCAAAAGTTCATGCCCATTCCACGGTTCCTTCCAAAACAATGTCTTCAAACCATCAACTACCTTATTGAGCAGCGTGAGATGTCTCACCACAAAGGTAACAACCTTCACGATTGGGAACACCTTTCTTTCGTTCCTCATAATTCTTGCGGAAATTTGAAGGTTGGTTATGGTTACCTCTATATTCGTTGCTCTGGTCTGAAACAAACCTGCCTTTGTTCCGATTGGGATCCACCTTGGGAGCAACAAGAGCGTATCACTGGACACAAAGACAAGTCCAAGATCCTTAGCACATTCTTCCGTCACAAAATTATGGGTTGCCCCTGTGTCCACTATGAAACGAACATTTTTTCCATTAAACTTGGCATCAACAAACAGTGATTCGCGCAGCCTCACACGAGGCGGTTGGGCAACAATAGCTACAAGTGTCATATGACTAAACAAGGCCATGTGATTGAACAAGCCAACAGCCTTGTTCTTCCCTTGTTCCGCCCCGTCGACTTGTACGCCTCACTCCCCTAGTTGTTTGCAGAATTGCATAGTAGCCTGCTCTTTCTGTTTGTGGGCAACAACCCTCGCCCCAAGTTTGCTCAACGTGGGATAAAATTGAGCAGCGTGAGATGTCACACCACAAAGGTAACAACCTTCATGACTAGGAACACCTTTCTTTTGTTCCTCATAATTCTTGCAGAAATTTGAAGATTGGTTGTGGTTACCTCTATATTTGTTTCTCTGGTTGGGAACTTTAATCATCCAGCGTAATAACTTCAATCGATAGAAAAATCTATCAAGACCTAAAACAGAATACCATCTCCCAGGTATGTACGTTGTCACACTCCCTGCCTTCCAACGGTACCTAGTGAACGGGCCAGACTAAGCAGAGCGACGACCGGGGAGCAGGTTCCCCACTGGAAGGGAGACAGGAAACGGCCTCTCTTTTCAGTGGAAGTTGAGCTCATCAGATCTGCTGCCCATGACGTGAGTGATCCTTAACCCTGCCCCTTTTTATTGCTATTTGTGATGGAAAAGAGATCCCTTCCCCTCGCTTTCGAAAATGATGAATATGAAGTCCAAGAGGCTGGCCACCAAGCTCTCTCGAATGAGTTCTACTCTTTCTGCTTTCGAGCTACACCGGGGGCAAAATCTTTTCCCCATTAAGACATGCATCTTTATGGCTATATCGTCCTGAAGACAGATGCGACGGGAAGAAGTGGCATTTGGAAGTGTTGCCGACTTAACATTTAGGTTTCGGCATAACAAAGCTTGCACTGTCTTTTCGCACTTAGGCGTACACGACCCCCTATTCAAACCAAAAGAAGTACCTCACCTCACTTACGAAGAAGTTGTTGGAGCTGGGCTCCGAACTATGAGAGTTTGATTTTTCTCTTTCTCAAAGCGGTCTGAACTTGCATGTGTTCCGATTGGGAGCAACAGGCTTGATCCGTTTGTCTCTTCCTTTGGCAGCATCGGCACGAAAGTCAGTCAACGATTCAGCCACTACAACAGCTTCGTCCACACCATTGACTTGACGTCTTTGTAACTCTTGTTTGGCCCAATTTTGAAGGTTATCCAAGAAGTAAAATAATAGATCCTCACTGGTCAAATTTGGGATTTTAAGAGTGAGCTTGGTGAATTCCTTCACATAATCACAAATAGAGGACGTTTGCTTAAGCTTTGTCAACTTTCGACGAGCTTCGTGCACAACGCTTTGAGGGTAAAACTGTTGTTTTAGTTCCTCCTTGAACTGCCCCAAATCATCAATGGAGCACGTTCCGTTCTCCATACCGCTTTCTTCCTCCGCCACCACAACATAGCTGTGTCACTCAAATACATCGCTGTCATACGGATCTTGGCAGCCTTACTAGTGATGTTAACATGCTCGAAATAAGCATCCATTTGCCACAAGAAGTTCTCAACGTCTTGAGCACTCCTATCACCCCGAAACTCTTTGGGTTTAGGAGCCTCAATACGTGTTTCTCGGCCAGTAACCAGACCACGCCCACCTATGAGTGTGGTCTCTTCCATCTGCTGACTCAAGGCTTCAACTCTCCGTGTAACGCGGATGGCGCTTCCATGAGCTTGAGCTCAAGGTTGGTTAGCCCACCCTTGTGCTATTCACCTTACTCAATAAGGTTCCCTTTGACATCATCAAGTCCTCAAGGGCAACGGATTCAAGAGAACTGATGTTGTTCTCAGCAACAACAATATGTCGGTTCAAGGCCACCAAACCAGCCTCGAAACCAGTGATTTTCTCGTTGAGGTGTCTGTATCAGACCCTTCTCCTGCCTCTACGGTACTTTTCCCACTGAATGAGTGTGACTTTGTTTTCATCAAATTGAACCAAGTTACTGGAATTTTACTGCACACAATGTGGATAGACAACCAGGATGATATGAGGAAGGGGGAGAAACTACCATGGGAAAAATTACCAGATATACCATCCAAAAAAAGAAAATAGGGTGGTATGCACATTTGCTGCCTCATTTTCATATCTAACTAACTTTGAACGTCATGCTTTTTGGGCCATTTGATTGAATAAGTTAGTCTAGGAAGAAAAACTCATAAAAGAAGATAATAAGGTACAAACAGTGACATTGTCATAGATGTTGCACTAGAAAGGGGTATGTTTTTTTTGTTTTATTTGTCTCCCTGGATGTATTGTGGGTAACAGAGGTAAGCAGCGACTGATATGCCTATAACGTACAATGACATTAGTACCTTATGACCAGATATTAGGTATTTAAAACATATCACATGCTCTATCAACACAATGCAGAAATTGTGAAGTTCATTCATTTTGTTACTTAATATACCTCTCTTGTCTATCAAAGAACAATTAGACACAGCTGCAGAGACCTTTCTTGATGTCTGAGGATCAATTGTAGAAGAATCAATAAATAGCCTTGGTCTGAGTAGATTACCACCACTAAGAAAACCATTTTTTCCAGTATAGACATCCAGAACCTGTATGATTAAAGATATATTGATTCATTTGACAAATATTCTAACTCATCAACAACAATAATAAGTCTAAGGGATAGTGGGATACATTCACATCAGTTATGGAGGATTCAGGATAATTAATCAGCCTAAGAAAAATGAGAAAGTGCATGATGTAATAAGATCAAAATGGTATGCAAATCTCACATGGTTTGATGACGGTAACATTGTAATAACCACATCACTTGTCTCTGCAACTTTTAAAGGTGAATCTTCTGTGAGAACGCCTTTGTCCAAGAACATCTTCATAATATTATGATTTCTGGGACATAAACTAACTGATGAACTCAAGGTCAAAGGAACTTCACATGAATTGACTTAGAACCTGACAAATCCTTTAAATCAAATAAAGCATCAACAAATAGAAGGATTCCTATTCTCAACCACCCTATTCCACATTGTATTACACCAAAATATAACATATAAGAGTGTCCAACAATGTAATTTTTGCTTCTTGTCCAACTATGCTTGTCTGTTTTTCATAACACAACATAGATACCTGAAAGATACTACTTTATATCCAACAACATATGAAACTAACCTAAGTTGTGACACCACCTTGCTATGTTGCTTGAACTCTTCTAAAATATCAAAGCGTGTGTGTAGGATCCTTCAAAAGTAGTGCATTTTTGAAGGATCCGACACAGGTACGGCATCATTTTTGGAGAGTCCGAACAACATAGCCACCTAGGCTTATAGCCTAGTAGTACCAGTGAGAATTTCCCACGCAACAGATGTGGATCTAATTCTCACTGTTCTCACTCCCTATCCACTCTCCCTTTCCAGTCCTGCTTACTAATAAAAAGAGAAATTGACGTGTGATCGATTCTACAGAGTAAGCAACCATAAATAAGTGAATAAAGTTGTAAGCATTACATGTCATGTACTGCAACCTCATATCCATCTTTAATCAAGCTATCAGCCATTCTTGCTCCCATGTTTCCGAGTCCTATAAATCCAATTCTCTGTAGAAGATGCAGAAATTAATATAATCAGCAAACGTGAAATGTAGTTACATAGGAAAAATTGCAGGCTAAGGACATGAAATTTACTTTGACATATGAGGGATCCCAAGACAATTTTATATAAACAATAATCCCTTACAGCTAAGTTTAATAGAAGAACGTAGTAAGGAAAAATAGAAAATCATCAACCAATTCAGCAACTAAAATTGAAGGGGAACAAAAAGTACCCAATTCAACTATTGCTTAACTGTAAATCTTTCACCAGTTCAAAAGTGGAAAAATAATAGCAGAAGAGAAGAAACAGTGCTTACACCAAAAGGAGATGAAGAGTAACTGCGCGTCGGATAAAATGGCGAAACTGAACAAACCAATTTCTGGAGACCCAAAAGTGATCTGAGCCTGCAGAAAGTTGCCATAGCTGCAAATTCTTCAAGGAAGAATATGAGAAATATGTCGTTGGATTAAAAATGGCGGAGATTCTTTTCTCATGCTGTTTATATTAAGCATTGATTACATTACGAGAATGGAAAGGTTAATTACAATTTATTATTATAATTATAATTAAAGAAAGAGGAAGATATTATTTTAATATCGTATAATCACATTTAATATATTTAGCATTAATTGTATCACTAAAAATGCAAAAGACGTTTAAGAAAAATAAAGGTGGCAATGCAATATACAATAAATAATTAAGGAGAGAGAAATATATTATTAATATCTTTTAATTCAAAACTTTTGTCCTTAAAAGGAAAATGCATTTAAGAATATTAATGGATTATTAGTTTTAAAAACTTTTTCTCGTTCTACTAATTTGATCCAATTAAACATAATTTTAAAGATGAAGAAGATCAATTCCTTTAATTAGCAACATGCAAAGGATCTCATATTTTATATTAAATACAAAATATTATTTGAAAATTCAAAGGTAGTCTAAAAAAAACGTATTTGGTACTAATTAATATTAATAATTAGTGATACAAGAAATAAAAACAGTGGCACTTGACATTTGCATCTATATAATAAGTGTTGAGTGTGTGTATTTGTTTGTATGCTTGTTATATACTAGTTTTGAATTCTTATGTTAGGTTGTATGCTTTGTTAATCTTGTTTGAATAGTTTATTTTTTGAAGGCGAAATAATCTGAGAGACTCATATATTTGATTTTATTTGTCCGTTAGACTCTCCTACTCAATACTTTATTAAATAAACACTTAAACAAAGCAATAATATTCTTTGTACCATTAAGATTTTTAATATGTCTATCTCTTTATCTTCTTTTCTTTTTATTTTAAAATTGTTTTTATTTTAATATTATTTTATTGTAGTGCCTTTGTTTAATTTATTAATTAGACATAGATTGTTATATATTGATTTTAGGCATTATGTAGATGATATTTTGAAACGATTTCAGGAGAATTCAATATAAGTTATTTCATGCATTTAACTTTATCTATTTTTGGATAATTTTAAAAATCTTTCTTAAGTTTGAATAAAGTTACGATTCGAAATTGGGTCACAAAGGCACCTACTATAAACCTTCCGATAGACAAGCCAAAATTCAATTAGAAGCAATATTATCAAAAGATAAAACTAAGCAGAAGAAATAATAAGAAGAAGTGGGACCTATAGCATGGATATGTATAAAATGATACAAAATGTATTTAAAATGACTCAAAAATGACTGAGAAGGATAAAACTATACACAAAAACCAACCTCGGACCTAGTATCACTGGTACAAGTGCGTCTAAGTACATAAAGGATTATATACATTAGATCTGTCTAATTAAAATACAAAATATATTGACAGTACAAAAAGAGGGAAAGCAACAATCTTTGGACACCAAGAACTCACTACAGTCTAAATCAGCAATGGCCATGGGAGATCCGAACTCAGCAAGGGTGACTCGTACTAGGAGCTGCATCAGAAAAAGATGCAGAAGTGTAGTATGAGTATCAAAATACGAGGTACTCAATATGCAACATAGGTCAAACGAGCTCAAATAGAAACTATATAAACAAAGAGGCACGATAATGCTAACACTATGATTCATCAACTAATAAGAGATATACGAACTACAAATGATAGTGAAGACAATAGTAATAAGCACATGATAACCAATACAAGACAATCATAACCTACGGATAATCATGATGATACAATGCAAATGTGGTCAATGCATAGAAGTAGAAGCCCGACAAAGTTTCTATAGCCACCGGAAATGATCCCTTGGACTTGACAACAAATGAAATTCAACAAATATAACCCACAATAGTTTCTAGAGCTGCTCAAGAATGCCTCCTCGAGCTTATCAGCAAAAGTATCGAATGAGTTAAAATAAATACTTCTTTGGAACAAAAACCTCTAAAAAATGGTGAATTTCCTTTCAAAATCTCAAATTTCCTTAAACAAAATCTATAACCCACTCCCTTGGAGCCCAAAACAAGTGGAAATCTTAGTAAATCGTTTAATTGTCTCATTTACACATTTCTCTCATTCCTTATTCAAAACATGTCAAATGCAAATATCGTGTGCATGATTGCATACAAAACACCATCAATCCATTCTCAATTCAACCACATCACACAAACAAACTGGTAGGCACTTGTCACAGTATAGTCTTACCAACCTAGAACTCCAGCAAGTCCAAGGTATTAGGATCACATAAAGCTTGAAAATAAACGAAAAAGGGCATACAATCATAATCAATCATCCAACGCGGATAAACCTAAGTTTTAAACCAGGTAGAAGCATTCTATAAGGCCAAACAAGGACTAAGGCAAATCCTAATATAAGACTTCACGACTAGAAGTTAAGTTGTAACACAAAAATGGCCAAAATACAACCACAGATCATAAAAACCTAGAAGTTCATCCTAACATCTTCCTTTGTTACTCAATTTATATATAATCTAACCAAGCCAAGACTCAATTCTAGATGGTCCCCAAACATCACTATGAATCATCATAAAAGGTTTTAAAGCCCGATATCTTTGAGATGGAAAAGAAGATCAGTGATGCTTAGCCATTTCACAGAATTCACATTGGAATAAGGACATATTTTTATTTCTAAATAACTGAGGTAACAAATGTCTTAAATAATAAAAACTTGGATGGCCAATCCTATAGTGCCAAAGCATGACTTTATTCAAAACAGAAGTAGAGTCCAAATAAATAGGATTCAGTTGTAGTGAGTTGTTCCCGTTGTCAAGAAAACAAAGATCTCCAGATTCTCTAGCATTGCCAATCATCTTTTCCGAGACCTTTTTCTAAAATTCACACAATATCGAAATAAAAAATAGCACAATAATTAAGAGAACATGTAATTTATTGACCAGATTATAAGAGAGCTTTGAAATATGAAGAGTATCATAAAGTGCAAGAGATGGTAATAGTTTAATAGTTTCTTTTTAAGCAATTGCGGAGAAGGAATCATCAGCTATCTTTATTTTATTATTTCTTGCATAAGGACTGTAAGTAGAGAAAAAATGGGAACTTTCGGTTTTGTGGTCACTAGCTCTTGAATTTGTGATCCAAGAATCTATTTGGTTGGAATTTACATTAAGAAAGCAGACGATACATTACATATTTCAGCAAAAGAATACGAAGGTTTAAAATAATTTGGAACATTTGAACGACATTGTGGAGATTGAAGGAGTTTGTGCAGAATTTTTAGTTGTTCCCTTGTAAATGAAGACATTTCTGGAGAAAATAGTTGTCCCGATCAAAATAAGTTGTTTGGTGGGATTGACCATTTTGATATTGGAAGTCACAATTATCAACTCCCCTATTCTTCTAGTTTAGTGGTTTCCCATGTATCACGCCTCGAGCTACCCCTGAGATGTGGACACGGGACCTACGATCACAAGTGACCCCAAGCTAACCCTGCCGGCATGACATGAGCATACTAAGAATAATAATAACTGATGCGGAAGCTAATCATAAAGTAAATCTGAAATGATGGGGAATACCCATATACTATAACTGAATATATCAAATCTGAGAGTTTAATACAAAAGAAGTATCAAACTTGAAATACTAAGCTGAATCTAACTATGTCTGAAAATAGGCTCTAACTGACTAGAAATGTTGGGATATGCCCCAGCTAAGTCTAGCAAAAACTGAAACTAAGAGACTGAAAAATAGAAATGATAAGATGACTATTGTCTTCGAAGAATGAGGTCTCACCACTGAGTTTTGTTGAACTGGAGATCGAAAATCGATCTAAGCGTGATCTAGAAGCTAAAAACCTGAACCTACATCACAAGAAGATATAGCAGAGTATGCGTCAGTACTTGAAAGGTACTGAGCATGCATGATAGAGTAAAATTGAAATAACATGCAACCGAACAAGCAATAAAGAAAGGATATAATCTGAACATGATATATATACTGAATGCTGGACTAACTGGATGCAATGACCAAATATATAACTAAATACTGACTGTACTGAAATGTGGTCAGTGCAATAGAGTATGACTGAACTGTGGGAGCGACTAATAACCAATAATAAATCCAGAGAGCTAAATGTGGAGTCCGATGTATACGCCCCATTAAAAGGACCCAATATACCCTGCCACAGGTATAGAGGCATGACTGACGTGTCACTAAATGATGCCCACAGAGAAGACTTACAACCTACGTGGCTCGTAGTTCTGGAACTATATGGGTGATTGACCCTAGTCCAACTCGGTATTATGCTATTCCCAATAGATTGTGTAATTAACACATTATGACTCAATTTCTGTAAAATACTAGATAGCTCAAAACTGATATGCAAACTGAGAATGCACATTACTAGACTAATAATGGCACATTCAGGACTGAGGCATGAACATCTGAAGTACTGAAATATCTGGCCTAGTATGTGTAATTCAAGAACTAAAGAACTACATAGCTAGGGTTCTGAAATTCATGCAAGAAACCAAGTAATAACATGATAATATGATTTGGAGCATTTAAATAACTAATTCATGATAATCTGATGAAGTTCTAGAAACCCTAGGTCTAGTTAATAATAGGAAATTAAGAAGCTAACCGAATTCTAGGGACTCAATAGGTGAAAGGAACCCACTAGTGAAATCCCACATATCTGGTGATGAATTTCACGGAGAAATCTTGCGATTTAGGGGCTGGAACTGATGAAATCTTATTGCGCACTTGAACTAGGGTTCTTGACTTCTTTCTCCTGTTAGTGTTCTAATTTTTCTAAGTTTTGATGAATGATCTGACTAATGTAAGTTCTAGTTATGTTTCTAGGCTAAAACTGACCAAAACCACGTAATTTAGGGTTTAAACGACATAGTTTAGGGGTCCAACGCATAGGAAAAAGACCAAAAGACCTCTAACTTAAAAATTGTCGGAAGCAACCTACGGAGGGACCTACGGGCCGTAGGTCAACCTACTATCCGTAGGTTTGGGTCGTAGGTCAAGTCTGCCCGACAGGGCTTCACTAAAACGAGCATAACTTTTTACTTGGAGATGGGATTTTAGCAAACTTGGAGGCGTTGGAAAGAGGATTCAATTATCTATTATATAGTAGGTCATGGGCCACCAAATTCCTTTTAGGCTAAGAGTGATGACCATTTGAAGTTGACATAATCAACAATTTCCCTCTAATTGACTGCTGACCTTCACTAACGGTCAAACCTACGGTCCGTAGGTCCGGTAGGTCCAACCACGGACCGTACTAGTTGATCGTTGGTGAGATTAGAAACTATAAAGATTTGGGCCTTAACGACGGAACCCCCACCTACGGTCCGTGGGTGGTTTTGTCGGTATTGGCACCAGTTTTATGAAAACTAGGATTTTTCTTCATTTTCAGATCCAAGGTGTTACACCATGAATCTTCCAACATGTTTCACGGGTGTGCCAATATTTTTTGCAATGATCACACCATGGCCTTTTGTTTTTGTCATCTCCATTATTCACTGTTACAAAAGCTGAAGAGTCTATCGCAGGTTTTAGTTCAACATTTAAATCAGGTTTTAACATAACTTTCCTCCTAGTCTCCTCTCTCCTAACTTTAGAAAAAGTTTCACGAAGTGAGGGTAGAGGGTTTTTTTCCTAGGATTCGCAACCTGGCCTCTTCAAACTCTCGATTTGATTATGCTAAAAAAATGTATACTCTCTCATTCTCTACCCTTTTTTCTTGCTTTCACACTGTCCATAGAACACTCTCATTCATCATTGTAACACTAGTCTAACTCCTACCACAAAGACACCATTTCATTATAATAAATAGTGACTTTCTTCTCACCCTACTTAGCTTATCATAGTTTAATTTTTAACTCAAAAATTTGAGAGACATTTTCTATATCAGAATATGTCTCCCTAACGGCTTTCCACACATCCTTAACAGTGGGTAAAAAGAAATAAGATTTACCTAGGACTGCTTTCATGGAATTCATTAATCAGGCAATCATGAGTGAATTCTCTGATCTCCTAAAGTTCAATCTCTCGGTCAACTCCTGATTTTTTTGTCTCTCCGGTCAGATGTCCTAGCTTTCCACCGTCATCGATTGCAAGTTTTATGGATTGTGCCCATTTCAGATAGTTCTTTGCATTTAATCAATGTGAAGTTAACTAGAAGAGCATGTGAGAAGCATTGCCTACTTGTGTCATCAAACTTTCTGTAAGAGCTTCTAGAAAAAAACTTTTGTCTTCTATTGATGTTCCAAGAAGATGCTCTCCATGAAAGACTATTTTATCCGTATAATATTAGGGGGAAAAGTCTCACTCTGAAACTATGAAAGTTTAGATACTGCAAAAAGTATATCTTTATTCATAGTGTTTGTACAGTATTTATAGGAGAACAAGTAAGACCAAATAAACTAATCAATCCATATTCTTAGAAAATCCTTGAATCGTGGGATTTCCTCTAAACTATTTTCCTAGAATAATATATTCCAATTTCATATTTACATGCATGAGCAGATTATAATCAAATTTGCCAACTTATTTGTGGAGTAAATTACAATCAAATATGTCAGCTCATGGAGCAGATTATGACTAAATCTTCCAACTCATTCAACAGATACAATTAGAATGCTTTTGGTTATAGCGGCATGAAAAAATGGAAGATTAATCATGGACGTCAAGTATGCCTTCTAGAACACTATACTACAAAGAGAAATTTTGTTGAAAAATCAAACGGATTCAACGTAGAAAGACATGAAGATATGATTTATCTATTAAAGAAAGCTCTATACACATTCAGAGCTTAATACAACTGAATAAATAACCATTTGCTAGACTTGGACTTTAAAAAAAGCTTACATGATACGACTCTTTATGTCAAGAAAATTGGCTCTAACATTATTATTATTACAGAAAGAAATTTATGTTGAAAAATCAAAAGGATTCAATGCAGTAAGACATGAAGATATGATTTATCTATTAAAAAATGCTCTATACATATAAAAGCAAACTCTCAGAGCTTAGTACGACCGAATGAATAACTATTTGCTAGACTTAGACTTTGAAAAAAGTTTACATGATACGACTCTTTATATCAAGAAAATTGGTTCTAACAATATTATTATTTCTATGTATGTCAATGATTTACTTGTGACAAAAAATAATTTGCATTGATTGAAGAGTTCAAAGAAGAGATGATGAAAGTCTTTGAGATGACTGATCTTGATGAGATGACTTATTCTCTGAGAATGGATATCAAACAAATTTATAATGATGTCTTTGTTTGCCAAAAGAAATATATGAAGGAGATCCTAAAAGTATTTAGAACGGAAGAATGCAAGAGCGTGAGTACTCAAATGAATCAAAAAAAAAAAAACTGCAAAAGGATGATGTAGTTGAACTTGTTGATGAAAGAGTATATCAAAGCTTAATTTGATGCTTAATATATCTGCCACAACAACAAGGCCTAGCATCTTGTTTCCTGTTAGTGTTTTATCCATGTTTTTAAATTATGATAGTGAGTTGCGTATGATGGTTGTTAAGGGAGTGATTAGGTATATCAAAGGAACTCTTAACATATGACATCAAATTTAGCAAAAGTCAACACTTCAAGAAGCAAGAAATAGTGGCACAGTCAACTGCTGAAGCAAAGTTTATAATGACAACAGTTGTTGTAATTAAGTATTATGGCTGAGAAAAATTATGACAGATTTGCAGGTGAAGCAAAAATAAGGTACTCAAATATTGGTAGATAACTAAACTGTTACAGCCATATCACAAAATTCAAGCTTTTATGGAAGAACTAAACATTTCAATATCAAGTTATAATTTTTATGGAAAATACGGAAGACTGGTGAAGAAATATTGATTTATTGCAAAACAGAAAATCAGATGACTGATTTTTTTACCAAGTCATTTTATGCCAACATATTTGAGCTTCTTAGAGAAAAGCTAGGATTTTACAGCTCTTAATCCAGGAGGAATGTTGATGATGCCTCAGAACCAGGAGTTATCAAAGACTTGAATCTTTTAGCAAAAAGAAAAAAGAAGAAAAGGGTGGGGTGGGGTGGGGGGTAAAAGTTGTATACATTATAAATATGCCCCAATTTACAACAAACAATGGTTAATAAAACTAGCCCATTCACACACTAAACTTGCTGATTCTACAACTCAAGGGAAGCCAATGAGCTATTTGATTCCCAAGCAAAAGCCAAAATGAGGAAAACTAAATAGATGAAAGGTCCTCATATACAGTCTTGATACCTGGCCTCTCAGATACCGAACGTATGCATCTTAGAGCTATTGCAAGAACCTCCTTCATTTGCTTCTCCATTGCTTGATTTCCCATCTCAGATGACAATGCATTATCAAAACAGTCGAATTCTCCACCTTCTGCCACTTTCAACCTTACCCAATCAGTCAAGTCTACACCACCATCTTCACCAGAAACAACATCACCTGCACATTTCCCAGTTAGGACCTCCAACAAAATGACTCCGAAAGCGTATACATCTGATTTGAAGGAAGGCACTGGTTTCTTGGATGCAGCCAACTCTGGTGCACGATAACCTAACACTCCAGCATCAAGAATCTGTTCAATTGTCCCCGCTTGAGTCATAAGACGGTGAAGGCAGTAATCACCAACTCGTGCATTAAGATCAGGACCATCCAACAAGATGTTGGTTGCTTTAAGGTTTCCATGAGGAACCTCACGGTCAAAATGGAGATAATTCAGGCCACGCGCAATATCAACTGATATTTTGAGTCTTCGGGGCCAGGTTAGTGGTGGACCTTTTCTTCCAGGTCGATCTGCAAAGGTGTCGCATGTTAAATGTATCTACAGAAACCTTACACTATACAAACTACACAAAAGCATACAAAAAATTAGAGAAGTTGAGCAGGTAGAATCACCAATCGAAAATAAGGTATTTGAGCATTGAAGTCTTTGCAGTTCATTGTGACCTTTTTATGAGCAAAGTACCACAACTGCTGCAGAACCTTACTGTCAGTGCAGGGATATTAACCAAGTAAAGGCCTGCTTACACGTCCAGTCGGACCAGGTAACAAAGACATACGTAGTGTCTAGGGCCTTGGACAAGTTTAAAGTTTTCCAACAATAAATCAGAAGCTAGACATCAGCAGTTTAAGTGGAAGAATTCCACAGTGAAAGTGCTACTATATTTCATGATAATACAAACTGTTACTTGATTGCAAGAATTCACAAGGAATTCGAGGATCAAGTGACTGCTTCAGGAGTTCCCTCAAGAACAACAGTTAAAGAAGGAGAAATATTGAGAGAATAGATTCAGAAGAGAAAGAGTGTAGTTTCATATATGATTGTGAATGAACTGATTACAAGCTGTATAATGAATGAATGAATTAGCTGGACTCATTTTGCTAACTAAAAATGGAAATGGCTTCTTATCCTTAATTCGTGTATCACAGGCTGAGAAAATTCATGCACCACAAGAACTGTAAAGATATCAAACTGACAAATTGTTTGCCATGAAATACTAAAATATATCAACGGAAGGAAAGATTAAAAGAATGTTATGAGTTCAAAGTGTTATAGCAAACGACATGCATAAGACGAACTGCAAGGTGGATGCGAGAAGATAGAGTTTACCATATAGAAAACTTGATAGACTTCCGGGAGATATGTAATCTGAAAGAATAAGCTTCTCATGTTGTGTGGGACCCCAGTAGTAACCTCTTAATCCCACCACATTTGGATGTCTAATGTTGGCAAACTTTTTAGCCTCCTTTGTGAAATCCTTTCTCTGTTTGGCCACTCCTTCTCTCAACCATTTCACAGTCAAGAGCAACCCATTATCTACTGTTGCCCTGTAAGATGTCCCATGGCTGCTTCTGCCTAAGACTTCAGCTGGGGCCCTAGATAGTTCCTCAGCTGTAAAAGAGATTGTATCATCAAGGAAGAACAGCTCTCCAGCCAAATTATCAGCAAGGCTTTCTGCAGTATATGATTCTCCCGACTCTGGTGACCAAGTGAAATGACTCGTTTTCGAAGGGGAGAAACCTGTCGTTTTCTCATCAGCCCTAATTACTTCTGATGATGATGCTTTCCGTGAAGCAGCTGTAACATCTTGTGCTGAAACTACTGCACCTTCTCTACTGCTAAAACCAGAAGGATTTGATTGGGTTTGACGGCGGATGTCTTTGTCAGTAACATGCGCCTGAGAGTTCCTCGATGCCCGTAAGTAAAATACAAAAATGGCTAGCAAGATTAAAACAACAAGAACAACCACACAAGCAACAATGATCACCACTTTGATAATAGTTTTAAGTTGCCTGCGCTTATGCTTTTCTGCTGAAGCTTGACCCGATCCTGATGGAGGATTTGGAAATTGAAGTTGAGAGTTTCCCGGGTAGAAAGATGATAAGGAAAATTTTCTCAAATTCTCAGGCACGACGCCAGTGAAGTCATTGAGTGATGCATTAAAGCTTTGGAGGCTGTTAGGCAGGTTTTTTGGCAGTTCACCCGAGAAATGATTCTCTGAAACATCTAAACAAGTAAGAGAGCTAACATTACCCATGGAAGTTGGCAAAGCTCCAGAGAAATTATTTCCTGATATATCGAGTAATTGAACCGCAATCAACGACCCAAATCCATCAGGAAAGTAACCAGCAAGCAGGTTATGAGAAAGATCTAGAACACGAAGCTTAGGAGTACTTGCCGGAAGAGAGAAATCAATGCTTCCAACAAATGCATTGTTTTGTAGGTGAAGCTCTTCAATAGTGGGCAAAGTTAGTAGAGAAGTAAGAAGATCCCCATCCAGCTGGTTGAAACTGAGATCAAGGACAGTGATCTTAGGAAACTGTGTGATAACTTTCGGGAGAGATCCTGTTAGTGTATTCCTCGAAAGGTTGAGGTGATATAAACGCAGAAACTGAGCCGTAACCTCAGGGATGTTTCCAGTCAAACGATTTTGGCTAAGGTCAAGAAATTCAATATTCCCCCATTTCAGCATTCTAGTTAGATTACCTTTGAACTGATTTTTCGAGAGATCAAGCACCGCAGAAGTTCCAGTCACAAAGGGAAGTTCACCAGAAAGAGCATTGGAGGATAAGTTAAGAGTTCGCAATGTTGTGGATGTTATCATGCTTATTGAACCTGCAAAATGAAGAGATTGAGAAAAACAACGAAAAGAGTGTTGGAAAACATATTACCAAATGGTTTCGTGTATTTACCAGTGAGGTTATTTCCACTTAAATCCAACTCAGTGAGAAGCAATGCATCTCCTTTCAAAAGATCATTCGGAATAAATCCGGAAAATAAGTTGTTGGCAAGTTTAAGCACCTGTAGATCATAAACAAAATTGAAACTAGGCAATTCCCCTGAGAGCTGATTGTAGCTCAAATCCAAAACCTTCAAGTTGCCAAATATCTGAGCTTCATTTCCACTTACAAGTGAACCCTTTAGCTGATTATGGCTAAGATTTAAATACTTCACCGACTCCGATAAACCTGGCAAAAATTTCTGCTGCTGAGAAGCAGTGTTCACAAGCAAATTTCCACTCAAGTCAACATGAGTTGCAGTGGTAAGCAGCAACATTTCTGCATCCAAATTGCCATCAAACATATTTCCGTGCAAATCAAGCACTTCAAGATTTTCCATCAGTTCAAATCCTTTAGGAATTTCCTTTGTGAATCCATTAACAGACAGATTGAGGTATACCAAACCAGTCAATTTCATCAGAGATGAAGATAGAACCCCAGAAAAAGAATTGTGACTCAAGTCCAAAGATTGCACAGACACAAGCCCTGAAATTGTCTCCGGTATCATACCGGAAAAGTTATTACCAGCTAATGACAGATTCTTTAACCTCCCTAACTGTCCAACCTCTGGGGGTATAGAAGAGTTGAATAGATTACCTGAGAGATCTAGATACTCAAGGCTCTTAAATCTACCTATGTTATTAGGCATTTTCCCAGCAATTGAATTGTTAGCCATTGAAAGCTTAACAAGCTTTGTAAGATTAGCAAATACACTCAAATCAACATGAGCAACTAAACCCAAGTTGTCAAGAACAACTCCTGCAACATTACCACCATTACACATTATCCCATTCCAAGATGAAGGACATCCATTGAAATCAATAGACTCCTCATTCCAAGATTCAAGAAGAAACCCCGTTGGATCATGTTCGACACCTTTCTTAAACTCGAGCAAAGCCAATATATCCGGAGAGGGAAGCTGCCCAATGACAGAGCCAAAATAAAGAACAAAAACCATCAAGAACTTGAGTAACTTCATTCTAACACCACAAGGTAAAATGGGGTTCACTTACAACAAGAAATCAATACCAGTACACCTTGATTACAAACACTACAAATACCATGACAAATAGCATATCGAAACGAAAGCAAGTCTCTTTCAAAGATGACAGAATGTAAATTCTTTTTTCTAGTAAAGACTACAATCTGACACCTCAGATTTGCTTGCTTGTATATAGAGAGTAGTAATTTTTTTAAGTTATGCATTTAATTAAGTTGCATTAAATACTGGAAATGGAATGGACCCAGAAAAGTTTTGGCCTTTAGATATATTGAGAAGCCCGGGACCAAAACTCAGAATGGTATTGGTAGTGACTGACACTTAAACTTTTGTATCATTTCTCTCTATGTTTTACCCAATAAAATAGGTCTTGTTTTATTATGTGGAATTCTAGTTTGGCTTTTTATTACCTTAATACAAACACTAGCTATTTCAAATTTTTGTTGTCTCATCATATCTTATTTTCCTTTTTACTACTAGAAGAAAATGCCACAAAATATTCCCTTTACTATAGGAGTAGGTATGAAGTGGTCTTTTAATTATATTTTTATCGAATTTAGTCTTTTAACTATTAAAAAACTTATCAGTTTTGGTCTCTTAAATATAAACCTAAGTTACTTGCATAAAAAATGGATAGAGATCAAATCTGATAAGTTTTTAAATACTTAAAGTACTAAAACTAATAAATGTATAGTTAAGGGACTAAAATCGATAAATGTATAGTTAAGAGACTAAAATCGATAAATGTATAATTAAGGAAACAAATTTAATAAATTTTTAAATAGTTGAAGGACTAAATCCAACAAAAATATAATTAAGGGATCATTTTAGACCTACTATTATAGTTAATGAAACTATTTGTTACTATTAGTCACATTACAAAACTTCTTTCACTACTCCCTATGTCCCAACTTATATGATTCACTTTCTTTTTTAGTCAATTTTTAAAAAAAATGATACATTTCTATATTAAATAATAATTTAATTTTATAATATCTATTTTATCCTTAATAAAATCAAGTCATACTAAGTTTTCAAAGTCTTTTTTTACTTAAATTTAAAGGAGGTTGTCAGGCAAAAGTTGGGGGAAAGAGAAATAGCTAGAAATGAAATGTGTTTTTAGCATAATTTTGTCAGTAGATATGGAAGCTTTTACCCGCCTAAAAAGCATAGGCATCTTTTATATTTTTATAATATGGATATAAAAATAATTATATACAGTAATTGATACTTATAATATTTGTAATGGAATATTTTTTCCCGATCCAATTTATATGACATGCTTTCTTTTTTAGTCAGTCACTAAAAAAAATATTTTTGTCTCATTTTATATGAGTTAGTTTGACTTGTCATGGACTTTAAGAAGGAAAAAAAAAACTTTTGAAACTTGTGGTCTAAAATAAATGATAGTTGTTTGTGTGATTATAAATCATTTTATTAAAGGTAAAATGAGTATTTTACAATTAAATTGTTATTTAATATAGAAATATGTCTTTTTTTTTACGGACTAAAAATGAAAGTAAGTCAAATAAACTTGAGACACAGAGAGATAACAACACATTTTTTATTTGGCAGTATTTAATACTCCCTCCGTTCCTTTTTAGTTACCGTCTATACTAAAAATATTTGTTCCAAAATAATTGTCAATTTAAACAATCAAGTGAGAACTAATTGTATTTTTTCATCTTTGCCCTTAACATTTACTCCCTCCGTTTCACAAAGAATGGTCTAGTTTGATTTGACACGGAGTTTAAAAAAATAAAGAAGACTTTTGAATCTTGTGGTCCTAAATTAAAGTTATGTCAAATATACAAAATTGTCCTTTAATTTTATGGCCTTAAACATGTTACGTGCAAAGCTGAAATTAAAATGTTACCAAAAAAGGAAAGAGATCATTCTTTTTTAAACAAACTAAAAAGAAAATGAGGTCATTTTTTTTTAAACGGAGAGAGTATTATTTTAGAATTAAGAGGCGCATATATAGATAGAAAATTAAAGAATTAATAAGGGATATATTGGTCAAATAACACTCTTTATTAATTTTTTTTAAGGATTATGATAAACCTTATCCTGACAACTAAAAACAAGCAGAGGAAATAACACTATGAACATGTTATCTAGAAAAAATTATCATGGTAGAGGTCCAACCAACAAAAGGTGTGTGAAGCTCCATTTATTTTTTGACACATGAACAAGTGGGCTATTTATGTACTTTTCTACTTTAAAACATGAACTTTCTACAACTAACAAGAGAGAGAAAATATATTTACACATAAATTGAGTTGAACAAATATAAAAAATGCCAGAAAAATTATGTGTTTGCTCCTTTTTTAATCATTATCAATATTATATTAATTTGTGGATTATATCGGATATATTATTGTTGTTGTGGATGTATGTTAGTTTGACAAATTTATTTTGATATGATATTTTTTTTTTTTGTGTATTTATGTTGTGTTTTTTTTTAAAAAAAAAAATTCTTTCAGAATTATTGTGATTTTAAAATGTAGTCATTTTATTTTAATTGTTACGATCTGAAATGTCGATTGTTCCCTTATTTTTAAATTAGAACTTTTGAAGGAAAGTAAAAAAAAAATTAATTAGTATATTATTGTGGGGATGATTGCTTAAAACAAAGTATCACTACTCAAAGAAATATTTTTTAAAAAGTATCGTTATCCTAATAACATTTTTTTATTTCAATTTGTGTAAATTTTCAGTTGATGTAGAATGTACGATTTGTCATCATTACAATTTGATCATTAATTTTTTTAATAAAATAGTATTTAAAATATTCTCTCGAGTACATTTTGTTTATTAATTTTTAAAAAATATTGTATGATTATTGTTAAAGTGGTGAAATAATAATTTATTTTAATTAAAGATGACTAGATATAAAAAGAGAATCAAGATCTGAAAAAGTATTTTTTTTTAATTTCTTTTCAACATCAACAACGATGTCAACTTTTTTCCAACATCAACGAAAACGTTAATTTTTTATTAAAAAAATACACATTTAGTTTGAACATCAAAATATGTAATTTTGATTTTTAATAAAATTAACAAGACCATGATTTGATTTAAGAAACAACGTTACAAAGAAAATTCAAAAAAGTTATTTGATTAAATGAGCATTCAACAAGTATAAAATGTGGATCCTACAATCATTTTTATTATATTTTTATAACTAGATAATTTAACCGCGCTTTGCGCGGACATAAATAATTTTTTTAAGCTTTTGAACAAATATTTCAACAGAAATTAAATGATTTGACATTATCACATATCTCAAGAATTGTAAATATATAATTAATGATAAAAAAAATATCTTGATATCTAATCATTTTTATCTTACATAATTGATCATAATATATGTTTGATGACATAATTGTCTTGTTAAAATTGAATGATGTTTTTATGTGGCGATTAAACATCACTTTTTCTATTTTTTTTGTACATGAAAAATATAAAATTTGATAATTTTATGGTTAGAATCATTCCTTGCGGAAAAAAAATTATGCGAAAGTTTTCGATAATCAATATTAGTTATAAATAAGTTAAGACCGTTAAAAAATGTACACCACAACAACATAAATAATTTTTTTTAGAGAAAATCTACTTGTCTGTGGTCAAACGTTCACCACTTTTCGTTCTTGTTACTTTTTTACTCTAACAAAATTTATAGAAGGAGAAAAAAAAATTTGAAACAACAAAAAAATAATATTGTTGACCCTTTTAGAATTCCATTCTTCATTAAACTACTGCTCTGAAGGCCTTTCTAGATGCTTAATCAATGCAACTTTACGACTTTTTCAGAAATATGTATGTATAATTATTGCATTATGAAAGTACAAGTAGATCAAAATGTTAGATTCTAGACTCGTGTTAAGGAAATACTCTCGAACATTAAAAAATTAAAAATGAGTCTAACCTAGATAACTCAAACGCTCATTTATGGTTGTTCGTGGTTCGGTATGGATCAGTTATTGATTAAAACCAAAACCAAACCAATCTAGTTGGTTTTTTTAATTTCTAAAACCAAATCAAACCAAACGAAAAAAATAACCGTCGGTTTGGTTATTGTCGGTTTGGTTCGATTTGGTTCAGTATTTCTGATTTATTCGGTTTGAAAGTAATAGTAATTTTTTTGAGGATTTACATCAATAAATGCAAACACCTAGTACATGAACAATCCACAAAAAAATTATTGTCGGTTCAATTAAGCAATTAAGCAATACTAAAGTTATCAGTACACGAAACAAGTGTTTCAATTAAAAGAAAGTGTGATTATTTTATGTGAAGCAACCAAGTTGGGTAGGTAAAGACGAATTGATTTTGATTGACTTGGACTTAGGATTGTTATAGTTGGGCTAAAGTGTTGGGCTTGAGAAAACTGTAAAGTTAAAGACTAAAATTAATTAAAATTTAACAAAATAACTATATTTTATTTATAAATAATATATAAATAATTATAAAATTTATATATCTAATTTATCGGTTTGGTTTGGTTATTTTGGGGGTTTTTTTAGCATAACCAAAATCAAACCAAATAATATCGATTTTTCAAAATTTAAAACCAAACCTAACCAAACTCAACCAAATATCGGTGTTTTTAATCGGTTTAGTTCGTATTTTGGTTCGGTTTTATTTTTTAACCATAACCATGAACAACCCTACGCTTAGTAATGACTTGGGACATGAAGGACAACAAATCAATGTTAATAGACATATCTTTTGTAGTTTAAGATTTTACTTTTATTTAGAATATGTTTTGTTTTATATTCTTCAAATTAAGCTTGCCGAAAATCGTCATAACTCACACCAAAAATATTTAGAAGAGCCGAATGAGAAGGAAAAAAAGAAAAACATTAAAAGGACGAAAAGTTTTGTCCAAGTGAGATCATATACATACCAAACAAAAAATAATCAATACAATTTTAAGGAAACAACAAAACAGCGAGAAAAAATATACATTAAAGGGAGTAAACTATGAGATATCGAATGATAATAACAAATCATTCTAACCAGAAAAGTTCATATGTTTTGAAATAACATACCTCAAAAAATTAACTAACACTTCAATCTATTTTCAATCCTTAAAGTACTCATAATATCCACTGATAAAATTTAGTAAAAATAGATAACAACAACATAAAACCAAAAAATATGGGGATGAAAAGTTATTAAATCTCATAGGATTTTCTAAAGAACACAAAATCGCATCCTTCAATGTGAAGGAATGACGTTGTTGATGAAAAAATTAGAGATTTGTAAGGGCTTTTTTAATTGTCAGTACAGAAAACTTGCTTGAATACTCAATTAACATTTGTTATTTAATCTGTGGTAACAAATACTTATAACAATAACTTTGCATAAACATAAACAACAAAGTTAAAAGCATGTACTCAAAAACAACAATTAATATTATAAGCATAAATTAATTATTGTAAAAAACATATCATGATCTTCAAAAATAGAATGAAACAGAATGGAAAAAATCGAGCCCATTGAATGGATAATGTCTTCTTAAGAAAATTATTACCCTATAGTACCTGATGTTTAAAGGAATAGATCCTCCCTAAAGATAGAATGATTATATTCACCTGTGTATTGATACAAAAATAATTGTTTCAGTGAGTCATTCAACAGGAGCAAAGTACACAAATATTTAATTATCCAGAAGAAAAGTTCAAATTTTTCGTTGTTTTAGAATGAAAGGAAAGTCCTCCATTTATAGACAACAAAGGGTAGTGTGAACAAATGATTATTGTGTCTTATCGAAAATGTTACAACTCTTTTGAAATGTTACAACCTTTCATAAAAGTCACAAATTTTCATAAAAGTGGCAACTCTTCATAAGAGTCACAACTTTTCATAAAAGTCATAATTTTTTTGGAAATGTTACAACTCTTTGAAAAAGTTACAACCGTTTGGAAAGGTCATAACCTTTCATAAAAGTCACAATTTTTCATAAAAGTGTTAACTCTTCATGAAAGTCACAACTTTTCATAAAAGTTACAACTTTTCATGAAAGGGGAAGACTAGTTTTGAAAATAAAATAAATTAAAAGAGAATCCTGATTTGTGGTGGCGCCACGTAGGCGGGCCTAAGATTCTAATATTATAAGCATAAATTAATGACTGTAAAAAAATACCAGGATCTTCAAAAATAGAATGAAACAAAATATAAAAAAATCAAGCTCTTGAATGCACAGTGTCCCCTTAAGGAAATTATTCAGCTATAATACTCGATATTTAAAGGAATAGATCCTCTCAAGATAGAATAATTCTATTCATCAATGTATTGATACAAAAATAATGGTGTCAGTGAGTCATTCAACAGGAGCAAAGTACACAAATATTTTATTGTCCAAAAGAAGAAGAAGAAGTTCAAAATTTTCATTTTTTTAAAATGAGAGGAAAGTCCTCTATTTATAAACAACAAAAGGTAGTGTGAACAAATAACTATTGTGTCTTATCGGAAATGTTACTACTCTTTTGAAAAGTTACAACCCTTCGGAATGGTCATAACCTTTCATAAAAGTCACAACTTTTTATAAAAGTGGCAAATCTTCATAAAAGTCAAAACTTTTCGAAAAGGTTACAACTCTTGGGAAAAGTTACAACCCTTCGAAAAGGTCACAACCTTTTATAAAAGTCACAATTTTTCATAAAAGTTGCAACTCTTCATAAAAATCACAACTTTTCATAAAAGTCACAACTTAATTTTTTAGAACCAACCCGCACTTGATAGTATTTGTGTTTATTTACCACATAAATAAAAGATGAAACATCAAGTACAATAACACTTGTAAAGAAAACCCAATATGACGGTCCCTTATGCGTTTACACTTCATAGTTTTAGAGGTTTAATTTGTACTAAAATATATATGAAGATTTTATATTGTTTTAAAATTATGGATTTTTTTGCTAAATAAGTGGCAACTCTTCATAAAGTTAAAATTTTGTTGGAAAGGTTACAACTGTTGGGAAAAGTTACAATCATTTTTGGAAAGATCACAACCTTTCATAAAAGTTGCAACTTTTCATAAAAGAGGAAGACTAGTTTTGGAAATAAAATAAATTAAAAAGAAATCCTAATATGTGGTGGCGCCACAAGGTGGGCCTAAAATTCTCTTTTATATATATATATATATATATATATATATATATATATATATATATATATATATATATGATTGTTCAGTGAATGGTATTATATCTGATAAGATATATATTAATTATAAATATTATTTTACTTTTTGTTATTTTAGTTTAGGCTTAAAGTTTTACTTTTTAAAAACTGTTTCTTTGCGTAGTGTTACTTCCCTTCAAAAGTTCTAATTTAAAAATAAGGTAACAATCGACATTTCAGATCGTAATAATTAAAATAAAATGACTACATTTTAAAATCACAATAATTATGAAAGAAACTATTTTAAAAAAAAAAAAAAAACACAACATGAATGCACAAAAAAAATATCATATCAAAATAAATTTGCCAAACAACATACAACTACAACAACAATAATATATCCGATATAATCCCACAAATTAATATAATATTAATAATGATTAAAAAAAAGTAGCAAACACACATAATTTTTCTTGCATTTTTTATATTTGTTCAACTCAATTTATGTGTAAACATATTTTCTCTCTCTTGTTAGTTGTAGAAAGTTCTTGCTTTAAAGTAGAAAAATACATAAATGGCCCACTTGCCCATGTGTCAAAAAATAAATGGAGCCTCACACACCTTTTATTGGTTGAACCTCTACCATGATCAAATTTTTCTGTTATCTATATTGGATTCCACTTATTTATCAAAAAAATCCATAATTTTAAAACATTATAAAATCTTCATATATATTTTAGTACAAATTAAACCTCTAAAACTATGAAGTGTAAAAGCATAAGGGACCGTCATAGTGGGTTTTCTTTACAAGTGTTATTGTACTTGATGTTTCATCTTTTATTTATGTGGTAAATAAACACAAATACTATCAAGTGCGGTTGGGTTCTAAAAAATTAAGTTGAATATGAAATTTTGTATTGCTTATATTGCATTCCTTTATATTAAAAACAATCAATCCATAACTTCAAAGTTAAATTATAAAAATATTCCTTTTATTCATTTAAAAATACTCAACTTTTTAATCTAAAAAAAAAAAAAAACCTACCGCTACAAATTATAGTAGTCACAAATTTTCAATTAAAACATAGAGAGAAGTATTAAAAACACTCATAAATTTGGCGCGAATTATTAATTTTGTCATTAAACTATTGACAACTTTAAAAACACTCTTTTACTTGGCTAACTAAACTTACATACACATCTATCATGCTATTCACATAAACATGGTATTTACGCATGTAGAATTTTTTGCTGATGTGGCATATACGTAATAATGATAGTACCAATCCAAACCTCTCAACTCAAAGTATTGATAAAGCACGGTGAAAGAAAAATACAAAAAGATCTTTCATTCATATTGCCTCTAGATGTTGATGTTGTGATGCTTATGAGCAAGAAATGTCAATTCACCCATTTTTTGCTAACAACTCCCATAGTCATTAGAGAAGAAGAACCATAATACATAGATAAAAGAACTAAAGATTGAAAATAGGCTTAAAATAGGTCATTTGTACGTAGAAATCCATGTATTATCATTTCACTAGCAAATTATATAATTGTAATTCAAATAATATTATTATTCACCACAAAATAACTTTTTTTTAATTATAATTCTTGCATAATTAGAACATGAATCAAACTATTACGTGTTGTGTGTGTGTGTATATATATATATATATATATATATATATATATATATATATATATATTATGCGCGGGGGAGGGGGCGCAGGAGGTCCACTATTATTAGCAACTTTTTTACTACTTGAGCTAATTCCTTATTGTTTTCGAGCATTAAGCGCAAGAATATGTTCATTTGCTAATATGATGGCCGATCATAATTCAATAAAGTTTCTAAGTGGGTTCACTTAGACTACACTATGTATGAATGTTTTTTTATATTTCATAGGGGATCTTAGTCCTTTATTTATAGCTCTTGCATTAGTCGATCTGGAATTAGGTGTAGCTATATCACAAGCCCATATTTCTGTGATTTTAATTAATATTTACTTGAATGATGCTATAAATCTTCATCAAAGTGCTTATTTTTTTTATAATTAAAAGAGGATTTGAATAAGTATACTTAGTCATGGAGCATTCCGAGTCTTTGCTTTAGGAATCATTCATGCGCATCTCCTTGCTTTATAGCAGTATAGGAATTGTTCCTACGCATCTTCATACTTTATACACCCTTCGTTTCATATTAATTGAATTGTTGAGATATTTTTTATTTTTCAAATTAACTTAATTGTTCAATTTTCAAGACTATTTTTAGAATATTCTTCCAATTTTACCCTTCATTAGTTAGTATTGGAATTAGTTATTAATTAATGTTTTGTTATTTTAATCATAAATTTGACAATAATTAATAAGGGTAAAAATGAAAAGTTATGCCTAATTTATGTCTTAATCTTTTTTTTCTTAAAGGATGTGAAACACCTCAACAATTTAATTAATTTGAAATGGAGAAAGTAACAGATATTGTTCTAATACACACGCATGCACGCACACGCGCATACTCACAATAACATGCATGTGAGATATTTTTCCACACACACTATTACACTAACATGCCTGTGAGATATTTTTCCAATGTCCGTATAGTATCTAATAAGTTATTGAGATTAATTAATGTGCTACTTGAATGTTATTTTTTCAATGTTTGCATAGTATCTAAATCATTGAGATTAATTATGTTTTTGGCTAAGTTTTATATGAAAAGGGTCGAAATATCCTTAAATTATATAAATTTTGAATAAAAACACACTCAATTCATAATTTTGTTTTAAAAATGCCGTTGACGTTAGTATTTTGATAAAAAATGTCATTTTCCTAATAAACATATTATTTATAGGTATGATAAGCCCTTTATGGTATTTAGAACGAAAAATTTTAGTAACTATATTAAAAGTAATTGACATCTTAAATAAAGATTTAAGAGAAAGAATTATACAAAAAATAGTTTACGAACTATTTCAAGAAGATTTTGAGGAAGAATTTTCATTAGAATTCATAGTACACGGTTATGAAGAAATAACAGGTATTATGGACACATCTGATTATTATTTTTCTGAATAAATAAAAATGAGCCTAAAAGAAGCTATTGATTACATGACCTACTGGAAAGTCATAAGCAAATAGTCTTAAGGTTAAAATTAATAGAAATACAAATTAAAACTATTAAAGAAAATTTTCCTGGAAGAATTACAAATATAATAGAAAAAATTGATAAAAGAGTAAGTCAAAAATATATAAATGAACTATTAGCAGATAAATTCGCTAATAAAAGTTCATATAAAAAAGGAAGTTTAGATGAAAAGCTAATAGAAGAATTCTTGAAAAACAAAAATTCAAGAATTAGAACAATCTAGTAAAAAGAAGCTAGAAGAAGAAGAAAAAGGTAAAAAGGATGAAAACCTTGAACAAAAAAATGAATGAACTGGATGAACTAGTTTATGCATTCGAAGACCTTGATCTTTCAGAACAAAAATTAAAAGTTCTTATGAACAAAGGAGACAAAAGTGGACCCCAAGGAAACTTTGTTAAAGGGGAAAATTCTAACACCTTAAAAGATGAACAAGAGCCAGAATATAATTCTGAACAAAACTTTACTTCCAAAGCAAAAAGAAATAAGGATTTTATGAGTCAATATCATAATAATAATAATAAATCCAAATATATGTCAAATAGACTCCCAACAGGAGATGTAGGAACAACTCAATTTTTAAATCTAGACTGTAAAAGAGAACCAGATGTAGATTTAGATTTATGGGCACAAAACATATTTATTTTCTTTCTATTAGGAAAAGGAATAAATTATACAGATGAAGAAAAATATATTATTATGATAAATACATTTACAGGAAAAGTCAGTAATTGACATACAAGATTATCAAATGATGCAAAGGAAATTATTAAAAACAGTACAATAGAAGGTTTTAAAAACTCCCTTCAAGAAGGAATAGGAAACCTTGTGCAATACATAGGAAATGAATTCCTAGGAGGTGAAGGAAGTACAACTCTTAATAGAGAAAAACTAAGAATAACTGCTAAAGAGCATTTAGAAAAATTGCAGATATGCAAAATGAGCTATATTAAAGTATATATACTTGCGAATTCGAATAATATTATTACAAAATATTTGATAGCAGTAAGGATATGCTGCCATATCTAGAGAAATATTATCAGAAATTATCAGGCTTTTGGGCCAAATATTTCAGAGAAGAATATGAAATAGAAAATAAGGAAAAAGATACTCTTAGACAGAGAATATCCTTTTTAAATAATAGACTTTGACAATTATGTATGACACATAATGTTCAAAGAAAAGCTAAAAGGATTAATATCCAGATTTATTGTCTGGATACAAATGCAGCAACTCAATGGGGATGCAACGAAAGACCATATAAAAGGAAGAGAAAGCTTAAGAAAAGCTTAATAAATAGAAGAAATATTTCAAAGAAAAATTATATACCTAAAAAGAGGTATTACAAAAAGAAAAATGAATTTAAACAAACAAAAGAAAAATGTAAATGTTAACATCAATAACAAGTGATAAATTCTACGAAGAATTATATAAAGAATGTTCAACTAGCTCAGAAGATTCTGATTAAATGAATAAAGAAATTCAAGAAGAAACAGAGAATTCAGTACAATTTATTGAGACTGAAGAAGATCAAAGAGGCTATGCCTTAAAAGCGACTTTCGATGGCGAATTATTAAGAAAAATCCAAAGATTACAATTCAGGTTAAAAACTGAAGATAATATATTCAGTAAAATACAAAGAATGTTTGCAAGAAATAATCATGAATATCAAGAAGTAGAAAGGTAATAGAAATTACCCAGACTACAGGAAAATATAAATTAAATCTTTTAACAAAACCAATGATTGAACAGATCTTGAGAAAATTTCCTGAAAAGAAAAGAAAAAAAATGAATCATGTACATCTTGGTAGAATCCAAATTTTGGTTAAATCAACATTTAAGGAAGGGATCAATTGCCCTATTGTCATTAATCTTTTTGATGAAAGGTTTATAAATGCCAGAGAAGGAAATCTTGGTATAGCTGAAGGAAACTTAGCCTACACCAAACTATTATTTTGTAAATTATCCAAAATACAGTATGTCATTAAAAGATGCAGATTTTAATAATGCATTAAGCTTGCATTTTCAGGTTAAGAGAAATGACTTATTTAAATCAGGTAATCATATCATGAGTATGTATTACCAAGCATTGTATACGGTCACAAATTCCAATTATAGGAGTGTATGCAAAAATAAAGAAATGATTGAAATTGATCAAGAATGCACTGGAATTGCAAGAATAGTCAAAGCTGAAATTCAACAAGCAATAATTTCGGAAGAATACGTAATCCATTTTGGAAAAACAAGAGAAATAGGAAGTTCTAGCAATAATCCCCGACTTTCTCAACAATATGGAAGAATTTTTAACGTAGTTGAATGGAAAAATAAAAAAAATCTTGATACAAACAGGTGCTACAGCCAATCATATCAAAGGAAATACATTGGATGGATTACCAATATATGAAGGTATTCCTTACATTTACAAAACCTTTGAAGGAAATAATTATAGTTGTATCAAAATGGTAGATTTACCTATACAACTAGATAATATAAGAATAACAGTTCCATGTTATATTACAAATCATGAAAGTGATCATAATCTAATTTTAGGAAATATGTTCCTTAATAGTCTTAATGACTATAGTATAGGAAAAAATGGAATAGAAATAACCTATAAAAATTAAACTTGTTTTATTCCGAAAAATTAAAAATGCCAAAAGAAATATCTTTTAGAGTATCAGTTTTCATAGAACTAACATTCTATGATACTAAACTAACAACCTGTTGTCAAATAGACAATGGATCAAAAGCTAGTTTAGCAAAATCATTTGTGATAAAAGATTGAGATACCAATAAAAACAATATCTCTATGATAGGATTCAGAGGGGTAAAAGAAAAACTTTCCCAATCAAAAGAAAAGGTAGAAATAATTTTAGGATCAAAAATTGTTTCTATAAATAAAATATTTGCCTATGATAAATTGGAAACTGATTTATTATTAGGTAATGATTTTCTCCAACAATTTCAGAATTATCATTAAACGATATGATAAGCCTTAAAACACCTTGTGGACATTTTATCAAAGTCCCAAGAAAACAAAATCCATATTATCTTGAAAAAGAAAATGAAAATTATAAAAGGAAGTATTTAGAAAAACTAAAGAAAATTTCTTGTAAATGCCTAAATCTAGAACAGATTAAAGAAAATCTACAAAAATCTTATGGCGAAAATCCTTTAGAAAAATGGGAAAGGAACCAAGAAAAAGTCATTTTAACACTTAAAAGTGGATTTTGACAAATAAAATTATCAGAAGAATCAATTCCATTAACGGCCTTTAGTACGCCTAATGGACTCTACGAATGGTTAGTTATGTCCTTCGGATTAAACAATGCTCCACAAATCTTTCAAAGAAAGATGGACAAAATATTCTCCGAAAAGAAATATTTAATAGTATAAATAGATGATATATTAATATGTTCTAAAACATATCAAGAACATCTAAAACATCTAAAAGAATTTTCAGACATATGTTTGAAAAATGGAATTATTTTAAGTCAAAAAAAAGGCAGAAATAAATCAAAATGAAATAAAATTCTTAGGAATGATTATTTCTAAAAATGGAATAGAATTACAATCTCATATATCAAGGAAAATTATAGAATTTCCTGATAAATTAACAACCAAAGACGAAATACAAAGATTTCTTGGATGCTTAAATTATGTAGGAGAATTTATTCTGGATCTAGCAAAGAAAAGGAATATGTTGCAAAAATTAATAAGGAAATCCAATAGACTAGGATGGACTGAAGAACACACACAGTGTATCAAACAATTAAAAAAGAATGCTCAAAACTACCCAAACTTGGGTTACCAGAAGAAAGTGATAATCTGGTATTATAAATAGATGCGTCTGATTATCACTGGGAAGCACTATTGCAAACCAATTTAAATGAAATTTGCAGGTACATAAGTGGTACTTTCAACGAAATAGAAACAAGATATTCCACAAATGAAAAGGAATTATTAGCCATTGTTAGAGGAATTAGGAAATTTTCAGTTTTTCTTTTACCTAAACAATTCATTATTAGAATTGATAATACACAGGTGTCAGGTCTAATTTCAAACAAACTTCCATCCGAACCGCAATACAGGAGATTGCATAGGTGACAAGTTTTATTATCTTTCTATTCTTTTAAAATAGAACATATTAAAGGAGTTGACAATTCTTTTGCAGATTTTCTCTCTAGAAATATCCAATATGGACAATCCTACCCAAATCCTAGTTAACAGGATTTATGAAAAAATGTTAAACGTGGAAAAGTCCATAGACGACAAAAGCCACACATTATTCAACATCAGGGATGAATTAACAAATTTATCTGAACAATTTAGAAAGATGCAATACGAAATTAATCAGCTTAGCGAAGACCAGGCTGAAAATATGCACAAATTTTTATTATTGTGTAAACACCTGGACACATGTCCAAAAGGGAATTCAAAACCCACCGGGAATGTTACTTCCAATAAAGTGGCAGGAGATGTCCCACTAGCACCTAGTGCCACAAACATCTTATCGGTAAGCTTGGATATGCCGAAACCTGAGTCTAAGGACAAAGGTAAAAGCCAAGTAATTTCAAAAGATGTCAATTCTTCGAAAGAAGAAAAGAGTATATCGTCAAAGAAATTTGAAAAAAAAAATTCTAGGAAACCAGAAAACAGTTCTAACAAAGTTCTATCTGGAACAAAAGTTTTTTTTTCTTTTCAGGTAGGAATGTAGAATCCAAAGGAAGAAGAATATCTTGCCTGTACAAAATATATCTATGGTCTCCCTGAAGAAAGCGGAGAAACTTTTGGAGTCTTAGGAACAACTAGCTTGTTTCCAATGATTTCCATATTTCCTAATGGATCACCGGGCTCTACAGCTCAATTATTTGAATTTGGATACCTGGATAGGGTTTACACAAAACCAGACCTACAAGAGTTGTCCGAATTACCTGAACAGCTGAAGGATTCATTAAAAAATTATGCTCAGGGCGATGGAGTCTATTGTAGGTTTTTCAGTATCGCCATGGAAAGCAAGGACTTACAATTATATTTTCCTACCATTAATTATATCACGGTAGAAAAATTAAAATATTTTAACATCAAGGCAAAAAGAATTGATAAAAAACTCCCACATCTTAATAAAAAATGAATACAGACTAAAAGAACTTTAGGAATAAAAACAGTATATTTTATTCTTAAAAGATTCTATAATGAGAATTACAAAGTCATAGACCATAATCACGATTGGGTCCTAATGACTAAAGGAAAAACTAAATCTTTAATACTGAAAGAGAAGATTATTGATATTGAGCTTTACAGACTTGAAGCCACGGAAGAAACCTGAAAAATTGCTTGCAAGTTTCTAGAACACAAACACTCGGCACCAGGAGAAGAATCGTTCGAATAAAGTCTCCAAGAAGAATAAAACAACTGCAAAAAAGCAATAATGTAGGTTTCAGAAGAAGACAAAGAAGGAGACATAAGCACTTACGTCATGAAACAAGAGACAAAGAAAATAATCTTATCTTATCTCTTTCCAAGGCTATCTCTTTAGTCAAAAAGAGATATCAACTTTGTCGGCCACCAGCATGTTCGCCAAACGATGATTGAAGGATGAAAGAAGAAATAAAGATATTTTGCGGACTCACCTTGCAAAATGAAATATTGTAATATTAGTCCCTCCTTATATCTATAAAAGGAGAGGAAAAACACAATAGAGGTGGACTACATCTTCCTTAGATTTTCCTCTAAAGAAAAATGATAGATACCTCTGTGAGTGAGTAAACACTTTTCCCGTCAGGAAAGAGTATTTTTCTTTTAAGTTTTTGATATGTAAAATTTTATATGGTCGGTATTTCTAGATAACTATTATGAAATAAAAAGTTTGGTTTGTATACCTCTTTTCTCAATATTTCCAAAAATAGTTCTAAGTGAAGGTTGCGATCTTTCACCTGAAGGAGGAACAGTAGGAAAGTAGCTGTTAGACTGCGGTCGTGGAGGCGAAAAACTGTTCATAGCCGAAAAGAAGAACTGTTGAGGTGGTGATAGACTATTCAATGAACAAAAAGAGAGAAAGGTATATACGTCAAAACTCTCTATTTCATAATCTTTATCTTTAAACAAATTATATTATTTACATATCTATAGACTTATGAAGAATATACTTAGTACCTATAGGGAATAAAAAATAATTATGATAAAAAAAATTTATAAAAAGAAATTAACATATGTTTAAAATATGAAGCATATTCAATATCACTTGCATCAAGTAAGGAAAAGAGCTTGGAAACACCATATAGCTCTATACAACCTGGATAAATCCATAGAGGATTTAAAAAAAGCTTATCTAACTGTAAGCAACAGATCTATAAGATTAATAGTCCATATCCATGAGATAAAAATGATCAGAATATAATAATATTTTGAATATTAAATGGCTAAAAGGATTCTAAAAAATCATGTCCTTTATACGGCATAATAATTTCGCATACCATGTATAATAATATTAGTATTACTTTACATCACAACCCCCATATTGGTATCAGAGCCAGGTAGTTAAAAAAAAAAGGGACAATAATAAGCCCTTTATGGTATTTAGAACGAAAAACCTTAGTAATATGTGTGTGTACGTACGTATGTATTTGCTTTGTGTGAGTTCTAGCTATGAATAAATTGCCGCAAATAATTGATAGGATAGCTCGATTGGTAAAAAGGGAGATAATACTAAAGTTGGAGGCTCGTAGACGCTATTAATGTAGTGACTAGTGTAATCTTTTTTCTCTACATAAATTTTTTCTTATGTAAGCTTTTATATATATATATAACTTAAATAGTAGAATGGCAACTAATTATAGAAAGCAATTTCTACCATTCTAATGGGCCCCAAGGTAAAGGGTTTCGAATGAGCTAATATTGGGCTTTCATTAGCTGTTATCTTCTCAATAGCTATTGAAGTTGAGGCAAATGGAAACCTTCTTTGCAAAAGTTTCCACAAAGATTCAAGGAACACCATCATTTCCTCGTCCAAAGCAAAACAAGTGTACTCTAAAAAATTTATATATAATAGAAAAAAAGGCAAAAGTGAAAAGAAAAGGAAAGAGGCTCAAATTGATATCTTATAAAGATACACCATAATCAAAAACTAATTGACATTAGTGATATCAAAAGAAAGCATCATCATGATCTAGTTCTTAATTAACTAGGATGGATTAGGTGCCTTTATGACAATTAGATGAGTAGTATATATCATATATGCAATCAATAGGGGAACCAATTAGTAAAGAAAGGGGGACCTATAGTTATTTTTCATGTGCCAATTGTCAAGGGGCAAAGAGCCGGAGACACAACGAAATCAATACCCTCTATGACATGCAATTGCAACTAATATGAGTAGGTATGGTCGAGATAGATGATCGCGTCAATTAGTTACGAGTTCATTTGAATTTAATAATTTAATTTATCAATTATGTGTATGTATTAAAACTTTATACAAATAATAAGTTTTGAATTCATTATATATTTATGATATTCAAATCCTGTATTCCAAATACGTTCAATTATTCACAAATTTTTCATGTGCTAAAGAGTTGAGTCTTCTTCTCCAAGAGTTACTTGCTTTATGTATGATGGAGGTGAGAAACTTTCCATGCATTTGCCTTTTCAATTGGTTGGGTAGAAAAGGGCTGTTTGTGGAGTGAAAGGCAAGAATATTTACTGGCTTATAGACATAAATATTATCTCACTAAAAAGATCAGAAGAAATTATGGTACTAATTTTGTTAGCCTATTTTATCAACAATCGATTTTTTAGTCAAAGTAGTTATCTATTTACACTTTACTCAAAGTAGTTATCTATTTACACAAATACCATCACATTCAAAGTAATAAAGCAATGACCAAATAATATTCATCTTGTTTATTTTTCTATGTTTTTTTTAAAAAAAATATACTCTTGTTGAAGTAAGAACGTTGACCGATTGTTGCTGCTTCAACCTCCTCTCTCTTATATACTCATTTGTGAGATAATACACACCCATTAAAAAAAAAAGTGTAGCGGGTTATGACACATTAAAGTTGTTTTCATTTTTACTTATAAAAAAAAAATGTTTTACATGTTTTACCCTCAATATTAAATAGTTATTTTTCAAGACATCATTAAATAGGAGATAGTTTGATAAAATGCATATATTAATAATTATTTTCTTATGGGTGTATCAAGTTAAAGTGTGACAAGTAAAAGTGAACGGAGGGTATAATATAAAAGAAAAATTTGAGGCCCTAAAATTTAGTATCTAATTCTTTATCTATATTCATTCAATTACATAAAAGTCTTGAAAAAAAAGGATAAAATAAATTAAAAAAAAGTTAAAAAAAAAGTATGACAACCTAACTTTGATGCCCACGTATCATAAGTCTTTTTCCTTCTAAACAATCCCAGAAACTTTCAAGACAAATGGAAATGTGACCCTTTGTCTCTGTGGGACCCACTTTCTTATATGTCAACTAATGGTTGGCTATTATATAAACAATAAATATGCATTGGGTCCCACAACTCCAATTTCTCTCATAAGTATTCATTCACCAACTTCACCTCTGATTAGCACCAATGAGCTCTTTGCATATACACATCATTACAATTTCCATCTGTTTTTTTCCTTTAATGCCTTTTTCTTCCATTAAGTACTTCATCAGATCTCAAATATTAAAAATTTATATAAAATTAAATTTATTATAAAAAGTTTAATATTAATGAGATTCATTATTTATTTTTTCCATATCTACTCTTGCATATCTAATCATTGGAATTAGAGGTGAGCATGGTATGATATGGTATTTGAAATTTCGATATGATGATATTCAGTTTTTAAAATTATTATATCATTATCATATCAATTTAATTCAGTATGGTTCGGTATTTTGAAGTTTGATTTTGGTATTTTATGGTATAGTAAATCAGTAACTATAGTTTGTTCAACTTCGACTAATATATACTCGTATCATACAATATTATGACTTCGGCAATTCAAAAAAGGTTTCAATTGTATCATACTAACACATTATACAGGTAGAAATATATATTCAAAAGAAAGTACAAACAACTCCTTTTGTTAATCAATCACATTTAAAATACATTTCAATCAAAATAGAGTAGTCAATGTTTCAACTTCTAAACATTTAGTTTATACTAATACTAGGTTGCATGTTTGTTAGTATTTTAATAATATATACATATATTTATTTAACTGTTATTTATGTAACTGTATAATTTATGTAATTGTATACTTCAATATGATATTCTATATTTCAGTATGTCATTTCCAAATACGAAATACCAGAAAAAATTGAAATATATACCATATACCATACTGAATATCATAATACTAAAATCATGATATCAAAAATTTTAATATAATATAATAATTCGATATATATCATACCATGTTCATCCCTAATTGAAATGTTAATCAAGTAAAACGCTTAAAAAGAGAGTGAAATAATTTTCTTGACAAATACTTCTCAAATTGTTGCACACTTCTTCTTTGCTGAAGTTTGTTTGAACAATTTCTCATAGTATAATTGAATATGAATATATTATTCGGTTGGTAAATTATATTAAGAAATTTGGAGATTACATAGAAATTGTATTAGTTAATTTTATTTAAGATATTTGACTTTCAGAATGCATAATAACATATGGATAATGTAGTAACTAATAAGTACCCAAAATACAATTACAAACCTAATTAAAATGGGAAAGAAATATTTTAGGAAAAAGAACACTAGAATTGTGTGCACTATTTGGATTAAACCAAAAAAACAAACCAAATTCTAATTTGGATTTTTGGTTTGATTTTGGATTTATAATTTACTTTGTTTGGATTTTTGGTTTGGTTTCAGATTTAGAAAAATGAAAACCGAAAAATAGTACATATATATATGTACATATGATTAGAATCAAGTTGGAGTTAGCCACTTTTGTCCCTTATTAGTTATTTTCATTATGGTTTAGTTTATTTTTTATGTTTGGACATCTATAATTGATATACTTTTAAGTATTGTGTTTTACATTTTTATTGTGATTTATATTAAAAAGTATATTTAATAAATTCAATAATATATATATATATATATATAGGGAAAAGGGTCTGAAAAATACTCAAATTTTGGTCGAAATTGTTGTTACGATACCAAATTTTATGGAGGACCTTTTATCCCCATGCACTATTTAATAGTGTATTTTAAAGGTATATATGTGCCTACATATATACCTCAAAATACACGATTAAATAGTATAGGGGGTAAAAGATCATTTCCAAAGTTTGGTATCGCAACAACTATTTTGACCAAAGTTGAAGTATTTTTCAGACCCTTTCCCATATATATATATATATATATATATACACATAATACATTCTTAAACTGAATGTTGAATTACTATAATACCCTCAATTAAAAATACTCACTTTATTTAATTTCTTAATTGAATTATTTGTATTACATTAAAAGTAGATACCCTTTCATATTAGTAAAGGGTTGTGATTTTTTCAAACAGTTGTGGCTTTTCCAAAGGATTATGACTTTTTTGATCGGTTTTGACATTTTCGATGAGTTGTGACTTTTCCGAAGGATTGTGATTTTTTCAAAAGGTTGTGACTTTTCCAAAGGGTTGTGCCTTTTCCGATAATTTGTGACTTTTGCAAAAGGTTGTGACTTTTTCAATGAGCAGTGACTTTTTCAAAAGATTGTAACTTTTTTGATAAGGCACAATTAGCGTCTATTCGTACTACTATTTGCTATAAATAGAGGGGTTTCCTCTCACTTTTAAACTACATTTTTTTAAAAAAAAGTTTTCTACTCTTCTTCTTCTAAAAAAATCTCAGGATTATTTTCAACAATTGATTAAGTTCAAAATTCATCGAAATTCGAGGTACCACATAAGAAAGAGTTGATGAACAAATTGAGCAAATCATTCATAAATTCACACTCGTATTTTTCTTACGATTTCCATGAGTTAACAGTGACAATAATAATAAACAAATATGAAAAAAGTCACATGATTTGGGTAAGATATTTCGTCTTTGTTTATTTATTTTTTATTTTTTTACCCTGAAATGAAGGATTTTCTTTCTAATTTTGCTAAAACAACGGGTATCAACGTAGTTCATTGAATCATTGATTTTGATGTTAAGTCAACTATTTCAAAAATAGCTTTTCAGTTTTACTTATAATATGATAATATAGTCATGATATTGATTTTTTAAAAATAGATATGTAAGTAAAAATGAACGGAAAAAGTAAAGTGTTGGTGACAAGAAATTTTAATCAAATGGAAGACTATAGTGAACATAGTATGAGCATATATTTCCATCTTTCTTCTTCATTGGCTATGCATCGTTCCATATATTTTTTCTTTTTATTATTTATATTGAGTATGAAATTTTTTAAGTTTGAATTTCCTGTTATTTTTTGTTCATTTTAAGTTGAGAAAATGTTATGTCACAAGATACACTCGATGCTAGCTATATAAAAATAGATTAAAAAAAAATAGTGATTAATCATAAAATAATCTTAAATCAAATTAAATATTCTATAAACAATAATTTAAATTTTATTCATCTATTAATTTTATTATTGAAAAAGTTTAATATTTTATATCACGATGCAACTTTTATAAGATACTAGATACTCTCATTAGACAACAACTATATGATATGTATGCAGCAGGGAAAAGGAGAAGACTACAATTCTAATGGAGAAGCTTAAAGAAATGAAATATGTTTCATCAAAGGTGAGATATATATATATATATATATATATATATATATATATATATATATATATATATATCTAAAACAAAGAATTGGTCAAACTAAATATTTGACATACATAAAACCTCAATTTAACAACCATTCGTTATAACAATAAAGTATCTTTTTTTTTTGTAAAATTACCTCTCTATGATAGTCTTACTCAAATATTAATTGGTAAAAGATAGATTACGTATAAAGATAAAATATTGAAATATTTATAGTAATCCTTATTAGTGTCATGCACATACTAAACTTCAAGTATGAATATTTAAGAGAAAAATTATACTTAAATCGTGTCCATAATTTATGTTCATAACTTCAAGAGGAAAGACTATTGGTGACATTTTTTGTATTGATATTTTTTTAAAATTTTGTTCAGTTAGATTTGTTTACAAAATTGAATGAAGTAAAAATAATGCTACCAAACAAATGTCACTTTCTCCCCATATTTAAATTTTGAATGTATTTTGAAATGTTTCAATGATATCTGGTCATTTTGATATCAAAATACAAGTAACCCTATGACAATCTGTATTAATCATTTAAAAACACTTGTCCAATGTTCTTCAAATTATAATTATTTACTAGAAGCTTTAATTTAGTAATATTAATTCTATTTTACAACATCGTATACTATATATACAATACACACGTGCAACGCACGTGCCGTGAAACTAGTGTGTGTGTATATATATAACCGAACCGAAAAAACCCAAACCAAAAAGATAAAAACCAAACCAAACCAAATTTATTTTGGTTCGGATTGGGTTACACTTTTTCAGAATCAAAAATCAAAAAACTCAAACTGAATAGTATAAAGCCAAACTGAAAAATCGAATGCACACCCCTAACTCATACTCCAAAAAAGTAAAATATTTATCCTTAAATGTCCTATTACTTTCATACCCCCTTTTTATTTTAAAATGACATAGTATATGATATATCTATTTTTATTTACATGCTGATATCAGCGTCCACCCTTTTTTCCCTCTCTGATACCAAAAGGATATTGAAATATGGACAAAGCTAAGAGAGATAATATCCAAAGACATTGTCTTATGTAACCACATAAAGATACCTAACTGGACTAACCTATTTGGTCTATTGCCTATATTTGGTATCTTTACTTGTTAGGTCAACTTAGAATAATTTTGGATATTTTTACATCAATGAATTTTTTTAGATAAATTACAATTTTGTTTTTTGTTCCTTTTTTTTTTTTTATCACCATTCATCGCCTAATTTACCTTTAGTAGTTAAAATCATATGTGACTCCATCTATTTCTCAATTACAGTTCTTCGACGGCCAAATCATAGATCTCAATATCAACATTCAGAAGAGGACTATACCAAAAGTTTCGTTCAAGCAGATCAAATTAGAAGTTTCCCAGCCTCTACAATACAACTAAGATCTGAAGAAAGTGAAATCAGTGTTTCCTTGTGGAATGTTGAGGTCGTCAATGACAGATTGATATGCTCCAGTGGTGTTGAAGTGGAAGATTGGGAGATAAGAATGATAATTGTTACATTGTGAATGTTGTTGTTTATGGGTAATTTGGCAGTGGTCTGGTGGTGATGATTTATTGGAGAAGATGTGAAGTTTTAAAAAGTTGTATTAAAAGTATTTTATTAAATATAAACGATATCTAGTTGTAATACAATTCAAATTCAATATTGTACATTGTTATGAATTTGATAGTCGTTATTTCATAATAAATATAATATATTTCTATAAACTAATTTAAATAATACTTGAATGTTTGAATTTCACATATAATACTTATAATACATTTGTATTAAAAATATTTTAGTTATATATTCACCAGATGCATTGAAACATGCATATAATATGAATAATACATTGAATTCAAAATGTATTACAATTATAAATTTTTTTCTTACTGACATTGTAAAAAAACAAAATATTATACCTAAATTTCAAATATTTTCAAATACTATTTAAGTTAGCTTACGTGTTATTACATCAAAATATTGTGTTAGAAATTTATAATATATGTATTTAGCTAAGTAAAAAGACCTTATTTACCTCATTAACTGCCTGAACCTCTATGAGGTTACATGTTGAATTACAAACATATGGAATCGTTTGGTTACTGGTTAGAGTTATGCAGGGTTTAGTCAGGTAGGACTACAAAAAATGCAAAAAAAATAGTAAATTATGTATAAGTTATGCTGGGTAGAAGGTGAAATAAGTTATGTAGATATTATCTATACATGTATAAGATTAGCATAGATTTCTTCATTTTATAGTAGAGATCTATGCTAAAATATATAGCTAATACCCACACAACTTTTTAATGTTTATAGCTTATAAAAATTAAATTTGATTAATATATTCCAAATATATTATAATATCCTAATTTATATAATGTAAATATTCTATCAATATGTTGTATATAAATTTTTAATATACCAAATATATGAATTATGTATAAGTTCACATCCTTAAAAAAATAATACATGTTAATTAAATATGTGGAATATATTTAATAATATATAACACTAATATATGATTAGTGTATGTGCCATCAAAATAAATACAGTCCAATTTGTAATATTAATAAAATATTTACATTTGAATTTCAAATGAAAACAAAAAAAAAAAGGTTGTTCGTGTATTAAAAAAACTAAGAAGAGAAAGTTTAGGATAACAGGTAAAGTTTTCAATAAAAAAAGATATTTAAAAATAAATTAATAAGGATAAATGGTGTAATTTACTACATGTATAGCTAATACCCACATAACTTATTCCACCTTCTACCCGACATAACTTATACATAGATTCCCTCAAAATTTATGTTGGTACTCCTATCCATTAATTAATTGCTTCAAATCTCTATTATACTCCCTCTGTCCCTAATTATTTATCCATTTTTCTTTTTTAATTATCTCTAATTAATTATCTATTTTGACAAATCAAGAATGAACATTTTTTTTACCTATTATACCCTCAATTAATTACTTTGAAAAAGGTAGAACTTGAAAATCTTAAATTTTTAATTCATCCACTTCATAATTAATAGGAATAAAATGGTAAACTCACTATGTTAATAATTGTTTTCTTAATAGATGTGTAAATTCAAAAATGGACAAATAATTAGGGATGGAGGGAGTACATTTTAGCATAGATTTCTTCAATTAACTAATAAATTAAATGTTGGTATTAGCTATACATTTTAGCGTAGATTTCTTCAATTAACCCACATCAACTAATTTAGCATAGAGTTCTTCAATTAAGTCATGCTCATTAATTAATTGCTTCAAATCTCTACTATACTCCCACCGTTACATCTATTATGAAAAAAAAAAAAAAACTGATCTTAGAAGAAACCCCAATCAACAAACTAACAATAAAAATGGAGAAAGAACCAAACACTATTCTCAAAGTTGCAAATTCAACAAAAAATAGGGACGTAGAAGATTTTAGCAAGCAAAATGATGCTTCAGAAGATTCAAAGAACCTAAAATAGAGGTCTCAAAAATGTAGGAATTATTATTAATTAATTCTTACTTATGACCCAAGTCTACTTGGAAACCAAGTAATACCATAAATAATATTTAATAAGGAATAGATCTCGTCCGTACATTGGTTACTTGATGGACGTACCAGATTAAGTCATAACCTCTATAAATTGGTCCTCCCTCCACCCATTAGGGTTATCACATATTTTCTACAATAATTTCATCGCTGACGGTTGTGGTAACATAAAGTTAGGGCAAGGAGGTAGAAACTAATTTACGACTAACGCTTCCGCTTCTCTCTATGATGATGTCTTCCTCATCAGGTATGTGCCTCCTATCGATCTCTATGTAAGATTATCGTGTTCAAGATCCTAAAGTATTTAATCTTACATGTGGCATCAGAGCCTGGATTGTTTGAACGGATAATCTTCATATATCTTTTGCAATTAATTGAAATAAGTCAATTTTTATTTATTTATTTTGTCAGATTCCGTTTAACCTTATGCATAATGGTTCTGTTGATTCCATATAAAATTATATATGACCTTGAGTTGTTTCAAGTCATTATTGACACTAAAAGCTAGGAATCTAATACACGTGTATAAATAATCTAATTAGTTAATAAGAATTTCAATATTACGTGCAACTTATTATTTGTTTTTTTAATAATTTGTGATTAGCAACACTTTTAATGAGAAAATTTCTTGTAAGTCTAATTTTGTCCAATCAAATTATATTCAAACTTATTGTTGAATTCTTTTGTAGTAGCGTAATTTTGTGCTTGACTATTTAAGGTGTTTGAATTCTTATGTTAATAAAGTGTTGTTAGCAGAGTTTAATTTGGATAAATTCTGAAAAATCTTAATCTTCCCATAATGTAAAAATTATGTATTGTTTTAGATTGTGCAATAAATTAAAGTGATTGTTATACTAAGCAATAAATAATATATATGTATTATGTTTCTATAGTTTGTTAGTCACCAAAGTGGCCAAACTAGAGAAATTAACGTCTACACATATAATATTTATGATCACTTGATGCATGTATTGTGTTTTTATAGTTTGTTAGTCACCAAAGTGGCCAAACTAAAATGTATGAAATTATTCACATGCACAAAATTTTATGATATTATGTGTGCATTTGTATTTGTATAGTTTGTTAGTCACCAAAGTGGCCAAACTAAAATGGTTAAGAAAAATATGCATTCATAAAATTGTCATTTATCTATGAAAGTTAATTAAATGCCTATATATTGAAAATAAATAGATAAATTGACTTTCACTATTGCTAGAACTTAAGAATTTACCCAAGGGTGAATTAATTATTCTACGAATAGTGAACATTATGAGGTAAATTAATATTTTCAGTCAAACATATATTGTATATCCAAAGATGTCGTATATGTTTGGTTAAATATATTTAATTGCCTATTAAAGTTTTTTTTTTAAAAAATGGCACTTAAATTATGATAGTGTGTCGTAGTATCTACCCAAAGGAGAATTACGATGTACTTTTATCGCTTTACTGAATTCACATTATTTTTAATTTGTGAGCATGTATATTTTTTGCAGTTATTCCTCTTCATTCGCATGCTTCGTCTGTTACTGTATTCAATGGATTGAACTTCTCTGAATGGCATGAACAAGTACAGTTCCACTTAGGTGTAATGGACCTAGACTTGGCTCTGCTGAATGACAAACCTACTGCCATTACTGATAAGAGCAGTGAGGATGAGAAGTCTTTTCATAAATCATGGGAACGCTCTAACAGATTAAGCCTTATGTTCATGCGAATGACTGTTGCTAACAATATTAACAGTACTATTCCACAAACAGAAAGTGTCAGGGAATACCTAAAGTTTGTGGAAGAACATTTTCGTTCTGCTGATAAGTCTCTCGCTGGTACACTAATGGCTGAACTCACGACCATGAAGTTTGATGGGTCGCGTAGTATGCAAAATCATATCATCGAGATGACTAACATTGCAGCAAGACTTAGGACCTTAGGGATGAAAGTGGATGACACCTTTTTAGTTCAGTTCATTCTGAACTCATTGCCTCTTGAGTATGGACCATTCCAAATTAACTATAACACTATTAAGGATACGTGGGATGCAGTGAATTGTCCAGTATGCTTACTCAAGAAGAGTCAAGACTTAAGAAACAAGGAGGTCATTCCATTAACCTCATAGGTCAAGGAGTTGGTAAAGGACTTAAAGTGAAGGCTAACAAGTTTAAGAAAAAGAAAGCACCTGCTAAAGTTCCACATGATGCTCATAAGGAACTCAAGGTTGATGTGTGTCGTTTCTGTAGAAAGGAAGGACACTATCGGAAAGATTGCCTGAAACGTAAAGCTTGGTTTGAAAAGAAAGGTACATTTAGTGCTTTTGTATGTTTCGAATCAAATTTAGTAGAAGTTCCTAATAATACTTGGTGGCTTGATTCTGGTACAACTACTCATGTATCCACTATGTTGCAGGGATTCACTACGATCCAAACTACAAATCCAAATAAGGATTTCGTGTTCATGGGAAATCGCATGAAGGCTCAAATTGAAGGCATAGGGACTTATCGATTGATCTTGGAGACTGGACATCACCTTGATCTATTACAGACTCTTTATGTTCCTTCAGTTTCTAGGAATTTGATTTCCCTTTCAAGACTTGATGTTTCTAGATTTGATTTTAAGTTTGGACATGGATGTTTCAATTTATATAAGAATACTAATTTTTATGGTTCTGGTGTTCCTATTGATGGTTTATATAGATTGAAACTCGATAATAATTTTTCTGAATCCCTGCTTACTATTTATCAAAATATTGGAATTAAACGTAGTTCACTAAATGAAAGTTCTACTTATTTGTGGCATAAACGTTCGGGTCATGTATCCAAAGAACGATTAAAAAGATTAGTAAATAATGAAATTCTTCCGAATTTGAATTTTGCTGATCTTGATATATGTTTGGATTGCATTAAAGGAAAGCAAACCAAACATACCAAGAAAGGTGCCACAAGGAGCACTCAGCTTCTTGAAATTATACACACTGATATTTGCGGACCCTTTGATGTTCCATCTTTTGGTGGAGAAAAATATTTTATCACCTTTATCAATGATTTTTCACGTTATTGATTTATCTATTTTTTGAAAGAAAAATCTCAAGCAGCGGACGCTCTCAAAGTGTACGTTAATGAGGTTGAAAGACAATTAGATAGAAAAGTGAAAATCATTAGGTCAGATAGAGGTGGTGAATATTATGGAAAGTATAACGAATCAGGACAATGTCCAGGTCCATTTGCAAAATTCCTTGAAGAACATGGCATATGTGCATAGTATACTATACCAGGAACACCTCAACAAAATGGTGTTGCAGAAAGGCGTAATCGAACACTTATGAATATGGTTAGGAGTATGATGAGTAATTCCTCATTACCCAAATCATTGTGGATGTATGCTCTTAAAACTGTTGTATATTTATTAAACAGGATTCCTAGTAAGGCAGTTCCAAAGACCCCTTTTGAACTGTGGACGAGAAGGAAACCTAGTTTAAGACACCTGCATGTTTGGGGTTGTCAAGCAGAAGCTAGAGTTTATAATCCACATGAAAAGAAATTAGACTCTCGAACGATAAGTGGTTACTTTATTGGTTATCCAGAGAAATCTAAAGGGTATATGTTTTACTGTCCAAATCTTAGTTCGAGAATTGTTGAAATCGGTAATGCAAAATTCATTGAGAATGGTGAAGTTAGTGGGAGTGTTGAACAACAAAGTCTGGAAATTAATGAGGTAAGGGTAAATATTTCATTGCCCATAAATGTACCTACTTCCACACCAATAACAAATGGTGTTCCTATTGTTGAAGAATACTTTAACAATGTTGAATAATATTTGGGTGAAACACTTCAAGAAGGAACCAACTCACAAATATCTGACGCAAATGAACCACAAACAGTGCCATTAAGAAAATCTCAAAGAGAAAGAAAATCGGTCATTTCTGATGATTATGTGATTTATTTGCAAGAGTCAGATTTTGACATTGGAATTAAGAAAGATTCTGTTTCATTTTCACAGGCCATAGAAAGCACTGAGTCTGATAAATGGATTAATGCCATGCAAGAGAAAAAATCCATGGAACACAACAAAGTCTGGGATCTTGTTCAATTACCAGAAAGTTCTAAAAAAATCGGATGTAGATGGGTCTTCAAGACCAAACGCGATTCTAATGGTAATATTGAACGATATAAAGCTAGACTTGTTGCCAACACTAAAAAAGGAGGCATTGATTATAAAGAGACCTTTTCACCGGTCTCAAAGAAAGACTCATTAAGAATTGTTTTGGCTTTGGTAGCTCATTATGATTTAGAGTTACATCAAATGGATGTGAAAGTTGCCTTTCTTAATGGAGACCTCGATGAGGATGTTTATATGGAACAACCAGAGGGTTTCGAAATTAAAGGAAAAGATCAGATGGTGTGTAAACTAAAGAAGTCAATATATGGACTCAAGCAAGCCTCATGACAATGGTATATAAAGTTTAATGATACCATAACATCTTTTGGTTTTAAGGAAATTACCGTTGATCGATGTATATACCAAAAGATTAGTGGGAGTAAGTTTATATTTTTAGTCTTGTATGTTGATGACATTTTACTTGCTGCTAATGATTTAGGCATATTGCGTGAGATGATAGACTTTCTCTCTATGAACTTTGAAATGAAAGATATGGGTGAGGCATCCTATGTGATAGGGATAGAAATATTCCGTGATAGATCACAAGGATTATTGGGATTGTCTCAAAAAGGTTATATCGAAAGAGTTCTAGAGAAATTTAACATGAACAATTGTTCAGTAGGAATAGTTCCTATTCAAAAAGGGGACAAATTTAATCTCATGAATGCCCAAAGAATGATGTAGAACGGAAAGAAATGGAAACAATTCCTTACTCTTCTATTATTGGAAGTTTGATGTATGTTCAAACTTGCACAAGACCAGATATTAGTTTTGCGGTCGGAATGCTAGGAAGATATCAAAGTAACCCTAGAATTGATCACTGGAAAGCTGCAAAGAAAGTCTTAAGGTACCTGAAAGGAACGAAGGATTACATGTTCATGTATAGGAGATCCAATCACTTAGAAGTTATTGGATACTCAGATTCAGATTTTGCTGGATGCGTTGACACTAGAAAGTCCACATTTGGTTACTTGTTCCTATTAGCTGAAGGAGCAATATCGTGGAAGAGTGCTAAGCAATCTGTCATTGCTACATCCACAATGGAAGCAGAATTTGTGGCATGTTATGAAGCCACAATTCATGCATTATGGCTGCGAAACTTCATTTCAGGACTTGGGGTTGTCGACACCATTACCAAGCCGCTGAAAATTTATTGTGATAATACTGCAGCAGTATTCTTCTCCAAGAACGATAAGTACTCCAAAGGTGCCAAACATATGGAATTAAAGTACTTTACCGTCAAGGAAGAAGTTCAGAAACAAAGAGTGTTACTTGAGAATATTAGAACTGATCTCATGATTGCAGATCTGTTAACAAAAGGCATACAACCAAAGACATTTAAAGAACATGTTCAAAGAATGGGTCTTGGTTGTACTTATGATTGATGCATTTATGATGTTTTTAACACTCTGAGCTCAAATTATGTGTTTCTGATATACATTAATGAATTTCTTGTTTCTCATAATGGTGTACACATTATTGTTTTGAGATATTACAATATAAGTCTTTATGAGACGTTATTGTGGACCATAATGTTATATGTTTTTATAGCTTGTGAACCTGGTATGATAAATTGCTAATGTAGTAGTATATGGAAGGAAGTATGTAGCTTAAAATTTATGTACAACCGTCATGACTCGCATTAGTAGTTTGTTATATTGTGATATGTATGATGGACATTATAGAAGAGATTTATTGTATGCGCAACTAATGTTTATTAAATATTAATGTTATATATGGTCATTGGGCCAAGTGGGAGAATGTAGGAATTATTATTAATTATTATTAATTAATTCTTACTTATGACCCAAGTCTACTTAGAAACCAAGTAATACCATAAATAATATTTAATAAGGAATAAATCTCGTCCGTACATTGGTTACTTGATGGACGTATCAGATTAAGTCATAACCTCTATAAATTGGTCCTCCCTCCACCCATTAGGGTTATCACATATTCTCTACAATAATTCCATCGCTGACGGTTGTGGTAACATAAAGTTAGGACAAGGAGGTAGAAACCAATTTACGACTAACGCTTCCGCTTCTCTCTGTGATGATGTCTTCCTCATCAGGTATGTGCCTCCTAACGATCTCTATGTAAGATTATCGTGTTCAAGATCCTAAAGTATTTAATCTTACATTTCCAAATATTCTCTCATCTGGAACAAAAAATAACGATCAGATTTGATTTAGTCTTCAAATCTCTTTATCTCTCTTCTTTCATCAGCCCACTTTTAATTTATTGAAGAGAGATTAAAGAAATCAAACAAGGATTGATGGTAAAATACATAGTTTCTTAAGGAAAGTGCAAACAAAATATGTGACTTCAAGTATTTAGGAACGAAGGGAGTACATACCTACAGTGAAAGACAGCTTCATATTCACAAATCTGTACTACAAGGGATGGATCTGTTGGCCTCAATATGTCTATAGTTTTTGTATTCCAGCAAGTGGACAGATTTATTGTCCCAATCCCACATTATTTCTGATTATTCATATGCAGGTTGAGGTCCTTGCATAACTTGACACCATATGGGTGACAATGATTTTTTGATAAAAGAAACACAGAAATTTCTAACACGTACATCTTGTAAGATTTAAATCTATGGCCAATTCTCCAGATTGTTTCTTCAAATACTACATAACATCAAATGCTAATGCCAGCCAATAACTTATAAATTGAATTTGGCATCGGCCTCACTGAAAGGAAGTACAGAGTACGAAAATAGAAGACAATGACTCGAATATCCAACAAACTACAAATGCAGATAAAGACATATAGGAAACGTATCATAAATTTTGCAGAAACCTCGTATACAAGATAAACTTTATCTGCAAATATAGACCTAATTATGAGGCAAAACTATATCATCTTTCAACTCGCCAACGAGTTGATGCAGCTTCATAAGTTTCGTGCAGATCCACCACCACCTCACTTCTTCCCACCCCCAGAGACATTGAACTTGAAGAAAATAATATCACCATCTTGGACCACATAGGTCTTACCCTCCTGCTTATACTTCCCAGCAGCCTGTGGAAGAGCACATTCACCTTAGACAACTTTCAAAGGTCATCTATAAAGAAAACTCCAGCTTTGTGAGCAAGTCAGGTCACGTATAGGAACAATTGTGTTACATTGCAAACTACTAATTTTGGCTCAAGACTTGTTAGAGAATTTAACATATGAACTGCCAATACTAATTACAGAATTGAATTGTAATTTCATCCGTAACTTATGAAGTTTGGTTGGATAGCATAAAGCATTTTCCATCACCGAGACATCTTCTTATTTTATGAAGTCCATCATAAAGTATCTCTTTGATCAGAAGCAAAATTAGCATTTCATTTTTCCGTCTCTCTTTTTAATTACATTAGTGTCTAGGCCAACTTGCATGCATCTTGACAATTCCACCAGGTAGTTTCTACCTTCCACCAGCCAATGTACCGGATAACACTGCTCATCAAAGCTTAGGCAAATGGGAAAAATCACCTTACATTTTTGTCTCAGCTAAATATTTAAACCCTAGTCCCCCTTGGTTTCCACCCACTCCGTTGACCACAAAGCCACAACCTTGGGTGATTCTTCTTGTTCTTTGTTCTTTTTTGTTTTCGAGATAAGCAACTTGAGTATCAGTCCCTCAATTTCAATTTGGTTGTCCTATTTTGACTTGGCACGGAGAAAACTTTCAAATTGTGTGGTCTTAAATAAAAAATATGTCAAATGTACCAAAATATTCTTCAATCATGTGGTCTTAGACATGCCATATGGAAAGTTGGAATTAAACCGTTGCTAAAAATGGAAAGAGGCATTCTTTTTCACACGGACTAAAAAGGAAAGTAGGGCAAACAAAATGAAACGGAGGGAGTACATATTTAGTGTAAGCCTAGATAAGAATTTGCACTAGAACAAAGATAGAGATGGTAGGGTGCTATATCCTATTCATCTAACAATATGAAAAGCTGCCTTGGTGCAAAAAGGCAAAGAGTGGAAACACATGTTAGTCTGATATAATATATACTTGGAGGCACAACCATATCTGAAGAAAACAGAATAATAGGTATAACCAGAGCTATTATTTGTTTATGAATTGAATTTCAGTATTGTCTTTCACTTTATTTTGTTCTTGTGGAGAAATTTTATCAGAATTATGCTCTAGCTTGTCTTTGTTTTTTTATAACAAGTTGTGCTGATATATATATATATATTAGGGCTGTCAAAAATGAACCCAAACATAGGTAACCCGCCCAACCTGCCCAGAAGTTTAAGGGTTGGCTCAAGATAATTCAAGCCTAACCCATTTTAAGAGAATTCTCAATTGAGCCCAATTCAATCTCTAATTTCAACCCGTTTTAAAACTCTTTACTAAGATATGTTCCTATATTAAAGGCATGAATTATTATCTATTTAACATCTTTTAGGATTTATCTATTCATTTGTTACTTTTTTTAAAAAAAAATCTTGAGCTGAAATTCGAATTGTGATTATAAAAGTTAAATATCACTATGTTAAAATTATTGATATTAATTGGGTCAAATTGGGAGGGTCAAGACCCAACCTGTTTCTTAGCCCATTTGAACCCAACCCATTTGAGCCCAAAGTAAACTTGGGGTGGTCAAGACCCAACCCAATTTCTATTTCAACCCATTTTAATATCTCCAATATCAACCAAACCAGCCCATTTGACACCCCTAATATATATATAAAGTTGTACTTGTGTGGGAGTTGAGTGTTAACTCCTTAGTCTTTCACATTATTCTTGTTCATGTGAAGAACTTTTCAAAGTTTGCTTCAACCCATATTTTGTTTCCAAAAATAAGTTGTGCAGAAATAAAGCACATATTATCATTTCCAATACTCATGAAGCAGAAGACATGTCATTAAATTGCCAATGATAACTTAATAAGAGTACCTTTACAGCCGATTCACTACCAAGTTCCTTAAGATCTTCAAATTTCATCACCTGAAGACACCAATACCCAAGTCATTGGTGTCAAGAGAAAAGACAAATGATAGCTAAAAATGAAAGCAGTCATAAATGAAAAGGATTTCACTTTTTGAAATGAGAATTATCTGGCCAAGCAGAATAAGATATTTTCAGCTATAGCTTCCAATTTATAAAATTCCACCTTTTGGGGCAACTCCAATTCCCAAAAATCTACATCTGATGTTATTAAAAATTTCAAAGGTTCAGGCGAAGACGTGGATCATCTCCTTTTGCATTGCAAAGTTGCTAATCGGTTATGGAGGGGGGGCCTCAATTTGTTTGGGATGCAATGAGTGAAGCTGGGACATTGAAGGAGGCTTTGCGAAGATGACTCACAGAAGGGGGAAGAGAAGTCCAAGAGCATGGAGTGTTGCCCCTTTAGCAATCATGTGGGTTATTTGGAAAGAGAGAAATAGGAGGGGCTTTGAAGGGGTGGAACAAGATTATGTAAAACTGAAATTTAGCTTCTGTTTCTAGTTTCCTTTAGGTGTACTCATGAGGCCCCTATTTATATAGAGGATTGGATCTCTTTGTTGAGAACCATATTTTGGTGTAGGTTCTCTTCCTTTTGGTATACGGCTCTTATATGGGGTTTTCCCCAATTGTTGATAAAATAATTTTTACCTAATCAACCAAGAAAATTAAAATTTTCAATAATCAAACTTCTTTAGGATATATAAATGGCTTCCTGGAAAAGTAGTAAGGAAATTGCTAGGAGTTTCTGAATAAGTATACAATTATGGGTGTGAGACCACCACCTGTACTGTGCGCATTCAACTAAAATAATAAACTGAAAGCTTTTGGAACTGATTTTAAGAATCCTGAACAAGGGTAGGTAAAAGGAAAAATAAGGCACATATTGACCTCAGCACAGATGAACCCTCTCTCAAAATCTGTATGAATTGTTCCAGCAGCTTGAGGAGCCTTCATCAGCCTGCGGATTTGCCAGCATTTAACCTGTATTTTAAGAGAGAAAAAATTATGAGACCTTATAACCATCAGCAATGGTGACTTCAATTTACTTTTTAGGGGATGGGGTGACACTCTTTCCATTTTGAAACATCTCAAAATGTTGGGCATCATGCCATTTCTATAAAATTTACACAACTTTCCAGAATTCAAATCATTAAGCATTTCAACCTTTAAACTTCCATGTGAAGTTTTTTTTTCTCAACTTAAAATTTCAGCCATGACTTGAATATTTGCTCCACTGTCACTAATATAATATACAAGTCAAATTAACATCTTAAATTTCATGTCTAGTCACATGACATCATATAAACTAGGACGGGGGAATAAATTATTTATGTAGCAATAAACTCAACACCAAGTAAGAGAAGGACTAGGACAGAATGAAAGAGGAAGAATTTGAAATACCTCATCTGGCCCTGCTGTGAAGAAATAAATAAGATTAATGGCTGCAAATCCAGTCTTAATGATTTTTGGGAGGCAACTGTAGCATGATAAGTCAAGATCAGCTGGATGAAGTGACAAAAATGATGCTTTCCATATTTAAAATAGGCCTAAATTTCACAGCAAAGTATAATTTGAATATATCCAAAGATTACTGATATGCTTAAACAAATGAAATGGTATCAATTGCCCAAATCTATAAAAATATATAACAAATTGCCCCAGAAAGAATGCCACTGTAAAAGTAGCTTAAATTGCAGAACCAAGAAAACTCTTCTCTTTCAAGAAAGTAGATATTTTGAGGTTTTAACCCATCAATGTAGTCCACTGCCATAATAATCTATATATTGCAGCATCCATCAAACATGCTTCCAATCCAAGAAATTAAGGTACTACTGATCACTACAACTGCAGATTAGATTATTTAAGACCAACATTTGGAATGCTAAGTCCAACCATGTTTATGTGTTATACTAATTTTAACAACTGTGTCCTTCAAACGCACAAGCAGTCAGGCTTTAAATGCAACATCAAGTTCCTTGATGAAACACAGCTTAAGATAGATCATGTTGGATTTCACCCCACATAGAGATTAAAGATGGGATATATTCCCACTTTGAGGATTGAAATTTTATCCTATGGTAGTGTAAAGGAAGACAAATTTCAACAACATCAAAACTTAAGAAGTCATAGAAAAGTCAAATACATGAAATGATGGCTGAGAGGATAAACTTATTCTACCCTATCATATGTTATATAATCAAAGGTGGACTTTCAGAAGTGTCATGTACTGCCTTAACCAATCTGAATTAGCAAGGCCTATTGTTATCTTTAACTATTTAAATTACCTGAAAGCACAATAAGGACCAACCACCCATGTATCTAAAATATAAGGCAGTTATACGCCTCGACAACAAAGAAGGATTTACACAAAATATACTTTAATAAGTAACATATGTTACATAGGCTTTCAAAATACACCAAGTCCATGCTACATAATAATATAATGTTACATGCCACGGCTTCCACAAACACAGCAATCCCCCTTCCCCCCAAGCTACAAGGGCCATGATGATCCCAAGGGACACATTTGGCATAGAGGCATGGCCAGAACGCGTTCACATGTCCAGAGCCGAGTGCCCCAGTAGCACAACACACGAATGGTGGTGTTGCATATAAGCACAAGGGTCTTGGCATGAGGAGGGGAATCAGAGCATCGACCAGCACGATTGTACATGTGAAAGAATGGCCAAGGAGGTGTCGGAGCTTCAGTGGTTGAGCACACAAGGTCGCCATCGCCATGGGGCACAAGGGGAGTAAGGTCTCATTGAAAACTAGAGGATCCTAGAGGCACCCAGATGCCTCAAGTCATGTTGGGAGCACCCAAGGGAGGCAAAGACGTTCTAGAGAACAGAACAATGTCATGTCCCATCAGACATTGCCCCCTCCTTGATGAACTCTAAGGTCTCAGGAATATTCTTGGGGGGGGGGGGGGGGGGGGGCTATAAGCAAGAGAAGATCGCAGCTTTTGCAAACAATGAAGAAGTATATCCGACAAGTGATGGCATATCATTAATTAGCTGACAGAAGAGCCAACGGAACTGTCCCAAAATATTCCTACCCATATACAACAACTGCAATGAGAAATGGAAAAATAACTAAGCGGCATCCCCAGATGCCATGAGGCTGGTGAAAAGCTGTACAGAATCAGTGAAACCTCACCTAGACAAGATACTTCGTAGAATTGATGCAGGACTTTGAATAGGAACGACATCAACTATGCTGGTCAAGGTTTTAACCCAGTTCCAGAACATGGGCAAAATACAGAGAGATGTAGGAAGAATCATGAGAGGAGGCAGTTAATGTGTTTGTCCTAGGTGACAACTTTGACCTGTTTTTCTACTAGATCTGAACAAATTTCTACACTACACTTTTTAATTAGAGACAACTCATTTTCTTTTTCTGGTTAAATAAGTACAAAGGGAATTTACTAATCTCTTACTTTTCTGAAGTATCAATAAAGATTTTATTTATCATAGAGGAGCATAAAGCAAAGTGCATTCATGTATAAAGATGTTTCCAGAAGTTCCAAATGGAATCTCCTAAAGTTCCTTAAGAGAGTTCAGGGACTCAAAAAAGTTATTCTATATTACATAAAAAATTATTTTAGTCCAAAAGGCTAATCGATAAAAAAATTATACGGAAGTATGAACACTGAAATCATCATTTTCCTTACCAAAAAAACAAAAACAATGTGTTCACGGGAGGTTACTTGCATCCAAAACATCTGTCACTCCTTCCTTTCCATACTACCCAGAGAAAGCATGCTGAGATAGTATTCCAACTACCTCTTTGTGTATGTAAAATGCAATTTTTTTATGGTAGTAGAAAACTAAAGAAAAAGATGAAACCCGAATGGCACCGGCTTCAGCCTTGAGGAATGCACCTTATGCTGACGCATGCCACAAAAGACAGGTCATATAAAAGATTGAAATCTCAGACTATGCCCTCAAAAAGGCAGGTCATATAAAAGATTGACATCTCATGTAATGAGGAAGGAAAAAGTGAAGATGAGTCAGATATATAAACAATAAGGAAAAGCCTCTACTCTTCTAGTTTACCCGCTCTCTCATGGGAGTGAGAGGGGAACAGCAATTGTTAAATAATCATCAGTAGTGAAATCTTATAGAACTCCAAGATTTCTTTAGTTCAATGCATTGAATAAAAGTATCTAATTATTGGAGACCTTTTCACCTCTAACTAACCTTTGTAACTTGTTCTCTTCACAGTATTTTGCTTCTTCATCTGGTGGCATATCAGCAAGTTTTCTCTCCACAGCAGCACTGAATGGAATAATTATTTCACCACCGTGCTCCTGCACCCTGAAAATTTGTGAAAGAATATTTCTTTATAATTCAGGCTATAATCCAAGTGAAAGATAAAAGAGATCATAACGTAGCACCATAATAACTCCACGAAAAATCATTTAGGCGGTGCCATGAAGTCCATCATTAGGAAAAAAACTCAATTGAACTGCAGTGAAGTTCTGAATTAAACACTGATTTACGTTCATGATCACAATATGCCACAAAAAGAGAATGTAACCTAGACGACTAAATCTAGTCCAAAAAAGACAGAAAAGATTCATGCAAACATGAAGAATAAAAAATTATAGGGTAATCATATAACCAAAGTGATATAACTTACCAGAACCTCATCAAGATCGTGAATTACAATGGCCACAAGTGGACCACAATCCAGGTTATAAAATCTAGCTTACTCTATTTAGTTTCAGTCTTTCAGAAAGTGAATTTCTGAATTAAAAGGCAAAGCAATTTAATCTTTTAACTATGAGGAGTGACAAAATAAGAGACCAAAAACAAGGAACTCCACAGGCACTTAAAAATTCCTGATGGAGTAGCGAGGAGGGATTTCTCTCCAATATCTTACCAGCTTCAGAGCAACAATTTCAAGAATAGGAGATAGCTGAAGTCATCATATATTTTGTTCATGAGGACAAACATTTTTGTATGCATCTGATCTATTTTGTTGCCCACACGTATCGTTGCTTTGCAGATGACAATGTAGAGAACAAGAGCACAGGAAGAATGATGTGATGTAACCCAAGTTCTTTTAATGATCAATATCGCAACCAACTTTATACTGACAGGGGAGCACTATATATTGCAGTATATTGATTTTTTGTCAGAATTCAAAATAATCTCATTATCATAAACAAAAAACAGTTCTTATCAAATATCAAATCACACAGATCCCTCCAAATTTAGCTTTTCTAAGTGTGAGAAGAGCAATATAATTGTGATAACTGTTAAGAGAGATGGGTCATACCATGCATGAATCTTGGGCAGAAACTTGTTCTTTTTCCTTTGATAGTCTTTCTCATTCATATTAACCTGTCAATGTTTCGTTACATAATCAGTAGGCGCAATGCAATATTCAGATTATTCTGCTGATCCTAGTCATGTTACAGCCTTGCTGGCAATAGACGAAACATCAAAGCATCATGAGAACCTACCCAAAAACTATCTGAACAATGTGACAAGATACAGTAAATAATCCTAGTACAGCATATATTTTACCTGATTTGTTCCACGAGTAATCTCCCAACTAGTGACACATTCCCCCCCCCCCCCTTCTCACACAGACACACATTCCAAAAGGAGTTCGGAGACAACATTTCCAAGCCATATATGAATAACTTTCTTTTGATTGGTTAAACAAAATTGGATCATTCTGATTATTAACTATAACTGAACTCGGAAAGTTAAATATTCTGCCTTTTGTAATATCAGTTTGTGCAGTGAAATAATTTTGGATATACATTGAAATCCCATATTGCGATTTTCAGAACATAAATTCTGACAGATTCCGTACATAGCCAAGATAAAGAGGAGTTAAAAACGTTAAACTCACCAAGTAAACAATCGGTTTCGCAGTAAGGAGCTGGAAAGTATTCAAGAATTCAACATCTGCAGCTTTCCAGTCCCCCAGACGAACATCTTTGCCTTCCTCGAGTGATGCTTTAACCTGTGAAAACAGGCAGCAGCATAGTTCCATTATCTAGACCTTTTTAAACATTCAATTATCTGTAAAATGAACTATAAAATGTGCTCAAATTTTTGCACTCAATAACCTGGAGAACTACGGTGAAGTAAAATATGTGAAGATTTAACAGGAAAAAAACAAGAGAAAGCAGTTCATCCTTTTCTTTTCAAATCAATGTAGACTCAAGCTACAGAACAGCTGAAAAGTGGTGGAAGACAAGTCTAACACCACCATCCCTTTAAAACAACTATGATTCTGTTAGACATTTCCACCAGAAATGAGCATACACAAATAAAGAAAAGTATCTTACTAACTAACCTAACCTGAGATGGATATTCAATCATCTGTACCAATATCAGTCTCCATTCTCATCTAAAAAAGGATCTTACAAGGAGGAGACACCATTTTTAAGGAAATATATTTCTACTATTGGAGGACAATAAATACATGATGGTACCAAAACATCTAGTTAGTTTATAAATGGAGAATGTCAATGGACTATACAGAAACAGAAATATTTCATACTGCTACCATTCAAGGACTTGGCTACCCAGAGATCAAGAAAGTCTTAACAGATACAGAAATGGGATAAAAATCTAAGCAAGTAACAAGGTCAAAGGAAGAAGAGCAATAGCCACAAACCCTTAGACACAATTCATGCTCTATTTTCAATTGTTTGTCATTGCTTCTCTTCATACTCTTATCAAGATCTTCTATCCTTCTTTCCATGAACTCGATGTCCTGGTTTACACAAAAGGATGACATATTTCATCAATCATGAGATTATTACAGTGAACAAGGCACATTCAGTTGAAGATGCCAAAATTTACAATTGAGTTACAAATTCCTTCTAAAGAATCAGATTGACAGGAAATCCAGTATATTAGTCCAAAAAGAACTTCCAGCAATATCCAATGCCTCAGTAATGGACACAAGAACTTAGTGATAACACAGTATCGCTCCATGCAGGACTCTCAATCATCTAAATTTATAGATGAATGCTCCTTGTACATTCATCCATTACACAAAGTACCACTGTGAATTAAAAATGCTTTTTATTAATTATGTGCAAGTGTTACAGTAGAAACCTTTTTTTTACCTGACACAAGATTACTAACCATCTTCATGTGTCAAGAAATAAAAAGAGCATGCTGATGAAATGGCTTGGGGGATTTGCAGATGAAGATTCTAGCTTATGGAAGAAGGCAGTTGCTGCTAAACATGGGCAGCAGAGTCACTGGTGAATTAAATGTGACAGATCACCTTATGGGCATAGGTCCCCGGAAACACATTAGCAGCTTTTGGGAGGAATTCTCACAGAACATCACCTTTGAGATAGGGAATGGGCTACATGTCAAGTTCTGGAAGGACAAACAACAACACCCTGATGAATAGCTACCCATCCCTCTACCAGCTAGCCAATGACCCTGACTCAAGCATAGATCAAAACAGATCAAGGAATATTTGGGACCTCCAGTTTAGAAGAAACATGAATGACTAGGAGCCACACAACATTTTCAAAATGCTAGGAATCTTATACTGTTAAGGCAGGCTACAGACACATCTGTGAGCAAAATGAAATCTAGACTCTTGGCCTTGGAAATTCATTTGGAAGACGAAGCTGCCACAAAAGTTGTCTGCTTTTCATGGACAGCTCTCAGAAAAGCCTGCCTGCAGTTAGCTGGTAAACAGATATTACACGTGCAATCAGAATTTAGAATCTGTTAATCACCTCTTCCTACACTGCCTAGTAGCTACAGACATGACGTCTATGTTTGTATCCATGCTGGGTATAAACTAGACCATACCTCGAGGCATTAAGGAAGCAGTTGGGCAGGAACAGTTGGAAAGTTGACAAAGCCATCAAGAAAGTCTGGAAGATGATCCTCTCTTGTATCTTTTGGGTTCTGTGGAAAGGAATCGCAAATGTTTTGATGGAACTTCAACCCATCCCCATATTTAGAAAGTTTAAGGTCTGCTGTACCTATTTAGTTGGGCAACATAACCCCTATAAATCGAGTTGGCTCATATCTAGATTTTATCAGTTCATTTCCTTCAATTTGGGCCATATTTTTGCTTCTTTTGGTCAGCTCCCTGGTTAGAATGGAGCATTTTGTAATGGAGCTAACTTTAATATTGGTTACTTTTGTATCTTCGCATCTTTTTTATGCCATCTATGGAACATCTTACATCATAAAAAAATGTGTCAAGAAATATAAGGGAACTGTTCAAGTGCCAAACAACCTCTTTCATCAGAGTGCTCGCCCCACCCAGTATGAGACCGCTTTCTTGCTGCATCTGTGTGCAACTGATCTTGTACTTACTCACAGGAATACTTTCCTTTTTTTTTTTCTTCCTTTTGTTTTTTCAATAAATATGTAAACTCATAGGTATTGACAATTAGGAACATTGTAGATGTTTTATTGACCCGAAGATATGATTAGGAAAATTTCCAACAGTAGAAGCTGCTCATCCATGCAGTAGTCAAGTGCAATCAACAAAATCCCCCTGACAATGCTATTATAGAGTACATCCAATTACGGTATTACAAATAATAACTTGCTGCCTTCAAGGAACTGAATACATGCCCCAACAAAATCCAAGAACTCAAAGTGCATGAACCAACTTACCTTAAGCCTTAGTTCCTCACTTATAACCTCCAAGTCTCTCACAGGATCAACAGTGTCATCGACATGGATAATATCTGGATCTTCAAATGCGCCTGACAACCACAAAAATATGTACGATAGCATAGCATTCAACAGTGAGACTATATAAGATACAACTAGAAATAATAACTCAGCTCATACGGACCACCACATTTGCAAAAGTATACTTAAGAACCAGAAAAGGATAGTTCAATAGATGGAAAGACAAAATGGAGAGTGAATATATTACGTAGAACATGGAAAATGCCATCAACTGCACGGATGTGGGATAAGAAACTGTTCCCCAATCCTTGTCCTGCATGAGCACCTCGAACAAGTCCAGCTATGTCATGAATTTCCAAAAAGGCAGCCACCTAGATGTCGTCAAACATTCATTAAAAATGAATTATAAATAATATTGTCCTAGAGACAAATGAAGAATAAAAAAAAGAAGCTATCCCAGAGGCAAATCAAACTTAATTATAGAGAATAATTTAATAAACAATCGAGTCACAAATAGATCACCACAGCTACATAAGGGAGGGAAAAAACATTTTTTTTCTGGCCAGTATTAGTTGTTGGACTTGGATGACAAACCTCACTCTTGGGCTTGTAGAGTTGACAGAGCCATTCAAAACGCTCATCAGGAACGTGCACTCGCGCTTCATTAGGCTCGATAGTACAAAAAGGAAAGTTTTCTGCCGGAATGGATAACTTTGTCAGTGTGTTGAAGAGAGTAGACTTCCCCACATTTGGTAATCCTACCTGAAAGAGAATAAACAAGTTCAACATCAAACTTCTGCAGATATATCCATATTGAATTGGTGTAAATGATTCTAAAGATAAAGATGCAATTTTGGTTAAGCTGAACCAACTGTCACATGCAAAGTTAACAGCCTTGAGTTTTTTATTTAGGTTTTAACTCCCAAAACCTAACTGGTTTTTTGTTGTCAAGGAGTTATCACATTTTCTTGATGCTTTTTATTATAGCCTCTTAATTGATAAAAAAATAAAAATCTTCAGTCCCATTTCCTCATCAAAAGTTGTACATCTGCCTAATGCAAATAGTATAAAGTAAACAAGCTACTGAAAAATCGAAATACGGGTTTAAAAACGTAATAGCTCAGTGGATAAGAGGAATTTGTATTCCATTTTCTAGATTTTCCAGTTATTTCAGCTACGACCCTACAAACGGAGATCAGACGCATATGTATGAAAACATAAGAAAATGGAGAAAAACTTACGATTCCAATTTTCAAGTGGGATGAGAAACGGCCAAGAATAGGCCTTTCGGCAGGAACTTCTTTACCTTTAGCTGCTTTAGGTGGCATAACTGAGAAATTGGGAAATGGACAGAAACTTGATGGAGTGAAGAGAAACTTTAGGGTTTTGGATTTTGTGCTCGTTACAGTATCAGTTGAGGAGAGGAGAAATAAGGTTTATACAGAGTGGTCGGCTCCAGGCAAAACAAGTGCTGACCCAGAAAGAAGCTTGATTGGGCTTTTAAATTGATTATTGGGAAACTATGTCATACCAGCGTTTGGAAATGATTTGGGATTTCTTAAATATAAAAGTTAGACCCATAAGTTTATATTTTGTTAAAATAATCCCATATTGTATCTATTAAATATTTATTGTATATGTAAATAAAATTAATAATCACATTATTACTTTAAAAAATTTATAATTATCACCAACATAAAATTTATTAATGCTTTCAATTTGGTGAATATAAATGATAAAGTAATAATTGATTTGGTTATTATAAATACAAACGGGGGGAGTAATACTTTTTTGGTTTTTCATAATAATAAAACTTCTCTTTCGGCTACCTATGAAAATGTTTAGAGCAATTTAATATGAAAAAGGACAAAATTGGTGATGTATGTTTGATAATCACTACTTCCAATATGTTTGATTTTAACACGAAATTAATGCACTGAAAATATGCAACTGCACACAAGTGAAACAAGGCATGAACCATTCTGATATTAATACATAAGTGAAAATTGTCATAACTTGTACAGTGTTACATAATTATTTGCAATAATACCAAAGAGGTGATAAAATATTTATGGTCAGTGAACATGAAAATATAGTTGCGAATGATATTGACCAACAAATGATTCAAAGTAATAATGTTGGTTCGTGGTTCGTCTTCTTGGTCATATGATCGAGAAATGCAAGTTCAACGAGAGAAAATTGTTCGTACTATGTGGGAGGATTATATAAAAGACTAGTACACTATAATTTGTGTTTAATTTTTTTTATTGAATTAAAGTTTGATCAATTAAAGTAAATGAAACAATTAATTAAGTGGAGAACAAATGGATTATAGTAAAGACTAGTACACTATATTGATAAAATTGCATAATAAATTATTACAAATTTATTTGTTCTCTACTTAAGTTACTGTTTCATCTAACTTTAATTGATCAAATTTTAATTCAATAAAAAAATTGAACATAAATTGTAGTGTATTAGTCTTTATTATAATCCTCCCACATAGTACGGACAATCTCCTCACATTGAACTTGCATTTCTCAATCATATGACTATGAAGACGAACCAACATTATTACTTTGAGTCATTTGTAGATCAATATCATTTGCAACTATATTTTCATGCTCATAGACAATATATATTTCACCATCTTCTGATATTCTCGCAAATAATTATGTAACAATGTATAAACTATGACAATTTTCACTTGTGTATCAATATCATAATAGTTCATGCTTTGTTTCACTTGCGTGCAATTACACATTTTCAGTGCATTAATTTCGTGCTAAAATCAAACATATTGAAAGCAATGATTATCAAACATACATCACAAATTTTGTATTTTTTTTATATTAAATTGCTTTAAACATTTTCATATGTAGCCGAAAGAGAAGTTTTTTTTTCTACCAAAAAAGTATTATTCCCTCCGTTTTTTTTTATATTCACCAAATCAATTCATACTTTATCATTTATGTTTACCAAATTTAAAGTAAGAATAAATTTTATATTGATAAGAATAATAAGTTTTAAAAAGTAATGATGTGATTATTAATTTTATTTACATATGAAATAAATGGTTAGCAGATATAAATATGAAGCTGTTTTAACAAAATACAAACTTGTGGGTCAATTTTGTATTTAAAAAATCTCAAATCATGATATGGAATTTCCATATCATGATTTTTGGAGAATCAATGTGAAATCGCATGTCCAAACGTTGATTCCATCTCATGATATGGTATAACATGGTCAAACACCTACTTAATTTCACCTGTTGAGGAGATAATTACTTAGATACATTCTAATTTGTAATATTATTATATATCTCATCAAACCTTGATGTCTTCAGATACATTCAAATACATGTGTCTCGAATATATAGTGTCAAACTTCGATGTAATTTGTTCTAGATACATTTATCCAAGTGAATTCACATGTATTTGGTTACATAACATATCTCTCACATCTATTTCATCTCTCTTGTTACACTCCCATGTATCTAATATCTCATATACATAGATATACATGTATCTAGTGTGTATCTAGTATGATTGGCACGTATGTGAGAAACATACGAATATCATTTCGCCTCTCTCCCTATTTTTGTGTATCTAGTAGCAAACATACATGTATATATTAGTAAATTTTTCAATATATGTTATGAAACTTTTAATTATAGTGGTAACATACGTAATATTTTAAAAGTATAGGTAACAATAGTATATATGGTTGTGAAGTATGTCTAATTATGTAGTTTTTCCTTACTACAATGACCTTAGTGGTGACTGATCTTTGAGCTTTTGACTCTGCTAATTTTCCTAGGAAATATCAAATTTAATTAGTTTTCACTTTTGATTTCGAAGGCTTATTCATGTAATTACTGAAGTTAAGTTCAAGACCATTCATTTTCAAGATCATTTAGGTGTAATTTTTTTTTGTTTTTACCAAGCTAAGTGCACATGTATCTACTGTTGAGCTTGCTATTTAATTAATATCAATTTTTAAATTTTTTAAAAAATAAGTTTACTGCAAGAAAATAACTTTAAATGAATGTGATTGAAGTTGAAAATTTGCATCTCACTTTATACATTTTTGCTCAAAGTTTGGTGTAGCCAAGGCTATTTGTGGACATTTCTTTATCGAAGTGGTGAACTTGATATGGTCAAAAATTGAATATTCTTTTACTGGGGTGCATGTGACAAAAATTTCAATCATACGATTTTTGTTAGAAGAAAATTGTTAATTTTTATTTTTCAACACACGATTCAACACTCAAATCTAGTCCAAATAAGGTCAAATTTAGAAATATAAGTTTCATATATCAAAAACAATAAACCGCAATCATTAATTTATCCAAATAACAACAAATCTAACACACTATAACAACACTCATTTAGCACTATTTTAAACTTTTACATGTGTATCTGCACTTTAGTCATATATAACTAAAACTCATGTAAAAATAGACCAAATTTTCAATCATATAAATCTAGAAAAAAATTCAAAAATAAATTAATTTTCTTCAAAGTTTAACAATTCAACACCAAAATTTACTTCAACTAGAATCAACTTTGAAACATCAATTTCACATATCATAAAGAGCAAACCTCAATAATCAATTTGTCAAAAGAACAACAAATCTAAAAAAAAAAATTTTGCAAGAATGATGACTTGCCATTATTTTCAAAATTCATTTGATTTAAATTTACTTTTTATATTTAAAATTTTCTCAAAACATTAGATTTCAATTGGTATAAACTCAACAGTTTTATGTACAACAACTAAAAAGAAGGAGAATGAGGAGGAGGAGAAGAAGATGGTTTTGTCTGAAGTTAGTTAATAGTGGAATTAGTTAAATAGTAAAAAAAGTGGTATGGATTAAATGTGGAAAATTCTTTTAAATATTTCAAATTGCTAATTTGTGATTGTAATGTTTTTTTACATAAATTTTCAAATATGTAACATATTGAAAAGAAAAGTAAGACAAACAATTAAAGCGAAAAATATACAAAACTTCTAACCAATTTTTTATATGACCAAATTATCCATGTCTAGGAAGAACATGACCATGTGCCTGTTCCTCGACTCTCATTAATAGTAATAATTCTGAATGTTTCCTAAAATCTCATTAATAGTAGTAAAAAAAATATATATATATATAAGTGTGGTATTATGACAATCATGTTAATTAAAGTTGATTTTCTTGATTTTCCACTCATATTTGATTCTCATTCCTTATCTAGTATGAATCGATTTATCATTTTGTTTATTATGAATTTTTTTGGTATAATTGTGGTATTAAGAAATTTTTTTAAGTCATTTTATATGTTTTACCTATTTTCCTATCTGAAGAAGACTTATCCTCTCATCCTGGACAGACTTTGATAAACATATTTTCTTACTCTAAAAAACTCTAAAAAAAAAGGTAAAATAATACTGTAGCACACTCTCAAATTTTCTCTGTTTTTCGCTCAATGATTTTGATTTCATATCAAGTTTATTTATTAATTATCCGTTTAACCGGTTAGTAACCTTTACTAGAATTATTTATTCTTGCATTCACCATTTATTTACTTTAAGTTTATGTTATTGGAAAGGGTGTCCAGATCAGTCATCTTAACTATTTGTGAAATTTCGAATATGTTTTACCTTTAATATCTTTGTGATTGATATTTATGACATGCGAAACCTTTGTTTGAGAGTCAAGTTGTTTAATCTTCCTTGGTATCACTTCTATGAGGTTTTGTTATGAGTAAATGTCGAGCTATGTGAGTATAACATGTTTAGAATATTTCTTTTAGAATCAACCCTTAATTAGCACATTGTGTTTCGTATATTTGTATTGTGCTTGTGTGCCTTTTATCATTAACATGTTTTTGAACATAAGTTGAAGATGTGAAGAGTGCGCTTGGTTTAAGGATATATCTAGAGGGAGTTTTACTTAGAGTTTGGATTGTTCTTTCTTTGAAGTGTTACTTTTATTCGGTTTTGAGATAATTTCATATCGAACTGTCATGATCTGATTTCTCGAGTCATGATGACACATGCTATAACCCACAATAGGTAAGTCAACCCGTAACCTCGAACGACATATAATTGATATAAGGGCAGAAACAAAGCGATAGCAACAGTTTAATAAATAACAAGAGAGATAGCGGAAGCAAACCAAAAAATATATACATAAATAAAGATTCCTTCCAAAACCTGAAAGTCACAAGCGCAGAGTTGCTAATAAAAGAGTACAAGTCTAAAAAATAGACCCAAAATATAAAGACTTGTCTAAAAAATTACAAAAGACTAGTCATCAAAATAAAGATGGAGACGTAAAGTCCAAAATGCCATGTACTCACCCTTGCATCTGAATGCGACAACTACAGGCTCGATCTCAACGTTGATAACTGATGTTTGGACCTACATCACGAAAAAGATGTAAAGTGTAGCATCAGTACCAAAATATCATGTACTCAATAGGCTTTATAGGTCGATTGAGCAAGGTAATATGAAATGCAAGAATTTAACCTAACAGAGGTCAAAGAGCAGAATTCTAAAAAGATATGCACTCAAGTGTACTAAGGAATTTAAATGAAGTAACAACTATCAAAACCTAACTAGACCGCATAAGCATAGAATGTACACTTGTGCACAAGTTTAAGTAAAACTTGAACAGACCCCATATGCCCGACAGGTACACGAATGAGCTATGAACTAATAAGAGAACTTTAGGATACATCCAGAACTGCCACAGTCTCCCTCAAACTCTAACCACGGTAGAGGCACCTAAGGACCAAATAGCATCATCCAGTCAGGACACAGAATTGATAAAAGGGATGTCCCCAGACTTGAACCGAGACTAAAATACGAGCTAGGGACATCAATCGTGACTGAAATATAAACTAGGGACTTAAAAATGTGACTGAAATATGAGCTAGGGACTTAAATCGTGATTGAAATATAGGCAGGGACTTAAACTTTGCTGAAGGTACTCACTTGGGACTTGAACCTTGTTGGATTGGATGTACTCAAGGGCCTTTAATTCAGAGTACCAATAAGGTATACAAACTTGAACCATAGAAAAGAACTCCAACAACCCAAAATTTCTTTGCTAACTCAACACTGGTCCAAACCGTAACATTGGACCACTTTTAGATTCGCCAAGGACCTATTCCAGCTCCTCCTCTACAACTCGATGTCAAATTACCAAATAAGCCCAAAAGGACCCGCGTACACACCGAGTCGATCATGAGGATAAGTTATGGAAGAAAAATCATTCTGAGTTGAGTTGTCGCCTAACTAAGGATTACATTATCAAACCAAAGTCTGCTATATCAATCCATAGAGAGCTAAGCCGTCTGAAGTGACGTCGGAGAGATTCTAAGACTTGTCAACTCTAAAATATGCAAGCCTAAGGCAAACACTAGTCTACAACTATACTAAGGCCAAACATGCTTTTAACAACAATCATAAATAGGTATAATACAAACCACAAGGTATGGATGATCTCGGAAAAGAAAACAAACATGCTAACAGTCCCGAAACCTAATAAATAACCTAAAACATGATTTCTAGCAAGCTAAGCATGATAAGCTAGTTACCCATCCCAAATTTACATAAATCAACATACATTTACATTCTTGAGTTCAATCTAAAGGTTGGGAAGCCGTAGCCTACCTGAAAGTAGACCACGCGCGATCCAAATCACATTTTTGGAGCTTTTTCCTTTCATATTGTCTCTGAATGATGCCACTCTTTCCAAAATATGATCATAATGTCAAGATAGTCGTTTAGGCACCAAAAAAACATTAATAATAGACCGACCAAAATTTGAGTCAAATTAGAAAATGTGGGACTCGTGCCAGAAATTCTGAAACTAACTCCGTCAAAAAGATCCATATAAGCTCCCCAAACTTGTTTCCTAAGATGGGACATAATTCGGGGCTTGGAATATCTCCCATCACAACCATGCAATTAAACACCAATTAAAGTAAGGAAAATTAGGGTGGGCATCCCCTTCGAGGTAAAATTTACCTCAAATGAGAGGTCCTTAACAATTCTCGAACTTTCTAACATGAAGTCCCAAACTCCCAAACACACCAAGCTTCAAATCACCAGAATCAGAGCTCTATAACTCTAAAAATCATTAATTGAAATAATAGACTAAGAGATGATATCATTTGGTCTTGTTTAAAAAGACTTGACAAAATTTCTCTACACAAATGTAGGGTCAAGGGCCACGATCGCGGGGTTAAGGGCCACGATCGTGAACCCCTAGTCAAACGACCTTTGCAATCGGTCAGGTCAAGTCACGTGATTGCGATGACTAAATATGGTCAATGTTGATCAGCTCTACTTTGCGATCATGGCGAGGGCCACAAAACTATGATGGTTAAGCGTAGTTACCTTCGTGATCGCGGATGCACCCACACGATCGCTCAAAAGACAACACCAACAATTGGTGCATTAGCGGAAAACATAAAGTCTCCAAATCTTTGATATGGTTCTTGGGATATGTTTGGAATCCCATGCATGCAAATGAAATATGCTACCCCACCAAATTTGACATTCTGAACTCAACGGAGCAGTCGAAACTTCCACAGGAGATAGTCTTGATAAAATATGGGTCCCATTCCCAAGCTCCATTGTATGTCAAATTTCACAAGGGGGATCAAAATTGGCCTGAAAGCCTCAAGATCTGCATGAAAGGTTGTTCTAGACCAAACTCGATGTTCCGAAGCTAGCGGAACCGTCAAAATTACATTATGAGGCCGTCTTCCTAAAATTTTAAGCGAAGTCAAATGTTGAAGTTTCAAAATCTCCAAAACACAAAAACTTGCATATAATCCAAAAGAAAATCCAGGTGACTGAGCTGCTAGTCCCAGCAAAGTCGTAAATAACTTCGGGTCGCTATAGGATAGCTCTAAACGATGAAAATAAGGCATTTTCATAGAAATGATCCGGAGAGTCATTAAAACATTCACTACTAAAAAGGAATTTTATCTGCACAAGTAAGAGTCAAGAAGTAGCTGAAGACTCAGACAAGTGGAGAAACTTTTTTCACATGTCATGCTCGGTCTCCTAGGTACCCTTTTCAAGTGGATTATGCCTCCAACATACCTTAGCCACATGAATTGATCTGAATGCAACTACCACACATCTCTGGATTAGCAGTAGCCTTCTCCATATAGGTCAAACAATCATCAAACTCAACTGAATCATACCCAAGCATATGAGACTTGTATGGAATATATCAGCGCAACATAGAAACATGGAAAATATGGTGAATAATTGAAAATGCAGGAGGTAGGTCCAAATTATAAGCAACATCACCAATAGTACAAAAAATCTCAAAAGTCCCAATATACCTAGTGCTAATATTGCCTTGCCTCCCAAATCTCATCATGCTCTTCATGGGTAACACACAAAGGAATACTCAATCACAAACTCTAAACCTCAACAGCCGATGCCTATAATCAATATAACTTCAGTGCCTACTCTAAGTTATACTGAGCATATTTTGGATCACTCATACATGATCTAAGGCCTTCTAAAGCAAGTTAGTACCACATGGCATTGCCCCCGAATATTCAAACCAACCAACTGGACAGCGATAACGCCAACCATATAAGGCCTCAAATAGGGCTATCTGAATACTAGAGTGATAGTTGTTGTTGTTCGCAAAATACTCCAAAGCCAAAAACTTATCCCAATAACCTCTAAAATACAAAACACAGGCCCACAACATATCCTTAAGGTCACAACCCAAGGGTACCCCCCAGATGTAACAAGGAGTACAAGACCCCAAGAGGCCTCATACAAGCCACTTAGCATATCATAACAAAAAGTAATAGAAAAAGGTGCATAAATTTAAAATAATTTCAAATCAATCAAAGTCTTATAAAATGAGCGGAAGTCTAATACAATTGTGTCAAACCATCTAAAACATGAATAATCCTTGTGACACCGCCCATACAATAGTTCAAAAATAAGAGAAAGACATAAGGGAAAATGGTGGTCAAATCCTTGAATGCTATGAGGACTCACCAAATCTTCAATCCTTGATCTGCTATGATCCCAACCATGAGTGTGAGAATCGATGTTCCCGGACCCTACATTTGGATAAGAAATGTAGGCAAGAGTATGTGTTAGTAGAAAAATGTACTAAATATGATAGCTTTCATAAATAACATAAACATAAGGGTTAGTCATAAACCATAAGCACAATCAATGAACATAAATTCAACATAATAAAAGTGGAATACTTCTCAACCAACCTCGACTTATCCTTAGTCAAAGACTTGGGTCATCCGCCTCTAGTCATGCTTACTTCATGGAAGGCATCTCAACCAACAATCCAAGCTATTCTTTCTTCATAACATAATTCACATTATTCGTACTTACTTTTAAAGACATGGGGATTCGACTCTTTGCCTAACTAAAAATGCTAATGGGTATTCGCCTTTTGCCTTACTTACTTTAAGATCATGGGTACTCGCCTCCATGACCAATATCATATGACACGGGTACTCACCTCTACATCATTTTATAAGGATCATAGGTACTCGCCTCCATGTCCATTCATCATATTAGGAACGTGGGGATTCGCCTCTTGTTAAAGTCTAAGGAGTATGGGAAATCACCTCATCTTCTTCTCATATAGAGGTCAAGGGTAATTACCTCTAGCCTCATCAATTACATAGTCTTTTAGTCTAGATTCATTTTAGGCGAGCAATCCTTTCAACCAAAAATCATTCATGTGAGAAAACCTTTCACATTCATACATTCATGCTTTACTAGTTCATGTGGAAAGTGTCCCTTCCACCACAATAGAATCAACAATCAACAATTCATAGTCTATGCTTTACTTTCAAAGCACTATATCTCATGATCATTATCTATGTTTTACTCTCAAGCAATTAACATCACATTCATCATATATGCTTCAATCTCAAGCAATTCTAGTCATAAATCATCAATCCTATAAATAGGTATCTAGACCCATAAAGTTTCCCTTCATGACATCAAACCCAATTATATCAATTCTAGGTAAGAAATATCGAATAAGCATGGGTACATGTAATTTCATCCTAAAAACATGTAATCCTTCCAATTCAATCATAAACAATCATAATCCACTCAGTTGGATCAACATTCATCATAACCCAGAACTTTAGAAGAAACCCTAACTAGAATTGGGGATTTAGACTTCACAATTGGGGAATCTAAAGGGGCTCCATGGGAGAAAGGATCCCATGGATGAAAAGTCATCATACCTTAATCATAATGGCCACAAAAGCTTGAAGATTGGAGACTTGAACTTAACCTAGCTTCAATCTCTCCCTTCTTCTTCCACCTTCTAAAGAGAGAATATTTGAGAGAAGATTTTTGGGATTTCTTTGGGATTTTGAAATAATTACTTGAATGGGGGAATTTGGGGGTTAAAAATCCTTATATAGGTGTTCTAGACTTAGGACAAATGAAACTACTTTGATTTAATTAAAACTAGAAAATACCCATGTGCCCCTAAAAATAATTGCCATGTACGATCCACGATATCCCCATCGACGGACCGTGGTCACGATGATGGACCGTCCTGCACGGCCATTGATTGGTGGTTAGAGTCTAGTTTTTGAGGGCTCAACCTATGGACCCTAGACCACAGACCGTGGTCTGACCGATAATCTGTTGGTTAGGTCGTGGTCCTAGAGTCTGTTCCTAGGCTTGGGGTGCCCAACCACGGACCCTACCTACTGTCCGTGGGTGGCCACCGTCGGTTGACACCTGCAACTTTCTAAATCTGAAATGTTTTCTGTTTTTGAATCCGGGGTGTTACATTTAAGAACCCAAATAGTACGCTCCGGCTGCCTGTCAGTTTGTAGGTGAAAAGTTGTACTAGATTAACACGAGTACCAAAATTTTCCTAAAAAGGTCCTCCAAAAGATAGAAGTGAATTGAGAACTCCGATTTGAAATTATAGATACACACGTGAAGACAAACTACCTTCTGAATGTAGATACAAGCTAACCTCTTGGCGGCCAAAAAGATATAATGGGAAGGAAGTGTTCTTACTTGGTCAATCGATTAATGATAATCCAAATATTGTCAACACCTCTAGAAGTCCGAGAAAAACCCACAACAAAGTTCATGGTGATATGCTCCCACTTCCACTCTAGGATGGGCAATCTATGAAATTCACCGTTAGGTCGCAAATGCTCGGCCTTTACCTGTTGGAAACACAGGCAATGGGATACATAGTCCGTATTATCTTACCTTATACCACTCCACTAGTAGTGCTGCCTCAAACCACGATACATCTTCATGGTGCCCCGATGGATAGAATATTTGGAATCATGGGCCTCACGAAGGATCAACTGGATCAAATCCCCATCTCTTAAAACATAGATACGTCCAACAAATATCAAAAATCCATCTAAATTTTAGGTAGCCTATGCGAAATCACCTTCTGATACTCGATCTCGGAGGGCCACCAAGGTATCATCCTTAAATTGGCAGCATGAATTCTCTCTAATAGAATAGACTGAACTCCTATATAGGCCAATATCAGCTTAAAAGCTGAAACATCAAGACGAATCATCCTATTGACTAAGGGCTGAATGTCTAAAGCCAAAGGTCTCTCCACAGTAGACAAGAAGGCTAGACTACCCATACTTATTGCCTTCCGACTCAAGGTGTCTGCTACTACATTCGCCTTGTTGGGATAGTATAAGATAGAAAGGTCTTAGTCCTTCAGTAGTTCAATCCATCAACACTACCTCAAATTAAGGTCCCTTTGACTCATAATGTACTGAAGCTCTTGTGGTTAGTATAGATCTCACATCAAACTCCATACAAGTAGTGTCTCTAGATCTTAAGCGCAAAAACTACCGCCGCCAACTTCAAATAATGAGTGGGGTAGTTGTGCTCATGCAAATTAAGTTTCCTTAACGCATACGTTATAACTTGATCCTGTTGCATCAATACACAATCCAAACCAACACCGGATGCATCACAATACATCATGAAGCCCTCAACTGGAAGATTCAATACATTAGTGAAGGTAAGAAACTCCTTGAGTGTCTAAACTCTCAATCCACACACTTCAAACCACTTAAATGCAACATCAAGGCGTGTTTACCATATCAAATGTGTTGCAATAGTAGAGAAACCCTTCACTAACTATATTTAGTAGCCCGCTAATTTGATGAAGCTCTGAATCTCAGTAACAGAATTGGGCCATCTTCACCGGATCCACCATAATGTTATCCTCTGAAACCACGTGTCCTAAGAATGCTATAGACTCAATCCAAAACTCACACTTTGAGAATTTGGTATAAAGATGTTGATCTCTTAAAGTCTAGAGCACAATCCTCAAATGCAGCTCATGCTCTCCCCGACTCTGTGAGTGTTACCAAAATGTCAGCAATGAACACAATGCTAAAGGAATCAAGGTAAGGCTTGGACACATATGTTATCAAGTACATTATAGCCGCAGGGGCATTAGTCAACCAAAAAGACATTACTGGGAACTCATAATGACTACAACGAGTCTTAAATGTGATCTTAGGGATGTCCACTTCCCTAACCCTCAGCTATGGTAATCAAATCTCAAATCAATCTTAGAAAATACAATGACACCTTGAAGCTAGTCAAATAGATCATCAATAAAATCATGGGGTAACGGTTCTTCACCGTCACCTTGTTTGGCTGCTTGTAGTCAATACACATCCATATAGATCCATATTGCTTATTCACAAATAAGATGGGGGCACCCAAAGGTGAAATATTAGGCGTAATGAATCCTTTACCTAAGAGATCCGAAAGTTGAACAATGAGCTCTTGAGATGTGTGAGGGCCATCCGATAAGACATAATAGAAATATGACAAATGCCCGACTCAAGGTTAATATCAAAGTCAATATCATGCTTTGGGGAAGGCTAGGCAGGTCACTAGGAAACACATCTATAAACTCATGAACGATAGAAACCGATCAATCGAAGGAACCTCCCTACTCACATCCTGCACATAAGCCAAATAAGATAAGAAACCGTTAGCAACTAACCTCTAAGCCCAAATAAAGGAGATAACTCCAACCGACATGTGACTACGAGAGCCTTGCCACATCACAAGTGGGATACTAGGCATGGCTAAGGTATCAGTCTTGGAAAAACAATCCAATACCGTGAGATAGGGGGATAACCAGTCCATGCCCATAATCACATCAAAATCCAACGTATCAAGTAATGTAAGGTTAGTCTAAGTGTCATACCCTTAGATAATTACCAAGCAAGATCGAAACACCTAATCCACTACTAAGGACTCACCCACTGGGTTGACACATGCAACAATGCTTCTTAAGGCTCCAAACTCATACTCAAATGGGAAACATAATTTATATTTATGTATATAAAAAAGTATAGCTCGAATAAATAAAGTTTAGGCAGGATGATGCCATAAAAGAATCGTACATGTGATCACAACATCTGATACCTTAACATCCACCCTCACTGGAGCTAATTACAAATGAGCATATTCGTCTTTACTTTGGGCATCAGCCCTACCACCTGACCTGCCTCCCTGGAGTCCACCCTATGCTCCCTAGCGACCACACCAATGATTTTGACCCTAACCACCACCTTTGGATGGAGGTGCTACTTGTAGAGCTGACCAAGCTCTATGTGAAGCTAAGGCGGTCATGCCATGCTGACGGAACTCTCTATACAAATGATCAAGCTCCCTATAGTCATAGTAACTCTATGAAGATCAGCTAGCAAAGTGATGGCCACCATAGCCTAAGGCAGTTGACTGTGAACCCCATCGACTCTAACTCATACTAGCGTCACTAAACTCTACTAGTCACCCTCTAAAGCTTTAAGTGAGGTCTAAACAGGCCAACTAGATTGAACTTGCTGAAACTACTAGCAAGGCAAATCATAAGAGTCCTTGGGCCTAGAAAGGGACCCACTATAGTCGCCTGTCA